>JAPXFY010000019.1:28143533-28238533 GCA_030674185.1 Monoplex corrugatus
AGCTTTCTCTCTCGTTGGACGAGAATTACACTTTAGTGGACAACTACGTCTGGAAGCAGTTCCAATTAAAACAGAAAAAGTATGATAAATGTCACATGAACTTTGAAGTTAGCAAAATACTTAAGCAGTTTCATGCCAGCAGAATTATACAATCCCTTATGTACAGATGGAAACTTGATGCATTCAAAACAAAATATACCAATAATAAGTGTGTCTGTGTGGAAAGAAGATAACACATAGTCATATTCTTTCTTGCGTTAGGGTAAAATGACATATTCCAACACTATCTACGAGTACAGTTTCTGACATATTTGCTTCTGACATATTTCATTACTGTATGAATTTTTTGTTAGCCTGTCAAAATGTCCTATAGCGTATTACCTTTAAATTTTATTTCACTTGTTCACTGTTGTGGTTAGTCAATTATTAGTTTTACTTTTTATTCATTTCTTCCAGATATTTACTAATTTTGTTTGTTAGTTTGTTTGTTTAAATCGATAATTATGGTAACATTATTTGTTTAGTTTTGCCTTCCCCTCTTCAAAACAGTTGTTTTCTGGATCATCTTTTCTCAAATTCAAAATTGACAATTTTCAAATATCCTCTTCACTCCTCCTCTATCACACACACACACACCCCAACCCCACTTTTCTTTTCTTTTTTTTTCTTTTGTTCTTTTTTTTTATTTTTTTGGTCTAAAATCACTTTAGTGAATAGACATTAAATCAAAGACCACCACACACACACACACACACACACACACACACACACACACACACACACACACACACACACACACACACCACCACCCACGGGCAACAAAACGATGTATGTTTTTGATATTTGTACACATTTAAATCCATTAAAACATGGAATAGTGCTGTACTTCTGTCAATACGTTTGAATAAATTTTGATGTTTATTAGAAACATTTCAAACTGTTCCTCAAAGAAGACAACACATGTATTGTTGATGAAGGTTGAGTTCTCTCTCTCTGTCTGTTTATTGTTGTCAACGTTCTCTCTTTCTTTGTTTCCTGCTTATGCTCCGCTCTACGTCTCTCTGTCTCTGTCTGTATCTGTCTGTCTCTGTCTGTCTGTCTCTCTCTCTTTCTCTCTCTGTCTTCTCTGTCTGTCTGTCTGTCTCTCTCTCTTTCCTTCCTTCGTCCACAATTGTGTAATTCATATTTCATTCTTCTGTTTTCTATTTCTCAATAATTTACTTTTTTCCAACTGTATTTAGTAAAATGTTAATCAACATGATATCAAATTCGCGTTTCCATTCGCAATATTGACTGAATTTGTGTTTTGTTTCTTTCAATTTACCAACCATTAATTGTTTATTTTTCTTTTCTTCTTTGAGAATGATTTTTGCTATGGTCAATTTTAAAATGCTATAAATACTTCAATTTAGAGCTATCACGATGTTTTCAAGGCGCGCGCGCGCGTGTGTGTGTGTGTGTGTGTGTGTATGTGTGTGTGTGTGTGTGTGTGTGTGATTTTTTTCTTTTCATTATTGTTTCATATGTACATTCGTGGGATTTCTTCTTAAAATGTGAATTTATCTATATCTCTTCACCTGCTACAGTTAGACATATGGATGTACATGTGCGTATATGTCTATGCATGTATGTGTATACATATCCGTATACATATATGTATATATGTCTGTGTATATATATATGTGCGTAATCTTTGTTGTATATATATATAATATACATTACATATACATATACATATACATAGACATACATACATATATATATAATATATATATATGTATATACATATATATATATATATGTTGCAACGAATCCTTGTTTTTCTACATTTTGTTAGATCTGTTGATTATGCATTTTATACGTTTCAAAATGTTTGTAAATGCTGTGTATTTGAAAATAAATAAAAACAAGTCTAATAAAAGGAAGAACATTTCATACATAAAAGCAGCCATAAGAATACAAACCCCTAATTAACGAACGAAAGCTCATTTCTGAATGATTTAGACACATCACCTAGGTTATGAGATACATGCTAGTGATAAATATATGTATTGTGACGATGGAAAATAATTAACACCTAAACGAATTCAAGCACAATAAGGAAGCAGAAAATGTAACCATACGTATTTGGCTAAGAGTGTGTAACAAAGAAAGAAAGAGAAACTGAGAGAGACAGTGAAATAGAGGAAGAGAAAGAGAGAGAGAGAGACAGAGACAGTGACAGAGAGACAGAGAGAAAGTAAGAGAGAGGAGTGAGGGAAGGAGATAGAGATAAATAGAGAAAGACACACACACAGAGACTCAGATACAGACAGACAGACAGACAAACAGAGAGAGACAGAGACAGAGACAGAGAGACAGAGAGAGAACATAAAACTTGCTGATCATCACAATAAGAACTGTAACATGAACAAGAGAACAAACCAAAGAACAACTGACAGAACAAACAAACAAACAAACAAACAAACGAACAAACAAACGAATGAACAAACAAAGGAAGGTAAATGCTTGTCTGAACAGTGACTGTAGGCCACACTTTAAGAGACACAGGGTATGAAGGTTGGGTTTGCACAGTCTTTTCACACTCATACTGTATCTAATAATATGCTGACTCGAGAGAGAAATAGACATTGTTCTCTGAAGCTAAAGGCAAAACAGATAGACAAGGCAGACAAATAAACAGTAGTTGAACACAAAGAGAGACAGACAGACAGACAGGCAGAGACAGAGAACATAGAAACTTTCTGATAATCATAATAAGAACTCTAACATGAACAAGAAAACAAGTCAGAGAACAAACGAAAGAACAGCTGATAGAACAAACGAACAAATGAATGAACAAAGGAACAAACAAAAGAATGAACAAACAAAGGAAGGAACACGTTTGTCTGAACAGTGACTGTAGGCCACACCTTAACCAGCCACAGGGTATGAAGGTTGGGTTTCCACAGTCTTTTCACACTCATACTATATCAAATAATATTTTGACTCAAGAGAAACAGGCATCGTACTCTGAAGCTAAAGGCAGATAGACAGGCAGACAAATAAACAGACGCTCAACACAAAGACAGAGACAGAGACAGAGAAAAAAAAAACAACCTTTGTGATATATCCGCATTCTTAGCTGAGCTCAGGCTGTCGAATTATCGATATGCTTACGAACAACTTTTACTCAACATCTATATGCAGTGCTGTTTTCTTCATTTTCAGCACAGTTATTATTATTATTATTATTATTATTATAAAATTATTATTATTATCATTATTATTATTGTATTATTATTGTTGTTGTTGCTGTTATTATTACTATTATTCTTGTTATTATTATCTTTATTGTTACTATTACTACTACAACTACTATTATTATTATTATCATTACTATTATTACCAAAACGTTACTGTGCATTACTGTTGGTGTAAAAAGGTTATTCTATATGATTGCATTTTAACAAGTTCTTTCGCAACGTGTCTTTAAAGAGTGAAGAACATTTTTTTCCAGATAGTCAGCTATCAGGCCAGTGCATTGCAGCCTGGGTGAAACTTTAGACATCAGATCTTGAGTCCACAGCTTTCCTACCTACAAGAACGATCCCCAGCCAACTTTACTGAAACGATCTCTTCACAATATCAAACACTTCGTTCGTTATGCGTATGCTGAGAAAAAGTAGTTACTGCTGTGATTTTCGGGAGACAGTATGTCTATGCTCAGAATATTTCTTATGGCTTTATACAGAAAATACAGCGTAAAAATGCGTGTGTCTCAAACAGTTACGGCATATCTGTACATAAACTATTTTTGGTGGTAAGGTTTCAAGTTACATTGCGCCTTTGGTTTGGTTTATACTGTTGTCTACCTGTGTTGCATTCCTCTGTCAGTGAAAGAAAATTGGGCTGGAATTGTTGTGAAATGTGTCTTCGTATCTATATTACCCCACCAACTCTTATAAAACCCCTTTATGAAACACTGACTATGGCTCAGAACTATTTTGGTGTCATTTGACTAGAACCAACCATCCATGTGGTGGTGAGATCCTGCATCTCCACGCAACATACAGGCTAGGGGCATGGCAGACTGTAGAATACTACGAACAGAAGGGTGAGGCTTCATAGAAGACGACGACGACGACGACAAAGAAGAAAAAGAAGAAGAAGAAGAAGAACAACAACAACAACAACCACAGCAACAACAATAACAACCAGAACTACATGTACATTAACATTGACAGCAGCACTGACAATAACAACGAAAAGAACTTCTCTCTCTCCCTCTCTCTCTTTCTCTTTCTTTCTCTCTGCCTCCCTCCCCCCCCCCCCCTCTCTCTCTCTTGGTCTCTCTTTCTGAGTGCAGATATATTTGCATTTCTACTCATATAGCATTGTTTGACAGTTTGTGCATGCAATATTGCGCCTCATGGTATGCTTGTATCTGTCTGTTGAAGAGGAGTCTGTGTGTTGTGTGTGTGTGTGTGTGTGTGTGTGTGTGTGTGTGTGGTGTGTGGTGTGTGTGTGTGCGCGTGTGTGTGTGCGGTGCGTGCGTGCGTGTTTGCGTGTATGCGTATATGTATGTATGTTTGTATGTGTGCACGCGTTTAAGAAGACCAGAAATCGTTAATGTGATCTGTCAGTTTTCATATCACGTTCTTTTGTCACACATATCGATTAAGAAGACTGACATTCACGCCGCTAAAATCCAAAGATCAACGAACGAGGATGCTGGCTATTTCCTGCTCATAAGCTCTCTGCAATGCGAGGTCTGGAAGACAATGACTCAGTTAGAAGTAACTGAGTGACTGGAAACCAAGATCGCCTGACAGACCTAGAGAGCTAGTGATGAGTGAAGGGCTGGAGTGAGGGAATAATGGCAAAGCCCTATTGTTTATCTTCTTTCTTGTGCGATTTTATTACATTCCGTATATTACTGACTTTTAATTATCCATTGATCACGATGAATATTTTTATCGGTGTTTCCTAAATGGCATAGGATACAGTACTCAAATTTGATTTCGATCATTTTGGTTCTTCAAAGCACCTCCAAACCCACCGAATTTGAGGTCACTATGATAGTAAGGCATAAAAAGCCACAGATTGTTGGACAGTGTGTACTCTGTCACAATGCTATGGTGATAGGAATGGATGTGATAGCGATGTTGCTATGGAGTTCCTGTTCCCTTATAATGACAGTAATGACAATAACAATAATGATAATATGCATCATCATCATCGACGTCATCATCCTCATCCTCATTCACCTTATCATCTTCGTCATCATCATCCCCTCCTCCTCCTGCTCATTATCATTATTATTGTTAATAATAATAATGATAATAATAATAACAATATTGTTATTATCATTATTATTATCATTATATCATTATTATCATATTATTATTATCATTATCATTATTAGATCAGATCGTCAGCTGTATTTTATTTTCTGACATACGCCTTGATCCTACGCAAAACTCAGTGCTCTGGCAAGGTCTTGACACGAAAGTGGGAGGTAGAGACATCTATGAAAATTAAGCTGACGCCACTATAATGATTGTACCATTAAGATGGGCAATTTGTATGTCGTGGGCTGAAAATACAGAGGGTTGTCAACAGAAACACAGTGCTAATTCGAGTTTTGGGTATTCTGAGATGTGCATGTTTTTGAAATCTACAGCCTTTCCCAATCCTTTTGTTATATACTTGAATGTCATAGAGCATAAAAAACGTGAGGGCTATGGCCATTTGAAATGAAAAACAACTTAGAGGGTGGATTTGAAAAAACTCTCTTTAAAGATTTCACACACTTGTACGTTTTAAATTTCTCAGTCCATTTAGTAGTAAACCTATTTTTAGATAGGCCTACTTACTAACAGGGGAAGCCAAGACAGTGACCTTTTCCATCATCCAGAGACAACAAGGGTTTCACAGACTGTTTCTTTGTTCAAACGCACACAATCTGATCGAAATTGATGACATTGTATCGTGCAGATGGCACAAAAGCTTAAGTGTAAACAATATGATGGAACTGTTAAGACAAATGTGTACACTTTTTCGAAAGTTTAATGTTTAAGGAATCGTTTCTCATAAAAACTGAAAATCACAAAGGTTGAGGCTCATTGTGTTTTTGCCATGACTGTTGTTCCACCTTAGAGAGTTTACATTGATTTCATGATGATGGATTAAATTATGATCGATGATGTTTTAAAAATCATCCTTGTATAGCGTTATTCTCCTCATTCATTTGAACTTACTGTCCAATACACATAATCAGACTTTCTAATGGAGCACGGACAACTGAAGCTGTTAGGTGAGCTGACAGCACTCCACTGTGTTGTTGCACAGTCTGCGTCTTTGGTGGCGAGCATGCTGGATGTTTTCATGTTTCTATAAGCAAACCACAGATGTGACTGAAAGGATCTTTAACGTGCATATTTGATATTGTGCATGCAGCTATACACGAAGGAAGTTAAGGTACTGGCAGGTCTACGCACATGATGACCTGGGAGGTCGGAAAAATCTCCACCCTTTACCCATTAAGTGGAGGTATCTAGGCACATGGATCACAGGACCATCTGACTTTAAATCCAACGTTTACCTCATTGACAATTGTGCAGCTTCATAGTTCTTACAAACTGAAGGTATGTCTTTAAAGTATGACGTGTTCTGCCACAAACGTAAGTTTAGCATGAATGAATGAATGTCTGAAGATGAAAATGCATAGTCAAGAAAGCACATCTCAGTGGTCACAGGATCTTACTTCACATTCGCATTTGATGTTCAGCGTCAATTATATATTTTACATCATCTGGTTCCACTTTAGAAATATAAGCATGACCTTGCCCTCATTTTGTGTTTTCTCAGTATGATGATTATTTTTCGTTTTTCGCTTGCTGTCTAGATATATATCTACATGGTCAGACCACATCTGGCAATGACTGCAGCCTTTTTTTTCTTTTTTTCTTTTTTTTCTTCTTTAATATGTATTTAGTTTCTTTTGGTTACCCTACAGCTTGATAATCACGGGAGTTGTTGTTGGCCATGTCTCCTGTCATTCCACTTGGCACAGGCGACATCGCTGAAATGTATGTTCGGTTGTCTGGTCCTTTTTACCCTAGGGGAAGGCTGGTGAAGGCGTTAACTTGAACAGGCGGTTCATGCGGGCATTCAGTCAGTTGTGGCTGGCGCAGGGCATCATCAAGGTCAATTGCTGTTGTCTGGACAGAATATGATATTTGTCCCTTACTGTCTGTAGCTTATGGAGTGATGTTATGATGATCCTTTCCTCATTGTAGGTGACGATTGTATCTGATTGGTCTTCCCATGCATCTTTCTCTTTTGCTACTCATCTACCAGTTCGTTTCCAGGTATCCAACAGTGAGTGGGGATCCACTGGGGTCCTACTCTTCTGATTCTTCAGATTGCTAAGAAGCTATAGTCAGGGCTGGGGGAATAAGCACGGGTGTCCTCCAAGACCTGGGCAGCAGAGAAGATCTCTGAGAAGAAGACCACTTGGAAGTATAAGGATAAAAAGGCACAGGCAAGGATAAAAGCCTAAATGGTCGAATGACCAGTCTTGAAAACACATCGTCTGTGTCCATGTTAGAAACATAAGCATAAACTTGTTTTGATGTTATGTTTCCTCAGCACGATTTTGAGCTATATAACCTTACTGAGCATGTTATATGAGATATTATTTGTCCATGATGTATGTTTATGATATCATAGATTTTTTAAACTTTTTTCTTTTTGCGTTCCGATTTTTCTCCGATGCATGAATGGAATTTGTTCTGCCCACACTGTTAAGATGATATGTTGCTGCACAGTCTGCATACTCTGCCTTCAGTGGGCGTACATGCTGGTTGTTTTCATATTTCCATCAATAACCGAACATCAGCACGACTTACAGGATCTGAATTAAACATTCACATTTGATGTTCAGCGTGTTTAGGTACTAACAAGTCTGCACACATGTTGATCGGGAAGATTGTAAGAAATGTTTTTTGTTTGTTTAAACTTTTCTTTTTTCGTTTTAATATATATAATATATAACATTTACAAGCATTTTGAAACTATATATGTATATAAACAATAGATACGATAAATAATCATTCATTGCAATATATGCATATGTTGAAATATAGCAAGTAAAGACAGACATATGAATATAAACATACAAAAATATTCGCCCTTCCATTAACAGGTGGGATATACCCAGGCAGAATCAAACTGGCGTTCGATTGAGTCTGGCGTTACTGACTTGACCACCGCACTCGTCGAAATATGTGTAAATTGATCTATGATGTAGTACCTTTACATATCCCTGTACAGATGTAAGATGTTCCGTACAACATGAATAAATCTAATTCATTACAAAAGAAAACAGATCTAGTTGCAGACACACATACCATTCCACGTCTCTCTCAAGTAATCTTGCGTTTCAGAATGTGGTTTCTCGAATTCAGTCCCAGCCCACAAATATTAAAACTGGTAATGTTCTTTGCCCGGATGCATGCTCCAATCAGTCAGGTGGTGTCAGTTCAGTGTGACATAGATCGTATTCTTTTCCTACCCCACCCCCCTCTCTGTCTTCCATCCACTTTCAAGATCTTGCCAGCCTATAGGGTTTTGTGTAGGTTCAAGAAGTGAGCCCAGATAACAGATAGCAGATCTAGATGGAGCCCATATGGGACTGTCCAAACGCACTGAATCTCTTTTGAACAAGCCCCAAAGCAAAACAACAAAATTAGCAGCAGCAACAGCAACAACGACAACAACAACAACAACAACAAAAATAATAATAATGACAAGCAGCAGCAGCAACAACAACAACACACACACATACACAAAAACTACAGACTTACTACAGACAGATAGACAGACCACACTCAGCGTCCATATTCTATAATCTTCTTGTTTTTCTCGCTCAAACGAGACAGGTCCAAAGACTCGGCAGTTCCATACGGACCCGCCATTACTCGCTCACCGCTGTGAGAGCATGGTGTTTCAGGCAGACGGCAAAATGGGTTATTAGGGGCCAATTTGCCCTGACATTTCTGGCATTCTTCTCTCTCAGTTTGCTGAGTTTTAAACGTCAGTTCTGATTTTGAAATACAATTAAAGAAAAAGACCAAAGCATGATCAAAAACAAAAACAAAGAAAACAGCAACACTAAAGGGAGACAACAACACCACACACACACACACACACACACACACACACACACACACACACACACACCACACACACACACACACACATTCATACATACACAAGCACACAAAACATGCTACCCTTTTAATTTGCCTTTTCCCCCTTTCCTTTATTTGTTTGTTTTTGTATGTTTTTGATTCATTTGCTTTCTTGTTTCAGGGTATGCTTGCAGCCTGTTCTCGCTGTTCTTTCTCGTGTGGTATGTTCTAAAACTTAAAAGAATATTCTAATCTATTAAATATTCATATAAACATATATGCCTTTTTAAAGAATCATTATCAGCAGCAGCAGCAGCAGCATCAATATCATCATTATTATTAACATTAATATTACTATTATTATTTTTGATACTAATGTCATTGTTATCATGTTATCATCATCATCATCATCATCATCATCATCATTATTATATTATTATTATCAATATATTATTATTATTATTACTATTATTATTATCATCATCATCATCAACGTCATCATCATTATTATCACATTGTTTTCTGTTTTCAGCAACTGACAGATGGAAAAAATATTTGTTTATGATACACAGTATGGGGTCTAGGTATACAAGAAAAACATCTGTTTTTCAACTTTGTGTAAGCATCTGTGTGTGTGTGTGTGTGTGTGTATGTATGTGTGTACATGTATGTGTGTGTGTGTGCGCGAGCGTGCGTGCGTGCGTGCGTGCGTACGTGCGTGCGTGCGTGCGTGTGTGCGTGTGTGTGTATGTGTGTGTGTGTGTGTCTGTGTGTGTGTCTGTGTGTGTGATCAGCTCCGATCTCATTTCTTTTTTCAATATATAGTAATCTGCACAAGATATGAAGCTACCCTGTAAGCATTCTTTCTTCATTTCAATATAGCAAGCTATTGCGTTTAATCTAGAAAAAATACCAAAATCGCGACATGGAACGTGAGGACATTGCTGCAAAAGGAAAAATTAGAGAATGTCAGAATGGAGATGGAAAGGCTTGACGTTAGTATTTTAGGACTAGGGGAAGTGAGATGGAAGGGGTCAGGCATGTTAACATCAGGAGAGCATACAATATTATGTTCTGGTGGAAACACACATGAAAGAGGAGTAGGCATCATAACGGACAGGGACAAATCAAAAGCAGTTAAGGGATACTGGGCTGTGTCATGACAGAGTTTAGCTGGTTAAATTGGATGGCAAGCCACTTGATGTCAACGTCATTATGTGTATGCACCAACATCCGCAAGTACTCAGTACGAAATTGACAACTTCTACCAAGTATTAGAGGTGCCAAGGCTCAATATAAATCACAAGAAGTTACAATAATAATGGGAGATTTTAATGCTAAAGTGGGACAGGATAGGGCGGAGGATATAGTTGGACCTCATGGTACACTAAATGAAAGGGGAGGAAAACTTGTAGAATGGGCACAGATGAATGAGTTCATAGTAGGAAACACCTGGTTTGAGCAGCCTAATAGAAGAAAATGGACATGGATGAAGCGATACGTAAAAAAAATTAAAAGAAATTCAGTGTTTTGGAAGACGTTGGTGACAGTGAGGAACAATGGACAAAGTTGAGAAACTCGATAAACGAAGCTTGTAAAGAAATTGTTAAAGTAGATAGAAAAGCAAAAAAGAAATGGATGACAAAAGAAATTCGAGGCTTGATGGCAGAACGGAGGACGGCAAAGGGAAAGGAGGAAATATACAGGAAGATAAACAAAGAAATCAGGAATAGGAAGCTTGGATGAGAGCAAAATGCAAAGAAGACCGACATAAAACGGATCCTCAGGGTATGTACGGAAGAATTGAAGAAATTGTCCACAGGAAAAAGATATGCACATCAACTGGTTGCTCACAATTGAGAGATGGTACGAATATGGAAAAAAACCCAAATATTAGATAGATAGGATGAGTACATTAAAGACCTTTTAACTATGACAGAAACGAAGAACATATTATAAGAAAGAACGTTGACGTACCACCCATAATAAAAGATGAAGTTAGAGCAGCACTGAAAAAGATGAAACCAGGCATGCAAAGCCCCAGGACCAGACAATATTACTATAGAGATGAGTGAAGCCCTGGAGGAATTTGGTATCGAAAAAATAACGGTCCTCCTAAATGAAATTTATGACAATGGACAAATCCCCAAAGAAAACAGGGGCTATAGAATGCGAATTCCATCTCACAATCAGCTTGATAAGTCATGTAACAAAAATTCTACTAAGAATAATCATGACGAGGACAAGGAATAGAATCAAAAAAGAAATAGTAGAAGAACAGTGTGGATTTGTCGAAAGGAAAGGAACTATTGGTACCATATACATCCTAAGAAATATCATACAGAGGTCAATGGAGTTGAATAAGGATTTATATTTATGCTGTGTTGACTATACCAAGGAATTCGATCAGGTAAGACATGAAGAATTGATTAACCAACTAGAAAAACTCAATATTGATGGAAAAGATCTACAAATAATCAGAAATGTGTATTGGGAACAAACAGCTGCAATGAGAATAGAAAGCGATATAAGCTTTCCAAAACATCAAAAGAGGAGTCAGTCAAAGTTGTTTTTTGTCACCAGATCTGTTTTCACTTTACAGCGAAAACATGAAAAACCTACAAGAATACCCTCGATTAAAGGTGGAGTAAAAATGATAAACAACATTCGATACGCAGATGTCACCATGCTAACTGCAGAAAACGAAAGGGATATAATAGAAATAGAAAGCAAACGTAAAGGGTTGGAGCTAAATAGCAAGAAGACTGAAGTCATGGTAATCAGTAAAAAACATGAAATCCCCTCATGCAAAATAACAGCAAACGGCACAACCTTGAGACAGGTTCATCATCATCATCAGGTGCCTTGCCGCATGACGTTGGCAATCATGGACTTCGATCTGCCTCTATCTCTTGTTGCCCCAAGCATCTCCCCCACCCTCCTCGTCTTCAGCCACCCCTCAAGTCCGTCTAGCATTTTCTCCCTGGGTCTACCTGGTGCTCTCTTTCCCTCTAGCTTTCCCGTTGTGACCAGGTGCTCCAAATCCCCCTTCCTCATAAAATGGCCTATACATATTGCCTGTCTTTTCCTAATCTTCCTTATGAGTGATCTACTTGTGTCTGCCTCCATCAAGACTGTCTTGTTTGTTTTCTTTGCTGTCCACGTAACTCTCAACATTCTTTTAGAAACCACATCTCGGCTGCCTCAATCTTGCTCTGGCTTTGCTTGCTGACTGTCCACGCCTCACATCCGTACAACAGTATTGGTTCTATGTAACATTCAAGGACTCTCTTCCTGATGTTAATTGATAGGCATATGTTGGTAAGAATGCTTGTATCTTTTTGAATGCTGTTTTGGTTTGGCCGATGTGCATCTGCCGTCTGATGAAATGACCGTTCCCAGGTATTTGAACTTATTAACCTGTGTCAAGGTTGTGCCATTTGCTGTTATTTTGCATGAGGAGATTTCATGTTAATAAGTTTAAATATGTGGGAACGATCATCTCACCAGACGGCGAATGCACATCAGAAATAGCCAGCAGAGTCGGCCAAGCCAAAACAGCGTTCAAGAAGATGAAAAGCATTCTAGCCAACAAATACCCATCAATTAACATCAGGAAGAGAGTTCTTGAATGTTATTTAGAACCGATAATGTTATACGGTTGTGAGGCGTGGACAGTCAACACACAAAGCCAGAACAAGATTGAGGCAGCCGAGATGTGTTTTCTAAGAAGAATGTTGAGAGTTGCATGGATAGCAAAGAAAACAAACGAGACAGTCTTGATGGAGGCAGACACAAGAACGTCATTGATAAGGAAGATTAGGAAAAGATAGGCAACATTTACAGGCCATTTTATGAGGAAAGGGGAATTAGAGCACCTGGTCACATCAGGAAAGCTGGAGGGAAAGAGAGCACCAGGTAGACCCAGGGAAAAAATATTGGACGCATTTGCAGAGTGGCTGAGGACAGAGAGGGTGGAAAATGTGCTTGCGGCAACAAAGGATAGATGCCTATGGAGGGCCATGATCGCCAACGCCATTTGGCAGGGCACTTGACGATGATGATGAATATAGTTTCGTGTATTTTCCTCTTGGGCCTAAGAGCCATATGGTAGCAGATCAAGAATACTGACACTATGCTCGTATCAGTCAAGGAGACTAAGTGGTTAGCTTGACAGACTACTGAAAAAAATATTGTGGGCTTTTTCAGTCCCAATGGCTCGTGCCTAGAATTGAAAATGCAATGGGCTCATCAGAAAGTCTGAGACCACTACACACGTTTGATTCTTATCCACTGTCCGGGTGTGTCATATAGCGTGTCGCTCAAACTTCCTGACTAGCTCTGCAGGTGTCTGTACCCCTCAGGCCTGACTGACTCCAGGATGTATTATGAAATTAGACGTAGACTGTAGTCCTGTCAAGTAATCTCAATCCTAGATGAAATTCCCTAGCATCGTCAGTACCATCCCCATTCTCATTATTATAACATCCTGAAAAAAAATGTCATAGATTCGGTGGCCCTTCATGCATTTCTGGAAATATGTCATTATCAAAAAGTTTATTAAATAGTTTCAGGAAAAACTGAATTGTATCTTCTGTCCCATTCTTAAAAAATTCACCAATAATAAAATCAGGACCTGCAGCTTTATTATTCTTCAGTTTACGCATGGCAGACACAAATTCATCCACTGAAATAATAATAATAATAATTACAATGTTTATATAGCGCAAAATCTTGATAAAATCAAATCTAAGCGCTGAAACATACACACACGCACGCACACACACACACGCACGCACGCACACACACGCACTCACGCACACACACATACACACACACACACACACACACGCAGAGAGCATATTATATACAATTATATATTGCAATGTGATTCCCTTCCGAGTGGAGACAGGCTGCAGAGGGGATTGAGTGAGGTCAGGATTTTATGCAGAGGAGAAAAGGTGAGTTTTGAGAGCGGACTTGAAGGAGACAAAAGTAGGTTGCTGACGGACTGAGAGAGGAAGTTTGCTCCAGGAGAGCGGACCAGAAACAGAGAAGGCTCGTGGACCATAGGTATTTCTGACGGGTGCCAATGAGGATAGCTTCTGTCTTGTCATCATTTAGCTGAGTTTGTTGTATGTCATCCAATTTTTAATGTCCGAGTAACACTCAGTGGTGCGAGTCAGGAGGCGCTGTATATTGTCAGGTGAGTCACTGTCTTGAAGTTGGGTGTCATCAGCATAGAAGTGGTGTTTTATAGAGTGGACGATTAAGACAGCCATCTGTTTCCTCATTGACTTGCATAGTATACTCAGCCTCTTGCACAACATCTTTATCTAACAGAGAACGAAAATGTTCAAACCACGTATTAACAGTAATACAACGTTTTGGCTGACTTCTTTTAAATGATGCCTTTTTAACGGATTTCCAAAATATCAGAAGATTTTTATATTCTCTTCTAGCAATAGTATACATACATCTGACCGCATCGCTTAAAGTTTTTCTAAATCTTTTTAACAATCTTCGGACATTCCGTTTGGCTGTTTAACATTCAGAATCGAACCAATCACTATTTGTGTTTGTCTTCTTACTATGCAAGTATCTCTTCATATTTTCAGCACTATCTTTAATACAGTCATTGAACACGTTCAAAGCATCATCTACATGTACATCAATCAAGTTCATGGCAGATTGAAATTTTAAACGCGTCTCCTCTTTCTGTAAATTTGATCTATAAACATGACCATTTTCATCGCCCCACACAAATTTTTCCATCACTGTGTCACTGTCACAAACATCCATTCCAAATGTATTTTCATTGGGGAAAGTAATATGTAACTGAACAGGTAAATGGTCTGAATCAATGCGATCAGATATATATATATATAAGGTACAATCATTACAAACAGAAGAAAAAAGATCTTTAGAAATAAGAAAATAATCATTCACGCTGCACCCGTTAGATAAGATATGTAAGTATAGCGACCCTGATGGTCGCCATTACAAACCCCATCCAAAATATATAAACCAAATGCAGCACACAAATTCAACATTTTACCGTAATTATTTGAAACAGAATCTTCAGATCTGCGATCTGTACATGACGGTTGACTATTCGTCAGCGAGTCAATATTAAAACAGTCGTTGTAAATTTCTGGAGAAAAATTTGACGTTCTGCTGTTCAGATCTCCACAAAGTAATATTTCAGCATCACCTAACGACAGCAAACAATCAACGAGACATTCTTCCAAAACAGAGATTCCGTTATCAATATCAAAATATGTATGATAAGGTGAACCTTCTGACTGAACATAAGCACAAACAAACAAAACATTTTTCGAAGTACCAAAAATATTTTATCAATAACAAATGCACATATATTAGTTTGTTTAATATCAATCCATGTTACAAAAGGGACCAATTGGTTTTTTACGAAACAAACCAATCCCCCAGATCGTCTCCCCTGGGACGAAAGCTTTACTGTTGGTTTACAAAATACAGTATAGCCAACAAAAGCATCTGTGTGACACTTTTCCAAAAATGTTTCTCCAAACCATATAAAATCAAACTCACACACATACAAGACAAAATCTTTTTCAGTAACTTTGGAAAATAAACTGTGAACGTTCCATGAGAGAAAAGAGAACGTTTTACTCAAAGCACGGGTACACATCTGAGTCCTTATTATGCACATGGTGGTTATCATACACATGAAAACTTTCATTTATTTTCGATTCTGATTCTACATCCGATTTATATCTGTTGTGTACATCGTTCAAAGAACACGTCTGCCAAACATGATGGTCAAGAGTAACGCTTTCAATCAACCCTTCTCCACGTGAATTTTGAACTTCACATGAATGACAGTCGCCAATAGGCCTATGTTCCTCGTGCGTGGAGATGTGCACCTGTGTTAGTTTTTGTTCGTTCCCTTTGGAAAAGGACGCATTCATTTTATTATGAACGGGCGGGCCAATGACCTATCTCAGTTCCACTAGCTGTTCGGGCTTAATGCCCGAACTTTTTTCCATCGATGACGAGATGGTCAAAAACCATTGCCACTCTATTAATCTTAAACCTGGCCTTTTTCAAATGTGGAGTCAATTTGCGCCTTAACCCACGTACCCTGCAGGAGAAATCTCCGACAAAAATCTGACTCCCCTTCAACTTCATTTTGGCTTTGAGAATACAGATCTTGTCCTCATAAAAGGTGCAAATGATAGGAGAGTCATGTTTTGCGCTTAACCTGCGTACTCTATCAAAAGCCACCTCCGCTTCCACTCCCATCATTTTTTAAACTAGATCTTGCACTAATTTTTCAGTCTTCATGCTCCATTCCATAAAAAATGACATTCTGTCGTATCGAACGTCCTTCTAACTCATCAGACTTTCTCTCAAGATTGTTTATTTTGTCCATGAGCTCCGAGTTTTCTCCAAGTTTTTAAACTTCCTCCTGTAATGATTGAAATTTGTCATTCAGAGCTCTCATCTCATCTTTTACATCATCCAACTTACAATCTTATCATGGTTTTGCATTTCTTGAAGCATGGCGATGACGTCAGCGGTTGTAGGTTCCCTGGTGGGAGAAGACGCATGTGTCATAGAAGGGGAAGAAACAGGCAGCAGGACAGAGAGACAGAGATGCAGAGAGACAGACAAAGATATGGACAGACAGACAAAAATGTGGTCAGACAGACAGACAGAGCACATTTTCGTTTTCGATGGTTGTGGCATAAATGTATGAATGCTATCTTTAAAGTCAAGGCTTCGCCCATGGAGGATATACACTAGTACGAGCAACAGACAGGCAGACAGATTTAAACAGAGAGACAGAACGAGAACAAAGCATTTCTGTTTGTTAAAGAGCATTGGGTCATGAGCATAAAAACTGCTTTTTCACATTCTGCTCCCACCCGTGCTGGGTCTCTATTAATACAAACCCATTAAAACAGCTCGAAAATAACTTGAAAACATCGTGATAGTTCTAAATCGAAGTACTTATAGCATTTTAAAATTGATCATAGCAAAAATCATTCTCAAAGAAGAAAAGAAAAATACACAATTAATGGTTGGTAAATTGAAAGAAACAAAACACAAATTCAGCCAATATTGCGAATGGAAACGCGAATTTGATAGCATGTTAATTAACATTTTGCTAAATACAGTTGGAAAAAAGTAAATTGTTGAGAAATACAATACAGAAGAATGAAATATGAATTACACAATTGTGGACGAAGGAAGGGACGAAAGAGAGAGAGAGAGAGAGACAGATAGACAGACAGACAGACAGACAGACAGAGAAGACAGAGAGAAAGAGAAAGAGAGACAGACAGACAGATACAGACAGAGACAGAGAGACGTAGAGCGGAGCATAAGCAGGAAACAAAGAAAGAGAGAACGTTGACAACAATAAACAGACATAGAGAGAGAACTCAACCTTCATCAACAATACATGTGTTGTCTTCTTTGAGGAACAGTTTGAAATGTTTCCAATAAACATCCAAATTTATTCAAACGTCTTGACAGAAGTACAGCACTATTCCATGTTTTAATGGATTTAAATGTGTACAAATATCAAAAACATACATCGTTTTGTTGCCCGTGGGTGGTGGTGGGTGGTGGTGGTGTGTGTGTGTGTGTGTGTGTGTGTTGTGTGTGTGTGTGTGTGTGTGTGTGTGTGTGTGTGTGTGTGTATGTTTGTGTGGGGGTGGGGATGGAGTGTGTGTGCATATGTCTGTGTGTGTGTGTGCGTGAGTGTGTGTGCATATGTCTGTGTGTGTGTGTGTGAGTGTGTGTGCATATGTGTGTGTGTGTGTGTGTGTGTGTATGTGTGTGTGTGTGTGTGTGTGTGGCTTTTGTGTGTGTGTGGCTTTTGTGTGTGGTGGTTTTTGGTGTAATGTCTATTCACTAAAATAGTTTTAGATACAATAAAATATGGTGACAGATGAATAGTGAAGAGGATACTTAAAAATAGTCAATCTTCAGATACAAATGAACCAGAAAACAAACTGTGCCGAGGGCGAAAAGGAAAAAAAATTAACAAATGACGTTACCATAATCGATTTAAACAGTAAAATTGACTAACCATAACAGTGAACAAGTTAAATAACGGCGTGCTAAAGATAATTCGCTATAGGACATTTTCGACAGGCTAACAAAAAATGCATATGGCAAGGATGGTGAGGCAAATATGTCAGAAACTATCTTCGTAGATAGTGTAGATGGTGGTTAATGTGTCTGACATATTTTTGTTATTTTCAAGGACAGTGTAGTTATGTTGACCTGAACCCCACTGTTCTGTTTGAGTTCAATGCTGTAAATAAAGACATCATCAACTTGGAAAATTCTCTCTCTCTCTTTCTCTCTCTCTCTCTCTCTCTGTCTCTCTCTCTCTCTCTCTGGCTCTTACTGTCTCTCTCTCTCTCTCTCTCTCTCTCTCTCTTTCTGTCTCTCTCCCTCTGTTTCTCTCCTTCTATCTCTCTCTTCGTCTTTCTCTCTTGGATTGAATTGAATCTGAATTAGTTCAGGCACTAAACCATTGCATATCCACTTGATCCAAATCTTTAAGTTTAATGTAGTGACAGTTTTGTTAAACACCCTACGTACTGGCGAGGTCCTCAAATGGAAGCAGAGAGAGGTTGACCTTAGAAATATTAAGCTGACACCCTCAATGTTTGGAGTATTTACATGGAAAATTAAATTGGCCGAATTTCGTTTTTATCCCAAACTGGGATTAAACTCAATTCAACTTGAGCACATAGCTCATTCAACTTAGTCAAACATTTAAAACATGTCCCGCTTCGAGTGTTTAAATTGCTGATAGTGGTAGCGCTTGTTTTGTGTTTATGTTTGTTTATTAATTTGTTTTAATGTGTGTTTTTGTGTGTATGTGTTTTGTTGTTTAGGGTTTTTTGTTTTGTTTTTGTTTTTGGTTTGGGTGTGTTTTTGTTGTTGTTGTTTTTTGTTTTTGTTTTGTTTTGTTTTTGTTTTGTTTTGTTTTTTTGTATTCCGATGTTTTCGGACGCATGTATGTAACTGGCTTATCCCCCACACTGTGCAGGCGTTATGTTACTGCAGTGTTTGCATATTCCGTCTTTGGTGGACGTACGTGCAGGGTATTTTCCTATTTTCATAAACCACCAATCACTGACATGACTACAGGATTCTTATCGTGCATAGTTGATTGTCCGTGGCGTATACACAGAAAGAGGGTTTAGAGCACTGACAGGTTTGCACACATATTGACCTGAAAAATCTCCGCCCTTTGCCTACCGAGCAGGCGATACTCAGGCAGTCCGTGTTTGTTAATGTTTTTGATTTATTTAATGAAGCAATTGATATATATGTTGTTCTGAAAACATGGCATGTGTATCAGTGGTAGCAAATAAAGTGTAACATCTGTGATGAAAATTACACATCAAACAAAAAAAAGCCAGTCAAGCAATCAGCATTTTGCTGACATTAATCGCTATTCTCCAAAAGTTTTAAGCATTTTAAATCATCCAAATAAATTAGTAAACACACATCCTAGCTACAGCAGGAGAGCTGGAAGGAAAAAGAGCACCAGTTAGACCCAGGGAGAAAATATTGGACAGACTCGCAGAGAAGATAAAGACAGAGATGATGAGAGATGTACTTGCAGCAACATATGGAGGGCCATGATCGCCAACGGCTTACGGAAAGGCG
This sequence comes from Monoplex corrugatus, assembly GCA_030674185.1. NCBI lineage: Eukaryota > Metazoa > Mollusca > Gastropoda > Littorinimorpha > Ranellidae > Monoplex > Monoplex corrugatus. The sequence continues at coordinate 28,163,399 of JAPXFY010000019.1, forward strand.
CTTGATAATGATGATGATGACACAGACTATGTAATGTGTACATCAAAAGTAAAACGCTCCATACATAAGTCACTTGTCACCTGTCAGTATCATCACGTTCGATGGTAACTGCTGCAGCAGACGCTACAATAACTCTCCTCCATTCACTCCATTCTTGATATCTGAATCCAACTTCACGTAGAAAGTGGGTGGTGGTCTGCCCTGGTATCTTTTGGCCTGAATTTTTCCTTTCAAAACTACTGTCATTCAAGTCGTGTTCGTGTTGTGGGTTGCATGGCTGATAAAGGGCAAGGACACATGACAGAGAACAAACGAAAGAACAAATGATTAAATAAACGAACGAACGAACAAACAAACAAACGAACAAAGGAAGGAAAATGTTTGAACAGTGACTGTAGGCCACACCTCAACCAGACACAGGGTATGAAGGTTGGGTTTCCACAGTCTTTTCACACTCATACTGTATCAAATAATATGTTGACTCGACAGAATTAAACATCGTTCTCTGAAGTTAAAGGCATAGCACAGAGAGACAGACAGACAGACAGACAGACAAAGGAACAGACATTGAACACAAAGAGAGAGAAAGAGATTGAACGAGAGAGAGAGAGACAGAGACAGAGAGAGACACAGAGAGACAGAAAGACAGATAGAAACACTGTTTTGATGTATTATATATATATCAGTAGTAGTAGTAGTAATATTATTACCATGATCATAATAATTGTTAATATTATTATTATGAAACGAAGAACACATCATAATAAAGAAAGTTAGAGCAACATTGAAAAAGATGAAGCCTGGAAAAGCCCCTGGACCAGACAATATTACTACAGAGATGATTGAAGACTTGGAGGAATTCGGTATTGGAAAAATTACAGTCCTCCTAAATGAAATTCATGACACTGGAAAAATCCCCAAAGTTAAGTCAAAACCACTTTTCATCGTTGTTCCAAAGAAAACAGGGGCTATAGAATGCGAACTACATCGCACAATCAGCTTGATGAGTCATGTAACAAAAATCCTATTAAGAATAATCATGATGAGGACAAGGAATAGAATCAAAAGAGAAAAAACAACAAAAGAACAGTGTGGATTTGTCGAAGGGAAAGGAACTGTTAATGCCATACACATCCTAAGAACTATCGTAGAGAGGTCAATCGAGTTGAATAAGGATTTATATTTATGCTTTGTTTATTATACCAAGGCTTTTGATCGGGTAAGACACGAAGAATTGACCAACCAACTAGAATATTGATATTCAATATTGATGGAATAATCAGAATACGAATAATCAGAAATATGTACTCGTATTCAGAACAAACAGCTGCAATGAGAATAGAAAACGATATATGCTCTTTCCAAAATATCAAAAGAGGAGTCAGGCAAGACTGTGTTCTGTCACCAGATCTGTTTTCACTTTACAGTGAAAATATCATGACAAACTTAGAAGAATGCCCTGGATTAAAGGTCGGCGGAAATTTGATAAACAACATTCGTTAAGCAGGTGTCATCGTGCTAATTACAGAAAATGAAAGGGACCTACAAAACCTTGTGAATGTAATAGAAACAGAAAGCAAAACTAAAGGGTTGGAGCTAAATAGCAAGAAGACAGAAGTCATGCTAATAAGTGAAAAACATGAAATCCCCTCATGCAAAATAACAGCAAACAGCACACAACCTTGAGACAGGTTGATAAGTTTAAGCATCTGGGAACGATCATCTCACCTGACGGCACATCAGAAATAGCCAGCAGAATCGGCCGAGCCAAAACAGCATTCAAGAAGATGAAAAGCATTCTTACCAACAAATGCCTGTCAGTTAACACCAGGACGAGAGTTCTTGAATGTTATATAGAACCGATAACGTTACACGGTTGTGAGGCGTGGACAGTCAAGCAAAGCCAGAACAAGATTGAGGCAACTGAGATGTGGTTTCTAAGAGGAATGTTGAGAGTTCCATGGACAGCAAAGAAAACAAATCAGTCTTGATGGAGGCAGACACAAGGAGATCATTGATGAAAAAGATTAGCAAAAGAATGGCAACATTTAGAGGCAATTTTATGAGGAAAGGGGAATTAGAGCACTGGTCACAACAGGAAAGCTGGAGGGAAAGACAGCATCAGGTAGATCCAGGGAGAAAATATTGGACGGACTTGCAGGGTGGCTGAGGACGTAGAGGGTGGAAGATGTGCTTGTGGCAACAAGGGATAGATACATATGGAGGGCCATGATTGCCAACGCCATGCGGCAGGGCACTTGATGATGATGATGATGATTATTATTATTATAGAGTAGAGAGTAGACAAAGAGAGAGAGTGGAGCAAGAGAGGGGTCTTCCATTCTCTCTTGGTCAGAGGCTGCGCTGGACCTGGTTGGTGCGCATTGTGTGACTGTGCCCCGTGGTTTGTCGTTTCCACGCTTTGCCATTCGGTTTATAAACAAGGTAACTAGAGGCTTGGTCCGGATGGGTCGTGCGGCGCGTGGATAGCCCCCCCCCCCCCTCTTTTTTTTTTCTTGAAGAAATGACTGCCGATTGGCGTCGGGAGTTTGGGAGGAGAGTGTCCCTGGTGTGGTGGGGTGTTGGTGCTCTGGGTCCCATCCATGCCGTCGTGGTGTTTTCTGTTAACTTATTATTAGTTTAGTTGTTATCATTATAATTATTATTGTTATTGTTATTATCATTGTTGTTGTTGTTATTATTATTGTTATTATCATCATCATCATCATTAGTAGTAGTAGTAGTACAAACTATATGTTTATTGAGAGCCAACATAACTCCAATACGTTAGTGCACGTTATTTTAATACAAAATGAACATTTTCTTTTACAACGTGTTTTTAATCAGTGAAGAACATATTTTTTTTCTGATAGTCAGCTATCAGGCCAGTATTTTGCAGCCTGGGTGAAACTGGAGACATCAGATCTTGAGTCCAAAGCTTTCATAGCTACAAGAAAGATCACCAAAAACCTTCACAGAAACAATCTCTTCACAATAACAAACACTTCTTTCGTTATGCGTGTGCTGAGAAAAGGCTCTGACGCTTCACCACAGATTGTCCTTTATAGATAAAGAAACAATACCTCAACTTTTGATATTCATATTTTTCCCTTTGAAATACGCATTGCCTTTGGCCTTAATTATATACATTTTACCTGTGAAATCAAAAGTATACAAAATTTTAGGTCTTTCCCAAATAAAACCTGTACATCTTCAGGTTCAGAAAAGTCTAGCACTTCTAAATCAAATCTAGCCATATGCATGTCTCCTTCAACAATGCATTCACTTCTGCTCCAGTCAGGAGACATTCATTCAATCCTTGGACCCACTAATGGCCAACTTAGTATCGCCCTCATTAATGCTAGAAGTATCAGAAATAAGATTGACCTGTTATCTCCAGAAAGTGAACAATTTGACATAATCACAGTATGTGAAACTTGGCTACAACCAACAATTAGTGATGAATCTATTAAATTACCAAATTACCACCTCCCATTAAAAAGATATCGTTCACATCAAGCGTATGGTGGTGTTGCCATATATATAAAACAATATCTTTCTTTCACACTTCGACCCGATTTGCAAGTGGATAATCTTGAGGCAGTCTGGGTAGAGCTGAATCTGGGCAATGAGAAAATTCTGGTTGGCTCCTTTTACATGGCTCCAGGCACTCCCACTACTTATTGGCAACTGATTAGAGAGAGTATCCATAAAACCGACACAACCATGCTCAAATATTTCATTTTAGGCGACTTCAATACAGACTTTTTGTCCAATCCATCACCCCATCTAATGCATATACTTAACTTATATCAACTTCACCAAGTCACTAATGGCCCCACACAAACAACCGCAGATACAAGCTCTTGCTTAAATTTGATAATGACTCAATCTCTTTCTGCCATTAAATCAATAGAAATCCTACCTGAAATATGTAGTGACCACTGCGTTCCAGTTGCAGTCATAAAACACCCATTTCATGTAAACCCTAAATACAAAAGAGTCATCTATGATTATAAAAAGCTAGATGAAAACAAGTTTTGTAATATTCTGTCAGAAACTGATTGGAATGCCATCATCTTTGATAAACCACTAGATGAAAGTACACAGCTTGTTCACTGACACCTTTTTCGAAATCGCAAAAACAATGTATGCCAGTTCATACAATTACAATAAGACCAAAAGATGTTCCCTGGATAAAGAACTCATTTCTGGCTTTAATAAAAAATAAAAAAACGAAATAGGTTACACAAACGAGCTAAAATCACGAAATCTAACTTACACTGGCAAGAATACAGACAAGTTTGGAATCAGATCACATCTTTAAAACGGCAGTTAAAAACTGAGTACGACCAGGAATTGGATGAAAAGGCTTCTGATCCCAAATAGTTTGGCACTAAACAATGGTGGAAACTAGAAAAACAATTTATGGATAAAAAAGACATTAGCTCCGACAATATCCCACCAATCAAGCACAAGAGGAATGCTTTTTATTCCAACAAAGATAAAGCAGATACCTTTAATCACTTTTTTATTCAACAGCCAACATTAAAATCTAATAACGATCCACCCCCCTGACCTACCTCAGTTTGAAAACGAGATCTTTTTAGAGGTGCTTATTTCGAATGAAGTAAGAAAAAATGTTATATTAAACCTTGATAAAATGAAAGCATCAGGACCAGACGCAATTCATAATAGACTTCTTATTGCCGCAGTTAATCAAATTTCAGACCCACTCATCTCACTATTCAACAGATCACTCCGGGAAGGACACTTTCCAACACAGTGGAAACATGCACATGTGACCCCGATTCACAGAAAAGGATCTAAAGAACTTTGTAACAACTATCGACCCATTTCCTTGCTTAGCTGCCTTGGTAAAGTTCTTGAAAAATGTGTTCACAAACACATAATCTCATTCCTAAGAAATAGTAATATTTAACTCCATCACAGTCTGGTTTTATTCCTGGAGACTCAACTGTCAACCAGCTCTTAGATGTTTATAACGATTTATGTTCAGCTTTTGATGAAGGCATAACAACACAAGCTATCTATTTTGATATATCAAAAGCATTTGACAGAGTATGGCACGAATGCCTTCTTGCTAAACTTAGATCTGTAGGAATTAGAGGTAAGTTGCTCACTTGGTTTCTTTCTAACTTGTCTAACTGTTCTCAAAATGTGGTTATAAAAGGGGAAAATCTAGCACAGAAACTTAAGGCAGGTGTCTCACAAGGTTCTGTCCTGGGGCCTCTTCTGTTTCTAGTTTATGTAAATGGTACAGTTCAGGATATAGCCTCTATGATTAAACTATTTGCAGATGACACTAGTATGTCTTTAGCTGTAAGAGACTATAACGCTCGAGCAGAAATACTTAACTCTGACCAGGAAAAGATAAGCGAGTGGGCAAAACTCTGGAAAGAGATGTCTAAAGAGATGCCCCTGGCGTTGACTACACCGTCCAATTTATCACACAGGGGATTAAAAAAACCAATACAAATTTACACATACCTAAGGACACTAAAACATACATATAAACCGGCCTAAATTAACTAAAATTGCTTCCGCATATCTCATTTCCCTTGAGCCAATAATGCACTTAATACATGCACCCAAATATCACTCCTGGGAGAAAGTAAGATTTTATCGAACACATACAGGTGAATGGACCTCCAAGGCAGAAAATGATAAGAAGACATGACAGAAAGCACAGGAACAAGATAGAAACAAGAGAGTGACACACACACACACATGCACACACACAAAAAAGGAAATTTCCAGTACAGAATTTCCAGAAGGTGGTGATCTATTTGTACTGAAAGAGCCCAGGGTATCCCCACCAGAACAAGTTTCTTTATTTACTTACATTCTATTAATGGATTTTACTTACGTATTTAATAAGCATAACAATGGTTTATTCGCAAAAAATAAACGATAAAATTGAAAATAAACGATAAAATTGTGACTCTGCCATGGCCATTGATTACTAATGATTAAAAGAAGAAGAAGAAGGAAAAAAAGAAAAAGAAGAAAAAGAAAAAGAAAAAGAAAAAGGAAAAAAAAGAGGAAGAAAGAAGAAGAGGAGGAGAGAGGAGGAGGAAGAAGAAGAAGAAGAAAGAAGAAGAAGAAGAAGAAGAAGAAGAAGAAGAGAAGAAGAAGAAGAAGAAGAAGAAGAAGAAGAAGAAGAAGAAGAAGAAGAAGAAGATAGAAGAAAAAATATCAATGTCCATGAAAATAGATCATCAAACAGATAAATGAATAAACATTTGACATGACTGACTAACCAACCAACCAACCGACCATGCAAACAAGCAAACAAGCAACCAAGCAACCAATCAACCAATCAACCTACTCACTCACTCACTCACTCACTTTCTCATTCACTCACTCATTCACTCACCCACTACCGATCTACTACCTAACTACCCAACTGCCCAGCTTACTACCAAACTAAACAACCAACCAGACTGACTGACTCACTGACTGGCTGGCTGGCTGGCTGGCTGACTGACTGACTGACTGACTGGCTAACCAACGAACGAACGAACCAACGAAAGAACGAACGAACGAACCAACCAACCAACCAACCAAATAAACAAAGAAACAAACATACAAATGAATAAAAATAGCACTAGCAAAAAGCCCTAACTAAGCAAGCAAGCCAGCAAACAAGCAAGCAGACAAGCAGACAAGCAAGCAAGCAACGCAAGCAACCAAGCAACCGACCAACCAACCAACGAAACAAACGAATAAAAATAGCAATAGCTAGAAGCCCTAATTGTCTGTGTGGCGGGTTTTATACACGAAGGGAGGCAATCTTGTAATACTATGAGTTTGCACTATACTAGCTGAAGTCCCTTGAAGTATCGCTAAGCCTGTTTGAACTGTGTATGTGCGTCTGCTTTTGTGTGTGTGTGTGTGTGTGTGTGTGTGTGTGCGCGGCGGGGTGTGTGTGTGTGTGTGTGTGTGTGTGTGTGTGTGTGTGTGTGTGTGTGTGTGTGTGTGTGTGTGTGTGTGTGTGTGTGTGTGTGTGTGTGAGTGTGTGAGACACTGAGAGCAGAACTTGTCCGTAAATATGTATGAGTTGCTTGTACATTAATTATTAACAATTTTAAAGTGATTACAGGTGTCTTTCGACAATAAATCAGTTTGTGTTTAAGAAAGTTTTTCATTTGTTTAATTCACAATGGATTAACTAAATGAAATTAAGTCTGTAACCTAAGTAGAGAGAGTGTCGCCACGGGCAGCGCTACCCGTTTGTTTGTTTGTGTCTTTCCTTTCGTATGCATGTATGCTGTTTGACAGTGGATTTTGTTATGGGATTTTGTTGAGAAAAAAAATTTTTTTCGTTGCTGTCGGCTTTTCAACGTGCAGAGTGCGTGCAGCACACAGAATCTTTGTTTATTGTCTCATCCAAAAGACTTGAAGCTGGATCATCACTTACCATGTAGTGGAATGGGATTGGGAGAGGAGAAAAATCCCTGCCTGACAAACGATTCAAACCTAGATTTCTCGCATAATATTGAGATGATTATACCACTAGACCTAGTCTACAAATATGTATATGTGTGTAGACCAGAACATAGTCTACAATACAGGTATATGTGTGTAGACCAGAACATAGTCTACAATGTAGGTATATATATATGTGTGTAGACCAGAACATAGTCTACAATATAGGTACATGTGTGTAGACCAGAACATAGTCTACAATATAGGTATATATATATATGTGTGTGTGTGTGTGTGTAGACCAGAACATAGTCTACAATATAGGTATATATATGTGTGTAGACCAGAATATATGTGTGTAGACCAGAACATAGTCTACAATATAGGTACATGTGTGTAGACCAGAACATAGTCTACAATATAGGTACATGTGTGTAGACCAGAACATAGTCTACAATATAGGTACATGTGTGTAGACCAGAACATAGTCTACAATATAGGTGCATGTGTGTAGACCAGAACATAACTCCACGGTGGCGGGGAGCAAATTTTCCAAAGATATACTTGGATGATATTTACACTGCTCGATAACAGATGATGATGGTGGTGGTGGTGGTGGTGGTGTGGTGGTGGTGGTGGTGGTGGTGATGATGATGATGATGATGATGATGATGATGGGAGATCCACTGTAACAAAAGAAGAAATGAATACGAATATGAATATAAAAGATCCTGTAAGTTATGTCGGTATCCGCTGGCTTATGGACACAAGAAAATATTCAACATGCACGCCCACAAAAGATGTAGTCTGTGCAACAACAAAGTGAAATGTGGTCAGTTTGCTTAACAGCTTGATTTCTGTGTGCTTCATTCAAATGTATGATTATGTGTAATGCGCTGTTAGTCCAAATGCGTTTAGAGAATACGGATATAAAATATACGATTTATAATAATGTGTAAATTGTGAACAAGGATGGTGAGATCAAAAGGGGTTATTCTATCTATGGACAACAAAACACCACCGCAACAACAACACATCTATCGGACTAACGAACCAACGCACCAACCAACCAACCAACCGATCAGCAAACAAACAAGCAAACAAACAAACAAACAAACCAAAGATTAATGTCAGGATTGTAAAATGAATACTATTTTCACATTCGTACAACACTTTATTCGAGTGAAGTAAGTATGACACAAAAAAACCAACAACAAGACGAAGAACAACAGAAGCACAATTGACAGATGTGTATGTATGTATGTGTGTGCGTGCGTGCATGCGTGCGTGCATGCGTGCGTGGTGTGTGCGTGCGTGCGCGTTCGTCCGTTCGTTCGTTCTTTCATTTAACGTCTTTTCACTATGAGTGATATTAGACGGGAAAAATGGGACGGAGGATGAAATTGTGGGGGGGGGGGGGGGGGGGGGGGGGGGAAGGGGAGGGGACAGAGGGGAACAGAGTAAAATTAAAAGGAAGCGGCATGGTCTTAAGAAAAAGGATATGGATGAACAGAGAAATGAAACTAGAACAACACTAACATCAATAATGCAAAATAAAAATCGTCATAAAAACAAAACAAAACAAAAAATAATAATCATAATAATAACCTTAAAGTAACGCATTAACAGGACTGTGAACCAATGTTTCTGAAATTTTAACAAACAAAATTGATCTTATATTACTTCTTTAAAATGCGTTTCAAGATAGTTGCCTTGTGAAAACATCTTTGGTAAAAAGGAACGAAGCTTTCTGCAATAAAACAAACAGTGATACAATGTGAATCGTTCACCGCAAATACATAAAACGTTTTTACAGTGTTTTGTTTTCAAAGCATTCAGTTGAATACGAAAATATCTGGTAACAATTAATCTTAAATGATAAAACGAGGAATATTGCAATTTTTTACAGATATTTTGAACTGGAAGTTTGATTCTTTTTTGAGACACAAATTTTTCGTTTAAATGTTCATGAAATCGAATCCATGATGCTAATTCTAGCAAGTTGTAAGCTTTTTTTTTGTAGAAGCCCAAGGGAGATCATTAAAAACTAAAAAAAAACCTTATACGGCAACATTAAAACAGGAGATGACTGACTATTAGAATTTGTTTCCATGTCTCTTCTTCCCAAGGAAAGTCCATCCGCATTCTTGTATCGGCTGTGGTCAGAGATGGCGAAACTGACAGACGAAAATATACTAGACAACATTAAAGGCAGTCGAAAGGTGTACCACATCTTCTCGAAAGGAATTGGTCCGATGCTCGCTGTTGAACTCCGGGGCAAGTTTGGGTTTCCTGGGCAAATTTCTCCTAACTTGGAAGAGCTACTGACCACTGTCCGCATGTTAGAAGATGCTACTGCTACCATGTCAAGACCTCAGGTCAAAGCCATGTCCGGAACCAGTACAACTCCTCCACAGTCTTTGACTGAGGAACAGATGGACAAGACAGCTCAACTAGTAGTAAAAAAATTGAAGGGACAGGAGAAAAGAAAAACGGAGCAGCGAGCACCCAGAGGTCCATGCTGGAGATGCGGGGAAAGAGGAAGCCATTTCGCCAGGGACTGTCAAAATGAGCCTGATCTGGAGAGTGTCCAGTGAGCAGAGCAGATGGCGCAACAGACAGAAGGGAAACGGAAATCTGTCGATGTTGGGGGGCAACCCTGAGCCCCAAAGAAACAACCAAGATTACAAGCGGCAGTGAACATCTTAAAAGAGAAATTAAAACCGGTAAGACTACGGAACATCAAATTAACCTTAACACCAGGACAGAGCATTCAGTCACAAGGAGTAGTTCCTGAAAATTCTCAGTTGTTTGTAAGAAAAGAAGAAGCTTTACCAAAGGGTGTGACCATCATCAGTGCTGAAATAAAAAACTGTACCTGTGTTCTTCAATTTCAGAACAGTCATAAAAGAAATTCTGTGAAACTCACACCTGACATCATTTTAGCAGAACTGAAAACTGATATTCTTCTTGTTTGGAAGCTTTAGTGGAACCATGCTAAGAAACATGTCTTTTGGACAGTGGTTCTCAAGTAACTGTCATTTCTGAAACATTCTTTCAAAATCAGTTGAAACATGTTCCTCTACAAGAACTTGGGCAGACTTAACAGTAACGGGAGCTGGGGGACAACAAGTTCCTTACAAGGGAATGGTGTCTGTGAAATGTACATTGCCTGCCTGTGTTGCTGGGAAAAGAGCAAACAATTGACACTGTATCGCTTGTATGCCAAGACACAGAGTATTCTCAGAGAGTACCAATCATTATCGGGACAAATGTGTTTAAGAAACTGGCACAAGTCACAATATCAGAACAACTACTGAGGGGCGAAGCTGCTTTTATGTTTGCTCATCAGTCAGATTGGGCGAAGATGGAAGATGTGGAAGTATCAGGATGAAAGATCAGACTTTTGTTTTGCATGTAGGCGAGTCAGTGACAGTGAAGGGACAAGCAAGAGTGAAACGTCTGCTTACTCAGAACTCAGTGTTGATTCAGGAACCAACTTTGGCAAACACACCCGCTGAGTTGGGCGTAGTGGCAGCAAAAGCAGATGTTCGGGCCTTACATTGTGTAAAGATTACTTTGTGCAATTTGGGTGAAGAAGACATTGTCATAAAAAAGAATCAGGTGATTGCAGATGTGTTTACTGTGCACACAACATATGACGTTGAGAATGTGTTGAAAGAGTTGCATACTCATGGGTAGCAGGTAAATGTTTCAGATGCAAGTGATAAAACTGAGTCAAAGGCAAAAAAGCAAAATACTTCTTTATCGTTCAAGTTTGGAGAAAACACCACACCAGAATGGAGAGAACGCTTTACTGCCAGGCTACAGAACTATCAAGATGTTTTCATTCAACATGAATTTGACCTTAGAAACATTAGTGAGGTTCATCATGACATTGAACTAGAGCCAAGATCTACAGTACGAGAACGGCCAAGACCAATTCCTCCACATGATTTGGAAGAAGTGAGAGAACATATACAACAACTGTTGGATGCTAAGATCATCACTCCGTCATCTTCACCATATGCAAGTCCTATTGTTCTTGTCAGAAAGGAGAATGGAAGTCTCCGGATGTGTGTAGATTATCGGAAAATAAACTCAAGAACAATTAAGGACAGTTATGCAATCCCAAAAATCGAAGATTTGTTCTTGACGCTGAGCGGTGCACGTTTCTTCACTTCTATGGATTTGAGCAAAGCGTACTATCAAGTTCCTATGTCTGACAGGGCGAAACGGATTTCTGCATTTACAAGTCCGTTTGGACTGTTTCAATTTAAACGCATGGCAATGGGATTGAAGAATGCACCGCATACTTTCCAGAGTCTCATGGAAAAAGTGTTTTGTGATATGAATCTTATTGATCTCATTGTTTTCTTGGATGACATTTTGATCCATGGAAAAACATTGGAGGAGCTGGAAGAAAGGACTGTAGCAGCTCTTGAACGCTTGCGGAAGTACAACTTGAAAGTTGACCCAGAAAAATGTGTTTTCGCTGTCTCTGAAGTATAGCATTTGTGACATATCATTTCAGACAAAGGGATTAGGCCAGATCCTGAAAAGAGAAGCTTTGACAACATGGCCAAAACCACAAACTGTGAGGGACATTAAGTCCTTTATTGGTTTTGCTGGATTCTTTCGTCGTTTTATTCCTCATTTTGCACAGATAGCACGCCCTTTTAATGATTTGTGTATCGGTTATTCACCAAATGGAAAGCAAAAAGGATTTGGGAGAAATAAAAAGTCAACGCTTACTCTTAAGTCTGACATATCACATCTTTGGGGAGAAAAACAGCAGGCTGCATTTGAAAAATTGATTGAACTGTTGACTTCTGAACCTATTCTTTCCATTGCTGATAAAGGAAAACCTTTTGAACTTCATTGTGATGCTAGTGGAACAGGTATTGGAGCAGTACTGTATCAGGTGCAAGATGGACAACAAAGAGTGATTTTGCTTATGCTAGTCGTGGTTTAAATAAAACCGAGAGAAACTATCCAGCTCACAAGCGGGAATTTCTTGCTCTTAAATTTTCCATGACAGAAAAGTTCCATGATTACATGCTTGGTTCTCATGTTACAGTGGTGACTGACAACAATCCGTTATGCTACATTTTGAAGAACGCCAAACTGGATGCAACCAGCCACAGACGGTTAGCAGCATTGTCAGTCTATGATTTTGATCTCCAATACAAGAAGGGTACATCTCACATTGATGCAGACACTTTGTCCAGACGACATCCTGAAGCTCCTGAAGAAGACATTGAGTATCAAAAGTTCATGGAAGATACCAAGTTTTTGTGGGAAAAAGCTGTGAAGTTTGATCAACAGTGTGGTGGTACTGTAAAAGTAAGCCAAGAAGCAGTATGTGCAATAATGAATGCTAAGGGAGTGTGTTCTGCTCTGTTGTCAGTAACAGTACTGAAAATCAGGATTTGGATACAACAAAATCACAAGAAAGTGTTCAACCCACAGTAGAATATGTACCAGCAGTAGAACAGTTAATTCCAGATGATGATGTGTTAGAACCCAAGCAAAGCATACATACAATAAGTAAATCTGAATGGAAGAAATATCAGCTAGCAGACCAGACACTAAAGTGGGTGATAGAACATGTTGAAGCAGGAAAGAAGATGGAAACACAAGGGAAAGAAGTCACTCCTAAAATGAAAGTTTTTGTCAGAGAGCAAGAGAAACTGGTGATGAGGAATGGAGTTCTGTGCCGACAAATACAAAATGAGGAAGGCAGTACTCAGAGACAGCTTGTGATTCCTAAGTCTCATCGGAAGGAGGCTATGAAGGGTGTTCATGAAGATCTATTTCACATTCACTTTGAAAGTGCACTGAAGCAAGCCCGTCTTCCTTTCTTTTGGCCCTACTACATGGCGAATGAGATGGAACGCAAGATAAAGAAAGGTAGCTGCTGCATTCGACGAGGTGCATTAGCTCAAAAGGCTCCCATGCAAACCATTGTGACAACTCAGCCTCTTGAAATGATTTCTATAGATTTTCTTACAATAGAAGCCAAAGGTCAGAATCAGTCTATATTAGTTATTATGGACCACTTCACAAAATTTGGACACGCCATTTTGACTCGAAATCAAACAGCAAAGGTGGTTGCCAAAGCATTATGGGAACAGTTTTCATGATCTACGGTTTTACCAACAGAATTCTATCCGACCAGGGAAAAGACTTTGAGTCAAATCTAATCAAAGAGCTGTGTGCTGTAGCAGGCATTTCCAAATGTAGAACTACATGTACACCCTATCATCCAGCAGGAAACCCCGTTGAAAGATGGAACCAGACTTTTATTCAGCTGTTGAGAGGCCTGGAAGATGGTAAGAAGCAAGACTGGCAGAGAAGTTGTGTACATTCAAGCGCTGGATTTGGTCCTTATTCTTTGTTTTTTTGGATGACATCCTCGACTGCCAGTTGACATTGCTTTTGGCATTGATCTAGAAAGAGGAAATAAGAAATCTTCACGGCAGTATATGTACAAGATCTAAAGAAACGTCTCGGTGATGCTATGCCTCAGCTACCCAGCAGATAGAAAAGATGGTAAACAAGAACAAAACCAGGAATAATGCCTCTGCTTATGCTGTTGAATTGGAAATAGGTGACAGAGTACTGGTCAGGAAAGTAGGACCTCGTGTAAATTCTAAAATTTCTGATCGGTGGGAGAAGGACATTTATGTGGTTACAGACAAAAAAAGCAGATATACCTGTGTACACTGTGCAGTAGGAAGGAGGAAGTGGACTCAGTAGGACTCTGCATAGAAATTTGTTACTACCCATTGGAGCTTTAGATATAGGTATAGAGCAGATGAGCAAGAAAAAAGAAAAGGGTGAAACTGTGAAAACCAAAGAAGTCACATCCTCAGAAGTGGAGAGCAGTAGTTCAGATGATGAAGAAACACTTCCAAAGTTGTTAGTGAAATGGAAACCCAGTTCACTTCGACCCGATGCTCCAGTTTTTGTGCCTGCAGAAAGTGTTTCTTTACCTGAGAAATCTGAAGATGGAAAATCAGAGCACACACAAAACACTTCACCATCTCCAGAATCAGATTGTGTTGGTCATGCAGAGCCCTCAGGAAGAAAAGTGATGAAAGAGACTACACACCTGCCTGGATGTGCTGTGGAAAGTGATCTTGAAGAGAATCCATTACCAGATAGTATGGGTATGAGTTTGAGTGAGCATGAAAATACTGAAAATGTACATGAAGAAAGTGATCTAAGCTGAGGAAAACTTGGAGTTAAATGAAAACTGTCAATCTTAACAAGAAACACAGAATGAGCCAGTGGAAATGCCATTGCCTCGAAGATCTACTAGAATCAGGAAACCTGTTAATAGGCTGAATCTGGTTCATTGGGCTACATCAGAGAACTTAAGGAAACGCTTTCCAACCAAGATGCAAGACAAAAGACCATGTGCAGAAAACACTGAAAGTACTGACTGTTGTGATGAGGAAAGTTTCAGTTATGCAATGGAATGGCTGGACAATTTGGAAACAAGTACTCAGGCATTGCTGGACTAGATCAAAAAGCTGAGAAGCAACATGTATAGTCTTTGCAAGAATGTAATATAAAAAAACATACGTTGGGTCATGATAAAATAGTTGTTTGATATTTTAAATCACTTGAATTATCATTTGTATGAAGAAGTGAAGAATGGACTACCTGTGTGATTCATGCCATTTTTGGTAAAGCATTTTCATTATAAATCTACGTGGTTATTTTTTAAAGAGACTCATATGTAACTTGTAAGTAAAATTCTGAGGATAAAGAGACAGAGAATAATGCAGTTGTTAGTGTTGAGGTTGAAACCCTCTGTTCTCTAGCACTGTAGATCTTTAGTAAGATTCTCAACACAGGATTCAAGCTTTCCTGAAGGATATTGGTGTGCTTTAGACTATTTACAATGTATAGTTTTGAACAGAGCTGCATTCCAGTTCATTCTAAAGGCATAACAACATGTATTATTGTTGCTTTAAAACTATTTTTTTATTTTTGGGATGTAACTATATAAAAAAAAGGGTATAATTATGTGCTCATGTGTGAGTGTTAGTATTTTTACTGTATTATTTTTGGTTGAAATTTGAAATCAACCAAGCAACTCATTTCAACTCAACTAAATATTTCAAAAATTGTTAATTAATGAAACATTTTCTAAGGGGGGAGGGGGGGGGGGTTATGTACCCAGTCAAAAAATTCTAATATGCTTTTTCGATTTTTCGTCTGCTACAAATATGATTTCCGACAAAACCGGAAATGACGTTTCAGTTTCATCCGGGTGTTCTTGCTACCATAGAAACGTAAACACTTTCACTGTAACGGTTGCCAACACCGAAACATAGTAGTAACTCTAATTCAGGTATGTGTTAATTTTTCGTTGTTGTAGTTGGTTTAAGTTAAATTATTTTAGCGTAAATTAACAGACTTTTGAAGTGTATTCATGGGAATTTAATATAGGTAATTTTAAATCAACATTTTTTGTTTGAAAGCTAAGTGATGGGGTTAGTCAGATACGTAAAGTGTATCTACTTCCCTTAGAAGTGCGTGCTCTGGACCTGAATCTCTGTGTGGCACTAGTTCTATACTTAATTAGGCTATAAACTCCACAGAGCAGAAAATAGCACTTACTGGTAAGTTAGGGAGTTCTGCCCAGGCTCTCTGGCCGCTGTCCCGTTTGCTGAAGGGGTGCCGGTCTGCTCAGGGAAGGTCCGAAGCACCCCGTATGGCCAGTTCGGTGAGTTGCACCGAATATCAATATGGTGGATAACAGCTCTGAGTGGGCCTACTGCGAGGATTCAACGTATCTCGAACCAGCAACAACCCGTTGGGAAGCTACGGTTCGCCTGACCAATGTTAGTTTAGGACACTTGATCCTGAGATAAAGTCGTCAAGGGACAAGGACGTCACTCACAGTAGGTCAGACAGATCTGCTAGAGATTTCTACGGTCGACCGTTCTCTTTGGCGCCACTGGCTGTTCTGCGACTGAGCTTTCTGCACAGGACGTGACGTCACCTGAGTGAACACAGTGGGGTCACTTCCGGGCCAGTCTCGTCTGCTAGACTTCCGCCATCACAACACTCCTCCCGTCTTTATGATGAAAGTTCCTCACCCAGGGGAGTGTCATCGTTGGAGTGCAAGGCGCTCAAAGAGAAAACCAGTTCTTGATGTGCTGCGAATCAACCTGAACACTTGATTCAGGGACGCAGACACATAGTAAAATTGATGTGCTACGAATCAACCTGAACACTTGATTCAGGGACGCAGACACATAGTAAAATTGATGTGCTACGAATCAACCTGAACACTTGATTCAGGGACGCAGACACATAGTAAAATTGATGTGCTACGAATCAACCTGAACACTTGATTCAGGGACGCAGACACATAGTAAAATTGATGTGCTACGAATCAACCTGAACACTTGGTTCAGGGACGCAGACACATCAGTAAAATAGGCGCAGGGCATTCTGAGTCGTTGACTCAAGAAGCTCTTCGACGGTGGTGTCCAGGTATTGGGCGACACTCCGGGCGACATACCACATCTGGAAGTGTGCTGAGACTGGCTTCCTCATGAATAGGAAGTATGGTGCATCAGTCTCCGGAAGAATGCGCAACGAGTCGATGCCCTGGATCGCTTGCACCTGTGCAGCGTTGAATGTGGTGCACTTGCAGGTAAAGCCAAAGTACATGGTAGGGAAAACTCTGGTCCACGTGTCTACCACATACTGGTCGCCTGTGAAGCAGTGGAGGTAAATCCTCTGCTCCCTGGGCACTCTGCTGCTCTTCAAGAGGGCAAGGAGCTCCAAATAGGTTCTCGCCACGCAGTCTTCATCATTGTCGCCTCGGCAGTGAAGCACCAACACCTGATGAGGTTGAACCATGGGCAAGAGCTGTTTGAGAAGCTTCCGCTGGTGGTACCATTCCTTGTCTTCGACTGAATGGTCTAGGCCCACCTCCCCCAAGACAGTCACTCTGGGTGAGCTCACCAGTGTCTGGAGCCTGGAGATGTCGCCTTGCAACCTGTCAGGGTCGCCGGAAGTATGCTTTGGGTGCAGCCCCACAGCAATCACTATATTGTCCGGGAAGGTTTGCAGACTGTCCTGTGTCGGGTAGCTGGCAGGATCGCAAAATGATGCACATGACCTGACCAGGTGAACCTCCCGTCCCGGCTCGACGAATCCCCGACGGTCAGCACACTGCAACACCTCTGGCAGTCCGCTTTGGGTGGGAAGCTTCATGGCTGCTCTTGTTCTGTCTAAGTGGAAGTGGGTGTCAAAAGCTCTCGGCCCGATTTTCTCGGGTTCCAGGGTCTCCATCTCCACGTCCTCTGGAGCTTCGAAATGCCTCATTCAGAATTCATTCTGCTGTGGGGTCATCCTGGCAGCCATGTAGAGTAGAGGTTTCCAATGAATGAGACAAGCTTCACTGTTGATTGGGCTCAACAGTAACCTTTCGATCTTCCAAACCCATCTGGATTCGGACATCTTCCAGAAGATCATCCAATGATGCTGGACGCGAAAACAGGAACCCTGCTGCTACCCGAAGAGCTTGATATCTGCATGCCCCCACTCTCCCTGATTTGCGTCCAGGGCTTTTGTTAAAGATCCCTGGAATATGCTGCTGGAACGCATGCGCCTTCAGATCAGTGTCACCTCTGGCACGCTTGGGTACCAAGCAACCAGTCACCACCCCGGAGACGCTGGCCTTCGGTTCTTCCCTTGGGACAGTCCCCAATTGGGTCTCCAAGTTCCAGATTTTCGTCATCAGATGACCGGTTTTGCTGGAATAGACCACCCTCGAAGGCATAGTGGTTGAGGTCTCCCGGGGGTGAGGTGCAGATGACCTACGTCTCTTGCTGAAAGCGCGGCAGCGATTCCATTTGGATTTCTGTCTGAACCTGGACTGCCTTCCTCCTTCCACCGTCTTAGGCTTGACTGCAGGGCCCGTTGGGTTCCCTATTGGTCTTGCCTGTGCACCTGAGTCAGACACATCACCTGGGCCCATTGGGATCCCAGGCTTTGCCTGAAATGTTATTGAAATGCTTGAACTTGGCGGGTGCGGGTGCGGGGGCGGGAGCGTCGCCGATGGTTGCTGCGCTGGAGTGCTGGAGCGCCCAGGGCCCTGCAGAGACGTTTCTTTCTGCGGAACCTCAAACTGGGGACATCTGGGATATCTCCTGCATACTCTGGATTCCCTCCGGCTTCCGGAGTCTTGTCCTCAGATGGAGGGTCCACATGCATGTATCGGATATCCCGGCGGCCCTCAGTTGGGTCCCACGGTTAAGCCCTCCTGCTGGCTTTCCTGGTCTGTACTGGGCCAATATGCCTTCGGATCCAGCCTTCAGATCGAAGATCCAACTTCATGGGTGACTGTGCTGCCTCACGTAGCCATCTCTCGCCTTGCTGTCGGCTCCGTTCCCGAGTACTCACTGCCAATCGCCTAGCCACTTGGGCCATCTGAATCAGGCACTCATCTTTTTGTGCGTCACTCACCCTCAGCAATCCCAGCTCAAATACCAGGGTACGCCCTGATATCCTCAGTTCCTGGCGGCGGATGAGGTCGTTGATCTTGGCAAGGGTGAGACGTTTGCCCGCCATACCTGCAACTGGCTATACCTGATTAGTAATCATGACAAGCTGCACATTTGATTTATCAATATCCAGTGCATCAGTTGCTGTCACGTTTACACATGAGCCATGATTCCATTCATTACAAAAATCACATTGGATCATAAATCGCCCACCCCAAGGTTTTCTACAAACACAGTACAGTCCCCGATCCTCCTCCTCTGGAGAATCATTCGGGTTGTCATCATGTCCGTGAGCTAGATATTTGTTGATCCAAGCTGGGATTTTCCTATCCCTACATGGCGCCATTCTGTCATGATTTGTGACAAACACTGAATTGCGGAGTTTGACCTGATACAGATATGCGGACAACTTTTTGACAATAACACCAGGACCCTTCCATGGTGAACAAAGTTTCTTGCATTTGCCCTTCGGAACTGCTGTATCTAACAGGTACACCACATCACCCTCTGTGTAGGGTCTTAGCAACACTTTTAAATCATAGTTGCGCTTTATGTTCTTTGTGGATGTTTTCACAGGAGCTGAAGCCAATTCAGAAACTGACTCCTGAATCACACTGGAATAAGCATCTTTTTCAAGTGTGCCTCCTCTCCCCCTGCAAACACTGCTGGAGTTCGACGCATATGCTGTTTGATTGGCTTGGCCTCCCCTGTGTTGATGGCATGTTCGATGGCCGTAAAGTTACCCAGATCAAAGTCACTTTTGGCAAAGACATCCTCATAGCTGCATAAAAGTTGTTCTAGCTGCTCCTTCTGTTCTTTTGAAAGGTGCTCGCTTGACTGATCAGCTAGCTGATGAAGATGTTCCGGCACTTGACTAGATTTCTGAGATACGGGACCATCAGGGTTCCTCTGCTTCTTTGATGATGTCACCGTGCAGAACTGAAGTTCTTTCTTTGACTGGCAAGTTTCTACTATTTCCTCCACCTCAAAAGCATCAGCCAGGTACTGCCCTTGCTTGATAGTGTAGTATCTGTCATCAGGGTTGACCAGGCATATCACTGGATTACACCGCGTTTTCTGCAATACTCTTGGAATCAAGACATTGGCATTATTGCTTGACTCGATGTAGTATTCTTGCAGCATTATATTCACCTTGCCCCTTACCCTGGCAACAGAATTCGGAGAAATCACTATCTTCTCAGCAGCCATTACTCTAGCTACTGACGGAGGAGTATTTCGAAACTGCAGTTTCAAAGGAATCTTTTCTGCCCCAATCACCAAGGTGTCTGACTGCATGTCATGGACTGCCCCCCAATGGTGTAACAAATCATGCCCCAGGAGCATTGGATCACTTACTGGAGCCACATAAATCCTTTCTTGAAACAAGGACTGACCAGTCCTGATCTGAACGGGAGAGGTGATAAAGCCCGTCAATGCTGATTCCTGGTCAGCCATGTGCATGACCACATCTTTGATCTTCTTGGGCTTTACTTTCCATTGATCATAGACTGATGTGGCAACAATGGTTATTTCAGCTCCTGAGTCGACCTTGGCTTCCACTGGTACGCCACCTACAATCACTTGGAGCCCAGATGAACCAGCACAGAGTCTGTTGAGGTGCAGAACCGAAGGTGGATTATTTTTGATATCCTTGCTATCATGATGGATAGTTTTGGATGCACTGTCTACCCATCTCTGTGTTGATAGTGCTTCGGTTGATCCCCTCTCCGCTCCTGGTTGGGGCTTATTTTTCCGCTGTGAGTCAGTTCCATTGGACTCCTGACTGTTGCATGGTAAATCAGCTCCCTTAGACTGCTGATTATTGCGCAGTGAATCAGCTCCTTTGGGCTGCTGATTATTGCGTGGAGGACATGACTTTGAATCCAAATTATATAGTACTTAAAGAACATTGTGTTAACGGAAAGGAAAATCATTTTCATGAATATTTTGTAAAGACCTCTTAGATGGTGTGATAGATGCTCACCATTTCATGTGTGTGGAATAGGTTTCATTTTGTTTATTGAAAACATAACCATGTGTAGTCTACTGTTAATGTTTTTTTCATATTTTTCTTTCATTGGATTATTCATGTTTTTTTTTTATAGTTCATGATTATTCATTCAAACATTGAACTGTATTTTTTCTTTAGGCTATTAATCAACATGTCATATCATATATTATATCATATTATCATATCGTATCATGTTATGTCATGTCATATCCTATCCTATCCTATCCTATCCTATCATACAGGGTCGACTATTGAGGTTGATGGTGTCCAAGGTCGTGCTTTGTTTTGCTGTGTACTCTCATGTGGGATCTCGAGCTAAAATGTCTTATGCACACAGGCCACTGCTTACTTGATACTTGATGGATTACTCTACGGTATTGGTCCTGGCCTTTATTGCTGTATGCTTTTAATACCATATCATATCATATCATGTCATATCATGTCATATCATATCATATTCATATCATATATCATATCATATCATATCAATAATCATATCATTCATATCATATTCATATCATATCTATATATATATTCATATCATATAATATTCATATATCATATATATCATATCGGATCAGATCGGACTGGACTGGACCAGACCGGACCAGACCAGACCAGACCAGACCAGACCAGATCAGATCAGATCAGATCAGATCAGATCTCTCCTCCCTCCCTCACCTACTCTCCTCCCTCACCTCTCCTCCCTCCCCTCCCCTCACCTCATATCTCCATCATCTCAATCTCATATCTCCACATCTCCTCATCTCATATCTCCACATCTCCTCACCTCATATCTCCACATCTCCTCATCTCATATCTCCACATCTCCTCACCTCATATCTCCACATCTCCTCATCTCATATCTCCACATCTCCTCATCTCATATCTCCACATCTCCTCATCTCATATCTCCACATCTCATCTCATATCTCCACATCTCATCTCATATCTCCACATCTCATATCTCCACATCTCAATATCTCACATTCATATCTCCACATCTCATATCTCCACATCTCATATCTCCACATCTCCTCATCTCATATCTCCTCATCTCATATCTCCACTTCTCATATCTCCACATCTACTCATCTCATGTCATATCACATCCAATCATATTTTATCACGTCATAACCATATCTATGATTTACTTCAAATGGAAAACTGACCAAATGAATGTATGGAATCTGTTGCAGAGCTACCTGTTTCTCAAGTGTTTCTGATGGGTTTGATTCTTTGTAGTTTTAATTTGTCAGGGATTATTTTTTTCCAAAAAGGGGTTATCCCCCGTGACAACAAATTGTGGTCACCTGTAAGTTGTATTGCTTTTTATCAAAATTGTTTTGGAATCTTTTCAGAACGGGCACGGCTGTGCAAAACTGGCCAAATCGTTCTCTTTAGTTTACCTGCGGACGGCAGCTGTAGGCCTGCAAAGCCTGGCATTCCAGAGTGGGGGAAGGGGGTGGGATGCGGGAAGAGACGGGGTCACGGCAGTAGCTGCGGATGAATCCCTTCTTTGTCTGTATTAAAACTTGATCATTTCACCCCCTCTTCTCCTGTCTGTAGACACGGAACCTAAGATATCTGGATGTTGATTTTTTGTGATTTACAAGTTTGTTCTAAGTGCCCGCGTTACGTCTAAGAATTAGAATTTGTACCGTTGGCTGAAGTTTGTAATCTACAAACTTTTGCAGTGACTATGTGTTCAGCTGCTGTGCTTTTTTGTTAAAACGTGTATTCTTCACGTGTTAAAACTTCTAATTCTACTGATTCCCCCCCCCCCCCCCCCCTTTTTTTTAATATTTTATTTATTATCATTTTCTCATCCTTTTGTTCTCGTTTTATTTCATCTTTTTTTTTTTTTTTTTTTTTTTGGCATTGACTTGGAGACTGGTTTCCAAATATGTATATATGATGCTGAAGTGTTGATGTGTATGAAGTTAAGTGAAAGTTTAAGGATAAGTTACTCACTATAATCTGCTTTGAACATCACATCATTCAGTCTTGTACTCAGAGCACCGTTGTGAGAGAACTGAACAGTTTTGTTGTTTTGATCGTAGTTCTTTCCTTACGTATTAGTGTTAAGTGTTGTGTGTATAATTGAACAATGGCTGTTTATGAACACACTGCAATTTTGCACAATGAGAGACTTCAGTCTTTGTGTCGAGCATGTGGTGGGCGTTCCAGCAAAAAAAAAACAAAAAAAACCAAAGCCCAGGGCTCCCATTCTCTGTCAGTATGTGCTCATAGTCCTATGCACGGCTGAGAAAACTGAAGATGTCGTCTGTTCCATCGAAAACAATAATGAAAATCGTCTGTTCCATCGAAAACAATAATGAAAATCAGTCTGTCTGATGTGGAGAAGGCGGCACCGATGTGGGTTAACTTTGATGCAGTCTTGTCTGTTCACCAGTGTTCTGTTTGCTCCATGTTTGTCAGTCAAACAAAGGGAGGAAGGCCAGCCAAGAGAAAGAGAAGCTCACAACAAATTGATTGACATGTACAGTTCAGTGTACACTATTCATTACTGTGTTAAAACTTCAACCTGCATTCAACACTCACCCGGCAGTGTGTGATGACCAACCTCTTGACCCCAATTCAGTGGAGTAATTAAAACGCGCACCTCTCCTCTCAGGTTCAGGTCGAAAACTTTCAAGTAAGTGGAGACGCACGCTGGCATGCTGTAGTTTGTGTGGCATGTTGTTCTGTGTGCATATAAGCTGTCAGGACTGCAATAACGGCGGTTTAAAACAGCAAAATGTTGTGAAATCGGAAATTATCCGTACTTGTGATTGTGCATGTATTTGAACTAACACTACAGTCTGCTTTGACAGTCAAACATATTCGTGTTTGGTGTCATTTTAAAGCTCGTGGTTCTGGCCATCCAGCTATCTACAATACACTCTAGTTTGGCTAAACAATGTAGCATTTAAAGTCATACCCATTTCCCCCAGTTAAACGCCAGATGTCAGCTATGGCTGCTGACAGGCGATATATAAACAATCTGCCCAGGGAAGGCAGGCATCATGGTCCGGTCCACAGACATCTAAGATGTCTGTGGTCGGGTCACGCATAGGTCAGCGCGTTCGGCTCAGCAACTAAAGGGAAGGGTTGGAACAGCAGTGCGGGATGTTGTATGCTTGGGAAGTAAAATGACGTCTTCAGCTTGTATGACGTCATGACGTTGTCCTTTCTTGTTTTGTTTTTTTTCTTTTCAGGCACTTTTGTTGCTTGCTGATTGGTTTTGCTGCTGGGTTTTGGTGCGATGAGGTTTCGAGCCTGTTTGTCGTCCTGCTTGCATGTGTGGTTTTGTTTCAGTACGTCAGCGTAAGTGGGATGTGTATCATGTTGATCTGTCTGTGTGTGACAGTTACGGGTTGGCATAGTGACGTTCTCTTTTTGCTGGGTTGTGAGTAGGCAAGGACAGTCTTTTCCAAAGAATTGACTTGGTCCCGCAGAGCCACAGAACACTAAAACAACAGAAGGGACAAGCCCTCTTAGCGCGATCGAAAAACGCGTGCTGGTTGGCTCGGCTGGCCGCCATCTTGTTAATGC
The DNA here is from genome assembly GCA_030674185.1 of Monoplex corrugatus. NCBI lineage: Eukaryota > Metazoa > Mollusca > Gastropoda > Littorinimorpha > Ranellidae > Monoplex > Monoplex corrugatus. Next base: position 28,187,960 of record JAPXFY010000019.1, read on the forward strand.
TGAGATTCGCTGTCGCGGCGAGGATACACACACGCAGTGCGCTGCTCTCACATGGCTTGCCTCTGTTTACGTTTGTAACCTGACAGACTGTTTACGTATGTGTGTGTAAAAGGAGAGAGAGAGAGAAGAGAGGGGGGAGGGGACAGGGGTGGGGGGGGGGGAATTGCCGATGCATGGGTAGAAAACTATTGCATGATACTCATAGTCATACCCAAAAAAAAAAATTCTTACTTCTTTGAAAAGTGAAACTCTTCATTAGCCGTCGCACTATTATTTTCACCCAGTCACTGCTTCAGAAACATTGACCTGTCACTTAGTCAGTTAGTGTGTGTACTGGGACTGAGGGGGAGGATGTGTGTGTGTGTCTTACACTTCATACCATTAGTTTTTCTCTTTGTTATGTGTTGAGTCATCATTTTGTGTGTGCTTACTTCTGAATTTATGTTAGTATTGTTACACAAGCAATCAGTCGATCTTTTCAGGTTTAATGTCATTGTCAACAGCGAGGATTATTTAAAAGATGGTACCTTTAGACATCTGATTATAACATGCGCCACACACATGAGACAGAAGTCGTACACGACAAGTAAGAATGATTGAGTTTCACAATTTTTTTCTGTGAAATTACAAGTGTTCATCACTTCAGAGTTTTTGCCTGTCGTATACAACAACATAAAAATGAAGAACTCAGAATAAAAAACAACAACAATAAAGTAATATAATACAGAATTCACACATGTAAAATTCATGATTTAAAATGTACTCACATGACTTGACAAAGACATGCCTGGACATCTTCCCAAAATGATCAGCCACAGCGGTGTATAATTCACAGTTAATCCAGCTCCAACAGCACTCATTCCAGGAATGTTCACATCTCAAGTGTCTTGTCAGCCACAGCGGTTTATAATACACAGTTAGTCTTCACACGTTAAGTTTCTCGTCATCCACAGAAATGTAGTAAAATATTCACTGTTGCATTAATGGCCCATGAGTGTTCACAGGTGTGTAATACACAATCAAATCTAAAATCCACAGATGAACTACATAATTGTTCACAAGTTCAGTTCCTTATCACAATATCAGCTACAGCAGTGTGTTATGTTCACAGTTAAATCCAGCTGAAATAGAGGTCTGTAAATGTTCACATGTTAAGTTTCTTGTCCTTGTTCAGTTCTGCACCTCTGACTTTTGACTTCAGTTGCTGATTGAACAGTTTCACTTCGTGGTAAATCCTGATGTTGCAATAAGCAGCAATAAGGCTTGCCAAACATTCACACTCACAATTCAGATCATCTGTTTGTGACTTGACAAAGCTGTTCAGAATAGTTTGCCTTGGGTTGGCTCTTGGCAATCCCTTTGATGTAGCTACTCTGAAGTGAAGTTCAAAGCATCTGAAAACCTGCAGCAGTGGCTCACTGACACGAACCAGGCATCCAAGTTTAAACTCTTTGAGTGACACAAGTGACACAAGTGAGGGAGTTTCTCCAGTTGCCTCATTTGCACTGATGGTGAACTTTTCCACACAGAGAGGACAGTCGTTTTTCTGCTTGAACTTCCTCACGACGCACCAGCAATGTACTGAACAATGTCTGACTCGACGGGTGGCAGTTCCATCTCCAAGTCTGTGAAGGAAGAGGAAACCAAGTTGTTCTCACAACTGAAGGAGTTGGTTTCGATGGGGTCTGCATGATCAGCATTCTCTGCATCACATTCAACGTCTGCTGTGCATGGGTTGACAATGGGATGGTGTCCATGCTCACCATCAGGCTGGCAGTTGGCACCAGCACTGATTGTCTTGTCCAAGAGCTCTGATGTTGCAGAAGAACAAGACAGGCAACGGAGTGCATCGACATATGCTGGCAACGTCGGGTGGTCGTTGAAGCCATTGTAGCCACGTATTTGACTGTGAAGGTTCTCAACGTGATCCTGGTTACACTTTCTCAGGCACAAGTGTGTCAAGACCTCCTCCTCCATGATTAGCTTTTGGCTCAATCCCTTCATTGCCGAAAGCACTAGGAGCCACCCTTTGTGACTTGGAATGTTGCTGGCCAGTTTGTCATTCTTTGGGTTTGTGAAACACCAGCTTTCCACAAAGTTGGAAAAGGAAGCAAATCGAACCTGGTCACCCTCAAAATCACTCCTTGTGACCGGCTTCTTCCCGACTGGGGCGGAGAGGGAATGAGAGTCGACAAAATCCCACATGCTGTTCACCGTCTCCACAAAGCATGCTGTTTGAAGAGCAGCCTCGGACATCAACGACTTTGACACATACAATTTCAAGGCAGCAGCGACTGAGTGGGAAAATATCTGGCATGCCAAGATGACTTTCATCTTTTTCCCTCTGGGCAGGGTGAAGTGACACTCCTTCAGCTTGGGAGCAGCGCGAATTGACCCGCCAGATGTTTCAAGGGAGAAGAGTTCTTGGAGGTGACACCACTTTGCAATCATTCTTTCTCCATCCCAGCTGAAGGAGATGTATTTCGTCATGAAATTGTTCCTCAAGTTTTTGATGAGGTGTGGCGGATCTGGCATGACAAAGGACTGTGTAGTGCCATGAAACACATACGGTCGTTCCACACACACACCCATGTCTTTCATCCATTTCCATTGGCAGGATTCTTGGTCCATCACAATGGCATCAACATACAAACCAATCCCTGTGACGGCTCTGACGATTTCGGAAATGATGGCTGTCAAAGTAGGTGTTGCCAGGTTGTGCTTGGCAACAAAATACCCCAACACCTGCTTCCACTTCAGGGTCAGTCCCCTGATCATGACCAAAATTGCTTGGTCAGCGATTTCGTCACTCTGGTGATGCTCGCCGCAGTTGACAAAGCCGACCAGCTCGTCACGATGATGACTGTAGGTCAGGGCTTTGGTCACAGTCATTCCATCCAAGGAGAGTGTCACTCTTTTCTCATGTTCTTCAAGTGCTAATGTTCTCAAGCGCATCATTTCCACCAGACTCTGACACAGACCGACCCCAGTCAACACAGTTGAAAAGCGCCTCCTGAGTGTTCTTGGATGTGGAAGCATAAACCCAACGGAGCGGAGAACGGCATAAGCAGAAGTGCTCCTAAAGTACACAGCGAGACACAACTCCATAGCCTCTTTCTCGGTGTCCCAGTTGATCCACTTTTTCTTCCGCATCATGATCTTGAATAAAGCTGCTGGAACAACTGGCAGGTCTTTGAGGAAATTCTCCAGGATTGCTTCTTTCTTTGCACGAAGAGACGCTACTTGTACAGCATGGCGCTTTATAAGTCTGACCTTGGCTGCTTGTGCTGTTTTGCATTTCCTTTCAAGTTGTTTGTTTTGTTTCTTGAGGTCTTCTAAAGCACGTTTGGCCTGCTTCAGCTCTCGGGCCAACTTCTCAGGATCTGGTTCGGACGCTTTCACCACGGGTCTAGTACTGTCTCTGTCACCATCACAATCATCACCATCACCTTCATGATATACAGAGCTGGAGGCAGTATCTTGTCGTCTCCTCTTTGGTACAGGCTCTCTGATCTTGGGCGGAGGTCGTCGACATTCCATGGATGGAGGAGGATTTGGGCAGCTGACAATGGTAGGCACGGCAGTCGGTAGCAGTCGAGAATGCTGAATGTCTGTAGGGCAGTTGAAAACTTTCTCATGAAAATGTACAGAGCACACCCTCTTCGACTTGATGTCAGCAATCTTGACGTCATCTCTCCTGATGTTGATGATCCACTTCTGGCACCTGAAACAAAATCAAAGTAAACATGAAATACATCCACAGTTGCCTCATAGCTCAGCTTGCCAACCACCACCAAGTATGTAGAATTTGTGATTAACCAAGCTCACCTAATCACAGTCAGTCTCAGTCTCAAAGTCACTCTTACCACACACAGACACACACACACACACGCACACACACACACACACACACACACACACACACAAACACACACACACACACACACGCACGCACACACACGCACGCACGCCACACACACACACACACACATATATATATATTATATGCAAGGGATTATGTAGGTCAGGTTATCTAATGAAATATTGATAAAAAAAATATAAAGTTTCCATGCACATTTGCCTCCACATACATAACATAGGGTCTTACATGTGCAGTTCATGCACTGCATTTGTAAACAATGGGGCAGGCCGGTGTCGGTTGGCGGTGGCCTACACGTTGTCGGCGCACACTTTGTTTTGACAAGTCACACGTGTACACACTCACTGGCACTCAACACAAGAAGACTGAAAATAATACCAACTTACCTCTCTCTGTCTGTCTCCGTATTTGGAAAATAGAAGAAGCGCACTGGCTTGCCTGTTCTTGGGTCAATACTTGTACGATTGTTGTTGCTGCAGTTGATCACACAACAGTAACACGCTCCGCGTTTGGTTACAGTACTGGTACTCGCCATGCTGCCTCAGTCAGCATTTTAAAAATGGCGCCCCGAACGTTTACGGAAATTGCCGGAACATACCGAGGAGGCGCTTGTCCCTTCTGTCTTATTTGTCTTCTGTGCGCAGAGCCAGTATGATATTATTTAGTTCTGCCGTACTCACGCAGTCCGCCGTGTTGGGAAGAGGCGCGGCGCAGGTTGTCCCACTCTGCTTGCCAGTGGGAGCCGTGGTCAGTGCACCAAATGTATGTGCGTGTGTGTGTGTGTGTATGTGTGTGTGTGTGTGTGTGTGTGTGTATGCGCGTGTATGTGTGTATGCGTGCGTATGTGTGTGTGTGTGCGTTTGTGTGTGTGTGTGTGTGTATGTGCGTGTGTGTGTGGTTTGCACGTGTGTGTGCGTGGTTTGCACACGTGTGTGTCTGTGTGTGCATGCGTGCGTGCGTGTATGTGTGTGTGCGTGCGTGCGTGTGTGTGTGTGTGATGAAAGGGAACTGCACTGTACTCACCTTAGGACTGCAACATAGTTCACACACACACACACACACACAACACACACACACACACAGTGCCAGTTTCCACCTTTGGGTTTTCTATAGAATACGCTGACAGGGGGAAAACTAAAAGGAAATAATAGACACATATGACAGGACACACACGCTGGGTGCATGTGGATGAGATCACAAAGTGAGGGGGAGGTAATGCATATGACAAAGGGTATATGACAAGTGAGGAGGAGGTAACTGTATGTGTTTCGTAAAAAGAGAGCTATGCTTTCGTGTTTGAGACCATACTAAATGTATATATATATATATATATATATGTGTGTGTATACATATATATCCATATCTATACACATGGCATATGCATACACACATGCGCGCACACTCATACACACACATACACACACACACACACACACACACACACACACACACACACACACACACACACACACACACACACACACACTATACACTTCCATATATATATATACACTGGACGTACATGCTTCAGATTGCGTCAAATTCAAAAACAGGATTAATTCTGGGAAGAAATTTTGTGTGCGTCTTACTGATACATGTATCGCTGTTCTACCACCGTCCCCTGAACCTGCTAAAAAGGGCTGGGTTCCCATTCACAACTTGGTGGATTGGAGGCCGCCCATATCAAGATTTTTTTTTCACAACAGTCCCCTGCGGTACAGCGGTTAGCGCATCGGATACCAACTGGAAAGTTGTGGGTTCGAATCCCCATCAGTCCTTTCAAAATCACTGGGTTTTTGTTTTGTTTTGTTTTGTTTTGTATGTTTGTTCGATTCGTTTGTTTGCTTGTTCGTTTGTTTGTTTTCGTTTTTTGTTTTTGTTATTTTGTTGTTGTTGTTGTTGTTTTGGCTCAACAGGCTCCTACCAGAGTTGAGCGTTCTTTGGGCTCATGGGAAGACTAGGACCACACATTCGAGTGTCATCGACTTCATACAGATGCGTCACTGAGAGTGTTGACCAAATCTCCTGACCAGCACCAGAGGTATCTGTATCTCTCGGGCCTGATTGACGCCAGGATATGTTATGATATAGCGTATGCAGCCCTGTCACGCAGTCTTTGTCCTAAATGGAACTCCATAGCATCATGATTGTCATCCTTATCGTCATCATATCATAGCATTGTAAAAACATGGTTTCAGAGTTTGTGGCCTTTGATATGGCGTAGAAAATGGGACCGCCTCTCACCCCCCCCCCCCTCAAAAAAAAAAAAAACAGGAAAGAAAGAAAGAAAAAAAAAAACAAAAAACAAAAGACGAGACAGCACACAGGAAAATACCAAAGTGTAATAATCTTAAAAACAAAAGCGTTATTTTTTCAAAAAATCGGACTCTCACTCATGCAGTAATTGTCGGACTGCAGAGCAGATGACGTAACCTGCAAGTCATTCAGACGTGTAAGCACGTGCTCAAGACTGAATCATATTTAATGACGCATTTCTTCCCGCATTCCACATCGTATCTCCATCAGCGGTGTTGCCAACACTGAACAGACCGACTAACCACTCTGAAACCTATCCGTTATCGTTATTCAGCGTGACTGTTTCCAGATTTCCAAGATTCTGACAAAACCCTATGGCGTAACTGTTCGATACTATCGTTTTCTTCTGGACAGGCGGTGAGTGAACTTTGCTGTTTCTTTTGTTCGGGAATTAATAGAAGCTTTAAGCTGTCTGGAAATTTCGGCACACCATGTCAAAACTTGCCCCGTCTAAAATGTGCACGGTTTCAGTTTAAGTTTCTCAAGAGTGTGTGTCCACGCTCGGAGAAATTCTGTATGCACTGATGTCACAGATGCCATGTAGTGGAGACAACCAAAAGATCATGACATAAGTCGTAAGTCTGTGCATATGCCCTATGTGCTGGCGAGGTAATTGTTCAGCTTAATCTGATGATGATGATGATGATGATGATGATGATAATGATGATTACGACGACACCGACGACGACAACGATCATAATTATGATGATGGTGATGATGATGGTGATGGTGATGGACTCTCTCGTCGATCAGACGGAGGGTTGGGCATAACGGTCTTCAGCGCATGATGTGGCTCTTCATGTGAGATAGAAGACCAATCCTGGAGGCAGACGTTCTTCCGCGTGTACTGCCTGGGAAGGAGTCTTGCGGCCTTGAGTTCCGCTTCTGCTGATCCTTCTTGTTGAATAGTAGCTGTTCTGCGCTGTTGAAATGTAGCTTTGTCCTGCATGTATTGCTCATTCCGGCTTGCCTGTACGCCTGAATAATACGGGGAATTTTCTTTAAATAGTAGAGGGAGTGTGCAATCCTCTTCGCACTCTATCGCTTACTGACGTACACAGTTCCACTGATGTAGCGACTGCCACGTATAGGACGGCCTCGGCAGGTGTAGAAAATGCAGTTCAGTTGTTTGAAGTATTCGTCTTCTAGTCTCAGACTCAAGAACCTTCTTCAGAGGCATTAAGATATTTACCCAACATTGGGGCACGTCGTGAGCTTGAAAGTTAAGTTGTTCCTTGTCTAGTTGGACTGTTTTGAAAGACAAACATGCTGCATCCATCCAAGTTTAGAGTCTCCTATCCTAAACGGGCTAAAATATACCTTGGCTATAAACTCACATAGCCGTTTTGAATATGGGGTATGAACAAAGTATAAGATGGGCTCTTGAGTCATCTTAAACATCGTTCACATTTTGCCAAGAAAATCTGACGTGTTAAATATGCTCATCAGTCCAGAATTAATGGAATGTATTTTATGAATCAATGAAGAAGGTTAGGTAACAACAGCAAATATTTAAAGGACATGTTGTGAGGCGAGAGAAATTTGAGCACCTAGTCACAACAGGAAAGCAGGAGGGAAAATTAGCATCAGTTAGACCCAGGGAGAAAATACTGGACGATTTTGCGGAGTGGATGAGAACAGAAAAGGTAGGCGATTTACTTGCAGCGACAAAAGTTTGTTTGTATGGGGGCCCATGATAGCCAACGCCATGCGGCATGGCTCATAATGATGATGATGATGACGACGACGACGACGTTGATGATGATGACGATGATGATGATGATGTTGATGCACGTGGAATCGTACGAACGTCATTATTCTGTCTTGATAAAGTCAAGTCAAGGGAAGTCAAGTCAAGTCGCTTTGGTTTTAGCCCCGGCGACTGCTAAGGTCATATCATGGATAAAACCACGTCAAAAATAAGAGGAGGTCTAATAAATGAAAGTCAACATTTAAAAAAAAAGCCTAGCACGTGATTAGCCATCATTATCATCATCACGTGCCCTGTTGCATGGCGTTGGCGATCATGGCCCTCCATACGAATCTATCTTTTGTCGCTGCAAGTACATCTCTCATACTCTTCATCCAATCTGCAAGTTCGTCCAATATTTTGTCCCTTGGTCTACGTGGTGCTCTTTTTACCTTTTAAGCCTTTCAAGTCTAACGTGCGTGTACAAAATCTTTCCCGTACATATGATCATTTAAGAAGAAATGTATTGCTCTGTTGTAAAAACTTAAAGACTTGGCATGAATATCTCTAAAAAGGTTCCTTATTAAGTCTGCTGTACAGTGCTTATGTCTCATATCGTGCAAGTCCCAGCATTCGGTAAACTCAAATAGATACACTCTGAGAACGTAATGATCACGATGAATTTTGCAACTATGAGCTTTTCATGATCATAGAATAATCACAAAAATAACATTGATAATGATGATAATGATAATAACAGAAATAATAACAATAACAACAACAACAACATTAATAATAATAATAATAATAATAATAATAATAATAACAAGATATAAAGATATCAACAACAATAAGAATAACAATACAGGGGCGACAACAACAACAAAAATAAGAATAACAATAATAACCATACTACTACTACTACTCCTACTACTACTAATGATATTAATCATCATCATCATCATAATCATCATCATCATTATCAGAAGCAGAAAAGAAGAGGAGGAGGAGGAGAAAAAGAAGAAGAAGAAGAAGAATACAGATACTTCTATTTCTACCGCCACTACACTACTGCTTACTATTTTTACTACCAAGTGTATGTGTATAGCGCATCCTCATCATCCTCATCCCATCCTCATCCTTCTCCTCCTCCTCCTCATCATCATCTAAGGGGCTGCAGCGATGAGATTTTTTTCCTAGCACATTGTTAAATATTCTGAAGTTGGAGACACTGTTCATACGTAAGTGACCATGACATTCCCAACGGGGGTGGGGGAGGGGGAGGGGGTCTTGAAACGGTGTTCAGATTGCATCATTCTCCTCGTTCTTCTTTCGTTTGCCTGTTCTTTGGTCTAACAACAACCATCACCGCTTGTTCCTTCAGGCAACTCTGGCTTATTTCACAGCCGACCTTCATGTCTGATGGTCATCCGCCATTGGAAAAGACTGGCAGAATGGTTCAGACTTTCGCATGCCAGTATCTTACAAAAACTCAAGGTTTCAAGGTTCGTTTCCCGTTGAGGCCTCGACTTTTCTCCTCAGTTTGGCCGAAAAATCGAACTGAACGTGTAGTCCTTCAGAAAAACGAGTCAGACTCGTGTGTCTTCTGGCTTGCGCACGCTAAATATCCCACAGCAGATGAAAATCATGAAGAGAAGGCATTCTCCTGGTTGCCCTGGTAAAAAACATTGGAAAGATGGGTTGACTTCCCGGATCATCCTCTTGAAGGCTAATTAGCCTTTCTTTGTCTCTGAAGTCTTGGTAAAAAAAAAATGGATGGCGTTGCACTGCGAAAGCGCACTCTCAAAGGGGAAAGCAGCTGGAGTGTCACATGGTAAACCCACTGTGACAATAGAAACTAACAATGATAATAATAATAATAATAATAATAATGATGATGATGATGACAACAATAAGAATTATAATTATAAGTAACAAAAAGTTATAATAATAATATAACAATAATAATAATAATAATTTTATTATTATTATTGTGATAGGTCGAGTGGTTAAGGGGGGTGTAGTGGTTTAGGTCGCAGGCAGTTTGATTTTTGTTCAAGCGTGAGATGAATTGCTGAGGATGGTGTGCAGAGGTTAAGGGAAGGTATGATATAACTTCTGTGTGTTTTATCGCATAATCTCTCAATCAAGACAAGTCCTCGTTTGCTACTTGACTTTATTATTGAGAAAAGAAGACGAGGAAGGAGACAGGTAAGAAGGAAGAAGACTGAAAGAAGACGGTCAAAGAAGACATATAAGAAGAAGACGTCAAAGAAGATACCAAAGAAGACGTCAAAGAAGACATCAGAGAAGCCAGTGCCTGTAAGACACAAAATAGGTTTCATAAATACAATGACAAAGTACACATTTTGTGAAATAACAATGTCAATGTACAAGAGTGAACTACTACATTCTAACAGAAGATGTCTACATTTACAAACAAAAGCACTAGCATTTGTAAACATGCAACAAATAATTGATAACAAAATGTTGTGTAAAGAACTACTACATTATACCAAAATATGTGGTGTTGATATTTACACTCTAAAGCACTAGCACTTGTAAACATGGAACAAATAATTGGTGACAAAACACTGAGTAGCCTGCCCTTTGATAAGTTGAGGGTAAACTACTATACTGCTTGTTCGATAGTCTTAGCATAGAGTAGACTTTCAATAATGTACTGGCAAAATAATGCACAGTCATATTAAGCTGTTTGGCTGCCATGGGCTGAGTAAGTTGTAACATAACATCTGAGTGGGCAACTATTGGACAGTTAATATTCAGTGGTGACGACAAACATAGTATTTGACTATGGCAGCTGTCGTCACAAACAGTAGGTCTACCTTATTGAATAGCAGTCAACACACTTGGGTCATCCATTAAATAATTGCTCCATGTAGTTATGTGCAATTCTATGTCTAGTGCTAGAGATAGTGATGACAAAATAGCATAGCATATTACTAATTAAGCTATGTCATCAAAGCAACATTCTATAATGATTAGCAGTGGTGCTGAGCAGACAAGGGATACAACAATTGGATCAATTCGCTGAGCACATGTTTCATCAACTACCATTGTGTACACACATACAACATTATCAAGTATAAAATAGTGCACAATAATGCATTGCATCTTGGTAGCTTTCAGACAGTTAATATTCAGTGGTGATAACATAGCAGGCTTATTTGACAATGAGAACTATGTCATCACAAACAGCACCTAATCAAATAGCAGTCAGCAGTGTTGAGAGAACAACACACTTGAGTAATCTATTACCCATTATCTCTATGTGATTAAGTATAATTCTATATCAAGTGCTAGAGACAATGATAACAAAATAGCATAGCATATTACTATTAAACCATGTCATCAAAACAACACTCTATAGGCCTACATGATTATCAGTGGTGTTGATCAGATAAGGGATACACCAAACAGACCAATTAGCTGAGCACGTGTTTCATCAGTCATCATGTCAGTATGTAAAAATACAACCTTGTCAAGTATAAAATACTCTTCCTCTGCACAACAATGCCTTGTATCTTGGCTTTTGGCAGAATATGGTTGTCAATAGTCCTACAATAGCCACATGAAAATAGGGGCTAAATCTATAGTGGTTATTACATTTAAACCTCAGTTCCATCTTCACAATGGTGGCCGCCACGCTAAGTGCTACAGATCTTGTGAGATAGCACATCGTTTTGATCAAAACATACTTTCTCGCTGTGCGAATTCTGCAAATCTAGCGCGGTACTCAATAGACTCGAGCTAGAATCTAAAGAAATAAGAGACACTAAAGTCTAAGCTTACTGCAAATGACAAATTATAATAAAGTGATAAAAATCCAGAACTTACTACAGTAACGCCGTGAAGTTGATCACCTGCTGTGAGATCAAGAGTGGTGGCAGGAAATGGCACCTCTGGTGAGACTGAGAGTGGCAGTGGAAAAGCACACACTATGACGCACCTTGTTATTTTATACTTTGGGAACCGAGCATGGTCATACTTTCAAACCTTTCAGATAATAAGGTCTGATTGGTTGTTCTCACCTACCCAATCAATCAACACTTGGGGCGTGGCGAAAAGTCAATTCTGTTTGAAATTAATGGAGGTCTAATTAATGGAGGTCTAAATAATGGAGGTCTTACATAAGTGCAGTGCCTCGGTACACACAACCGGCATACTCGTCTGGTGGTTTTGTTGGTGGCTATTGGCTATTAGGCCCTTCGCCACAAACACCGAAGGGCGGCATGAAACAAAGATAGTCCGCCCCGGGCTCCATACAACCGCAACATAACCTGTGGTCATTGTGCGTGGGTTTCCGCGGGTCACACAATGGCTATTAGGACGGTGGTTGTACTACAATTTGCTGGAGGCGGCATAGATTAAAGACTGTCTCCTCTACGTTCTGTGAAACTAGCCTACAGCGTAATACTGACTGGAGATAACGACAAAATCTTGTCGTAGGCCCGCTTTAGAGTACATGTACACATTGTAGATCTGCTCATTGTTTAGCAGTGTGTGATCTATATGCGTCATGTATTGGTTAGATCTTTGGAATGTTCAATGCATAGCTATGGGTAGGCAGAGGCTGTGAGATAACAGTACAATTAGGCCAAGAGAATTCAAGGCGTTTTTGATCTAGGCAAGCACGCTACACGGTGTTGCCTTTGAGCGTTGTCGGTAAATGGGAAAGATCGTAACAGAGCAAGGCACTCTGTTACATTATTATCATGTATATGTATGAGTATATGTATATTGGAACGAATGCTTGTTTTTCTACATTTTGTTAGATCTGTTTATTATGCATTGTATACATTTCAAGATGTTTGTAAATGCTATGTGTTTGAAAATGAATAAGAACACGTTAAAAAAAATAACAATGATAAAAAGTACTTCTGCTACCACTATTACTACTATTACCACTATTACTACTATTACTACTACTACTACTACTACTACTACTACTACTACTATGGCACTTGCGATCTGCTAGGTTGGTGATGGTCGTCGCAAAAGCAAATTGGGGACAGTCTTTCCCAGAAACCCCATGCTAAGAATCCTTGTATGTCTTAACCATGTTTCATGATAAATAAAATGGATAGGAAGGAGGGGGTGGGGAAGAAACCGAGAAAAGGAATCGGACTTGACTGCAGCACAGCACGCGCGTGCCTGTTTGAGTGTGGGGCGCGCGGGGATTTTATGCGGAAGATAACAATGGCGGTAGCGTACGCTTGGGAGCTGACGCCTGCATATTGACAGCTCAACGTCAGAGGTCCAGCAAGTGATTGGATTGATGGTCTGTTGTAAGCCACAATGCAGGTGTAAGGTTTGAAAAGCAGCCTCGTTGTACTATGGGCTTCGTCAAATTCACAACATGGGATATTATCATTTAGCGTGACTGTGCAAGTTTTAGTTTTAGGAAGTGAAAAGTGCGCCGGAAACTGGATTCAAAATTTCTTTTAAGAGATTGTCAGCTCACGCGCGTAGTTAGTTCAATTGAGAACTTCTTTTTTCTCTTTAACCTGTCAATTTATTTTTATCGTCATGAGTGCTACGGGTAGAAAACCCTAGCGGTCAGCATTGAGGTGTAAAGAGTTGCTGTGTGGCGTCAAAGTCTCTTTCAGACAGTCGACCCATGTGCCGTGATCATTCTGGATCTTCTCCATCACATGGCACTTGTGACGTTTGTGCATATGGAATTCATTCCGAGCGCGGAGACGTCATCTAGAGAAATTGAAACTGAAACCGATCCGCATCTCTTTTTGGTCTGCCTTTCGCTTTACATCTAGAGTATTTTTTGTTATATGGTCGCTGAGCCAGCTGGTGGGGTTGCATTCACGTCACTTAATTCTCTGTTGGTGGATATGATGGTGGACTGGTGTTGTTCCCACCATTTTTCTGATCTTGGTGTTTCTGATCATATCGCATCTGGTTGTGTTGATAGCTCTTCTTAAACGGTAATAATTCATTCTGTTATATGATCTGTCCAAATCTGCCGCCAATCATCTTGCAGAATTATTGAGCATGCGCAAGCTCTACATGAGGAAAGTCTTGAAACGGGAGGACAGCACCTAAGTTGTATATCACACTAAAGTGACAGCACTAGACCTTTCTGCTATCCCATATTTTACCGTTCCAGTGTCACTACCCCCACTCCGCTCATTTTGCTCTCTTATACCCCTCCCCCAAACACTCCGAAACTGAGATCATGGAGAGAGCTGGGCACAAAGGACCGCAGAATCTGTGACAGATTTCGACAGTGATTATGGCAATAAGAACTGGGATGATAGTGATGGTGCTATGGGGTTCCATTTTGAATGCAGACTTCGTGACAAGACTGTACTCTACACTTACGTTCTTAACACATCCTGAATTTAATCAGATTCAATAGATATAACCATCTGCTATGTTGGTAAAAAAATAAAATAAAACAGCATCCTCAGTTAGGCATTTGTAAATTAGATGAGACTCGACTGTAGTGGTCCCAGTCTTCTCAACAAACCTATAGCACACTCAACTGTGGACAGGAGCTGGTCAGGGCCGAAAGATTCCACAATAATGGTTGGGTTTTTTTTGACTGATGGGATTCGAACCCGGACTCTCCCAGTCTGCAGTTTGCTCCGGAAATCACTTCGCCACACCACTAGACTTAATCTCCATATCAAACGTTTTATTCAGATGTGTGATTATGGTGATGTTTTGTCTACAGTTACCGAGGTTTTGTAAAGTAATGGTGATAGACTATGTTGGTGACAATCTGAACTCCAGTAAACTTGATTTTCCCCAGAAGCACTGCCAAAATATTGACCTTCTCCACAGCACACACCAAGAGATGTGAAACAAAACAGAAAAAGATGTAGTCATGACTGGTTGGTCCAAAGCAAACAGAAATGACAAAAGATTGGTCAGAATCGAGCGAATTATTGATCCAAATCTAGCAGAACAAGCGAAAGATTGGTCCAAATCAGATAGAATAAGTGTAATATTCGGAGTCAGACAGAATCATTTCAGAAAGAGTGTTAAAATCACTCCAACGTTATAGACAAGCTGGTTCAACTACGCAAGAATCACTAACAAACGACAACGATAGAAACAGCAATAAAAACAACATATTTTGTGCGTCATATATTCATGTCGATGTATGCATAAGGCTGTGATCGAATAAAATCTTCAAAAAAACAAGAACAACAACAAAGACAAAAGAAAATAAATGATGAAATGAAGGAAGAACGAAAAACGTTTCTGCCTTCACCAACACAAGCTACAACCACCGTATCTACAAGACGATGAAACAACAATAAACAAGAGAATAATTTGTTGTTCATGAGAAAATTAACAAACAGTAAACCCTCTTTGACAAATACAATTTTGTGAACAACCGGTTCATCAACAAAGAACAGCAGCTACAGGGACGACAAGAGAGAAACAGTAATTCAAACATTCAGTGATCCACAATCCACTTCTGCCTTTCGGGGAGAACTTCATTGAATCTGACATAGATTTGACATCGGTGACTTCTGTGGGCTTCTTGACACAGGGTCTTCGACTGAATGAACTTGGATGTGGTAATGCTTTTGAAGGGTCAGAATGAACAGCACGATATCAATACCACCTAATCATTGCAACCAGCATACACTTACACACTAATCAGTGCAGATGGAGACAGTCAAAACTAACCAAAAGGAATAAGTTAAATGTTATCAGAAATGGGATCATGCAATCATTATCAGAAACTGATATTTCAAACTTCAGAAACTGATAGCTCAAATGTTAACAGAAACTAACAATTCAAACATTATCAGAAAGTAATTATTCATACATTATTAGAAACTAATCTATCAAATATGATCAGAAATTTATAAATCCAAAATTTATCGGAAAATGATAATTGAAACATCATCAGAAAGTAATAATTCAAATATTGATATCAGAAACTGACAATTCAAGTATCACCAGTAACTGATAATTAAAACATTATCAGAAAGCAATCATTCATGTATTATCAGAAACTGATAATTCCAACATTGCCAGAAACGATGATAATTTGAAGATGATGAGATACTAATAATCCAAACATGATCAAAAACTAATGAGTCATTGTCTGAAATTGATAATTCAAGCATTGTCTGAAACTGATAATTCAAGCATTGTCTGAAACTGATAACGTAAACATTGTCCAAAACTAATAGTCAAACGTTTTAAGAAACTAATCATTCAAACATCGTCAGAAACAAATCATTGAAAACTTATCAAGAGTTGATTTTATTTACACACTATTAGAAGTCTGTCATTCAAACATTATCAGAAACTGATTATTCAAATTATTCAAACGTCTCAGACAAGCATTATCAGAAGGTAACGATAGAAAACAGCCCATAAGAAACAAAACGAGGAAATAAACAGAGGGTTTAAACCCAAATGGAAGAATCAGCAATGGATGCAAGACTGAACCTGACCATCCTTTTGTTTTTTCTGTTGCTATCGACTGTGGCATACACACACAAAGAGACACATTGGAGTTCATCCAACTACAACAATCTCGTTTTCCGTGAAAACGTTTTGTGGAAAACCCGGTCCAGATCGAGGCTGGATTGCGCAAGGCTTTGTGCAGACGACAGCAGATGTTTGGCCTTCACCACAACCATGATGTCACATGCCCTGACCTGCCGAGGTCATTCACAGCCCATGACCTCAGGGGGTGACGAAATGGCTGCTACCAGACAATACGTGAAGGGGCTGGAAGGTATTACGGCTTTCTTTTAGCGTTGATGGTTGATCATATCGTTTGTAGTTTCATGTCTGTTTAATTAACATTTCTAAGTTACCACAGGTTGATGCTCGGAACTCGGAACATTTATTTGCTTTAAGGTCCCAAAATAAGGTTATGAGATACAGATTGGTTGTCATAAGATGGCAAAACAGTAAATGATTTCAACTGTTTGACTCCCGCACCCTTTCTACCAACTGCGAAAACTTAAGTCTTTGACTCCCGCGCCCTATCCATCGACTTCCTGCAGGAAGCTGGTGGGTAGTGTGAGGGAGTCGAAGAGTTAAGTTTTTGCTTTGCTAGCATGGTCGACAGTGCAGGATGCTAGTGGACAGGGTGCGTAGTCAAAGGGTTTACAGTTGATGATGTTACATGTCACATAATAATAGTCGTCGTCATCATCATCATCATCATCATCACCACCACCACCACCACCACCACCGCCGCCGCCACCAACACCACCATCATCATCCATCATCTTTAGGAATATAAATGTATGAATGAATAAGAATCGAATCTTTCAATTTTCCCAATTGATGCAGGCAATCATAGACGTATTCTTCAAAAGTTACGAGTATTTGCAAGCTGTCTTCAGAAAGTAAGTCTCATGAACTTTGCGTTAATGGATTTAGAGCAATCGATTGTCGAATTCATATGCTGCTTCATAAATCAGTTTCACCTGTTTCAATCTCGTTGTTTTGTATCTATTACAACTATCCATACATAAGGTTCGTTGTCAGTCATACAACAAACTGTAAATGTTCTCTCATCATCATCATCAAGTGCCTTGCAACATGGCGATCATGGCCTTCCATCTGTTTCTATCCCTTGTTGCCTCAAGCACCTCTTCCACCCTTTTTGTCTTCAGCCACTCTGCAAGTCCGTCCAATACTTTCTCCCTGGGTCTACCTGGTTCTCTCTTTCCCTCCAGCTTTCCTGTTGTGATCAGGTGCTCCAATTCCCCTTTCCTCATAAAATGGCCTATAAATCTTGCCTGTCTTTTAATCTTTCTTATGAATGATCTTGTGTCTGCCTCCATCAAGACTCTCGTTTGTTTTCTTTGCTGTCCATGGAACTCTCAACATTCTTCTTAGCTGCCGCAATCTTGTTGTGGCTTTGCTTATTGACTGTCCACACCTCACAACCGTATAACATTATCGGTTCTATATAACATAAGAACTCTCTTCCTGATGTTAATTGGTAGGCATTTGTTGGTAAGAATGCTTTTCATCTTCTTGAATGCTGTTTTGGCTTGGCTGATTCTGCTGGCTATTTCTGATGTGTATCTGCCGTCTTGTGAAATGATCGTTCCCAGGTATTCAAACTTATCAACCTGTCTCAAGGTTGTGTCATTTGCTGTTATTTTGCATGACGGGATTTCATGTTTCTTACTGATCACCATGACTTCAGTCTTCTTGCTGTTTAGTTCCAACCCCTTACCTTAGCTTTCTATTTCAAGTATATTCACAAGGTTTTGTAGGTCCCTTTCATTTTCTGCAATTAGCACGGTGTCATCTGCGTATCGAATGTTGTTTATCATTTTTCCTCCAACCTTTAATCCAGAATCTTCCTCTAGGTTTCTCATGATGTTTTCGCTGTAAAGTGAAAACAGATCTGGTGACAAAACAGAACTTTGTCTGACTCCTCTTTTGATATTTTGAAAAGAGCTCATATCGTTTTCTATTCTCATTGCAGCTGTTTGTTCCCAATACATATTTCTGATTATTCGTAGATCTTTTCCATCAATACTGAGTCTTTCTAGTTGGTTGATCAATTCTTCTATCTTTCCCGATCAAAAGCCTTGGTATAAATCAACAAAGCATAAATATAAATCCTTATTCATCTCGACTGACTTCTGTATGATAGGATATATGTGGCATTAATAGTTCCTTTTCCTTCGACAAATCCAGACTGTTCTTCTGCTATTTTTCTTTTGATTGTATTCCTTGTCCTCATCATGATTATTCTTAATAGGATTTTTGTTACATGACTCATCAAACTGATTGTGCGATGGAGTTCACATTCTATAGCTCCTATCTTCTTTGGAAGTGCAGTGTATGTTGATTTTGACATATTTTCCAGTGTCATAAATTTCATTTAGGAGGACTGTTATTTTTTCAATACCAAATTCCTTCAGGGCTTCAACCATATCTGTAGTAATGTTGTCTGGTCCTGGGGCTTTTCCTGGTTTCATCTTTTTCAGTGCTGCTCTAACTTCATCTTTTATTATGGGTGGCCCTTCAACGTTCCTTCTTATAATGTGTTCTTCGTGTCTGTCATCTTTATAAAGGTCTTTAATGTACTCTCCCCATGTGTCTAATAGTTTGTCTTTTTCCATGATAAGCGTACCATCTTTCGATTTTAAGCAACCACTTGATGTGCATGTACTTTTCCTGTGGACAATTTCTTCAATTTGTCTGTACATACCCTGAGGATCCGTTTTGTGTTGGTCTTCTATTTCTTTGCATTTTGTTTTCAGCCAAGCTTCCTTGGCTCCATTGCACTTATTCCTGATTTCTTTGCTTATCTTCAGGTATATCTCCTCGTTTCCCTTTGCCTTCCTCTGTCCCTCCATCAAGCCTAGAAATTCTTTTGTCATCCAGTCTTTTTTTTTTTTTTTTTTTTTTTTTTCTTTTCTATCTACTCTAGGGATTTCTTCACAAGCTTCATTTATCGAATTTCTCAACTTCGTCCATTGTTCCTCACTGTCACCAGCGTCTTCCAGAGTACTGAATTTGTTTTGAACATTACGTGAATTTTTTACGTATCACTTCCTCTGTCTTTAAGAGTCCAAGATTTAGTTTGATATTGCTTTGGTCTGTTTCCTTTTCCTTAATTTCAGCTTAAATCTTCTCACTACAAGATTGTGGTCACTGTTGCGGTCTGCACCAGGTAGTTTTTGCTGACAGTAAAGAATTTCTAAATCTTTTATTGATCAGGGTGTAGTCAATTTGATTTTTGGTATTATCTCCTGTCTAAGGTTGGCCAACAGACGAGCGGATTCTAAAGTGAAAGTTTACTTTGTTACCAGGTAACGACCAAATCTCGCGAGATTATTAGTATTAACCAAGGGAGATTACTCTACACCCCCCCCCCCCTTTCTTAGCAGACGACGTGTAATTTCTATTGAACCTTTCTAACGTCCACGTGTTCTGAAGGATTATCTTGCTTCAAATGGAAATTAATTAAACTGTTCAGTTCGGGTTAGTAAACACTACTTTAATCTTAAAAATCTTTTGCAATTTCAAAAGCAAACTACAGTGTCATTCTTGAGGGATTCCGAACTATCTTCGAAATTCAAAATTTCAAGTTCAACTAAATTCAAACTATTAAACAAACAAGCAAACAGCCAGGTGAGTGTACAGCTTTTTTTTCACAGATCAAGTCTCTGAGGTGGTTGTACTTTCCAGCCTGACTTTGTATAAACAGTCTTTTGGTAATTTTGAACAGGCATGTTGTCATGTGATAGGTCTCCTGGCCCCTCAGCTGGTTGATGAACTGGTGGGGTAGCCCTATTGTCAGCAGACTCTTCAAAGTTTCCTGCATCATGAGTCTCCAGCTTCTGTTGTAGTAGTGTTGAGAAAGCTGTCAGTGTTGCTGGTTGGGCTGATGCCTGGTTTCCACTTATTCTACGAAGTTGATGGCGATTTCTGCGTTGACTACCTTTGTCAGTCTGAATAACAACAGACTGAGGCGAAGAGTTCTGAATCACAACTGCTTCTTTGGTTGTTGGAGTTTTCACCCACACCGTTTGGTCCTTTAAAAATTGTGGGAGTACTTTTGCTCGGTGTCGGAGATCATGGTAGTGCTTTTGTTGACTTCTGAAGTGTTCATTTTGTTGTTGTTGTTGTTGTTGAAATCTTCAACATCGTAGGCATGCAGTTTCTGAGTTTTTGGCTCATCATCAGTTCTGCCGGACTGTAACCTTGTTGAAGTGGAGTCGTACGGTAGTTGAGAAGGGCTATGTAAGGGTCAGTGGACTTCTTCGGGAGATTTTTAATTGTTTGAAAAGCCCTTTCTGCTTCACCGTTTCCTTGAGGATGATAGGGACTACTGGTGAGATGAGTGAAGGAGTAGTCCTGTGAGAATTTCAGAAATTCTCGAGAGGTGAACTGTGGACTGTTGTCGGATAGGATCACTTCTGGAATTCCGAATCGTGTGAAGATGGATTTGCAATGTTCAACGACAGCTACTGATGTAGTCTGCTTCAAATGTACAGTCTCTATCCAACGAGAGTAGTACTCTATTATTATAAATAATAATAATAATTACAGTATTTATATAGCGCAAAATCTTGATAAAATCAAATCTAAGCATTGAAACAGACACACACGCACGCACGCACGCACGCACGTACGCACGCACACACGCGCACGCACACACACACACACACACAACACACACACACCACACACACAACGCATGGCTATAAATGGGGAGAAAGAATAAAAGCAATAAAAGCAAGAATAAAAGCAATGGAAAATTATAGAGAGCATATCATATACAATTATATATTATAACAATGTGATTCCCCTCCGAGCGGAGACAGGCTGCAGGGGGGGGGGGGGGGGGTTGAGTGAGGTTAGGATTTTATGCAGAGGAGAAAAGGTGAGTTTTGAGAGCGGACTTGAAGGAGACAAAAGTAGGTTGCTGATGGACTGAGAGAGGAAGTTTGTTCCAGGAGATTGGACCAGAAACAGAGAAGGCTCATGGACCATAGGAAAAGTCAGAGGATCGGAGGCAGAGCGGAGGGTACGTGAGGGAACATAGATCTCAAGTAGGCTTGACAGGTAATCGGGGGCTGCGTTATTGAGGCTTTTGTAGCACATGGTGTCTAGTTTGTACTGTATGCGCTTTGATACAGGGAGCCAGTGAAGTTGTGCCAGGAGAGGAGATATGTAGTCAGCTTTTTTCTTTTTGAGTACAAACCGTACAGCATTGTTTTGAATGCGCTGTAGGATGTGAATGGTGGAGGCAGGAAGACCAGACAGGAGTGAATTGCAATAGTCAATGCGAGACATTATGAAGGAAGGATTGTCCATTCAGTTCAAACAAGTCCATAGCAATCTTGTGCCATGGATAGTCTGGAGTTTTGGTTGGCTGTAGAGGTTCCGGCGGTTATTTTCTCTTTCTCGCATGTTACACAAGCTCCAACGACTTCTTCAATTTTCTTTGAGAGTCCTGGCCACCAGACGCAACTTCGAGCTAATGCTCTGCATTTCACAGCCCCTGATGACCTTGATGAAGTTTCTGTAGGATATCATCTTGCAGCTCAGCTGGAATCACAAGACGGCTCTGAAACCACAGTAGACCTTGTTGAACTGTCAAATCTTGACGAGCAAACCAGTAATGTCGCAGATTGACGTCCTTTTTCGCTGCATCAGGCCAATGGTCGTGTTTGCAAAAGTTAATGGCTTGGTTGCAGATTTTGTCAGACCATAGCTTCTTTCGGATCTCTTCCAGTCTGCGTCACTTGCGGGTAAGCTATCAATGACTGCATTTGTCTCGACTTCCTTCAAGTGGTCCTGTTGTGCAGGTGTACACCCAGGAGCCCCCGACAATGTGTCTGCCAACATCAAGTTTCTTTCCTGCAGTACAGACAATATTGTATGAAAACTGCATCAGACACATGCGGAACCTCTGAATCCTTGGAGTGAGTTCGTCCAGGAGCTTGGTTTTCAACAATGCCAACAGAGGTTTGTGGTCTGTTTCGATTGTGAATGGTGGTAGTCCAAGCAAGTAGTCTTGAAATTTTTCACATCTCCAAGTTACTGCCAAGGCTTCTTTTTCCACTTGTGCGTACCTTTGTTCTGTTGCTGTAAGAGATCTCGAGACATAGAATATTGGCCTCCAGTCATTTTCTTGCTTTTGAAGAAGTACGCCACCTAATCCATATGATGATGCGTCCACTGAGACTTTGGTTGGCTTGTCTGGACTGTAGTGTGCAAGCACTGGTGTTGAACTCAGCTGCTCTTTCACAATTTGGAAAGGTTTTTCTTGTGGCTCATTCCAAGTCCAGTCAGTCTTCTTTTTCAGCAGATCTCTCAAAGATGTTGATGTGTCGGACATGTGAGGTGCAAATTTTCCAATGTGGTTCACCATTCCCAGGAACCAGCGCAATTCCAAGATGTTAGTGGGTCTTGGGAATTTGGATATAGCTTGCACTTTCTCTGGATCCACCTGGATTCCTTCTTTTGGATATGATGTGGCCCACGAACTTTGCGGAGTCAGTTGAGAACTTGCATTTCTCATTCAGTGTGACACCGGCTTCCTTCATCTTCTGCAGAACAAGTCTAAGTCAGGTAATCATGTTCTTGCTGATTTTTTCTAAATACTAGGACATCGTTGATATTACAGATGACCCCAGGTAATACCTTCAAGGATGCGAGTCATTTCTCGGTGAAAAACCTCTGGTCCCGAGCTGATACCAAATGGCAAGCATTTGTAACAATATCGCCCGAATGGAGTGATGAAGGTGGTCAACTCTTTACTGTCTGGGTGAAGCGGTATCTGGTGAAACCCACTGTTACAGTCCAGTTTAGTAAATACTGTGGAAGCATCCAGCTGGGCCAATAACTGATCAGTTGTAGGTAATGAAAAGTTCTCTCGTCGTGTATTCTCACTGAGTTTGTGAAATCTATACACAGTCGCACTTTCCCATTTCATTTTGGTACAGCTACTTATCAGTGTGCACCAGTCACTGGGTGTCTCTACTGGGAGGATGATATCCTGCTCTTCAATTTCTTCAGTTCGTCTTGAAAATTTTCTCTCATAGGAAGAGGAAGTCTGCTCGGAGCTGTGATTGCGAATGGTTGAGCGTTTTCTGTAAACATTCTTCATTCTCCCTAGGCCTGTAAACAGCTCTGTGAATTCTTGCTGGTATTGATGATTTTTGTTGATTACATTGACTCTTTCAATCAGTCTCAGTGCCTCAATTGCAGGCCTTCCCAAAAGTGGCTTCTTCAAATCAGCAACAACATATAGATTTTGATCTGATGATGTTTCACCTACTGCCAAAGTTGCACAGACTGCCAATCACTTCAATTTTGCTCTGGCCAGGCCCAAACAGTACTTTGTCTGTCTGTTGATTCAGTGGTGAGTTCTTTCTGAAGAACCTATCAGGCACAACAGTTACATCTGCCCCAGTGTCTATTCTGAAATTCACAGAATGCCAGTTCACTGCACCACACACTGTTGGTTCTTCAGTCACCGTGCCAAGTATGTTGCAATCTTCTTGTTCAAGACATCTGACATTAGTCTTTGTTCTACACACTGCTGCATAGTGGCCTTTCTTGTTGCATTTTCTGCACGTAGCATCGCTTACTGGACATTCCTGTCTATTATGTGATGGATATTTTCCACACCTTGTGCATTTACTTGAAGCGTTTTGCCATTTCTTTTCACTCTGCCTTGGTGTAGCTTTTAAATGCATGTTGCTGCCTTGTTTCTTCTTGTTGAACAAGCGTTGCAATTGAGATGATTCTCCTTCACCTGACATTGACTGTAACTGTTGTTTGGAACTTTCATAAGCCTTTCCAATTGACAAGCACTTGTCCAATGTGGTAGAAAGAAACTCTAGGGAGAGCTAGACAACAGAAGGTCTTCAGAGAAGTAACCCCCTTTAGACAAGTGTTTTGGCCCTGAACTCCTTACACTCTCGGGGGGGCTGGGCCACATCCAGGTCATGACTCCTGGATGCCCTTCTGCTGTTGTCTATTTTTTTTTTTTTTTTTTTTTTCCCCCACGCCGGGGAGCGAACCTGGGCGATTCTGCGCTTCAGAACTGCGGTACGCGGTTTTACCAATGTGCTAACGGGGCACACATCATCTGTAGGGAATTTAATCCTTATGAAGTTCACTTTTGGTTCCTCCTTGCCCAGATCCAGCTTGAACTCCTTTCTGTTGCCTCTGCCATCGCTTTAAGGGCTCTAGTCCTCTTTTTCCCAGAAATGGCGAGTTGTTTCATGAGATCATAAGCGGAGGTGCCCACAAACCCTCTTGCCCCGACCTCTATGGCGAAGATTTTGACCCGCAGACCTGCTTTCTTCAGGGTGCTGGCAAGACCGGCGTATTTTTCGGTCTTGAAGATATGTGCTTCTTCCATTCTGCTTTCGTATGGCACAGTGAGTTCTATCAGAATCACTTGTTTCGAGGAGTCAGAGTGGAGAGCGATGTCTGGTCTCATGCCTGTCTTGCTGATGACATCTGGGTAATTTCTCCACTCTGGGAGGTCTGCTGTTACTTGTTTGTCTTCTAGGAGTTTTTCTCTCAGACTTTCATCTCTCAGTCCTACGACAACTTGATCCCTGATCAGTCTTTCTTCTAATTTATCAGAGTTGCATGTTTTTGCTAGTTTTCTGAGTGCCACAATATATGCTTCTATTGATTCTGACACTCCTGTTTTCTTAGATGAAACTTGTATGCTTCAAACGCTTCGTGGGTGTCCCCTACAAAGAAATCTTCAAGCTTCTGCATAACTTGTTTGAGATCGTTTTTGTCGTCTTCAGCTTCAAACTTCAGGTTGTCAAATATTTCACATGCCTCAGTTCCAAAAACTGCAAGAAAAACTGCTACCTGGTATGCTTGATCATCTCTGTCCAGTCTGCTTGCTATAGCATAGTTCTCCAGTCTGCTTGCTATAGCATAGTTCTCAAATTGCCTTTGGAGTCTTTTCCAATTTTGGGTCAAATTGCCTTTTGCAGACACATTTTGTCTGGTGCTGGAACAGTTGCCGTAAATTGCCTCTGTTGCCCCCTTGGCTAGTTTCCTGATGTCGATTCTGTCATTTTTCTATTAATCACGAAGAACTACTTACAGTTTCTTTTTCTTCTGTGATTATTCTTGCATATCAGGCCTAGTCTTGGAGTCCTGACACTTCTGACACCATCTAAGGCTGGCCGACAGACTAGCGGATTCTAAAGTGACAGTTTACTTTGTTACCAGGTAACGACCAAATATCATACACGCGAGATTATTAGTATTAACCAAGGGAGGTTACTCTACATCCTGGACTCATCCAAGTCCATTTTCTTCTATTAGGCTGCTCAAACCAGGTGTTTCCTACTATGAACTCATTCATCTCTGCCCATTCTACAAGCTTCCCTCTCCTTTCATTTTGTGTACGAGGTTCTCTGTTTTCTTAAAATATTTGTATATCTGTGATTTAAATTTGTAAGTGATCTGCATGGAAACGAAGTCTGCATAACAGAGACCGTTAGATTACACGTCACGTATCCAATATGGGCCAGATACGTAACGTATCAATTACGTATCGCATTTTCTCACGCGATTATCAATACGTGCAGCTTCGATAGGGACATGACTACGTGTGGAAGTCATATGTTATACGTGCTCTCGTCCGTATCTAGTTTGTGACTGCACATCTCAAGTTTCAAGGTAAGTAATATTTTGATTGTGTTTTGAAACCCTTTCTCTACCTAGTTATGTATGTCTTATGTCACTGAGTCTTAAACATTTCATGTACGGGTCGACCAAAGGCACTAAGTGTCAGCAAGCAAAAGCCTGGCTGCTGGGAAAGACGTATCACCAGCTGATCTAATTAAAATTTCGAAGAGACTTCTGCTCGCAGGTCGGTTCGACTGCAATTTAGCTATGAAATGCTATTTTGTGGACGCGAAACATCATGAATGTCATGAGTGACGTAATCTTTTTATTGTTTTTGATTAGTTGCTGATAAATTTTCCAACGAAAAATGTGTAATGGATGCAGTGTTTAAATTAAAGAAATCTAACGCCAAGCCATGACTTACATCTATCCTTGCAGTTCACTGTCTGGTTTCTCATCAAGGTCAAGGCCACATAGGCCTACCCTGGTAAGAGAAGCTGGTGGGGAGCTGGAGTGGACTGTTTTTGCACAGGCAGCAGAAAGTGATAGTGGTGATGATGATTATATAATTTATTCATTTATTTATTTATTTATTATTATTATTATCATCATTATCATTATTATTGTTATTATCATTATTATTATTCTAATTATTATCAGTATTATCATCATCATGAATAAATATGTAAACAAATAAAAAGACAAATGAAATAAGTTTCTTCCTGTTTTTCAGATCTAAGTGTTCCCCATGCCAAATCAACAAGTCACACAGCCCAGCTGCGCAGTGATCTACAACCATGGAGTACCGACAAGATTACATACAAACAGAAGAAGAAAGCAAAATGACATTCGAACAGATTAATGTGAAGAGAGAAAATATAGAAATCCAGAAGGTGGAGGATGCAAACAATCATTTGAGGACTGAAGCACAGCAAAGAGATGAGTAAGCAACGCAGCTGATAGAGAAGAGTTGGAAGAAAGAAAAAACGAAAAGAGAGGAAACACGATGATGGAGTGACAGAAAATGCGATAGATAGGGAAAACAAATTAATGGATGCCATGCTGCAGGGTTGTGTTTTGTCGCCAGATCTGTTTTCACTTTGCAGCGACCCTGGATTAAAGGTTGGAGGGAAAATGAAAAACAACATTCGATACGGAGATGACACCGTGCTAATTGCAGAAAATGAAAGGGACCTACAAAACCTTGTGAATATACTAGAAATAGAAAGCAAAGGTAAGGGGTTGGAACTAAACAGCAAGAAGACTGAAGTCATGGTGATCAGTAAAAAACATGAAATCCCCTCATGCAAAATAACAGCAAATGGCACAACCTTGACCCAGGGAGAAAATGCTAGGCGGACTAGTGGAGTGGCTGAAGATGAAGAGGGTGGAGGAAATGCTTGGGGCAACAAGAGATAGAGACAGATGGAAGTCCATGATTGCCAGCGCCATGCGGTAGGGCACATGATGATGATGATGATGATGATGATGCAGTACAGTGAAATACTATACAACACTCCTTTATACATCCACAATAGGAAAATTAAAATGTACATACACTAGACTCCAGCTACTCAAAATCACAATCACAACTCAATGACAGAACATAATAAAATAAACACGCCTCAACAGTTCAAAGCAACCACAAAATAAAGCAGCCAATAATCTTGGCATATGCCATAACTCTGCACATGATATGCTCCCAACCCCCAACCCCCAACCCTGTCTCCCCCCTTTCCCATTTTCCATGCACACACACACACACACACACACACACACACACACACACACACACTCACACACACACACGCACGCACACACACACACACACACACTACAGAGGAAACACACCATTATGAAGTCATGAAATGACGGGTGCTGTAATCAAGCAGGTAAATGTCAGACTTGTTATAAGAATGTCTGGGTTTGATCCCTTCTGGGTACCTCCTGCCTGGTGAAAAAGGGTGGAGAATTTGTTAAGTTCTCTGGTCAGCATGTATGCAGCCTACCAGTGTCTGAAACCCCTTTGTGTGCATACTCATGCAGCAAATCAATATGCACTATAAAGATCTTGTAAGTCACGTCTTGTGTGTTTAGTGGCTTATGGAAGCTTGGCCCAGCAAGCATATCCACCAAATCAGAGTATGCAGACTGCACTAGTATACTGCCTGCACAGTGTGGACAAAACTGCGCATATACACATCTGAGAAAATCTGAAAGCTATAGAAAGGTTTTTCTAAAAAATAGCACAAACTGAGCAGATCTGTGCCACTAAAAAATAGAAAAAATACAAAAGCAAAGATCAGGGAAAGGGAAATTCCTCATGATTGTTTTGTAGACTTTTTTTTCACTAATTAGTCGTCTTCATTCGTATGGTAGAAAAAAAACTTACATGTCCCAGCACATGTATAATCTTTCAGAATAGTATTCAGGATTCATTTTGTCACAATAAAGGATTCATATGCCCATATAGTGAATATTTTCGTCACATGGAAAGTGTGTTGCAAGTGCATTTGTGCTGTGGCTGGACGTAGATCTGTTTCATGTGTAATCTAAACCCAAATCGCTTTCACGTACTGGACACGTATGTATCGCGATACATATATGTGTTTGGAGATACGTGACATGTAATCTAAAGGTCTCTAATTTCTTTTTTTCTGTGATCGGGTGTTTTAATGTCTATTAGACATGATTCAAATGCCTTTGTACTTTTTCTTGTTCATACCAGATTCAGATATGCTTGCATTTTTTCCATTCATTGCATGTCTCAGTTCAAGATGTATTCTTTGTTCCATGCATGATTCATCGCAATATCATTGTGTATATGCCAGTGTGCGTGTGTGCGTGCGTGCGTGCGTGTGTATATGTATGTGTGTGTGTGCGTGTATGTGTGTGTGCGTGTATGTATGTATGTGTGTGTGTGTGTGTGTGTGTGTTTGTGTTTGTGTCTGTGTGGTCGTATGATACAAAAGACAGATTCTATTGCTTTTGGACGTTTTGAAATCACTACACCCTTGCGGCAATGCATTCTTTTTCCAGACGTCGATCAATGGCTTTACATTCAGTTTCTCAAGATGGCATGGACTAAATATAATTTGCACTGAAACCATAGATGCCATGTAATGGGTGATATCGAAAATGAGCTTGGCATACCATGTTAGTCTGCGTATAGGCTCCTTGCGCTGGTAATATGTTGAAGTCGTATCTTGGGCATGAGTATTATGGATACCATTGTATGAATATGTCATTGAAACAGTTTAGGTTACATTGTAGTGAGATGTATTTCTCTATCTGCAAAGTCCCACAAAAAAACTTTCTTTTAAGTAGAAATGAATGATAAATACATATGCCTTCCCATTGCCAAAATGAATGGAATGCACCGACGACTCATATAACAATGTCGTAGAAATCCACTCCGGATAACAAGTCAAACACCCCCCACTCACCGTCTTACAGAATTTATCATGCCCATGACTTTAATTCCCTCAACCCATCCTCTACCCAAAATCCAAACACACACACACACACACACACACACACACACACACACACACACACACACACACACACACACACACACACACACACACACACACACACACACACACACACGAAATTCTCACTTATATCACTTATGCTTAAGCTCATCAAATTCTTCCTCATTAACTCTTCAACTATCTTTTCTATTTCTTTAGATTTTCTTGATCTGTGATTCAGGTTTCTTTTTAAATTCAGTTTCTCAAGACGACGTCTCAGCGCTAGTGAACTCCATATGCACTAACGTCACAGGTGTCATGTGTATGGCGTTCGTAAGGCAGCACACAAACCCATGAGCTGGCCATGTCCTTAGGTCTTACCTAGCCTATGTTTTACCTAGCCTACACTTTTTACTGGTATTGTATCAGTCTATCATTGGAACAATCTTGGTTACATATAAATGACATATGTGTGTATCTTATTTTCAAAGAAAAGAACAGACAAATAAACAAATGAATAAAGGTCTGACTCAAAACACAACTAACCACTCAGTATAAACTTGTCTCACATTACAGACCTCCCCCTCCCCCTCCGTTTTATTTCTCGTAACTGAGCTGGTCTGAAGGAAAATAAACTTGAACAAACTTGAAGGTAAACCCACTGATTCAGGAAAAGCCCTAACACTATTCTACTCCGTGGGGCAGGCATTTGTAGAGTGTTATTTTTCAGACATTACCAATGATTGTCTGACTGATAATGGCGCTTGTTTTTCGTTACGCTGTACATGATGGGTTGTTGGCCATTAAAAACCCCGAATTGCCCCGTTTGGAATGATACGATCGATGCTGTGTTGACCCAAAGTTTGTTCGAAAAGGAATAATTCCTAGTCTAGGGATCTCCAATCTTTCTAGATGAAGACTGCTCGTCATAGTGGGTTTACCTCCAAATTCACGTTTACTTTCCTTCACACTAGGCCAATCCTACGGTCAACAGAGAACCAAGCACACAGTAATATCGTTCTGATATGATGCACTTTAAACCAGTCACATCCACTGGTTTTGTATTTAAGCATCCTTGAAAACTTGTTGTATGGCATTTGAAATGCCACAATAGATCCTGCAGTTTCCTACAACAACAAAACCATATAATGTGACAGCTAAAAAAAACGGCACCAGTCTGGGGGAAAATGGTTAGCAAAACAGACTAATGACTGAGAGATCGTGGGTTTGAACTCGAATTAGTCAAAAAACATAGTATACAAAAGAACATAACAAATTGAAAAAACAATTTTAAAAAAACCGTACTGGGGACTTTTATTCTTCGACTTTGGGTTCGTTGGGAAGTCTTAGATCATACAGTTTAATTTCATACACTTTACATGTACAGATGTATCATTAAGGATTTTGCTTTCATTTCTTGACCAATATTGCAGGTATCTGCGTGTCTCGGTCCTGGTTGACATCAGGATATATTATGCAAAAAACGTAGAGTACAGACCTACCACACTGTCTCAATCCATTGTGGAACTCCATAGCATCATCACTGAGTATCATGATCACCAGAAGTTTTATGGCAGCAGGCAGGAACTGAAAAAAGTCGTCCACATCCATTGCCAGATGTGGCTGAACCATGTGAACGGTGAATGAAAGAAGAACCGGAAGAAAATGAACAAGAAGAATAAAAACAGTTCCCGTTCTCATCATCACGGTATTGTGAAATTTTGTCCCAGATTTTGTTACTCTACTTGGCTTGATGTCTTGGTGACCTCAGTTTAGGTGGGTTTGGAGATGTGTTGGGAGGGGGGATTAGGAGTAGGGGGACGAAAGAAAAGCACAACTGTTCTACACCAGTACACAAGATTATTCACGCCTAGATGTCTCACAATGTGTTAAACCAATGGAAAATTGCCTTGCCATCATGAGGGATGAAGGCGGAAGGTGGAGCTAATGCCATCAGGAAGTGATCAAAGTTAATGATGGGAAACAAATGCATGTTCGTTTCCGAATGGGAGCTTTCACGCTGTTTTCCTCTAATGATTGCATGGCCCCCTTCATGCTATGTGCTTCTTTCAGAGCAGTCTGTTGGATTCTAACCGGGGCTTGCAAGCCACCACAATGTCTTCATTTTTGACTTCGATTTAAGTCTGCTTCCTGTAGTTTGCCATTGCTTTCTGAAAACACAATGCACATACTGTGTGGAGGCCCCAGCCATTGGTTTAAGGAAGAAATCATCTGCCCACGGACAAGCAATTCTGAAGATATTCGAGCTGCCTTACAGATTTGTCCATCCCCTGCTGCCAGGACTTCGGTGTGATAGTTGGAGTTATTTGCTGGCGACCCCACTTGCCAAGACAGACCAGCCACTGGATTAAAGTAAAATCACTGCATTTGAAATGAGATACTTAAGAAAGACCATAAACGTCACAAGAAGAGTTAAAATCAGAAATTAAAAAGTTAGAGACCAGGTTGGAACTGTGCCAGTCAGGAAGTTTATTCAAAAAAAGAAAATGAAATGATTTGGACAGAGGAAGCCACGCATCTAACCCAGTGCATCTGCCCTCGACATCCATCAGGTTGCCAACCAATCAACCTGCTACAAGAGCATTCTTTGCAAGAGATTCAGGATACAAGAGCAGAGGAAGAGCAAGGAAGAACTAACTAAATGGTGTGAAGGAGGTCTTACAAACAACATGACTTATTAACAGAGGAAGCCACGCATCTAACCCAGTGCATCGGCCCTCGACATCCGTAATGGGTACCAGCAGAAGGAAAAAGTAAAGTAAACGTAAGTTTACGCACGAACCATGCCTAGCCACAAACAAGTCAACACACACGTTCACCTAGAAAATCTGAAAAAATATCCATGCTTTACTCACCAGGCACCATCCAGGCAGAATCGAATTCAGACCTTCCTACAGGAAGTGAGATGTCTTAGCCATTAGGACACCATGCCCTCACTGACACGCAATGAGTCTGGGTTTGACAATATGTTGATAGTGGTGTGTGTGTTTGCGAGCGGGAAAATGGTACGGGGGAACAAAATGAGCGTTATTGCTACTAATGTGGTACGGAAGATGAAACAAAAATAATTGAATGAAATAGATGAACACTTAAACAAGCAAATAAATGCATCATAAATTAATAACTAACTAAATATAAATGAATGAATAAATAAATAAACAAACAAGTAAATAGATAAATAAATAAATAAATAAATAAATATCTGGAGTGCATATCAAAACTGCTCGTCTCAAAGAAAATATGAAGAAATCAATTCTGGTTTGCAAACTACGAAAAAGGTTCCAGAAAATGTCCTCTTGTCTTCAGTCGCACTCATTTTCTTCCTTTTTAAAAAAAAATTCTTTATTTCTTATTATCTGATCATTTTGTATCATATTTTTTTCTCCTAGATTCTTCATCGTCTTCATCGACGATGGCTCCCACGGCAGGTCCCCACTACCTAGGGTCGCAGTGGCTGAAGAAGAAATGTACCAGCAATGACACTTGTACTGAGCCCCACAGCATGTGCTTCAACAAGAAATGTCTCTGTACTCCCGGATATTACTTCTCTGTCAGCAACGATTCCTGCCAAACCAGTGAGTACTTGCTGTTTATCATACCATCAGCTAATAGGGCAACTGTTGATATTCTCCACGTCTGTGTGTTCTTCATCTTTCTGAGAAAATGCTGGACGGACTTGCAGAGTGGCTGGGGATGAGGAGGGTGGGGGAGATGCTAGGGGCAACGAGAGATAGAGATGGATGGAAGTCCATGGTCGCCAACGCCATGCGGTAGGGCACTTGATGATGATGATGATGTGTGTTCTGGGCCAACTTCTGTGTAGTATCCCAAGTATGTTTCGGGACTTTAAGGTCTCCTATTATCCATCACCAAGATCTTCAACTCTTACGTCTTCCTCCTAGTGTCCAATGAAGGGTAGTCCGGTTGTTGTTATGTTGCTCTCTTCGGATAATGTGTTCAGTCTGTCTCCATCATCTTTTCGTGATGATTTTGCCCTGTCTCCTGATTGCATTGGGCAGCAGTTATTTGTTGGAGACAGTGTTGTGTGGACCAGAAAATGGAATGATAGGTACATGTAATTATGATGACTGACAATTCTTGTTGTTTTTTTCTTTCTGTCCTGTTTCGTGGACTTCGCGCGCGTGTGTGTGTGTGTGTGTGTGTGGTGTGTGTGTGTGTGTGTGTGTGTGTGTGTGTGTGTGTGTGTGTGTGTGTGTGTGTGTGTGTGTGTGTGTGTTTTAAGTTTTTCTTGTTGTTATTATTGTATGTTTCGGCCCGGAAGGGCCTGTGGGATTACTATGAAAGTTTGGTTGCCCTCAGAAGCTTGTTTCGATAATTGTTTTCTTTCACAATGGTATGCTGGCCAGGATACAAGAGAATGGAGTTGGGGTGGGAGGGGGGCATTTCAACCGTTTCCAGTGCACTGCAGAGTGAGACAGGGATGCGTTCTAGCGCCCACACTCTTCTCCATTCTCTTCGCGAAAATGCTGATTAATGCATTGAGAAACTTTGACAGAAAGGGTTTAGTCTACATCCAGTTCCACTTAGATGAAAATCTCTGTAAATGGCTGAGACTCCAAGCCAAAACCACAGCGCTCAAAGCCATCATGCCGGAATTTCATAACGCATATGACCTCACACAAGCTGCACACTTGCACGAAGACAGTCAGTGCATCACTGACATATTCGTTATGGCCTGTATATGCCCCAGCCTTACAATTAGCCGTAGCAATGTGAAGATTATTATTTACGTTTCTGCCGACACCATCTCACGTTCTGGCGATTGCCTACCTTCGATTTTCATCGACAGCCAGGATATCAAGACTACAAACAAATTCTGCTATTTATGCAGTAAAGCAAGCCGCAATAGATCTCTTGATGCAGAGGTAATGTTGAATATCGCTGTACTGCTGAGACATGAGCTACGTACCTATCAAAGACTCATTCAACCACTGGAACAGTTCTATCAAATGCCAGGTTTGTTGTGCAGGACACGTTGTCTTTATGGAAAACAACCGCATTCCAAAGATGCTTCCTATGGAAAAGCTGAAGCAAGGACATCATGACTAGGGAAGACCACTAAAGCGATACAAGGCTACTCTGAAGGCTAACCGCATCAATTCCGGCATAAACACCACCAATTAGGAAAACACTGTGTCTGCAACAGAGCAAGCTGGCGAAAATTCATTGTGAACTGCACAGACCAGAGTCTATTCACAAGAGGAGAGACCGGCAGAAGCAGAAGCGAGGGTCACAGGACTCCATCCTAAGTAGTGCCTGCAGAAAAAAAAACACACACAAAAACATGTGCCTCCAGGATCTGTTGTCCATCCCACATCAAGAGCCGCGAGTGTACTGAAGATAGATGCTTACTAATCTGTCAGATCGACAGGAAAGTCCATCATTATCATATAAACGACGTCAATGACGATGACGACGACAATGATGATGATGATGATAATGATGAAAATGATGATGATGGTGATGATGATGATGATGATGTCACTGCTGGTGCTGCTACTGCTACTGCTGCTGCTGCTGACGATGATGAACATGACTGATGATGAGAAAAAATGTATCACGGGACTCTAAAATTGTTATAAAAAAACGGAAGAATGTGTTAATAAAATATGTTCATAATGGCAAAGATGACGACGATGGTGATGATAACGATGACAGTATCCGCTGCCATTGACGACGATGATGATTTCGTCCTTTTGCAGATTGCAGCGACCTGCAAAGTGATTACGTCATGTACCAGGACAGGTTCATCTCCCTGAATAACATGGACACACGTAAGGATCAGACGCTTCGTCAATGCAGCAAATGGTGCACCTCCCTCCCTTCCTGTCGCTCCCTGGAATACAACTCTGATTCCCGAAAGTGCTATGTAGCCTCTGTTACTGTGTTAGACGTGCCCGATAAATGGAGCGTGGCTACTAGTAAACCCATAAGCTACGGACAGAGGACTTGTTTGTAGCTGTAGCACTAGAAATGATAATATGCATATGTAAGCAGTTTGGATTGTTTGTGGTTCTGGTGTTTCTGTTTTTAATAAACTTACACTTTGTCCTTCTTTTATAGTCGGAATGAAATCAAGATTTAAGGCTGAGGACATGGTTAGGTTTATCTTTTTAAATCCTACCTAACTTAGACCTTTATGATGAAGTAATACTGTACTTCACCTGTAAATGGCAACAGCCGATCAGTGAGTTAGGATTAGAAAAAAGTTAGTGTTATGTTTGTACAGCGTAGGTATATCCTACTGATAAAATTTTAACGGATTGCTTTCGTGTCTGAGGTAGATTCATGTTGGAAGTTTTGGGTTTGAATGGTTCAAGAGAGCTGTCGTCGAATGATCGTGGTGATGGTCTCTTTGCTTGTAAAGTCTATCATTCGGTTTGGCTCTACGACTGAACGATTACTGTCATCAGTGGAAAGTGTGCTGACTAAGCTGGATCAGAGCAAGCACTGTTGAATTCCACTAAAATGAATCCGTGACATATGGATCCGAAACATGGAACCTGACGAAACGTCAGCTCCTTAGACTGCGAACCACGCAAAGGGCTCACGAACGGATCGTGATGGGAATCACAAGACATAATAGACACAGCTTGAGAACAAAAGTGGAAATGGGCTGGTCATGTCATTAGATCTGACAAGATGGACCACCAAAGTGAAGCACTGGATCCCTCTAGGCCAAAAAAAGGTACAGAGGTCGCCAGAGAACTAGATGGCGAGACGATCTAGAAAAGTTCGACAAACAATGGACCAGAACAGCAGTTAACTGGCAACAGTGGCGTGTGATGAGGGAGGCTTATGTCCAACAACGGACCGAAACAAGCTGAAGTGAAAGTAAATCAGCAACAGTGTAGAGTCTCCTCTGCGGACGGTTTGACATGACTGATTTCACTGAGCTGCTTGACACTGGGACTTCGACTGAATAAACCTGGGGTTGGTCATGTTGTGAAAAGTCAGATTGAGCAGAGTGGGGTTAGCGCCACTGACATGGCGTTGATGTTAGGACATAATTGTACTGTATCTTTCTACCTGTCTGTCTGCCTGTCTACCTACCTACCTATCTATCTATCGGTCTATCTATCTATCAATCTATCTATCTATCTGTCTGTCTATCTGTCTATCTATGTCTGCTGTCTGTCTGTCTGTCTGTCTGTCTGTCTGTCTGTCTGTCTGTCTTACATCTTGAGTTTCTTGTGGTGATATTTCACTCTCAATCCGAAGCTTTTATCCGGTGAAGTGATTTGTATCTACAGCATCTGGAGGACTGTGGACTAACCAGCTTCATAGACCATTCAGGTAAAGAAACAGTGACTTTTCTGAAACGCAAAACCATACTGTGAAATAACGGATAAACCAGATTATGGCTGACGAGCTGTCTTCGGACGCATGCAGCATACTGATAATGACAAAAGAGACCTTTAGATTACACGTCAGGTATCTCCCAACACGTATACGTATCGCGATACGTACGTGTCCCGTACATGAAAGCGATTTGGGTTTAGATTACGCGTGAAACAGATCTACGTATCATGTGCAGAGTTATGGCATATTCCATTTGGTGATCTCTACTGTGGTGACATGTGCAAAAAGAGCAAGAATAATGAAAAATAAGTGTTTTTTCTAACATTCTTCTATTTGATACTGTTAGAGCTATCTGCTTTTACAATAGCATTAGGGATAAGTTTAAGTACGATGAACATAAATAAGTGCTTTTTCTAACATTCTTCTGTTTAGCACCGGTTGAGTATAAATCTGCTTTAACAACAACATTAGAGATGAGTGTGACTACAATGAAAGATAAATGTTTTTGTAACATTCTGCTGTCTACTACTGTACCACAACAGCATTAGGGATAAGTGTAATAATATCCTTTCAAAGAACATCAGTCCTTAAACACTTAAAATGTACTGCCACATTTTTTCATTATATATATATATATAACGCCACAATTCCTACTTTAACTAAAAAGCCAGGTGCTTTTATCAGCCTATCTGCTGGGCCCCGTGAGAGGAAACCAAATTTGATTGCCCATATACATGTTACTTATGCATGTATCTAAAAGCAGATATTTCTGTGTGTGTGTGTGTGTGTGTGTCTGTTAGGGTGTATAAACATACTGTCACTTTAAAATCTAAATCACCTTTCTCTGCCCTCCCCCTTCCTTCTCTATCACACACACACACACACACACACACACACATACACACATACACACATACACACACATACACACGCACAACAAACATACACACACACAAATATATATACACACACACAACATACACACACACAACACACACACACACATACACACACACACACACACACACACACCACACACACACACACACACACACACACACACACACACACACACACACCACACACAAAACACTTCCAAACACACTTAATTTTCTCTCGCTGCATTTTTTTTAAAAGAATGGATAAAAGGATGGAGATCAAAATAGAAAAATAAAGAGAAAAGAAAAGAAGTTCATAATTGTTAACTTATTGTTGATGTGCCCAAAATACTAAGTTCAGAACCTGGTCGTTGTCTTCGGCACTGACTTGATTGTGGCTGTCTGGTAAAACAGTCTGTCTATTTCTACAAAAACAAAAGTCGTACTCATCAAAGAGGTATGGTTATTGTTCAGTTCTCTCCCTTTACCTGATTGCTCATGAATTCTGCCGTTTGACTGACGATCCACATCTTATTTTTTGGAGTATTTCCTTGAAATGCAGAGTAATGCTCTCGGCAGACACCTTTCCATTTAGGAATGATATTGTCATACTGCTCTGAACATACTTAACAAAATGAAACAAAATGCAAAATGTTAAATTTCATGACATACGAGTAAATCCGCATGGAGTGAGAATATTACGTTTCATGAAGTGGCCCTGCTTATCAAGACGTTTTATAAAATTGATAACTCGGATTAAGAAAATCTGTGGGGATCGCACCCAATACTAATCCTTTGTTCTCTAGGGAACATGTGTTGTCCATTTTCATTTTTAGTTAGATTACAAAACAGGTAGGGGGGCAGGACAGGCATGGAGGGTGGGACAGGAAAGGTGTGGACTGGTAGGGGATGGGGATGGGACAGATAGAGGGGTGGATCGATGGAAAGGATAGGACACACATACATGTAGGTGGGGGATAGATTTCCGTGGAAGCAGTTGGTAGTACAGGGGATGGGTAAGTAGAGAAGATGGGTCATATAGGGGGAAGGATCGGTAGAAGGGATTGGTACTATACGGGGTGGGCAGGTAAAGGGAATGCGTCATATACGGGGATGGATTTGCTGAGGGGATGGGACATATAAGAGGGATGGATTGGTAACGAAGGTAAAGAGATACAGAGAAAGAGATCGGTAGAGGGAATAGAACTTATAGGGGACGGATCGATAGAACATATACAGGATGGATTAGTGGAGGAGATGGGTAGATAGAGGGGATGGAACGTAAAAGGAAGAATGGATCAGTAGATGTTGTACCTTCACACCCATCCCGTCTACAGAGAACAGGATTGATCTGTAGACGGGATGGGTGTGAAGGTACAACATCTGATTCTAGTATCACGAGTGCTATGAAAGCGATTAAGTTCACTATAATCTGTAATGATGATCTCGCAGTTCACGCAAATAACACAGTAACTCGTACAATAAAAACAGGTTTATTCATATGTCTTGATCGTTTCTGTAACAAAGATTGAGACCGTATATGCGTACAATGATTCTACCAAAAATCAGAATAGTCAAATAAAAAAATAAAAAAACGGCTGGAATTTTCTCTGTTCAGAAAGCAATCCAGAAGCTCTATTTCTTAAAGTCACTGTGGCCTTAATTTAAAAAAGCATCAGAGAAAAATGAAGCTTGACGTAATGCAAGAACAATAGTGAACTATCACAACAAAGAGTTTAGATAATGTGGGAAGTCCCTGAAAACAGTGCTGTTCACACACTTTAAAAAAAAGGTGTCGATTTTAGGCACTTTTCCCCTCATGATGTCCACCTTGGTGCCATGACTTCAAACCTTCTGTATTCACTCCTGAGTAGTCCACAGTTTTGACTCAGATTTGGAAAAGATCCTATCAATGAAATGCTGAGAACATTTTGTTAACACATTTTTGTCAAATACATACAGTCAGATACACAGACACACAGACACACACACACACACACAGACACAGACACACACACACACACACACACACACACACACACACACACACACACACACACACACACAAACACACACACACACACATATCCTTCCCTTACCAATACAAAATAATCTCCCGTTTTGTTTTGAAAGGGAGGTTATGAAAAAGGACGCTCACTAAAGAAACCAGAAGACATCCAATTTTAATAAACAATACTCTCACGATCATAACGTACCAAACTACGCACTCACTGTCACAAAATAAGACATAATTTGGACTTGTTGGGTCTGCCGTTTTTCTGTAGATCGCCCGGGGCTGTGGTGGTGGACGTTTTCAAACGGTTGATTTCAGTCTCCATGCCTCGTACCATGAACTTAGCTCTACGTAGTTCCTGTTCCTTCTCGGCATTTTCCTCTGAGAGTTGTTTCACCCTGTCCATCATGGTGTCACCTGCTTGATCGAGCTCGCCTGGATATGGAGGGGAAAAGTGTTGTGAAGTTTAAAGTCCTTTTTGTATTCATATTCATATTCATATTCATATT
The DNA here is from genome assembly GCA_030674185.1 of Monoplex corrugatus. Taxonomy (NCBI): domain Eukaryota; kingdom Metazoa; phylum Mollusca; class Gastropoda; order Littorinimorpha; family Ranellidae; genus Monoplex; species Monoplex corrugatus. The sequence continues at coordinate 28,228,184 of JAPXFY010000019.1, forward strand.
CATAAGCATATTCGTTTCTCTTGTCACAATGGATTTTTCATATGAAACTCGAAAGCACGTTGGCGCAGCGCAGCGCCACCCAGTTTTCTTCTTTTTTGGGGGGATGGTTGTGTGTGTGTGGGGGGGGGGGGGGAACGAAGACTTCATAAAGGCAAAAAAGCTAATTTGCCTTCAAGGGGAGCGACCTGGGAAATCAACCTATCTCTCCAATGTTTTATACCAGGCCCACCGGGCGAATGCCCTGCTCGTTACAATTTTCAAATACCGTGGGATCTTTAACGTGCGCAGACCAAAAGGCACACGGTTCCGACTCGTTTTTCATCCCCCTCGGAAGGATTGGACGTTCAGTTTGATCTCCCGATCCAACTGAGGAGAAAAGTTGAGGCCTGAACAGAAAATGAACCTGGAACCTCGAGTTTAGTTGCTGGCAGGCAAACGTCTAAGCCATTCTGCCATTTTTTCTCCTTAACCCTCTTCTTCAAATCCATGATTCAAGTGGACTTACTGCATATTACACATAATCAGACTTTCTGGATGAGCATGTAGAGCTCAAGCTGTTAGAAGAGAGCTGACTACATTCCACTATGTTGTTGTACACTGCAGTTTTGGTGAGCATGCTTACTGAGTGTTTTTCGTGTTTCCTCAAGCCAGCGCTGACATGATTTATATGATATTTACTGAGCATGCTTGTATTTTTGCATATGCATACACACGAAGGGTGCTTAGGTACTAGTGGGTCAGCGACACCCAAAGAAAAGGACACCTTGAAAAAAAATTGAGCGCGACTACTAATATTCAATGAGAAAAATTGCCACTACCGGTACTTGTACAATCTGGGCACATTTTCTTCATCCAGCAGTCCCTTTTGGTGAAATGGCTAGTTCACTTGATTGTTACTGGAAGGTTGCAGGCACAAATCCCAGCTGATTCACAATACTGACTTTGAGATGTTTTGGCTCCGACTAGTCCCTAACCAGAATGGAGTATGCAATGATATATGCCGAATAGATAGGGACCGCCCAGTCATTATCACTTGTTTCATGACTGCATCTTTTATCGATGATGATGATGATGGACTCCCTCATCGATCCGGCGGATGAGCAGGCATACTGGTCCTTTTCTTTCTTTTCTTTTCTTTATTAGAATCATCGCACTCAGGGAGGTTACCTTTGTGTTCACCTTTTTTTGTCCCCTTTCCCACGACAATCTACAAGGCAGAAGGGGTGATTTTTTTTCAGGGTTTACTCCCTTAGCCTTATTCTCTCCCGAGATAACCACAAGGCAGTGGTGCTATTTACCCATAGCCACACAACGCGAACTAACCACAAAGACTGTACTGATAGAGCTTTGGTTTCCATAGGGATGCTTGCATGTTTTAAACGGGGTAAAGTAGGCTGCTCACACCATTTGCCTTTTGGACGTCGGCGTGAAAGCAATAGCACTAAACAGCGTGAATGATAAATCAAACAAACAAACAAACAAACAGACAAACAAACAAGCAAACAGACAGACAAGCAGACAAATGAACAAGCAGTCGAATAGACAGACAGACAAACAAACAAACAACAAGCAAACAAACAAATAGAAGACAAACAACAACAACAAAACAGACAGACAAACACACAAACAAAATTAAAGAAACAGCCCAGCAACCAACCAAGCAACCAACCAAGAAAGCAAGCAACCAACCATCCAACCAACCAACCAAACAAACAAACAAACAAACAAACAAACACATACATAAACAGCTTTCTAGGCATTTACCAAGCAGTTCCTTGGCCTCCTGTCGACAGAAGCGATCATTATGGGAAGAGCTGATCCTATGCAGCAGGCTCTTCAGACGATGAAGATGTTCGTCCAGCTCTGATTCTGACAGTGGTGGAGTCAGAGGAGTTCTGGTCAGACTTCGAGCTCTGCAAAGTTGTGGAGACTTTATGTAGTAATTGACTTCCTTCTTCTGTGAGTGAGTGATGGGTGGATGGATAGATCGACGGATGAATGGATTGATCGATCGATGGAAGGTTTCATGGAAGGTTGAGTGGGTGGAAAAGTGACCGGACGGTTGATAGTATGGCTGGCTGGCTGGCTGGCTGGTTAGCTGGCTGGCTGGCTGGATGAATGGATGGATGGATGGAAGGATGAGTGGATGGATGGATGGATGAGTGGATGGATGGATGAGGAATGGAAGGACGGATGGATGGGTGGTGGGTGAGTAGGTTGCAGGTTGGCTGAATGGATGGATAGATGGATGGATGAATGAACAAATAAATGAAGAGTAGATGGATAAATGGATGAATAATTGGATGGACAGAGGGATAGATCTATGATGGACATATGGATATGAGATGAATATAAAGAAAAAAGAATGAATGATAAACGTCAAGATGGACAGATTCCCTCCGTTGCTTACTATAGATTAAAGCTTACACAGTCCGCATGAAAGGTACGGAAGAGTCAAATACATATAAACCTGAAATGATTTTGTGATAGTTCTCATCTGTAGAATAAATTTAAATGTAATAAAGCGATAGAATAGTAAAAACAAAGTAAAAGCGTTAAAGGCATTATCATTGTCAATGACAACAGCACCAGCAACACTATCAAAAGTTCAACAAAATCAGCAAGATCAACGATGATGTCCACACACACACGCACACACACACACACACACACACACATACACACACACACACACACACACACACACACACACACACACACACACACACACACATACACACACACATATACACACACACACGTATACACACACACGCAAACATAGAGACACAGATACGACCAATACACATACTCACAAACACCTTGAAGCACATACACTCATACTTTTATTCACTCAGTCATTTGCATGTTCGGTCAGTCACTCACTCACTCACTCACTCACTCACTCACTCACTCACTCACACATACACGCCCAATCACTCACTCACTCACCCATTTACTCACTCTCTCAGTCAGTCACTCACTCACACACACACTCACTCACTCTCATTTACTCACTCACTCACCACCCACCCATCCACCCACTCACTCACCCACCCACCCACCCACTCACTCAATCACTTACTCACACACCCACTCACTCACTCACTCACTCACTCACCGACTATGTGTAGGAGAAAAAGAAGCAGACGACGTCACCCTGGGCCCTACAATATAAACCCCTGAAAGCTCAGAAGACGTGGAAAGTGCAACAAAGTCCTGTTTGGTTCTGGAGGAGGACAAACTCATCACTGAGTCTATGTTCTTGATTTCATCAATGTTTTCAATCTCCCCCACATTGCTGTTCTTCCTTTTCAGTGTGTTGGTGATTCTCTCCGCAATGTCTGTCTGTTCGGTTGTTTTCAAGGCCTCTAAGAAACACTCAAATCCTATGGAAAAGAAGGACAGAGGGATCACAAATGAATGGACAAGCGTTTGATGAATAAATGATTTATCTAACACACCGCCTCTATTTTGTTCTTACATATGTGAAAGTAATTATCTCACACACGTAAGAAAATGATTAATTTCAGACATAATACAGCCACGGAATAACAAGTAACAAGCTTCGCGACTGGTAACGTATCGTAGGCGAGATAGCAAGAATACATTTGCAGCAGTGGATTTATGTGAGTTTCCCGTTTTACTTGACTGTCAGTGACATAAGCTGTATGTTTTAAGCAATAAAGCTAGTAGAGCCATTTTATGTTATTTGTGGGACTGTTATTGTCGTCTTTTTCTTTCTTCAGGGTTAAGTAACATGGCAACATACAGGGCAGATAGGTTTTGTCAACCTGAGAAGATAGCCCATCGAGGAGAGCGTAAACTCCGATTTGAAGCCTCCGCCACCTTACATGGGCAAGGCCATTACATTTAATCCCAAGGATGTTAATTTCAAGGACCTTCTGGCAACTCCTATGACGCCACTGGCGCCAAATTGTAAGGATCTTCGCCATTCCTTTGGATCCGTTATCCGCGTGGAGAGGAAGGATCTGATGGTTCTTGGGCCCCGAAGAAGACACTCGACGCTGTCAGATCAGCAAGGAAACCGGTAACTCGGGAGCATCACATCTGGTGATCCTGACTGAAATTGGCCCGCAAGTAACATGACATTGTCTGAGTACAAATCAGCAATGTCGGGCAGTCTTATCTGCAATCTATAATTGATGTGACTAACAATAGGTCCATTAGTATAAAAAAGATGAATCATCAGCAAACATGTCACATATTACAACAAGAGTTCAGTGGGAGATCAATGATAAATATGTTAGAATAAGGTGACGGTACAGAACCCTGTGGGACACCTATTTTGTTAATTCCTTCTATAGGAAAAAGTATTCATTTTGATTCTTTATTTCATCATCACTAGTATTATCATCACAATTATCATCATTGATTATTATCTTGACTTTCACCTGTTCACCTGTCGACGACATTATTCTTAATAGTAGCCGCTGATGCATGCCTCGTCAGCTGTCTCCATCCACTTCTGTCACAGTCCTTCTGTATATTTTATCTTTAGGCAACTTCGTCCACTTGGCTGTGTTCTCTACATAGGAAGTCGGCGGTCTTCCTTGCCTCTTGCCCTCCATTTGTCCTGGGTCACAGTCTTCATTACATGGCAGCTCTGATCTCTCATACATGTCCAAAGTATTTCATTTTCATTTTCCTAACTAGGCCTAAAAGTTCAGGTTGTTTGTTCAGTTCTTCCAGAATGCTTCGGTTTGTTCGTCTTTCAGTCCAGCTTATCCTTAGCAGTCTTCTGTAGAACCAAGTCTCTGGCACTTGAGCGTAGTGATGATGATTTAGTTATTTGGCGCTGCTGCTCGTAAATGCTTTTAACTTTAATTTCATTCAGATGAGTGTGCACAGTTTTCCCTTGCTGATGTTAGTTTTCCTTTCTTTAATTCAACAAGACTTAAAGGTTGATAATGTTGTGTGCGCCATGTTTCGTTTTGAACATTATCTGCTATTAAGAATATTTTTTAAATCCCAGACATTTATGAAACTGGGTAACGTATCGACATATGTGAAAGAGAATAAAGCCAAGCAAAAATATAGAAAACACACACACACACACACACACACACACACACACACACACACACACACACACACACACACACACACACACACACACACATACACGCACGCAAGCACACACACACACACACACACACACACACACACACATCCATACACATCATACACATCTACACACACACGCACACACATGCCCATAACACCTGTTCAACTCCTTCCCACCACCATCCACCACCTCCAAAAAGTCAAACTATATTTTTCATAATACATGATGATTACACACACACAACAATGGAACAACAAACAAACGCCACGAACAAATAACCATATTTCATATATAATATGAAACACATTAATTCATGGTCAACACATGTTCATGCACATTACGACTTAAAAATGCCATAAAAATCATACATCTGATCAGATGTATGAACAATCACCTGGTTTATGTTGGTGCTATATCTAAAATAGTATCCACGTCTTAGGCAAATGTACACAACATGCTTTATAGCCTGGTGAAAAACAAACAAACAAACAAGCAAACAAAAACAAAGCCGAAAAACAAACAAACAAACGAAACAAAACCAAAAACAAAACAAAATAGGTCATGCGACCAGTTTAGCTTGACGAAAGTTGACAAGTCATAAATAAGTCGCAAGAGCATTGCTGTTGAGTTGCGGCCCTTTTATTTTTTTGTTGTGTCCCGATCACAGATATCCTGGTCCCGATGTTGTGGCATGGAAGAAAGAATCATGCCTTTTCAGATTCACGTCTTTCACTAGTGAAAAAAAAAAACTTCCGTGTAAAAACGCTTGCGGTTTACAAAGGCAAACCCCAAAACATGACATGATGTGATATGTGTGTGTGTGTGTGTGTGTGTGTGTGTGTGTGTGTGTGTGTGTGTGTGTGTGTGTGTGTGATATCTGTTTAAATCAATTGTACTCATGGTGGGTGGGGGTGGGGGCTTCTAGTTGTTTCTTGTTATTAGTCATCTTGTTGTTGTTGTTGTAATTGTTGTTTATTTTTTCCAAGGAGAAAACACGGACGTCTGTCGACATTTTACAGCAACACAAAGATTTGTTTCCAATTGTTTCGGTTTTTCTAGGATGCGCATATGCACGTTGTTTTCATCCAAACTGTGCGGACGGGTCCTTGCTGCACAGTGTGTATACTCACTCTTTGTCGGGCGTGCATACTAGGTGTTTCCATGCTGCCTTAAGCCACTAAAAACTGACAAGACTAACCCAATCGTTAACTTGCATATTTGACATTTTGCGGACGTAGATTTATACACATGAAGGGGTTTTAGGCACGAACAAGCCTGGTCACATTTTGATCTGGGAGATGAAAAAATATTGCATCGTTTACCCACCAGGCGGGAGGTACTTAGGTAGTATCGATACCAAATCTTTCCATCAGAATTCTGACGCCGTCCCACACAGTTAACTGTGGCGCTCGTCACAACTGATATGGATTGTTTACTTTTCTCTGTTTGATTCAAACAGCGCAATCAATCTAAACTATTCATGAAAATTAAGTGTACTACTGTTTGATGACAGACAAATCAACATGTAGCCAAAAGAAATGAACTAAATTGATAAATACAGATAGATACAAAAGACGGGTATCGGTATTTGAAGCCATCTTTAAAACATGATGTAGGATCACAAAAACAAAAAACTCTTGTTCATTGAAGTTTGCACAATGTTCTTACAGTTTCTCTGCTACAAGCTTCCAATGTGTTGTTTCCATGGGCATATTTGTACTTTGTTCATGTTGTAATCTATGTTTTCACTGTACTAGTTTCTAAATACAAAATGTTCATTGCATCGTTTATTTTATACATTTTCAATATTTTGTTCATACTAATACCTTCGAAAAAGTACAAATACAAAATGACAATATAGAGAAAATGAAAAGAAAAACCCTAAAAAAATGAAGAAAATGGAAAAGAAGGAGCGCTTTTATAGTACTACAAATGAACAGATTACCTTTCCTGCCGTGTTTGGAGACAGCGGTGAGAAGGGCGTGGTTCTTGCCGTACCTGTCATGTGCCCAGGTAAGTTTCTGCACGTCATCTTGGTCCAAGAGTTTGGCGCCAGACAGATAGACGTACACGCCATCAGGAACCATGGTCTTCAGGATGTAAGGTGTGTGTTTGTGTAGACACTGGTCCAGTTCTGGCGGTAGTGCCATTGTGATGGTCTGAGTTTGTGTGTTGGTTGATGGGATGGCTGGTTGGTTGGTTGGACGATAGGTTGGTTTGCTGGTTGGTTGGTTGGTTGGTTGTTTGGAAGATAGGTTGGTTTGTTGGTTGGTTGGTTGGTTGGAAGATGGGCTGGTTAGTTGGTTGGTTGGTCGTTTGGCCGGTGGCTTGTATGGTTTGCTTCTCGCTGTTGACTTGAAATTTGTGTGTTTATCAATGTGTGCATATGCGTGTGTGTGTTCGTTCGTTCGTTATTTCTTTTAACATCTATTCACATATGTGTGTGTGTGTGTGCGCGCGCGCGCGTGTGTGTGTGTGTGTGTGTGTGTGTGTGTGTGTGTATGTGTGTTTGTGTTTATGTGTGTGCGTGCGCGCGTGCGTGTATGTGTGAGAGTGAAAGCGCGAGTGTGTATTATTGTTATTGCTGTTGTTCTTTTGCTTTTGGTTGAATGGCTACCTGACCAGTTCTGTGTGGTAAGTGCACTTGATGATGTTATTGATTCAGTTGATCTTAATCGTGGTAAGATTTTTAATTTTTCTACAGAATCTATCCCAGTTCGAAGACAGACTTTCGTCGAACGGACAAGCCATTCTTGCTCCCAAAATGCTGACTACTTCTAGTCAATCAACAAAGTTAATGTGAATCTGAAACCACTTTGAACTGTTCTGTTCTGAATGTGCTGGCTTAGATGGCTAAACATCAGTTACAGTAAGTCCTTTTACGGAAATTACCATGCCACTGAAACGTTATACTGTTCGGGAAAAACTTGATAAATTGTACATCAGTTCAAAAACACCAGGTCAGCGAAATCAGTCCCTGAAAGTAAAATAAATGTCCACTTACTTCATTTCTGTGCCTTTAGAACATGTCTTTAAACTTTGTTTTTGTTTACGATAAGCTCAAATAACGATTCAATAAATGTTAAAAAACGATCGTTTTGTCTATTATGCTATGCATTTTGTAATATCAAACGTTTTTGACATATAATTCCGTATTTATGTGTATATCCTTATTTAGTCACTTTGTCTAAACTGGCAGCCATAGCTACAGTAGTGATAAACATTTGCTCAAATGAATCTGCAACATCGTCCTCAAAATAAATCATTATCATTCCTTCTTTCTTCAATGCAAGTGAAGAGGACTATATCGACGATTCAGCAAAACATCATTGCCGGATTTCACAAAATAAATGATTGGTTGTAAACAATAATTAGAATCCTTCTACAAAACTGTAATGCTCAATCGAAGATCGCTGAGCAAATTCTATTAACATCAACCTTTTCCCAATAAAATGTTGTTGTATTTATGTGGGATACCTTCAGGATTCACTGTGGCACAAGAATTTGTATGACAATTTTCAAAGGCACACCTGAATCGTTGTCTCTGTCATCAGATGAGAAGCCTCCACATAAGCAAATTTTCGGCCCTAAATTCCTTACACTCTAAGAGTCGCATCCAGGTCAGGACTCCTGGATCCAAATCTGGTGTGTCGCCAAGCCAGTCTTAAACAAACTCGACTCACCTTGATAACAGTATATTAGTTCTGCATGAGAGTTGCAGTTTCAGAGTTGCGCCTCTGCGCTCAAAATGAATTGCATATATACTGAGGCCACTCATGCCATTTGATGAAATTCCAAAATGATGATGACAAAAGCCATAAGCTTGCACAAGAAGCCCTAGGCTCTGGCAAAGGTTTGAGGTCCTACTTATGACACTTGAGTCAATGCGTTATATATAGTGATTGAAAAATTGAAGCTAAATGATAGGAACTCAGTACATTACACAAACACAGCATTTTACAGCAAAGCGAATTTCTGTAATTCCAGGGATCGCAGTTTTTGTTGTTTGTTTGTTTGTTTTTTGTTTTTTGTTGTTGTTTTTTGCTGAAAGAGAGCAACCCAGACACAGTGTTTCAGCAATACGGCAGGAAAGTAGCATTACATTACTCCGCTGTTGTGTTCAAGATTACAATCGCAATGAGTGACCCGATACAAGCACATATGTGTTCTATAAAACAGCACATGAGATTTGTCAAGACATCAGCAAACACTGTTTGTAAGACAGGTCTAGCAGGTTCTAATAGTAATACTATTATCGTCGAGCAATCAATATGTTATAAAGTTTGAAGTTCGCAGTTTTGTCCCTCTGACACTGTCGTCCACACGAACTAAAAACACACAAGAATCACCTCAGACGAAAGAAGCATATCTGTCATCTATGCCAGCAACATGCCAAGTCTTGAATCACAACTTAGCGACGCACGCTATACAGATTCACTAGAAAATCCTTTCCCACTCCTACCCCACCAGTTTCGCACCCCGTTACCTCAACTCCACCCTTCCATACACCCTACAGACTTCACTCTTCTCTACAGCAACACACAGAAGCAAGTACCCTGTCGCTTCAACTGACGACAAACACACTGCTGTCTTCCTTTGTCACCCCAGCACACACGATTTCTACGGTGTCACTTACCAATGAAAGAAACACACACAGCTCTTCCTTCCTTTTTTTCTTCTCTGAAGTAAACAGAGACGGTGAGAGGTGTCATTGCGGGTACCAGGAGACAGTAAAGCCAATCATAGCAGATATTTTATCAATCTCATGTGTGTGTGTGCACGCGCGCGTGTGTGTATGTGTATGTATGCGTGCGTGCGTGCGTGTGTGTTGTGTGTGTCTGTTTGTGTGTTGCAATTTACAAAAAAAAAGTTATTTCATATTAACAAGGAGGGATACGTGAATGTATATTTATGCGTGTGCAAATATACGAGTATATATATATATATATATATATATATACATGTATATAGATATATATATGTATGTATGTATGTAAGTATATATATGCATATATATGTATATATATATATATATATATATATATATATGTATATATATATATATATATATGCATATAAAATTATACATGTGTATACATATTTATATATATGTATGTATGTGTGTGTGTGCATGAGTGAGAGTGTGCATGTGTGTATGTTTGCTTGTGTATTTGCGTGTGCTTTTAAGTGTCTACATGCATGCATGCCCATATATATGTAAACAAATTAAGCAATGTTTTCTCAGCTATTGCTCATTGCAA
>JAPXFY010000019.1:28243533-28253533 GCA_030674185.1 Monoplex corrugatus
CTGGGAGGTGTAGCAATATCAGACAATCTCCATGTAGCCATGGTTGTCTTCATATCACCTCTCAGCTCTGCACTCAATCCACTCCTGTATACGTGAACTATGACAACACATCAACGACAGCAAGAACAAGAAAAGAAAGTTTTACAAGTGTTGAAATCCCTACTGTCCTTGTCAGTAAAAGGAGTCAAATATTAAGACAGTATTTTTAAAAAGATGACAACGCCAGTGCCTGGAGGTTTAAGCCACATTTTAATTGTAATATCATTCATTTCAGTGTTTATCCATTAATTTGTCTGTTCATTACAAATGCAGTCAACACACAAGACCGTACGAAAAAGTAGTCACTGTTAAGTTGGCTAGATGGTAAACTTGGAACAGTCATATTTACAGAGTAAATGTTTCTTTTTATTATCAGTATTGTTGTAATTATTATTATCATCGTTATCTAAGTACCGCTGTTAAAGTCGGCATGGGAACAGTCATCTTACCAGACGACAGATGGACATTAGAAATAGCAAGCAGAACTGGCCAAGTTGAAACAGCATTCAAGAAAATGAGAAGCGTTCTTACCAACAATTATTGAGAATTCTTCAGTGTCACATTGATCCAATACTGTTATACAGATATGAAGCGTGGACAGTCAACACATATCAGAACAAAACTGAGGCTGCTGAAATGTGGTTTCCAAGAAGAATGTTAAGAGTTCCGTGGACAGCAGAGAAAGTCTTGAAAAAGGCAAAAACAAAAAGAACATGAATGAAGAAGATTAGGAAAATACAAGCAACATTTATGAGACATTTCATGAGGCAAGAGAAATTAGAGCACCTAGTCATAACAGGAGCTAGAAGGAAAGAGCACCAAGTATACCCAGTGATAGACAGATAGGTGTACTTGCGGTGACAAAAGATAGATTCGTATGGAGAGCTATGAGCGCCAACGCTATGTGATGATGATGATTGTGGTGTCATATGTAACCCTCCAGAGAAGAATGAAATTAGCTGCGACAATAAAAATCTATTGATTTTGATTTTTTGTTATAAAATGACTGATGATTCATTCTTTTCCTCGTCCCTTTACGAAAATTGCATTCTTTTGTCAGTAAATTGACAGTCAATTTTGACCAAAATCAACATTTCAAATTGCCAAATTTTGACATCTCACCTTTCCTTGGGATGTGTTCCATAACCAGAATATTTTTGAAAAGCTTATTTACCGTGAATTCAAAATGTGCTGAAAGTGACTGGGCTAAACTTGAAAAACAAACCTGATCAAATTTTGTTATATTATGATTCAAGTTTTCTGTGAAGTTGGTAATTAAGAACTGTGGAACCCTAACCCTTTGTTCTATGATACAGACAGCCACAAAACAGATAGTATTCAACACTTTGAAACAAAAATTTAGAGTATCACCTCTTCGGTGCATTGCTAACAGTCCTTACAATTTCAATATGGTTGATGTATGGTTAGTAAAGAAACTTTGGCACTAAAGTTCAAAACTGCTAGCACTCGATTTTCTCAAAACGTTAGTTTATTAGGGTACCCTCTGTAAATCCCTGTACCAAGACCATGATTTGTTTAATTGTAAAATAACTCACACACACACATAACACACACACACACACACACACACATGCGTGCACGCACACATGCACGCATGCATGCGCGCGCGCACACACACACACACACGCACACACAAACGCACACACACACAGCTTTAAGAAACACTAAAACATACCCTAAAATTTAACATCTTAGAACTTGATACTACTAATAATAAGGACATGTATTGATATAGCCTCTCACCTATGAATCTAGGCGTTTGCAAAACCACATTCACACACAGCCACTGACTTATTCGCAATCATACAATAAACACAGAAACAGACCACAGGACTACAGAAAGACTCTGGACATAGAATTAATGTCTAAAGAGGTACGTTTTGAGGTGGGATCTGAAAGACGAAACAGGATTAGAGCGTCTAATATCACTTAGAAAACAATGTCAGGATAGGAGGCATTTACATTTGAAGCGTTTTTGCTGAAGAAGTCCAGTCAGAGGAAGAATGAAGAGAGCAAGAACGAATATACAGAGTAACTGCAGTCTGTTCAGTACGACGCGGGCAAAGGTCTTCCCGACAATGCTTAGGAGAGATATTCCGCGATAGTTGTTATAATCGCTGCGATCACCTTTGTTCTTGTAGAGCGTGATGATGTTGGCATCTCGCATGTCCTGAGGCACAGTTCCTTCCTCACAACACTGTAGCAAGAGTTCGTGAAGATGATCGAGGAGGCTGGTATCTTTGCCTGCTATGATGACCTCGGGGGGGGGGGGGGGGGGATGTATGTGTGTGTGTATGTTAATTATTGTACATGTATGTATCAGCTGTTTAGTAGACGTTTCTTCCTTGTATTTGATATGGGGAAGTGTCACCATCACTCATTTCTTCTCTCGCGTCATGATCTGCTTTTCTTTTTTATGAAATTTATCTATGCTGCCTTGATGTGTGTCTAACTTTGCTTAAACTGCATTTACATACTGACATATCCACTCCCCTCTGCTCCACCACACACACACTTTTTTGAAGGGTGGGGTGTGATGTAACTTATACAACGTGCAATGAGCATGCCTTGACATGGACAGTTTGCGATTAGTAGTAGTAGTAGTAGTTGTAGTAGTAGTAGTAGAAGTAGCAGTAGTATCAGCAGCAGTAGTCGTATAGTAGTAGTAGTAGTAGTAGTAGTAGTAGTAGTAGTAGGTGTTCAGCTGCCTCGTTCTTTTTACTCCATTTACTAGTTGTTGGGTGTATTGAATGCTTTGGTTTTAGGAACCACAAATACACACTTATAGAACCAGAACATGTATTTGATATAGCAGAAAGAGACAGGCGCAAATTTCTATTCAAACAGACTTTGCCAAGTGTAGACAAAAGGCAAGAAAGAATAATCCACATACACTTTGCCAAGCATAGACAAAAGACAAGAAAGAATAGGTGCATAGGCAGTAAACAACTTCCCTGCCTTGGCATTGGGCAGGATGAAAGTGCAGTTATGAATTCTGGTAAATAGAAAACAGGGGAAATAAATGTATTCCACAACGTAAAAGTGGTCATGCTTTGGTTCTGATTAAAAAAAATCCAGGAAACATGTATGGGTTGAGAGGATAGTGCATCCTTTAAAAGTCAAAATCAAGCCAAAAAGGCCTACTGCATAGGTTGTAGCAAAGAGGGTAGACAGTATTCTCTTTGGTTGTAGTAACCTTCTGTACAGAGAGCAGCGTCAAATGCAGCCAGGAGATGAGCTTCATCAGGTCGTTCCTTTATGCTACAGACAGACACGGACGACTTCCACCTGGTGTCCACATAGCTGCTAACAGTATCGATGACTTTCCGTCCTGTTATTGCCTGTAATTGTTGCTTAGAGCCCAGCCGACTGCGTTGAGCCATATCATGGCTATAACCATTTCAAAACATACACAATATTTCCACATCGTTATTGTTATTTCTGTCCAAAGCTCAGCCGACCGTGTAGAGCCAAATTAGGGTTATAAACATTTCAAAACATACATAATACTTCAAAAGGAAAAAAAAAACACCAAGTACTCATATCAATGCATTTGCACACATAATCTAAGGAGATGCCCCTGGTGTTGACCACTCCGTCCAATCTATCGCAAAGGGGATTTAAAAAACACACCTGAATACAAATTGAAACATACCTAACGACACTAAAACATATGTAAAAACGGGCCTAAATTACCTAAAAAAATTGTTTCCGCACATCTCATATCCCCAGAGCCAAAAATGCACTCAATGCACGTACCCAATTGTCAATCCTAAGAGAAAATATATAAGGCTTTCTTGAAAACATACAGGTATTCACCATCAGCAAGGCAGAAGTCGATAGGAAAAAATGACAGAAAGCAAAGGAACAAGGCAGAAACTAAGAGAGTGACAGAAAAGAGGAAAAAATGTCTAGCACAGAATTTCCAGAAGGTGGGGATACTATTTATACTGAAAGAGCCTCCGGCATCCGCATGGAAGGGACTCTCCGTCTCGGCTACAACTGACTCAACATATATGATTTTTTAACCGCAACCACTATCATATTTATCAAGAGGAAAAAAATGATAAACAAGATAAACAACATTCGTTACGCAGATGACACCGTGCTAATTGCAGAAAGTGAAAAAGACCTACAGAACCTTGTGAATATAACAGAAATAGAAAGCAAAAATAGAGGGCTGAAGCTGAATAGTAAGAAGACTGAAGTCATGGTAATTAGTGAAAAACAAGAAATCCCCTCATGCAAAATAAAAGCAAACGGCACAACCTTGAGACAGGTTGATGTTTAAATATCTGGGAACGGCCATCTCATCAGAAATAGCCAGCAGAATCGGCCAAGCCAAAACAGCATTCAAAATGATGAAAAGTGTTGTTACCAACAAATGCCTATCAATTAACATCAGGAAGAGAGTTTTTGAGTGTTATATAGAACCGATACTGTTGCATGATTGTGAGGCGTGGACATTCAACACGCAAAATCAGAACAAAATTGAGGCAAGTAAAATGAAGTTCTTAGGAAGAATGTTGAGAGTTCCACGGACAGCAAAGAAAACAAACGAGAAAGTCTTGAAGGAGGCAGACAGAAGAAGATCATTAACAAAGAAGACTAGAAAAAGACAAGCAAAGTTTATGGACATTAGAGAAAGAGAAATTAGAACACCTTGTCACGACAGGAAAGCTGGAGGGAAAGTCAACACCTGGTAGACCCAGGGAGAAAATATTGGACAGACTTGCAGGGTGGCTGAGGACGGAAAAGGTGGGAGATGTACATGCAGCAACACGGGATAGATTCGTATGGAGGGCATGATCGCCAACGTCATGCGGCAGGGCACATGATGATGATGATGATGGTGATGATGATGATGATGATCATATTTATCAACACAGAATGAATTTGTTTAGTAACCTGCTTTGGTAAGCCGGCATTAGCAATGCATATAAGTCACAGTCACATTTGAACAGCATACCTGTAGAACAGCTACTGTTCAACAAAAGACGGACCGACGGAGGCAGAACCCAAGGCCTCTGGAATCCTTCCCATGCAACACCCTCCAGGATCGGGCTTTTTATCTCACATGAAGATGATGAGCAGAATGCCTACTTATCCGTCTAAACGATAAAGGAGTTCATCGTCATCATAATCTGACCAGAATGCAACCCCACCAGCTGTCTCAACAAGCATATAACAAAACATAACTATAATTAACCTATTGCCTCCCTCATCCTGTCCACCATTGCAGGAATGATCAAAGACTATTAAATTTATGTATGTTAATCATTCGACCCCACATGACAGGCTTTTAAAAGATTAAACGGTATTAAAAGCAGACGTTCACCTGGTGTTTGTCGTCAAACAACCCTATGTGAGAGTGTCTCCACACTTATAACAATACTAGTACTAACAATAATACTTCAAGTACTAACAATACAACTACTACTACTACTATTAATACTAACACTAACACTAACAGTAATGGTACTATTAATACTAATAATGAGTACTTGGACGGTGCTTTGTCTCGCAAAGAGCCCTGAGCGCTTCACAAAAGCACGATTGAAAACGGGAGACACGCGTAAAGCCAACCCCCTTCCACTATGATGAAAACAGAAAACCTGTAATGTTTCAGCATTGAAAAAAACAAAACAAAAAAACAACAACAAAAAAACAAAAACAAAACAACAACAACAAACCCAAATGAGTATTGATCAGATATCAGCCGAATTTAGGTCTTTTAGGTCTGTGATCCGCTATTTATCTATTTTATACATATTTTTCACATTTTGTTTTATTCATTCTGCTTCTCTCTTTAATGTAATAATTCCATTAGCTGATAAATGTATGGGTTGGTGCTGTTTGGTTTGTGCATTTTTGTTTTCTTTATGTGCCTCTTTGTTATTGTAAGCACTTAGGGCTCTTATAGGATTAAGCGTCATAGACGTTTATGTATTGCTGTTATCATCATCAGCAGCAGCAGCAGCAGCATCAATATCAGTAGTAGTCATAGTAGTGTAATAGTAGTAGTAATAGGAGTAGTAGTAAATGTTATATGTCCTGCGTCATTGGTAATTGTTTCACGTTTTAGTTTCTTCCATCTCTTTTCTATTATTGTTGTTTTCGGATTTACTTTTATTCATTTTCAACAAGATATAGGAGACAAATAATATTAGCAAAATCAAAATAAGTTGTATGATACATTGAAATTCAAAACAGGCAAGACTTCCACATCTTCAACAAAGGATCTATGTGCATGAAGGATGGTCACTGCTAACAATGCCCTCCCCCCCCCCACCCTGTGGGGATGCCGGGAGCTCTTTCCGTATAAGTAGTACCCCCACCTTCTGGAACTTCTGTGCTAGAAATTTCCTCATTTCTGTAAGTCTCTGCCTTGCTCATTTGCTTTCTGTCGCTTCGTCCAATCATTGCCTTGCTGATCTATTTACCTGTATATGTTTAATAAACTCTTACATATTTTCTCTTAGAATTGATAATTGCGCACATGTATACATATATGAAGTCCATTTTTGGCTCTAGGGAAATGACATGCGGAAGCAATTTTAGGTAATTTAGGCCATTTTTCGTGTCCTTAGTTGTTAAAATATGTATTGAGGTATGTTTTTTTCTAAATCCCCTGTGTGATAAAATTGAACGGAGTTGTCATCTCCTTAGATTATATGTGCGAATATGCATTGATATGTATGCTTAATTTTCTTTTCCTTTTTTTCATGTTGAAGTACTGTGTGTATATTGGAACGATTATAGCCCTGATATGGCTCTGCGCAGTCAGCTGGGCTTTAAGCATTAATAAAAATAAGAATATAAAAAAATGCTAGCAGTGTGTGATATGAATACAATTAAAAACTTAAACAGGTAGATCGTAAAGAAAGCATGTGTATGTAGCATAACCAAACAAGGAGTCATGTCAAACTTCATCTGAAACTAGGAACAGTCATGTTTCTCTAGAAGCGTGCATGTTCCATCTCAGCTTTACATTATATTCTTCTATCCGGTATTTTGTGATATGATATCTTGTAAAAAAAAACTTGGTGGATTTTTTTTTTCAAATTCGATTTTTCTTTATTTTCATCAGCCAGTAAAGTTAACTGCATGCTTGACTGCCTCAATTTCCATTCTTAGACTGAAGGTTGCGATATCATATATAGCGTTTTCTTCATGTTTGGTAAAGAAGCCCCATCCAGATTTGTTATTGGTAACTGTTCCATCCGTGCATATGATTGCATATTTGGGGTTGCAACTTATTTGCTTGATGAGTAGTTGAATTTCTGCATCTGCTTTTCCATATGGTCACAGCGTGCCCCTGGAGTTTTAGTATGATTGTTTTGTAAAGATTTTTGAAATGGTTTGGATGATCTTCCCATTCCTTTGTCCCTTTGAGTTCTGTTCAATTGACATACATCCTGAATGGATTCTTCTGCCTTTCCCATCAGTGATTTTCCACGTTGGAATCTACTGTCTTATGTTGTTCCGACCATCTCGTGGAGTGGGTTTTCTGGGTTTTCGAGTGCCCTGAATAATGCCCTCAAATATGCCTTCACTTGGTCTATTTAAATGTCTTCACTATAATGAAGGAAGGTCATTTGAGTTGCGTTGCGCAGTCCATAATCTATTACACTCAGTATTACAGCTTTGTATAGTTGAAATAGATAACGTTGTTCAATACCTTTAGCCGCCATTGTTTTCAGAATTGAAAGGCCATTGAGTGTAATGGTTTCCATACATTTTCTTGAGATTAGCTTTCTATCAATTCTCAAGGTAAGCATTCTATCAAACCGGATGCCAATGTAACATAAGTTGTTTGTTCACTCGATATTGATAGCTCAAAACGTAATTGGTGGAGTGTGTTTACTCGTTTCTTTGTTATCAAGGGTGCAGAATAGTACCTGTGCTTTGGTGGGGTTGATTGTTGATCCGGATTATTGACACCACTGATCTGGTTTGTTTAACTGTTCTTGGGCTGTTTTATTCCTTTTCAATTCATCTTTACCTGGACTAATCCACAGTCCGTCGACAACAAAGATGAGTATACGGGCTGGCCCGTTGTTGTTTAGGTCAGGAAATCCTCTTGTATATGTGTTGTAGAGAACAGGAGAAAGTGGCGATCCTTGAGGGAGTCTCGTGGATAGTTTTTGTGGTTCTAAACACCAATTTCCAAGTCATACGACTACTATTCGTTCTAAGAGTATGGCTGTCATGCTGACACCATATCGCTAAAGTAGTTCCATGAGTAGTGTGAATTGTTCTTTATTATACGCATCTTCTAGGTCAACAGTTACGGATAGGGTTTCTTCAATGTTCTCAAAACCTTCGTAAACTTAATGAGCAAAGGCAGCTGCGTGTTCCCATGTATTTTTTTCTGTTGTAAAGCCTCCTAGGTGGGAATATTTAACTGTCTCCTAGGTCTCTTGCTAATTTCTTTGCTATTATGTTTTCCATCAGTTTCCCAATTACGTTTTGCATTGTCAAGATGCTATATCCATTTAGTCTGTTATGGTCTTTACTTATTTTGGGTAAGGATTTTATGAAGCTGTATTCCAGTCCTCAGAAACCTGAGCTTTCTCAAAACGGTCTTGATAGAATATATAATTCAGTTTTGTTGTGCTCAGACAACGTTTTGATATCAAAGTATTGAATCTTGTCTGGATCAGGAGCTGTGTCTTTTCTGAGCTGTGCAAGTGGTTCATGCGTATATGCATTTGTTGTTCAGTTATTTTGTTCATGTAGTCCAGTTTGTGTCAATTTTTGTTCAAGTCCACACTAATCCTTCCTTTTTTTTCAAAGGTTTTTCTAGTCGTTCTGTTTATTCTTAATATGGTTCCATATGTGTTGGTGATATCAGGTGTCGTGGTGTTTGTGGTTTTCCCCACCCCTTTATTGATAGAAACGCCAGAATTGTGACTGTTTTGTATCGGCACTGAGCCTTTTGCAGAACTGTTTCCGTTTACTTTCTTTTGGTTCCTGAGCTAGGGGTTTGAACTATTTTCTTTTGTTTTTGTTTTTTCCCATCCATGTTTCTTTTACACTTGTCCGTTTTTCTAGTACTATCATGGTCTGAATGATGTCTTCTGTGTTTTTGCCATGCCTTTAGAGCAGCCCATTTTTTCCATGCAGTCTTTGTGTCATGGTTCCACCTAGAGGGCTGTTTCTAGGTGTTTGATCGTTTCCTGATTTCCGTTTTGATTTCATAGTTCTGAGTTTAGATACGATATCATATTCTATACTGTCATACTGGAATGGGTCTCTTGGTTAAGTTATGAAGTTTCTTGACGATATATGTTTCATTATGCTGATTACCACTGGTACATGGTCATTGCCCTGCGTATTCAATGTTTCCACACTCATTCAATGGCGTTAGTTTGGGAGGGATGAGTGGTACATCCTCCTTGTCTTGCACCAATATGAGTTGGTGACATTGCTGTAAGTGGGCTGAGCTGGATATCGCACATTAGAAATATACAGAAGCTTTAAGCCAAGCTTAAAGAGCATTCAAGAAAATAAAAAGCGTTCATACCAACAAATACGTATCACTTAACATCAGGAAGAGAGTTCTTCCATGTTACATAAAATCGATACTTTTGTACAGATGGGAAGCGTGGACAATCAACCCGTTAAGTCCATTGACAGCAAAGAAAAAAAAACAGTCTTGAAAGAAGAAAATGAACCATTAATGAAGAAGAGTGGGCAAGACAAGCATCACTTATAGGATATTTTATAAGCAAGATAAATTTGAATACCTGGTCACAATACGAAGGCTGGAGGGAAAAAGAATAAACAAGTAGATCCAGGGAGAAAACATTGGACGGGCTTGAAGAGTGGTCGAAGACAAGAGTGTGGGAGATGTACTTACAACGACAAAAAATAGATTTGTATTGTGTGTATGTATAAAACCAAATGCACACAAATATATCACGACACGTAAAGC
>JAPXFY010000019.1:28258533-28268533 GCA_030674185.1 Monoplex corrugatus
TACTTTCTCTCTCTCTCTCTCTCTCTCTCTCTCTCTCTCCCCTCTCTCTCTCTCTCTCTCTCTCTCTCTCTCTCTCTCTCTCTCTCTCTCTCTCTCTCAGTCTCTCCGTCTCTGTTTCTGTCTGTCTGTCTCTCTCTTTCTCTCTCTCTGTTTCTCTCTTTCTCTCTGTCTTTCTCTCTCTCTCTCTCACTCTCTCTCTCTCGCTCTCTCTCTCTCGCTCTCTTTCTACCTCTGTTCCCCCCCCTCTCTCTCTCTTTCTCTAAAAAAACCCAAAAAAACACAACAACAAAAACAAAAGGTAGACAATATTTAGCTTTCATCTGTTTTAACGTACTCCTCTCTGTGTCTCTGTGTCTCTCTGTGTCTCTCTGTGTCTCTCTGTGTCTCTCTGTGTCTCTTTCTCTCTCTCTCTTTCTTCTCTCTCTCTCTCTCTCTCTCTCTCTCTCTCTGTGTGTGTTACAGGTTTACAACAGACACCAGACATGCTGACGGCATCGACAGTACCACAGGTGGCGACAGACATGTTCCTTCTGACTCCAGCAGAGATGAGATGGTCTCGTCAGTAACCATAGGAAACTACCAGGATGATGCGTACGATGAGCAAGGAGATAAAGGTCCAGCCACAAATACGTCACGACAGGTGACAGCTTCAACCTGCACTGGAATTACTTGTACATGGGACAAAATCACAGCAAACCCACAACTCTATGATGACATCTTGAACAATTCTTCCACTCAATATGACAGTCAAAGCAATACTCTAAAGCTGGTACGTAATATTACCGATCAGGAAAAGGACCAGCAACAAAACAACAGCTCATTTCTAAGCGTCACTGTCTCTAATGATGGTGTGATGGAAAATCACAATAAACCAGAAACCCAAACTTTAGCAAATTTTGGAGTTTTGTCTTGCTCCTGCTAACAAAAATGACTGTAGAGGGGATAATTGTGAAGATTGGACGAATTCAGCTACAACGTATTTCATTCAAACCACTGAGAAGATTTCCTCTGGCCAAGCCCAGGAAGTCACCAGTCAAAACGAAAAGCTTTCAGACATCACTGACACATTCCAATGGTTGCTTCTTTAAAGACAAACTCAGGGCTAGGCTACACAAACTTTCCACACGTGAACGTCCTCCGTTTCGATTCAACGAGCTGGACAGATTTAACAGACGGTTCAGATGAATCAACACACGCTGAAGTGCATTCACCGGAGACTACCGAAATTCCACAACTCAGAAAAACTACAGCCTTTGTCAGCCTTGGTGATGGCAGACGCTTAAACTGGAATGGAGGAACCATCAGTGGTGATCTGATTCAGAAGGTGAAGACTGTCATCCCTGTCGCTTCATCCGTCATTGCTATCATGGGCATTGTCCTCAACGTCCCTTCTATACACGTGTTCAGGTTGATGAAAGCTTCAGTCAGCAACACCTACATGATGATCATCATGACGTTGGACACTGTCCTCTTGCTGGTCACTCTCCCTCTCACTTTGGTCAGTGCTGTTTACAGTCAGTCTTTGGTAATGCCACTGCCCTTTCTCTATTTCCGTATTTATTTTGCCTTGGTCGTATTGTCCGGGAGTCGTCAGGTTATTGCAGTGCTCATGTCGTTCATGAGCGTTGATCGGTGCCTGGCCATCATCTTCTCCACCTTCAATCTTTCCAGGTGGCCTTTTCATCACCCCAAAGTAGTCACAGGTATCATCATTTTTATTGTCGCTTTTCACTGTATTTCTTTTGTGGCCACCTATTCGGAAACTGTAGAATATTTTGACGAGAACTTGAATAGAACTATAGTAGACCTTCACTCTACAGACACAGAAAATTCGTTCGTATTTGTAATTTTTCAAGTAGTTTTCCAAAATATACCTATGTTGATCATCATGATCTCTAATACAGCTATGTCAGGATCGCTCATTCGTCACTCCCGACAAATGCGAAACATTGCAGTTAACAGTGAGCACGTCAGCCAACGCATGGTTGTGATGCTGCGATCAGCAAAGGTGGTATTGGTTTACTCGTTCGTGTTTCTCATTCTCTGTTTTCCATTCATTGCCTTTCTCTTGTTCGACTCAGTTCGGCCTGAGGTCAGAGAGTCAGAACCGAGACTGATCCTTCTGGCAGGCATAGTTCTGTCTGTGTTTGAAGTCATCAATTCAAGCGCCAATTTTTTCTTAGTGTTTGGTATTCGTGTGCAAGGCTCGTCCAGTTTAGCCTAAGCACCCAGCTGCTATGGACGGGGAGTAGGTTATATTCGACTAGATTCAATACTCGTTTACTGATTCATAATTACGTATTAAACTGAGCATACAGTAGACTGTCAACGGCAGATGTGATGCGTCTAGTGTGTTGGCTAGTAACTGCATGCTTGTCACCTCTCACTTTCAGCCTGCGCCGCTGGCTAGCACTGCTGCTTGCAGCTATGCGAAAAGAAGAGCAGAATGTGTCTCTTCCTGTCAGTACATAGCCTCTCCATCAGCAAGCCCTACGTTATGCCCCCTTTTGGCGACATGAGGTAACTGAGTACCTCACGGACTCAGGCTAAATCTCGAGGGACTCGGAGGAGGTCTGGCCCCCAGACGTGCGGCACGCAGGCCCACCGGCGTGTGGATATGCCCTGGTGCCCACGAACCAGACCCCCAGTATGGGTAAATAGCTCTTGTGGACATCTCGGGAGAGAATAAGGCTAATGGAGGTAACCCTGAAAGAAAAAAATCACCCTACTGCCTTGTAGGCAACGGAACCCACCATCGTATTCTCCCTAGAAAATTACGGACAGACAAAATAAAAATGAAGATAACGACGTAAATAGCTGCTCCGATGGAGCACCTTCGTCTGGCAGGGACCGTCATGCGGCGTAGATGACATCAGACCGTCAGCAAGCTACTGTGACCAAACTCAAACTCAAAAATACTAAAATAGCAACAACATGGAACATCAGAGCTTTGTTCAAAAAGCAAATTAGACAATGTCAAAATGGAGATGGAAAGGCTTAACATTAGTATTTTAGGACTAGGGGAAGTGAGATTGAAGGGGGCAGGCCTGATAACATCAGGAGAGTATATAATGATATACTCTGGTGGAAAATCACACGAAAGAGGAGTAGGCATCGCAGTGGACAGGGGCAAATCAAAAGCAGTTAAGGGATACTGGGCTGTGTCCGACAGAGTCTTGCTGGTTAAATTGGGAGGCAGACCATTTGATATCAACATCATTCAGGTGTATGCACCACGAGTACTCAGGAAGACATCGACAACTTCTACGAAGTATTAGAAATGGCCAAGGTCCAATGTAAATCACAAGAAGTTACAGTAATAATGGGAGATTTTAATGCTAAAGTGAGAAAGGATAGGGTGGACCTTATGGCCTTGGTACACAAAATGAAAGGGGAGGGAAACTTGTAGAATGGGCACAGATGAATGAGTTCATAGTATGAAACACCTGGTTTGGGCAGCCTAATAGAAGAAAATGGACTTGGATGAATCCAGGAGATAATACCAAAAATCAGATTGACTACATCCTGATTTAGAAATTCTTTACCGTCAGCAAAAACACTACCAGATGCACACTGCAACAGTGACCACAATCCTGTAGTGGAAAGATTTAGCCTGAAATTAAGGAAAAGGAAACAGACCAAAAGCAACATCAAAGTAAATCTTGGACTCTTAAAGACGTGATACGTAAAAAATTTAATGTACATGTTCAAACCAAATTCAGTGCTCTGGAAGACGTTGGTGACAGTGAAGAACAATGGACAAAGTTGAGAAATTCGATAAATGAAGCTTGTGAAGAAATCCCTGAAGTAGATAGAAAAGCAAAAAAGAACTGGATGACAAAAGATACTTTAGGCTTAATGGAGGAACGGAGGAAGGTAAAGAGAAACGAGGAGATATACAGGAAGATAAACAAAGAAATCAGGAATAGGTGCAATGAAGCTAAAGAAGCTTGGCTGAAAACAAAATGCAAAGAATTAGAAGATCGACACAAAACGGATCCTTAGGGTATGTACAGAAGAATTGAAGAAATTGTCCATAGGAAAAATACATGCACATCAACTGGTTGCTTAAAATCGAAAGATGGTACGCTTCTCATGGAAAAAGACAAAATATTAGACAGATGGGGATTCATTAAAGACCTTTTTGAAGATGACAGAAATGAAAAACACATTATAAGAAAGAACTTTGAAGGACCACCCATAATGAAAGATGAAGTTAGAGCAACATTGAAAAAGATGAAACCAGGAAAAACCCCAGGACCAGACAACATTACTACAGAGATGATTGAAACCCTGGAGGAATTTGATATAGAAAAATAACAGTCCTCCTAAATGAAATTTACGACACTGGAAAAATCCCCAAAGATATGTCAAAATCGATTTTCATTGCGCTTCCAAAGAAGACAGGAGCTATAGAATGCGAACTCC
The DNA here is from genome assembly GCA_030674185.1 of Monoplex corrugatus. Lineage (NCBI taxonomy): Eukaryota > Metazoa > Mollusca > Gastropoda > Littorinimorpha > Ranellidae > Monoplex > Monoplex corrugatus. Next base: position 28,262,962 of record JAPXFY010000019.1, read on the forward strand.
ATCGCACAATCAGTTTGATGAGTCATGTAACCAAGATCCTATTTAGAATAATCATGATGAGGACAAGGAATAGAATCAAAAGAGAAATAGCAGATGAACAATGTGAATTAGTGGAAGGGAAAGGAGTTATTAATGCCAGATACATCCAAAGAACTATCATAGAGAGGTCAGTTGAGATGAACAAGGATTTATATCTATGTTTTGTTGATTATGCCAAGGCTTTCGATCGGGTAAGACATGAAGAATTGATCAACCAACTAGAAAGACTCAATATTGATGGAAAAGATCTACGAATAATCAGAAATATGTATTGGGAACAAACAGCTGCAATGAGAATAAAAAACGATATAAGCTCTTAACAAAACATCAAGAGGAGTCAGACAGGGTTGTGTTTTGTCACCAGACGTTTTCACTTTACAGCGAAAACATCATGAGAAACCTAGAAGAAGACCCTGGATTAAAGGTTGGAGGAAAAATGATAGACAACATTCGATACGCAGATGACACCGTGTTAATTGCAGAAAGTGAAAGGGACCTACAAAACCTTGTGAATATACTAGAAATAGAAAGCAAAGGTAAGGAAGACTGAAGTCATGGTGATCAGTAAAAAACATGAAATCCCCTCCTGCAAAGTAACATCAAACGGCACAACCTTGAGACAGGTTGATATGTTTAAATACCTGGGAACGATCATTTCATCAGACGGCAGATGCACAGCAGAAATAACCAGCAGAATTGGCCAAGCCAAAACAGCATTCAAGAGCATGAAAAGCGTTCTTACCAACAAATGCCTATCAATTAACATTAGGAAGAGAGTTCTTGAATGTTATATAGAACCAATACTGTTGTACGGTTGCGAGGCGTGGACATTCAACAAGCAAAGCCAGAGCAAGATTGAGGCAGCCGAGATGTGGTTTCTCAGAAGAATGTTGAGAGTACCATGGACAGCAAAGAAAACAAACGAGACAGTCTTGATGCAGGCAGACACAAACAGATCATTCATAATGAAGATTAGGAAAAGACAGGCAACATTTATAGGTCATTTTATGAGGAAAGGGGAATTGGAGCACCTGGACACAACGGGAAAGCTGGAGGGAAAGAGAGCACCGGGTAGACCCAGGGAGAAGATACTAGACGGACTTGCAGAGTGGCTGGGGACAAGGAGGATGGAAGAGATGCTTGAGGCATCAAGTGATAGAGACAGATGAAAGTCCATAATCGCCAACGCCATGCGGCAAGGCATCTGATGATGATTATGATGACTCGCACTACATGTGCATCTTTCTCACATCCACTTAAAACACAAATAGAAATCTGTCATAAATTAAAAAACAACAACTCTTCAATGTATCACCCAGAAGATACAGCAGCCACTCATTCAAGTCTTTCGTATTTAATGATGTAATGAAATTGATATTGTGATGAATTTAGAAAACGTCAACATCAAAATGCTCCTCCATTCAGTGGATTCAAAACAATTATGGCATATCCAATAACTCTGCGCATGAACCCCCCCCCCCCCCTCTTCCTCCTTTCTGCTTTCCCTCCCTCGAACTTTCCGCACAAAAGCAGAAAATACACTAATATAAAACCACTATCTAATGTCTAAAACGAAACAGCCCAGTACGAGTTAAGTCTGCCACGATTAGAAGTACGTATAGCCGTTGGAATAATGATGATAGACGCCTTCTTTGATCCAAGTAGGCATACTGGTCTTTTATCGCCTGGTATGGTTCCTAGTGTGTGATATAAGACCAATTCTAGAGGCTCATGGTCTTCTGTAGGCACTGCATGCGAAGCAGTCCTGCAAACCCTATATCCAAACTAGTCATGTATTCCATACAAATCTTCCGTTTGTTTCTTCACATGTATTGTTTGAAATAGTAATACTGTGAATCGATGGAATGGACATAAAGAAATGAAATAAGCCGTTGCTTGGTTCACATTTCCTGTGTCAGAGAATGGTTCAACTTTAATAACGGATCTGGTAAGACATTGCCTGCAACAAAGTAAGCTGGTGACAGCAATGTACGCAGGGCTGGGTGATATTTAAACAGTGGGCCTCAGTAGCTCAATTGGTTCAGCGTCGGATTCACATGCTAATGGTTTTGGGTTCGAATCCCGGGTTGCACTACATTAAAACTGGCCTTCTCACCGTCCCATTTTTACATCATTGTTGTTCTGGTGGTGTCAGTATAGGATTAGATAAGTCCCTCTTTCCCCACTTCCCTGCGGTGGTTATCCCCGTCGGCCATGTCACCTGACGTAAAAACTGAACCAATCAATCAGTCACTGTTCAACGAAAGAAGTGGTGGCGGTAGCAGAAACCAAATCCGCGAGACTCCTTCCCATGAAGCGCCTGTGGAAGAACATGATCAGTCTTGTATCCCAAATGAAGATCCACGTCATGTGATGAGGATCAACAGAAGAGTCTATCATCATCGAGAAACGAGGAGATATACAGGAAGATAAACAAAGAAATCAGGTATAGGTGCAATGAAGCTAAGGAAGCTTGGCAGAACACAAAATGCAAAGAGATAGAAGAACGACACAAAATGGATCCTCAGGGTATGTACAGACGAATTGAAGAAATTGTCCACAGGAAAAATACATGCACATCAACTGGTTGCTTAAAATCAAAATATGGCACGCTTATCATGGAAAAAGACAAGGTATTTAACACATGGGGAAAGTACATTAAAGACCTTTTTCAGGATGAACACATCATAAAAAAGAACTTTGAAGGACCACCCATAATGAAAGATGAAGTCAGAGCAGCACTGAAAAAGATGAAACCAGAAAAAGCCCCAGGACCAGACATTACTACAGAAATGATTGAAGCCCTGGAGGAATTTGGCATAGAAAAAATAACAGTCCTCCTAAATGAAATTTATGACACTGGAAAAATCCCCAAAGATATGTCAAAATCAATTTTCATTGCACTTCCAAAGAAGACAGGGGCTATAGAATGCGAACTCCATTGCACAATCAGTTTGATGAGTCATGTAACAAAAATCCTGTTAAGAATAATCATGATGAGGACAAGGAATAGAATCAAAAGAGAAATAGCAGAAGAACAGTGTGGATTTGTGGAGGGGAAAGGAACTATTAATGCCGTATACATCCTGAAAACTATCATAGAGAGGTCAGTTGAGATGAATAAGGATTTGTATTTATGCTTTGTTGACTATACCAAGGCTTTCGATCGGGTACGACATGAAGAATTGATCAACCAACTGGAGAGACTCAATGTCGATAGAAAAGATCTACGAATAATCAGGAACAAACAGCTGCAATGAGAATAGAAAACAATATAAGCTCTTTTCAAAACATCAAAAGAGGAGTCAGACAGGGTTGTGTTTTGTCACCAGATCTGTTTTCACTATATAGCGAAAACATCATGAGAAACCTAGAAGAAGACCCTGGATTAAAGGTTGGAGGGAAAATGATAAATAACATTCGGTACGCAGATGACACCGTGCTAATTGCAGAAAATGAAAGGGACCTACAAAACCTTGTGAATATACTAGAAACAGAAAGCAAAGGTAAGGGGTTGGAACTAAACAGCAGGAAGACTGAAGTCATGGTGATCAGTAAAAAACATGAAATCCCCTCCTGCAAAATAACAGCAAATGGCACAACCTTGACACAGGTTAATAAGTTCAAATACCTGGGAACGGTCATTTCATCAGACGGCAGATGCACATCGGAAATAGCTGGCAGAATCGGCCAAGTCAAAACAGCATTCAAGAAGATGACAAGCATTCTTACCAACAAATGCCTATCAATTAACATCAGAAAGAGAGTCCTTGAGTGTTATATAGAACCAATACTGTTGTACGGATGCGAGGCGTGGACAGTCAGCAAGCAAAGCCAGAGCAGATTGAGGCAGCCGAGATGTGGTTTCTCAGAAGAATGTTGAGAGTACCATGGACAGCAAAGAAAACAAACGAGACAGTCTTGATGGAGGCAGACACAAGTCGATCACTGATAAGGAAGATAAGGAAAAGACAAGCAACATTTATAGGCCATTTTATGAGGAAAGGGGATTTGGAGCACCTGGTCACAACGGGAAAGCTGGAGGGAAAGAGAGCACCGGGTAGACCCAGGGAGAGAATGCTGACGGACTTGCAGAGTGGCTGGGGATGAAGAGGGTGGGGGAGATGCTGGGTGCAACGAGAGATAGAGATGGTTGGAAGTCCATGGTCGCCAACGCCATGTGGCAGGGCACCTGATGATGATGATGATGACTCTGTGTTGTTTCCTGTACATGCGTGACCATCAACTGACCATGACAAAGGCCGACTGGTGAAACATTTGATACTGTCTTGTCTTGTTATATAAAAAATGTGTTCTAATTCTATTTTTTGTATATTTCTGGTTTCAAGGTCATGGTCACACGGACCAAGCAAAGTGGCTAAAATCAGCACTTTGTTAACAGCGCTTTCTCGGGAACGTCTGAGAATAACTAAAATCTTCTTTCGCTTTTGTAACAGTCTATCATTGTCCTTCATGCATAGGAACATACGGCTCCCACAATTTGATAATGTGTGAAAAACAACGTGCAATCACGTATCCGAGAACAGTCAGAACATTGAAAAAAAAAAAGAAAAGAAAATGGACTGAAGCTGAAATTTCTCTGGTGAATAGATCTAAACGAAACTTTGTAAGTTTGTTCTCTAAATCCTGAACGAAAAAGACCCGATGAAGGCTTTTCATTGAATTACTCACTGAAAAGATTACGTTTCGAGGGGGAAAAAAAGACTTTTCTTAAAGCAACCATATTGTTTAATGTTTTGTCACTGATTGTTTTGTATATTGTTTTGTATAACATATCAAAGTTCTTGGCATGCATTTTATCACTCATAAGGATGTGTTTATTTATTGTTTGGTGAGGTATTTGTGACAATAAATACGACTATAAGGTCCATTGCTTCTGTCTTAACTTTGTGTGTGTGTGTGTGTGTGTGTGTGTGTGTGTGTGTGTGTGTGTGTGTGTGTGTGTGTGTGTGTGTGTGTGTGAGTGCGGGTGTGTGTGCGTGTGTATGTGTGTTTTGTGAGAAAGAGAGATAAAAGAGACAGACAGGCAGGCAGACAGGGACAGACAGAGACAGACAGAGACAGATAGACAGAGACAAACAGAGAGACAGAGAGGCAGACAGACAGACAGTCAGACAGACTGAGAGAGAGCAAGTGTGACAATACATGTGGCTGTAAGGTTCATCGCCTCTATCCTAACCTCGTGTGTGCGTGCGTGTGTGTTGTGTGTGCGTTGTGTGTGTGTGTGTGTGTGTGTGTGTGTGTGTGTGTGTGTGTGTGTGTGTATGTGTGTGTATGTGCATGTGTGTGTGTGTGTGTGTGCGTGTGCGTGTACAAGTGTGTGTGTGTACAAGTGCGTATGTGTGTGTGTGTATGTGTGTGGTGTGTGTATAAGTGTGTGTGTGCACAAATGAGTGTGTGTACAAGTGTGTGTGTGTGTACAAGTGTGTGTGTGTGTCTGTGTGCGTACAAGTGCGCACGCCCGCGGTCGCTTGTGTGTGTGTCAGTCATGCGATGATAATCATTCGCTCCA
>JAPXFY010000019.1:28273533-28278533 GCA_030674185.1 Monoplex corrugatus
AAGCTTGCAACAAATTGTTTCCCTTATCTATCATTCATCCATGAATCCTGACTTACTTATACTTGTTTCACAACAGGCAAATTCAACTAGCTCCTTCATAATCTCTACATGTCTCAATTTTTGGTAAATATATCAAAAAATCAAAAGATTCACCAACCTGCTAACATATTAGCAGCTTAAGACAAAACAGATTTAGTTCTCTTCAGGCAGCAAGGAAACGCGACCGCTCCACCTGGAAATCTCTGTAGAACTGAATTTTAATTCACAGATTTTCGACACACAATCAACGCTACACGAATTCCACGCTCCACGCATTCCACGCTCCGCACACTCCACGCTTTTACTTCACAGCCAATCCAAAAACATTTCCCATTTCAACCAATGAGAATAAAGACATCGAAAAACAACGCTGGGTGCTCCAATCCACAAAAGCAAAAATGAGCCAAAACTCTATACAAAAGTGAAAATGTAAAAACAGCACTATGAAAGTATATACAATACATCCGTCACATATTTATCAATATATGTTTGTCCATCGATTTGTTATATTTATATATCTATCTATCTACGTGTATCTATCTATCTATTCATCTATCTATCTATCTATCTATCTATCTATCGATTTATCTATCTGTCTGTCTATCTATCTATCTATATATTCAATCTGTCTGTCTGTCTATCTGTCTCTTTTCATTTATTTACATTTCTACTACAACCAGTAGTATTGTTGTGTTGCATTAGTCTTCGTTGTTGTTATAAGCGGTTGTTGACATGTATTTGCTTTATGCATGTCTGCAATTGTTGGTACAGCTCTTGACGGATTAACATATGCAAATCATATGCAAATCGGTATGTTGTTTTAGTTCTTTTTTTAAACTTCTTTGGCATAGTATGTGGTTTGGGTTTTTCTGCTTTCATCGTGACGTTATACTTGACAAGTCACCTACCTTACCTAGTTCTTTACGTTTGTTTTTATGTTTAATGTGTGTGTGTGTGTGTGTGCGTGCGTGTGTGTATGTGTGTATGTGCGTGTGTGTGTATGTGTGTATGTGCGTGCGTGTGTATGTGTGTATGTGCGTGTGTGTGTATGTGTGTATGTACGTGTATGTGTGTATGTGTATGTGTGTATGTGTGTGTATGTGTGTGTATGTGTGTGTGTGTGTATGTGCGTGCGTGTGTGTATGTGTGTATGTGCGTGTATGTGCATGCGTGTGTGTATGTGTGTATGTGCGTGTGTGTGTGTGTTTATATGTGGTGTGTGTATGTGTGTGTATATGTGCATGTGTGTGTGCGTATGTGTGTGTTGTTTCTGTGTGTGTGTGTGCGCGGCGTGCATGTGTATGTGTGTGTGTGTGTGTGTGTTGTGTGTGTGTCTGCGTGCGTGCGTATGAGTATGTGTGCGTGTGTGTGTATGTGTGTGTGTGCGTGCGTGCGGGTGTGTGTATGATCACTATTTTCGTTGTTCATCGCTGCTATGATCTAAAATGTGTTGCTATTATTGTTATCAGTACTACTATCACTACTACTGCTAGGACTACTACTACTGCTGCTGCTGCTACTACTACTACTGCTACTGCTGCTGCTGCTGCTAATACTACTACTACTGCTGCTGCTGCTACTACTACTACTACTACTACTACGTGCTGCTGCTGCTGCTGCTAATACTACTACTACGCTGCTGCTGCTGCTACTACTACTACTGCTACTGCTGCTGCTGCTGCTGCTAATACTACTACTACTGCTGCTGCTGCTACTACTACTACTCTACTGCTCTGCTGCTGCTGCTACTACTACTACTATACTGCTGCTGCTGCTGCTAATACTACTACTACTGCTGCTGCTGCTACTACTACTACTGCTACTGCTGCTGCAATACTACTACTACTGCTGCTGCTGCTGCTACTACTACTGCTACTGCTGCTGCTGCTGCTGCCTATACTACTACTACTGCTGCTGCTGCTGCTACTACTACTGCTACTGCTGCTGCTGCTGCTACTACTACTACTACTACTGCTGCTGCTGCTGCTACTACTGCTACTGCTGCTGCTGCTGCTGCTAATACTACTACTCTGCTGCTGCTGCTGCTACTACTACTACTGCTACTGCTGCTGCTGCTGCTAACTACTATACTACTGCTGCTACTGCTGCTGCTGCTGCTAATACTACTACTACTGCTGCTGCTGCTACTACTACTCTGCTGTGCTGCTGCTACTACTACTACTGCTGCTGCTGCTGCTAATACTACTACTACTGCTGCTGCTGCTACTACTACTGCTGCTGCTACTGCGCTGCTGCTGCTAATACTACTACTACTGCTGCTGCTACTACTACTACTACTACTGCTACTGCTACTACTACTACTGCTGCTGCTGCTGCTTCTGCTACTACTACTGCTGCTGCTGCTGCTGCTACTACTACTACTGCTGCTGCTGCTGCTTCTGCTACTACTATTACTGCTGCTGCTTCTGCTACTACTATTACTGCTGCTGCTTCTGCTACTACTACTACTGCTGCTTCTGCTACTACTACTACTGCTGCTGCTTCTGCTACCACTACTACTACTACTACTACTACTGCTGCTTCTACTACTACTACTGCTGCTGCTTCTGCTACTACTACTACTTCTGCTGCTGCTTTGCTACTACTACTGCTGCTGCTTCTGCTACTACTACTGCTGCTGCTGCTGCTTGTGCTACTACTAATACTACTACTGCTGCTGCTACTACTACTACTACCACTGCTGCTGCTGCTGCTTCTGCTACTAATACTACTGCTGCTGCTGCTTCTGCTTCTGCTACTACTACTACCACCACTACTACCACTACTGGGACCACCACCCCAATACCACCACTGCTACTACTATACCACTGCTACTGCTGCTGCTATTGCTTGCTACTATGCTTGCTACTACTACAACTACAATACTACTACTACTACTACTGCTACTACTACTACCACCACCACCACCACCACCACTACTACTACCACTAGCACTACTACTACTACTACTGCTGCTGCTGCTGCTATTACTACTACTAGTAGTACTTCTATTACTACTGCTGCTGCTGCTGCTACTGCTACTACTTCTATTACAACTATTATTATTATGACTACTACTACCACTACAACAACAACTACAACTACTATAGTGTTACTTGTATTGTTTTGTTATTGTTGTTGCAGATGTTAGGGGTTGACAGGTATTTGCTTTACCTGAGTCTGCCTTTGTGTCTCACGCTTTTGTAGAGCATTTGACCGGCTACCATGTGGAAAGGCAAATGTAGTTAATAAGACATCTTTTTTGCGAAGGTGAAAACAAACAACAAATGAGAGAAAGAGAGAGAGAGAGAGAGACAGACAGACAGACAGACAGACGGACAGACAGACAGACAGAGACAGACAGACAGTGACAGAGAGAAAAGAGAGAGAGAAAAAAAAATTGAGAGACAGACAGACACAGACAGACAGACAGACAGACAGAGATAGACAGAGCTAGAGAGAGAGACAAACAGACAGACAGAGACAGACAGAAAAAAAGGAGAGACAGAGACAGACAAACAGAGGCAGAGACAGAGAGAGATAGAAAGAGAGACGGAGAGAGACATAAAGAGGTAGAGATAGTGAGAGAAGCGAGAGTGAGAGAGAGTGAGAGAGAGAGAAGGAAAGAGACAGACAGAAAGAGAAGAGAGAGAGAGAGAGGGGAGAGAGAAAGAATGAGAGACAGAAAGAGAGAAAGAGAGATAGAAAGAGAGACGGAGAGAAACAGAAAGAGGCAGAGAACGTGAGAGAGAGAGAGAGTGAAAGAGAGAAAGAGAGAAATGGAGAGAAATGGGGGGGGGGGGGAGAAAGAGAGAGAGAGAGAAGAGAGAAAGAGAAGAGAGAGACAGAGACAGAGGCAGAGAGAGAGAGAAAACAGACCTTTTAGTCAACACAATGAGTTGTCTGGTCTAATAGGAATTAGACCATCCGTTGATTGAAAAGTCTACTTTGCCTCTTTTTTTTATTTCTTCTCTAACCGCACTAAGGAATAATCTCCTTTGTGCTCGCAGTGTTGTTTCGTCCCATTGTCTACGCCACTTTAATGGCCACAGAAGGTGGCACAGTTTTCACAGTTCGTTGACAACGACGATGACGGTGAAGCTGATAACCATGACGCTATGGAGTTCCATCTAGGATTTATACTACATGACAGGGCTGTGCTCTACATTAACTATCAAGAGAGAGAGAGAGAAAGAAAAAAGAAAGAGAGAGAGAGAGAGAGAGAGCAGGTCCAAGAGATACAGACACCTGCGGTGTTGGTAAACATTTTGATCAACATCCTCAATGACGCATCCCTGAAATGGATGGCCTTAAAATGTGTGGTCCCAGTGAGCCTATATAACGCTAATGTCCGTGTTGTTGCCCAAAAAGCCTACCAAGATTTTTGAAGGGACTGATGGGATTCGAACCCACAATCTGTCAGTCAGTAGTCCGTTGCGCTAACGACTACATCATGAGGACTGATCGCTTTGTCTCTTATTTTCTCCTTGTTGTTATTTGTTCTCACCTTTGCAAGGGAGAAAAGTCTTCCTTCCCTCTCTTCGGGCTATGACAATCTATCTCCATTTGCCTTATTATTGGAGACGGTCTTTTGCGGTCATTTTCTTTTTTTTTTTTTTTTATAAATGACAGATGGGTATCAATATAATTCGTCTTCATAACTTCTTTGGCGTTACGTGTGTTCTGGTGATCTATTTTCTTTACAGCCTTAGCTAACATTTCCCCTTCCTCTGTTTTCTTTTTCTTTTTTTTTCCCTTTATTACATATTATTTATTTTTTGTTTTGTTTTCCCAAAAACTTCCTTGACTTTCTGTTTTCCCTTTGATTCTGTGCGTAAAGTGCATGTGTTTGCTGTTATATCTATTCTTACTCTTATCCATCATCATATCATCATCATCATCATCATCATCATCATCATCATTATCACCATTGTTTTTGTTGGTGATGGCGGTGGTGGTAG
>JAPXFY010000019.1:28283533-28301033 GCA_030674185.1 Monoplex corrugatus
TATGCCAAACTTTCTTAGCACCTGCCACAAACCCTTATGCCACACCCTGTCGAATGCTTTTTTAAAGTCTATGAAGTTGTGGAACAGGTCTCTCTGATGCTGCAGATGTTTCTCCATCATTATCCGGCAGGTGAAGATCTGTTCTACTGTGCTTCTGCCCGCCCTAAATCCAGCTTGTTCTTCCGCAAGGTGTTCTTCCGCTTCTTTCTTCAGTCGATTCAATATGACTCTGAGCATGATCTTGCTGGTGTGGCTAATGAGACTTATTGTTCTGTAGTTCTGGCATTGGCGCATATTTCCCTTTTTGGGCAGGGGGATGATGAGTGATTGAGTCCATTCTGTGGGCCACTGTTTTGTCTCCCAGATCTTCTGACAAATCGATGTTACACGAGTGACCAAATCATTCCCTCCATGTTTGAGCAGCTCTGCTGGGATATTGTCTGCTCCAGGTGATTTCCCTGCTGGTAGGCTGCGGATGGCTTCTTCCACTTCTTCTCTCATCACTGGTAGCGGTGAGGATTCCCTCAATGGTGTTGATTCCCCCTGAAACAAACTGTCATCTGGCTGTATTGGGTAGTTGTATAGTTCTTGGCAGTACTGCGTCCATCTGTTCAGAACAGCGGAGCTTTCTGTCAGCAGCTCGCCTGAGGTATCCTCGATGACTGACGATCTGTTTTGCTGCGTCTTGGTAAGGTTTTTCAGTGTGGTGAAGGCATGTTTGCTGTTTCCTTTTTTCATGCCTTTCTCGATGTTCTCACACTGGTTGTTGATCCATTGTTCTTTGGCTTCAATCATTTTCTTCTTTACAAGGTTGTTGGTTTTACGATACTGTGCGGCTTCTTCAGGGCTGGAGTTTTTCGTCTTCTTCAGTGATCTTCTGTAGTCGCAGAGGTCAAGGATGTCATTTGAGATCCATGCTTGGTGTTTCTTCCTCTGTCGCCCCAGTACCTCCTCTGCTGTTTCGCGGACTGCCTCACCAAAGTTGTTTGTGAGGTCGTTGATGTCGCTGTCCAGGAAGTTGAGTGCCGCGAACCGCCCCCCGAGCTGTGCCTGGAATGCCTCTTCTATCTCTGGATCTTTTAGCTTTTCCAGGTCAAACTTGATGCGTGGCTGCGCAGCTTGGTACTTCTTTTTCAATTTGATCTTCATTGTGAGCAGCACGAGGTCGTGGTCGCTGCCTATATCAGCTCCAGGGTATGTCCTCGTCTTTGCTTTATTAATGCTTGATTTGAAGCGCCGCGGTGTGAGGACAAAGTCGATCTGGTTGTGAGTCTTTCCGTTCGGCGCATGCCAGGTTGTTCTTCTTGACAGTTTGTGGGGGTAGAGGGTGTTGGCAATGGTGAGCCGTTGGGTGCAGGCAAACTCCAGAAGGCGAAGTCCCCTGTCGTTAGTTTCCCCTGTGCCAAATTGACCCACTGTTCCAGCCCAGTTTTTGTAGGCATCTGGGCCGACTTTGGCGTTGAAGTCCCCCTGAACTATGATGATGTCTTTCCTGGGGGCTTTTCCGATGGTGTCTTCTATTTTCTCATAGAATTCTTCAACCACCTGGTCTTCGTGGCTGGTAGTTGGAGCATACACTTGTATGATGGTGATGTTCTTTGGTTTGGCTGACACCCGAATGCTGATGATTCTGCTGTTGACAGGCGTGCAGCTCATGATGCATCCAATGACTTCTTTGCGTACGATGAAAGCTACGCCATTTTCATGTAGTGACTCTTCGCCACTGTACCACATCTTGTGTCCTTCCTCTGTGATTGCTTCTCCGAAGCCTGTCCATCTTACTTCCGATATACCCACAATGTCCCATTGGTAGCGTCTCAGCTCGTGTTCTAGTTCTTTTACTTTGCCGCACTGATGGAGTGTACGGACATTCCAGGTTCCAATGGTAGCTTTTTCCGTTGGCAGTTTGAATGATGTCTTTGCCCCAGTAGCTGACTTTTCACTTCCACCCTGGTGCTTGTCAGTGGTAAGCGCGGTCGTTTGTAACCCGGGCCCCGACCGATCCGGTATGTTGTTGGCTATAGTGTCTCTCATATCTTTTCTGTGGGCTTAGGTTAATCCTTGGTGGCGCCAATCCCCTCTCCAAGTCTCCTGCTGTGACAGGTAGTACTGGGCTACAGCTTGCCAGTAGCAGACCTATTTGTCTGACCTGACCTGCATATACATATATATATATATTAAAGAAAAGGTATATATATATATATATATATATATATGTATAGACACATACATGCAGACACATGAACACAAACCTTCACACACACACACACACACACACACACACACACATACACACACACATACACGCACACACATGAACACAAACACAGACACACATAAACACACGCATACACACATACACACATTAACACACAGAAACACGAACACACACGCGGCCACACACACGCGGCCACACACACACACACACACACACACACACACACACACACACACACACACAAACACACACTCACACACTCACACACTCACACACGCACTCACACATAGATACGCACATCAGCACGCACACACACGCTCGCACGCACTCACAACCACCCAAACACACTCAATGAAGGAAATGAAAATGTACGTATAAAAAACAAAACAAAACAAACGAAATACAAGAAAAGCAGACCAACCAACCAACCAACCAACCAACCAACCAACCAACCAACCAACCAACCAACCAATCAAACAAACAAATACATAAATAAGAAAACAAACAAACCCACAAAGTACAAACAAATAATACAACAAACAAACAAAGAAGCACAGACAAACAATAACAACTACATAATACTGGCCAGCGAGGCAAGCCTTAGCAAAACACGCCAGTAATCAAAATCATACCGGCCTATCATACGTCAGCCTTGTACATGAGGACGATGTACTACTATGCCTTGTCTTGTTCTGTCTTGTCTTGTCATGTCTTGATCTCCCCAATCCTACCTTGTCTTGTCTTGTCTCTTCTTGATTTGGCCTCTCTTTTCCTGTCTTGTCCTGTCCTGTCCTGTCATTCCTGTCTTTTCTGTCATATCTTGTCTTGTTTCTTCTTTGTCTGGCCTCTCTTTTCCTGTCTTGTCCTGTCTTGTCTTGGCCAAACTTGTCCTGTCATTCCTGTCCCTTCTGCATTGGCTTGTCTAGGCCTTCCTGTCCTAACCTGTCATGTCATTCTTGCCCTGTATGTATTGTCTTATCAAGTCCTTCTTGTCCTTCCTATATTGTCTTGTCTTGTCTTGTCTTAATTTGTCTTGGCCTGTCCTTTTCCTTCCTGTCCTTCCTGTTGTGTTGTGTTCAGTCCTGCCCTGTCTTCTCCTGTTTTGCCTTGTCTCTTCTGTCTTGTCCCATCTTTTCCTGTCTTTTCCTGTCCTCCCCTGTCATGTCTGTCACCCCCCTTCTGTCTTCTCTTTTACTCTCCAGTCCATTGATAATAATAATGATAATAATAATAACAATAATAACAATAATTGCATTTATAAGGCGACAAATCTTGATTCAAGGATCGGATCAAAGCGCACACTCTCATCATTCATCAAAGAAATCACCCGACAACAACCAAACCTCCATGGCACGAAGCACACGCAAATTCGAGGGGGAGGACTGGAAGGCAGTGGAAGAAATGAATGAATACGTATAGGGGAAGTCACTGCTGGGAAACAAAGGTATGACTTCAAGCTAGACTTGTAGGAAGAAAGAGTTTGTAACTGTTGAATAGACACAAGAAGATCGTTCCACTTACATGATACAGACACAGAAAAGGAACGACGACCGACTGTGATATATTTGTATTGAGGAATTTGTAAACAAGCAGTATCAGAAGCAGAACAGAGAAATCGGGCAGAGCTGTACATTCAGAGGTGGTCACGAAGAAAAATGAGTGCAGACACCACTGATACACTTGTAGCAAGCTAATGTCTGGATTTTTATGAAATTCTTTGAGAAACGGGCAGCCAGAGGAGAAAGTGAAGTAAGGGAATGACATGATCATGCCTCTTTTATGAAGAATACGACATTTTAATTAAGTCAGCTGGCGATACGTGTTTCCCAGCAGCAGGCTTTTGCTTGCCGACACTTGGTGCGTTTGGTCGACTCGTACATGAACTGCTTAAAACTCAGTGACATAAGACATACATAACAAGGTAGAAAAAGGGTTTCAAAACACAACCAAAGCATTATTTACCTTGAAACTTGAGATATGCAGTCCCAAAATAGATACGGGCAAAAGCACGTACAGCCGGACTTCCATACGTGGACACGTCCCTATCGAAGCAGTACGTACAGATATAATCGCGCGAGAAAATGCGATACGTAGTCGGTACGTTACGTATTGGATACGTGACGTGTAATCTAAAGGTCTCTAGTAACAAGACTGACATGTCTGGATGACAAATTTCTGCATAGAGATTTAAGGGTCAAGAACAGCGGCAAGGTTCTTGGCTGATTCAGAGAGTCAACAGTGTTGTCACTTAGTTGGATAGAGGAGAACTTTATGGTGGAAAACTTGTGCTTTGTGCAATGAGCATTGCTTCAGTTTTACCTCCAATCAACTTTATCTTATTCTGTATCATTCAATTCTGGATCTTGATATAGCAGGCAAAGGCTTTGGAAAGAACAGTTGAAAGATTTTCAGAAGATGCACTGTTGTAGAGCTGGGAGTCATCAGCATAAAAATCATGTTTAACGTTGTGCTGACTGATAACATTGACAAGTGATGAAGTGTAAAGTTGAAGAGAACAGGCCCAAATACAGAGCCTTGGGGGACCCCACATGCAAACTTAATCAGCTAGGATGGATTTATAATCATTTATCATGAACTGAAAGTGATTGGACAGGTATGGCATAAACCACGAAAAAGCACTACAGGGACTCTAAATGTGTGCTCCAGTCGAGAGAGGAGGATGCGGTGGTCAGTGGTGTCAAAAGCAGCTGATAGATATGATCCAATAGTGAAATTCGGCCATTGTTGGCTGAAAATAACAAATCATTCACAATATGAACGAGAGCAGTTTTTGGTGCTGTGGTCAGAACAGTACGCTGGCTTAAAAGGATGATTATTCAGCTATTTCAAAGTCACTCTCTCCAGGAGCTTGGAAAGGAACGGCAAATTGGAGACAGGACGATAATTTTTGATAATGTTAGGATCAAATTGTTGTTTTTTCAACAGAAGTCGAACAACGGCTGTTTTGAAAGAAGACGAGACAGTTCCAGTGAGAAGACAAGTGTTGATTATGTGTGTTATGGATGGAAGAAGCTCAGGAAGTGTTTGTGAAAAGAGAGAGGCACGTAAGGGGTCAAGTTCACAAGACTAGAATGGCATTTCTTTCAGGATGCTGGTAATGAGAGGTTTAGAAACTGGTTGAAATTCAGTGAGTGGGAGGCCAATGAATGGAGAATCATGTTGAGATGGAAGAAACGTTTTGTATAGCTTGGCTCGAAGATAGTTAATTTTGGAAGAGAAAAAGTTGAAAAAGCTTCTAAGAGATCTGGAGGACTGATGTTAGAGGGAAGTGGATATGGCTTAGTAGTACACAAAAGATCAGGTACGACGGAGAACAGGCGCTGTGTACTTAATAATAATAATAATAATAATGTTTATTTGTATAGTGCATATTCCATATAAAAACATGCTCACCAGCGCTTTACATTTCGCAAGAAAGGCAAAAGGTGATAAAAAATGTTCACAATTACATACACAATACATGTAAGATAACAACAAACATTAAAGCTATACAAGTAAGAAGACACATAAGAAACCACAGAATATTAAAATTTAAACACTGACTTATGTAATGAAGAAAGATTAACAGATTTTTCATATGAATAAAAGAGGCATACTGTGTTTATATATTGCTGCGTGTGTGTGCTTGCGTACGTGTGTGTGTACATGTGTGTGCGCGTGCGTGTGCGTTGCTGTGCGCGTGTGTTTGTAAGAATGTGTGTGTGTGTGTGTGTGTGTGTGTGTGTGTGTGTGTGTGAGAGAGAGAGAGAGAGAGAGTGTGTGTGTGTGTGTGTGTGCGTGTGCTATGTTTGCATGCGTGTGTGTGTGTTTATGCATGCAATAGTTGTACATAAAATTATAATCAATATTTTGAATGAAGATAAAAACAGAAAAATTCTAATCCATATACAGGAAAAACATTACAACTTCAGTATTACAGCATTAATACCTTGACAATCAAAATTCCTCACAAATTATGAACTATTCGCATATCATACATCACAATTTACATACAAACAAAGATTTGAAAAAGTTTCTTAAAGTATTTCAGTCTCTTTCCCACTCAATTTCTCCCCTATCCCTTCCTCAGCTGTACACATACAGTGATACACACACATGCTCACTCAAGCACACACACACACACACACACACACACACACACACACACACACACACACACACACACACACACACACACACACACACACACACACACACACACACCACACACACATGCACGCACACACACACCTTGCTCTATAGGCTTGTAGATTCAAGGATCTGGACAGAATACTTGTCGATTTTTGCTTTCGATATTATTTTTGTGGCTTTTTTTATGTGCTCTCGAACAGTCTGTGAAAGAACTACACATTTAGAGGACTGCCACTGACGTTCGGCGCGTCTACTAGCTTATTTGGTTACCCTTATTTCATTGTATACCAGGTACAGATGAGCTGTCGGACAGAACACGGATGGTTGAGAGTGCATGCTCATCTAGAAGCTGGTATTGTAGTGACTAGCAGTGTTTTGTCCTGTATCCTGTCTTGTCGTGTTTTGTCCTATTGGTCCCCCTTGTATTCTCTTGTTTATCCTGTCTCTCCTGTCTTATCCTGTCCCAACATGTCCTGTCTTGTTTTGCCTCGTCTCCTCCTGCTATGTCTTGCCCTGTATATACCATCTTGTCTTCTTTTCCACTCTTGTCTTTTCCATTTTGTATTCACCTGTCTTGTATTGTCATGCTTTGTCCTGTCTTGTCTAGTTTTATGTTAGCTTATCTTACATGTATGTTGTCCTATGTTTCTGTCTTCTATTGTCTTTTCTGTCTTGTCTTGTCTTGTCTTCTCAATCCTTTGTATCTTTCCCTGCTGGCATGTCACTGATTCCTTGTGTACACACGTCAATCACACATGTCCATCTACCAAAACCTCCGTCCATGTTGTTCTTGCCCCGTTTGTAGCCACACCCGCCGTACACACACCATCACCACCACCTCCACCCCACACACACACACTTTGTACACAAACACACACATACACGCCCGCGCGCGCGCGCGCACACACACACACACACACACACACACACACACACACACACACACACACACACACACACACACACACTTCGCTCACACAAATGCACACCCACACACACACACGCACTCACACTCGCGCACGCACGAACACATGTACAAATACACGCACCACTAACCCCCCAAGCCCACGCCCTCATACCAACGTACACCACCACACGTACACGTACACCACAACACACACACACACACACAGACACACAACACACACACTCTCCTTGCCCCCCCCCCCCCCCCCCCCCGCACGTTTCACAGTTTTTCCTCCCCTTCCCTTCCATTCTCCTCTCCATCCGCTCTCAACCCTCTTGGTTTTAATCCCCCCCCCCCCCCCTATTTCATTTTTTTCCTGTCGGATTCTCTTAACGTCCTGTTGTTGTCTTATATCCTTGCAGTGATCTTGACAGAGGAGGAAGGACGTTTGCGTACCTGAAGCGAAGAGACATTTTTTCTTTGTGCTTTGTGGTTTTGTGACTTGTGCCACCTTGCCATTTCAGGTGAGAACAATTTTTTTGTTTAATGTATTCAGGTGTGCTGTTTGTATGTAACATTTTGTTGTTAATGATAATAGGCCTTACATTTTCTGGTGTTTGTTTGGTTTTTGTTAGATTGGTTAAGTTGGTTGGTTGGCTGGTTGGTTGGTTGGTTGGGTGGTCGGTTGGTTGGTTGGTTACTTGGTTGGCTGTTTGGTTATTTGGTTGGTTGGTTGGTTGGTTGGTTAGTAGTTTTTTCGTTCGTTTTTCTGTCTCTTTTCAGTGCATTCAAAGAAAATAAATATATAATCTTAATTTTGCTCACATCTCTTTTTCAGTACAGTTTACAACAGATATTACACAATACTTCATTTTCAGAGCTCTTTTTGTAACACTTGTGTTTGTCTGAGAACAGAAAGTCTTCTTGTCGTAGAAGAGTTTTTTTATTCACTCTTGTATAATGTTTTAAAATAGTCACGGTTTGAGTCTACTTTAGAATGAGCAAGTATGAAACCCTTGATAATCTTGCAGCATCATTTTATTCATTTTTATAATAATAATAATAATAGTAGTAATAATAAAGTAATAACAATAATAATAATATAATAATAATAATAATAACGATAATAATAATAATAACAATAACAATTAGTATATTATTCTCATTATTATTCTCATTATCATCATTATTATAACTATTATCATTATCATTGTTATCGTTATCATCATCATCATCATCATCTTCATCATTATAGCATTATTTTATTTTATTTTTTATTATTGCCACTATCTTATTTTAAGTGTTCTATTTTTTGTTCGGGATGCGTGTACGCACAGTCTTTTGCCCACAATGTGCAGGCGTCATGTTACTGCGCAGTGTACATTCTCCGTCTATGTGGGCACACAAACTAGGTGTGTTCATGTTTCCATACGCTACTGGACACTAGCACGATTTACAAGATCTTTACCTCACATGTTTGATGTTTTGATGTACACACGAACAGAGTTTATGCAATGGCAGGTCTGCACACATGTTAAACTGGGAGATGGGAAAATATTCTTCACCCTTTACCTACAAAACGTAGTAGTTTAGGTAGGATCGAATCCAGCACTTTATGATTGGAAATCTCTTTACACACAACTATAGCCCACCCGGGGGTAAAAAAAAGTAGACTGGGTGAGCCCTAGACTCAAGACCTAATGTTTCGAGTTCAAAACCAACCTGCAACAATAACAACTGCCCTCTTTTTGGCCCGACTTAACCCTTTGACTCCTGCACCCTGTCTCCCAACATCCTGCACTGTCAATCAGGCAAGCAAAGCAAAAACTTAACCCTTTGACTCCCTTATCCTATCCACGGTGAGGGAGTCAAAAGGTTGAAGTTTTTGCAGTTGGTGGATAGGGTGCGAGAGTCAAAGGTTTAATGTCCCATTCATTCTGGTGGTGTCGGCTTAGCGTTTCAAACATGGTATCAGCCTTGTGTCTTCATACGTCTTGTCCTACCTGTCAGCCGTTTTCCCCATTTCAAGAACTTGCCAGTGCATAAGGTCTTCCGCAAGAGTTAAAGAGTCTGTCAAATAACTTCTGTTAATGACTACCGGGCTAAACATAACTCTCAGTAAAATGGCTACTCACTTGCGTAGCTTTCATCTGTGATCCGGCCGACTTCTTCAGCGCAACTGCTGGGTTGAGATCTAGCTACAGTGCGCACCGCCGTGAGCGAACTCACGACAGCGCGACTGAACGAGTGAGGAGTACACCCAAGGCAGGATATGTCGGCCCCGGTCACGGTTGAGGGTGGGGTTCCTTGCGGCGATGTAGACTGCCTCCTTTACTCCCCTCTGGAACCATCCTGCTTCTTTGTCGAGAACTTGTACACTGTTCTTTTCAAAGTGGTGTTGGGTGTGGGTCAGATGTTCCCCCACTGGAGAGGACTCACGTTTGCGTTCTTTTAGTCTTTTGTGCAAGTTGCGCTCAGTTTCGCCAATATAACTTTGGTCACAGTCCTGGCAGTCTATCTTGTATATCACCCCTGATTTGTCCAATTTGTCTGTTTTGTCTTTGGGGTGGACTAACTGACTTCCGATGGTGTTGGTGGGCTTGGCGTGGACACTGACTCCTAACTTCCTGATCTTCCTGCTGAGAGCCTCAGTGACGCCGCTGACGTATGGCATGGAGACGTGCCCTCTCGAAGGGGTTTGCCGTTCAGTGGAGGGGTGGGGTATGGTTTTCTAGCCCCCCGGGATATCCCAGGCCCACTTCTGGTATCCCGACACACAGTACTTTCTTGATGTGCTGCACCTCTTCTTCCCTAGCGGTGTCGGTAGAGCAGATGATCTTCGCTCGGTGGGTGAGGGTGCGGATTACTCCAAGCCTGTGATCCAGTGGCTGGTGACTGTCGAATCGTAAGTATTGGTCTGTGTGGGTCAGCTTTCTATAGACGGAGAAGGCGAGGCCTGTCTCTGTCCGGGTGATGCGGGTATCCAACATGGCGATGCTGCCATTCTCTTCTACCTCGTAGGTGAACTTGTTGGCAGGGTGTTGGTTGTTGAGATGGTTCGTGAAGTCTTCTACCACCGATCTTTTCAGTACAGTCATAGTGTTGTCCATGTAGCGGCCCCAGTAGCGTGAAGGAGTGTGGAAAGACGCCAAAGCTTTCTCCTCGAAGATTTCCATGAAGAGGTTGGCAACAATAGGACTCACAGGGGACCCCATGTGACTTCTGTTAAATTCGGGGTTTGCGCTTATGGAGTTGTTCGGGTGGGATGATTCCTTCTTGAACATACTCCAAACCCCACTGGGTGTGTGAACAGCAACATCACCATTACAATTGTTATTGTTATTGTTGTTTAATGCCCAGCCGACTGCGTATAGCCATATCAGGGCTACAACCGCTTTAAAACATACAAAATTCAACAGGAAAAAGAAAAGAAAATGAAGTATACGCACATGATCTCAGAACATGCCCCCGGCGTTCACCACTCCGTCCAATTTATCGCACAGGGGATTTAAAAAACACACCTGGATGCAAATTTAAGTATACCTAAGGACACCAAAACGTATATCTATATACATATATATATAATAATAATAAATAAAAATAATGTATATTTGTATAGCGCATATTCCATATGAAAACATGTTCACCAGCGCTTTACATTTCGCAAGAAAGGCAAAAGGTGATAAAAAATGTTCACAATTACATACACAATACATGTAAGATAACAACAAACATTAAAGCTATACAAGTAAGAAGACACATAAGAAACCACAGAATATTAAAATTTAAACACTGACTTATGTAATGAAAAAAGATTAACAGATTTTTCATATGAATAAAGAGGCATACTGTGTTTATATATTGCTGCGTGTGTGTGCTTGCGTACGCGCGCGCGCGCGCCTGTGTGTGCGTATGTGTGTGTGTGTGTGTGTGTGTGTATGTGTGTGTGTGCGTGCGTGTGCGTTGCTGTGCGCGTGTGTATATGTAAGAATGTGTGTGTGTGTGTGTGTGTGTGTGTGTGTGTGTGTGTGCGTGTGTGTGCGTGTGCGTGTGCTATGTTTGCATGCGTGTGTGCATGCAATAGTTGTACATAAAATTATAATCAATATTTTGAATAAAGATAAAAACAAGAAAATTCTAATTCATATACAGGAAAAACATTATAACTTCAGTATTACAGCATTAACAACTTGACAATCAAAATTACCTCACAAATTATAAACTATTCGCATATCATACATCACAATTTAGATACAAACAAAGATTACAAAATGTCTTTAAGTATTTCAGTCTCTTTCCCACTCAATTTCTCCCCTATCCCCTCTCCAGCTGTACACATACAGTGATACACACACATGCTCACTCATGCACACACACACACACATATATATAGGGCATAAATTACCTAAAATTGCTTCCGCATATCTCACCTCCCTAGAGCCAAAAATGCACTAAATACATGTACTCAATTATCAATCCTAAGAAAAAGTACGTAGGACTTTATCGAACACATACAGGTGAATGGACCAGCAAGGCAGAAAGTGATAGGAAGAAATGACAGAGCAAAGGAACAAGGCCGAAAGAAAGTGAGTGAGAGAAAAGAGGGAATTTTTAGCACAGAATTTCCAGAAAGTGGTGATGCTATTTATACTGAAAGACCCCCCGGCATCCCCACGGGGTGGAGGTGGGGGTGGGGGTGGGGGCACCATTACAAAATGACGTCAACATGGTCGGTTTTATGATTATTACTTTTACCTTTTTCGAGTGTTTGGTCGATCACTTGAGTGGAATTTCTTCATAGTGCGGTAAGCAGCTACATAATGTTCAGGTGGTTCGATCTTTGTTTGCTCTACCTGTCTTGTCTTTATCCTGCTTTGTCTGACTCAAGATCTGTCAGAAACTTTTCTTTATCGACCCAAGTCAGCTTTTGCTTAGATTTAAGTGGGCTTAAGGTTCATTTGGAAGACTGGAAGATCTTACTCTCGAGGAGTCGTCCGTTTGCGAATGTGTCACAGAAGATGTTACACAAATATCCTGACCATCACCACATGGTCATCATCATCATCATTATCATCATCATGAACCCTACCGCATGACGTTGGCGATCATCCCCCCCCCCCCCCCCGCCCCGATATGAATATATCCTTGCAAGTGCATCTCCCACTCTCTCTGTTCTCAGCCACCCTGCAAATTCGTCCAATATTTTCTCCCTGGGTCTACGTGGTGTTCTCTTTCCATCCACCTTTGCTGTTGTGACCAGTCGCATGGTCGATACCAAAATATATATGAAAATGATTGGTGATCAGAGCCTTGTTACACAGTTTGAGAAAGAACTCTATGGCAGCATAACTATCACCCCCATTCTCATCATTATGGCATTTTTAAAAGCTGTCCCAGATTTTTTAGTTCTTCATGCACTGCTGTCATGGTGACCTCAGTTTCAGTGGGTTTGAAAGTGTGGTCTTCATCATCATGTGTCCTGCCGCACGGCGTTGGCGATCATGGCCCTCCAGATGAATCTATCCCTTGTCGCTGCAAGTGCATCTCCCACCCTCTCTGTCTTCAGCTACCCTGCAAGTCCGTCCAATATTTTCTCCCTGGGTTTACTTGGTGTTCTCTTTCTCTCCATCTTTCCTGTTGTGACCAGGTGCTCCAATTCCCCTTTCCTCATAAAATGGACTATAAATGTTGCTTGCCTTTTCTTAATCTTCTATATCAACGATCTTCTTGTGTCTGTCTCCTTCAACACTGTCTCGTTTGTTTTCTTTGCTGTCCATGGAACTCTCAACATTCTTCATAGAAACCACATTTCAGTTGCCTCAATTTTGTTCTGACTTTGCATGATGACTGTCCACGCCTCACAACCGTACAACATTATCGGTTCTATATAACATTCAAGAACTCTCTTCCTGATGTTAACTGATAGGCATTTGTTGGTAAGAATGCTTTTCATCTTCTTGAATGCTGTTTTGGCTTGGCCGACTCTGCTGGTTATACCTGATGTGCACCGACCGTCTGGTAAGATATTCAAACTTATCAGCATGTCTCAAAGCTGTGTCATTTGCTGTCATTTTGCATGAGGGGATTCCTTTTTTTAATTTTTTAAAATTTTTTTTTATTTTATTGATTATCATGACTTCAGTTTTCTTGCTGTTTAGCTACGGCCTTAATAAGCGGTTTGGAGGTATGTTAGAGAGTCCTAATGAGAGGATTGGAAGTATGTTGAAGAACCCTAATGAGCCGTTTGGAGGTATGTTAGACAACCCTAATGAGCGAGATTTGGAGGTATTTCAGAGAGCCCTAATGAGCGGTTTGGAGGTATATTGAACAACCCTAATGAGTGGTTAAGAGGTAAGTTGGAGAGCCCTAATGAACGGTTTGAAGGTAAGTAGGAGAGCCCTAATGAGCGGTTTGGAGGTATGTTGTAGAACCCTAATGAGTGAATGAATGAATGAATAGAAAACAAACAAATTAACAGATGATTAAATACATAAGTAAATTAAATAGAATTAAAACAAAGAAACATGTCACGAAACACTAAAACACTGCAGTGACGCGTGCCTATGAAAACTATGCGAGCTTATGACCTGCTACAGTTGTGAGCATAAAGCCCAGTAGCCCACACACATTTCATGAGTTTCTACAGTTATTCGTCTTAGCAGATCATACATGCATGCACCCAACCAGTCCAACGTGACTGACTTACACTACATGGGGGAAAAAAGACATGCGTGACAATGTCTCGACTGTCACGGTCGTGACAAGCCCAGGACAGATTTGTGTCACGAATGATTTATGGCAGAGGGCACGTTAGGCTCTGCTTCTGTGTACATGTATGCGTGACTGAGTGAGTGAGTGAGTGAGTGTGTGTGTGTGTTGTGTGTGTGTGTGTGTGTGTGTGTGTGTGTGTGTGTGTGTGTGTGTGTGTGTGAGAGAGAGAGAGAGAGAGATGGAGAGAGAGAGAGAGAGAGAGAAAGAGACAGACAGACAGACAGACAGACAGAGACACGGAGAGAGATATGGAGAGAAAAAGAAAGAGGTAGAGAGAGAAAGAGATCTGGAAAGAGAGAGAGAGGGGGAGAAAAAGAGAAAGAAAGAGAGTTGAAGAGAGAGACAGAGAGAGAGAGAAGGAGAGAGAGGGAAACAGCGAGAGAGGGGAGACAGAGGGAGAGAACGAAATAGAGAGAGAAAGAGAGAGAGGGAATAGGCCCCTATGTGTGTGAATGTGCGTGCGTGCGTGCGTGTGTGTGTGTGTGTGTATGTGTGAGTGTGTGTGTGTGTGTGTGTGTGTGTGTGTGTGTGCCTCTGTCTTTCTCAGTCTCTCTGTCTCTCGGTCTCGGTGTCTGTCTCTGTCTCTGTCTCTGTCTCTGTCTCTGTCTCTGTATCTATCTATCTATCTATCTATCTATCTTTCTTTCTCTCTCTCTGTCTCTGTCTCTATCTGTCTATCTGTCCGCCTCTCTCTCTCTCCTCTCTCTCTCTCTCTCTCTCTCTCTCTGTGCGCGCGCGCTTACTTTCATAAACTGTGCCAGCTTATCACAGATACAACAGCAGAAGACAATGGCGCATAGTTTTCATGCAGAAAAAAATTATATGCATCAAAATGCAATGAGCCTGCAATGGCATGCAGTGACGTCTGAGACATGATTTGTATGTTTTGTACAGCTGTTTGTCAAATGCCTGAACATTTTAGTTTTGCATGTTGTGTGAAGTCCAGATGCTGTCAGGTACCAACCTTCACCCCCTCTTAAACACTCAAACATCTATATTATGGAAACAAAGACAAGGTTTATCAAGAAATGTTTGCTTCTGCACTGACTTACCAGTGGCAGATCAGGAAACGTCGGCACAACCAATCTTAGATTGCGACCGTAAGTGAGTTCGCTTAAGGCCTTAAGCAAACATAGAAAAGACGAGCTGTGTGCCTACACACTCAAAAGGTAAGCAACCTATGCTCACCGATTTCCTCCGTTTGAGATTGTTTTTAACCGATAAGCATACTTAAGGCGTCGTGAGATCCGTTTTACATTTGTACCCAGTGCTTTAACCACTTGAGAGAAAGACCGCAACCTGCGAGATGAACTGTGTCAGAAGAGCAGCAGACAAGATTGACCCTTTGACTCCCACGCCCTCTCCACCATCGTCCTGCTGGCAAAGCAAAAACTTAACCCTTTGACTCCCCTCACCCTATCCACCCTCTGCCTGCAGGAAGCGGGAGGATAGGGCAAGAGAGTCAAAGGATTAAAGTTCTTTTGCAGCTGGCGTCGGGGTGCAGGAGGCAAAGGGACATGATTAGTAACAAAGACCAAACAGAGCTGAGAGACCAGTGGAACAACACATGTCAACCATTATATCACACAACAACGGATTAAGTGGTCTGGCTACCTGACCAGGATGCCAGTCAACCAGACAGCCTTCGAGTTTACAACACCAATCAGATACACTGTTAAGAGCCATATGAAGGCTGGATAGATAAGAGAGACAGGCACGCTGCACACCGACAACGTGACTCTATGCCAGGCTTTCCGTCTACCTGCACACTGCCAGTTTCATCTTCCTGTGACACCTCATGGTACAAGCGGATAGAAAATGTAAAGAAAAAAAAAAGAAACAATTCTTAAAACAAAACGTGAATTCTCTCAAAAAGGGAATGATATTGTACACCATTTTTTCTTTTAAAAAAAATATTTTTAATGATATATATATTTTAATTATACATAAAACAAAGCGGTCCTCACTGACATGTTTTAACTACACATGACACAAAAATACTCACTATAGACTCGTTTTAACCATACATGACAGAAAACAGTCAAGATAGATATGACTTAACCATACACGTTTTAAAGTAGTCATACAGCTAAGTCAAAGAGGCACTTAAGATGGCAACGATAGAGGGAAAATGAAATAGAAATATTGGATTTCAAGATGGTCAACCATTCTAACTCTTTTTCTTTTAAAACAAAAATCATCACAGACAATTGAAATTTTGTAGTTCACAAAAATCACTGTGACCTTGAATACTTTTCAGTTGAACTAAACTTTGACGTGCAGAGAGGACAATGAAAAACCGTCAGCCCATTCTTTATCGTTTTCTTCCTTTCTTTCTTGAAACATGATGAATTTAGTTTTCGGATGCGTGATTACAGTTGTTTTAGTCCACATCGTGCTGGTGGTATGTTGCTGTACACACCACATACTCCGTCTCTGGTGCGCGTGCATGCTGGATTTTTTTTCATGTTTCCATAAGCCACAGGAGACTGACGTGACCTGCATGATCCTTAACGTGCATTTTCCATGACGGAAGGTAGTTTAGGCACCAGCAGCTCTGTAGGCATGTTGAACTGGGAGACCGGAACAATCTCCACCCTTTCCCTACCAGGCGGGAGATACCCAGGAAGAATCGAACCCCGGAATTTCCGATTGGAAGTTGTACGTCTTGCCCACTTGACTACTGTTATTGTTATTGTTGTTTACAGCCCAGTCGACTGCGTAGAGCCATATCAGGGCTATAACCGTTTCAAAACATACAAAACTTTAACAGGAAAAAAAAGAGAAAAGAAAATTAGATACCCTTATCAATGCATTCGTGCACATAATCTAAGGACATACCCCTGGCGTTAACCACTCCGTCCAATTTACCACACAGGGGATTTAAAAACGTACCTGTATACAAGTTTAAGCATACCAAAGGACAACAAAAGATATATAAAAACGGGCCTAAATTACCTAAACTTGCTTGTGCATATCTCACCTCCCTAGAGCCAAAAATGCATTTAATAGATGTACCCAATTATCAACCCCAAGAAAAAGTACGTAAGACTTTATTGAACACATACAAGTGAATGGACCAGCAATACAGAAAATGGTAGGAAGAAATGACAGATAGTAAAAGAGCAAGGCAGAAACAAAGAGAGTGACAAAAAAGAGGACATTTCTTGCACAGAATTTCCAGAAGATGGGGATACTATTTATACTGAAAAGAGCCTCCGGCATCCCCACGGGGAATCACTTGACTACTACACCTGTCTTTGATATTTGTTGTTTCTGATTATATGGTGTCTGCTCTTGTTGACCAGCTGTTCCTTACAACGCATCACACAGGTGATAGTTTTAATTCACCTTGCCAACAACTAAAGACTGTCCTCTGTTTCTGTATAATAATTACAATATTTATATAGCGCAAAATCTTGATAAAATCAAATCTAAGCGCTGAAGCAGAC
>JAPXFY010000019.1:28306033-28321033 GCA_030674185.1 Monoplex corrugatus
CTTCATCTCTATATCTGTCTGTCTCTCTGTCTGTCTCTCTTTCTCTCTTTCTCTCTTTGTCTCTGTCTCTGTCTGTCTCTCTCTATCTCTCTCATTCTTTCTTATTTATTTTTCCCGTGTCTCTCTGACTTCTCTTTTTCTCTGTCTCTGTCTGTCCGTCTGTCTGTCTGTCTGTCCGTCTGTCTGTCTGTTTGTCTGTCTGTCTGTCTGCCTGTCTCTCTCTTGCTCGCTCGCTTTCTGCCTGTCTCTCTGTCTGCCTGTTTCTCTGCCTCTCTCTATCTGTCTTTCTGTCTGTCATTCTGTCTCTCTATCTCTGTCTGTCTGTCTGTCTGTCTGTCTCTCTCTCTCTCTCTCTCTCTCTCTGTGTGTGTAAATTTCTGTCTGTGGCTGTCTGTCTGTCTGTCGCTCTTCTCTCTCTCTCTCTCTCTCTCTCTCTCTCTCTCTCTCTCTCCTCTCTTTCTCTCTTTCTCTGTCTCTTTCTCTCTCTCTTGAAAATGGTGAGAGCAGAGGCTCTCAGAACCTAGGTAATCACCCCCTGCCCTGGTGTACAAGAAAATAGATAAGGCAGAACAGAACTGGACCTGTACTATTGCTTTATGTTTGCAAACGGTCAAGATCAAGATACACATTTCATTTCAGTCAGTATTTATGCTTCTGTGTGGCTACACTCTTTTGCCTCTTTTCCCATTTCGTCTTTTCGATAAAAATACCTGTTTTGCGTTGTACACTTTGGGCTGACCGAAGGTACCGTTTTGCCTTTATACACTTGTGCCAATTCGGCTCATTTATGTATATTTGTTGTTGTTGTTGTTCTTGTTCTTGTTCTTGTTGTTGTTCTTCTTCTTGTTCTTGTTCTTGTTGTTGTTGTTGTTCTTCTTCTTCTTGTTTCCTTGTTTTCTGCAAAAGTCAGCATTTAACTAATTAGTTTGTGAAAAAGGGAGATATAGGGAGAACGATTTTAAAGTTAAAATTGATTCTTATTCATTTTATCATTTTATGTTTGGTGTAATGCAGGAGTCTGCTTGTAAGTAAGCTTATATACAAGTCAGTGCTAAATGGGACTAAATCAAAACAGTAACGCATCAACAGGCAAAACGGGAAAAAAACGAAATAAGAATTGGCAAAAGTATATGTCCCTGTCTGGCTACACTCTGCTGACCATAGTGACCTAGACTGTCTGTGAAGTTGGTTAACCTATATATGCTAGTTTCAATCAGTATCGGAATTACTCACTGATTTGTACCTTTTGTACATGTTGCTGATGGTACCCAAGAGTTCGTTGATTCAGTACGGATCTGTATGGCAAAACTAGAACAGACTAGAGTCAAACTTGGTGATGATTATGACTGACTGGGAGGCTGATTGGTGACACCTGATTGTCATCAAGCTACTGCGATCAGTTTCATAACACATAATGAACATTACTGAGGAAAAGATAAGCAACATTTATAGTACATTTCATGGGGCAAAATTGGATGGACTTGCTGAGTGGAAGGAGAAAGAGAGGGTTGGAGACGTACTTGTAGCGATAAAAAGATAGATTTGTACGGAGGGCCATGATCGCTAAACACCATGTGGCAGGGCACATATGATGATGATGATGATGATGATGATGATGATGGTAATTGGAGCCCATTTGTGTTTTGGTTGACATTGAGTTCACCTAACTGATGTTAACTGTTGGGGAGAACATATACCACTGACAACCATCTCTTTCAAGTTTGTGTATGGTGAACACTGACAAGAGTCAGCCCTTGCTTGTGTGTGTGTGTGTGTGTGTGTGTGTGTGTGTGTGTGTGTGTGTGTGTGTGTGTGTGTGTGTGTGGTGTGTGTGTTGTGTGTGTGTGGTGTGTGTGTGTTGTGTGTGTGTGTGTGTGTTTGATTGAATATGACAACTTGGGTGTTTGTGTGAGTTTTTGTAGGTGAGACAAAGAGATGGTGATATCTTGGGTCAAAGTCACATACCTAGCTGGATTAATGTGCCTTAGCTCAGCATCTTCTATAAGTGTATGTGCGTGTGCGTGTGCGTGTGCATGCCTTGGCGCGCGCTCACGCGTGTGTGTGCATGTCTGTGCATGCGTATCGTTTGTGTGTCTGTGAATACGTGTATTCATTTGTATTATTTAGATCTTCTTTTTACAGTGACTCTTAGTACTGTTGTGCCTCTGTACTTACGAGGGTGAGTCAAAACGTAATGCCTTTTTCTTTAGTACAGGAACAATTACCGACACATGAACATGTATCATACATCAAAATGAAACTGGTCCTCTGGGGATCACATCCCTACTTCTCAACATAGTCACCGTTTCTCTCAATAGCAATGTTTCACCTTCGAATGAGGGCATGTATCCCTGCCTCGAAAAATTCTGTTGACTGTGCTTGGAGCCACGTCTTCACCGCAGTTTTCACTTCCTCGTCACTGGCATAATGTTTGCTTCTCAAACCCTCTTTCATGGGGCCGAAGGGATGATAGTCTGATGGCGATAAGTCTCGTGAGCATGCGGTAAAGTTGTCCACCCGAATGAGGAGATTGTCTCCCTTATCCTGATGCTTGTGTGTGGTCGAGCATTGTCATGCGTAAGGAGGACATTATCGATTTGCAAGTTGGGTCTCACTCGTCGGATTCTTGCTTTGAGCCTCGTCAGGGTCTCAGTGTATGCCTGAGAGTTTATTGTTTCTCCTCTTGGCAAGAAATCAGCCAGAATGACACCTTGAGCATCCCAAAAGACAGTCGCCATGATTTTTCCAGCTGACTTTTCCGTCTTGAACTTTTTCGGATTTGGTGACTTATGGTGGCGCCATTCCATTGACTGCCTCTTTGATTCCAGTTCATAATGGTGAATCCATGTTTCATCACCGGTAACGAGCCTTCCAAAGAAGGTGTTGTCTCTTTGACTTTGTTCAAGAAGTTTAGTGCAGGCGTTGACCCTGTCAGTCTTGCGTTCGGTAGTCCGATCTCTCGGTACCCAACGGGCACACACTTTTGAAAACCCAAGTGATTCAACAATGTTATAAACACTTCCATGGCTCACTTCAAGGTTTTCTGCCAACTCCTCAAGAGTTATATGCCTATCTTCTCTAATTCTCGCAGCTCCCATCTTTTCATCATTTACACGACAGACCCACCTGCGAACATTGCTATAATCTATTCTCCTTATACACATTCTGTAATCGTCTGTGAATGTTCACAGGGGTTTCCCTCTCAGCAACAAGGAATTCAACCACTGCTCTTTGTTTTTGACGCAGCTCTAAGGGGACAGCCATTTTGAATTTTCCTCACGAGTCTATGAACCGGAAACATACCAAACAAAATATTTCAGTCCGTAACAATTATAATCATTTGTAACTGAGCAACATTTCAGGTAATTTTGTCAAAAACTTCGTCTGATATAAATAAAAGGCATTACATTTTGACTCACCCTTGTATTTTCATGTTTTGCCAGTGTCTGCCTTTACTTGGTTAAAAGTTTGATAATGTTCTCTTCTCTGTCTGTCTGTCTGTCTGTCTGTCACTGTCTCTGTCTCTATTTCTGTCTCTCTGTCTCTGTCTCTCCCTCCCTCCCTCTCTCTGTCCTCTCTCTCCTCTCTCTCTCTCTCTCATCCTGCAAGTCTGTCCAAATATATTTCTCCCTGGGTCTACCTTGTGTTCCCTTTCCCTCCATCTCCCCCCCCCCCCCTCTCTCTCTCACTATATATAATATATGTTTGTGTGTGTGTACATATATTTACATATATATACATATGTATATATCCATCCATCCATCTGTCTATCTATCTATCTATCTATCTATCTATCATCCATCCATCTATCTATCTATCTATCTATATCTATCTATCTATCTATCTGTCTATCTATCTATCTATCCTATCTATCTATCTATCTAGCTATATCTATCTATCTATCTATCTGTCTATCTATCTATCTATCTATCTATCACTTAATCTATCTATGTGCGTACGATACGTATGCACACACATATACACACGTCCGCGCGCACGCACACACACGCACACACACATACAGAAGATGCTGAGCTAAGGTACGTTAATCCAGCTAGGTATGTTACTTTTGACCCAAGTTGTCACCATCTCTCTGTCTCTCCTACAAAAACAACTCACACAAACACCCACGTTATCATAATGAAGACTAGGAAGAGACAAGTAACATTCATAGGGCCATTTTATGAGGAAAGGGGAATTAGAGCGCCTGGTCACAACAGGAAAGCTGGAAGGAAAGAGAACACCAGGCAGACCGAGGGAGAAAATACTGTGTGAACTTGCAGGGTGACTGAGGACAGAGAGGGTAGAAGATGTGCTTGCGGCGACCAAGAACAGATGCATATGGAGGGCCATGATCGCCAACGTCATGCGGCAGAGCACATGAAGATGATGATGAATGTTCTCTTCTAGTGAAGTGCTACGAACATAATTTTGACTTGAACTATTTGCGCTATATCAGTAAAAATAGTAGTAGTTGTAGTGGTAGCAGCAGCAGTAGCAGCAGCAGCAGCAGCAACAGAAGCAGTAGAAGTAGTAGTAGTAGTAGAAGTGGTAGTAATTTTAGCAATAGTAATAGTAGTAGGGTAGTAGTATTTTGCGAACACATAACTGTCTATTTTAATTGTAGCCCGAATGCAAGCGTGTTTCTGTGTATAAACGTAAATGATTTACACAGATGGTTTTTCCGTCATTAAACATGGCATTCTCATTTCCCTGTTTGTTCGTGTGATTGTTGCTTTAATGCTTCCTTTTTTTTCTTGTTGTCCTTTGTTTGTATGTTTTAAGTCTTATGTTTTGTTTCATTATATTTCTCTAATTTTGAATGCTGCGTTTCACTTATATGATTTTATACACATATGTTTAAAATAGCTAGGACTATGTATAAGACAGGCACTAGGAATGTGTGACCCTATCTACTGTCAGTAAGTAATAGAGTATTTTCAAAGTTCAAGTTTTTGCCATTCTGCATGTATTCGTGCATACTATTCTGCCGGTGTATGTCATATACCATAGGTGACTTGAATGTTTTCGTATTTGTTTACAAATCAATGTACAACATGACTAATGAAACAACGGTATCTTCTTTGAAAGGTCGAAAAACAGTTTTTGTCTTTCCCCTCTAATTTATTTCTCCTCTTTCCTTCTTTCTTTCTTTCTTTTCTTTTTTCTTTCCTTCTTTCTTTGTTTTCTTTCTTTCTTTCTTTCTTTTCTTTCTTTCTTTCCTTCTTCCTTTTTTTTCTGTTTTCTTATCTATCACAGGTCTAGTCCTGTTGGGTGGGCACATGACAAACGCCTGCTACCAACACTGCTCCGCTACGTTTAATCACAAGATCCAGCTCCTGACGGGACTCACAGACTCCGCCATTCTGACTCAGCGATCTTGCCAGTGAGTATAGTACAGAGTTTTTGTTTGTTTGTGTATTTGCTTTGTCCGTACCTCTCGCAGTGTTTCTTGTTATCTTCGGCTTGTGGCTTGGCCACTGACTTCAGGGAATCAGGCCTGATGACTGCAGGGAAAGACCTGCTGGCTGCTGGGAAAGACGGCAAACTTGGGATCCCGCTCATTTGGAGCATGTCAGACCTTGCTGAACGGCAAAATGCGCTGTGTATGGAGCATCATGCCTGGTCACTTTCGCGGCCGTTCAAACAACCCCTGTAGTTGAAGTAAGGCAACGTTGGGAGTTTCCCTACACACGGCACCTGTGACGTTAGTGCATATGGAATTCATTCCGCGTGCACAGACGTCGTCTTGAGAAAATGTAAGTGTAATTGTAACCGGAAGATTCCGACTGCTAACTGTCGAGACTATAGCAAGGGGAAAGGAACTGGCAGCTATGTAAGCTGGTGGCAGGGAAGGCTGCCCGAAAGAAAGATGAAGACCAGAGTGGAGTGAGAGAGGTGTTTTCTAGTCTCTCTTGGTCCGGAGGCTAGGTTGGACCTGGTTGGTGCGCGTTGTGTGGCTATGTCCCGGGGTTTGTCATCTTCCCCACCTTGCCATTCGGTTTGTAAACAAGGTAAATGATGACTGGGTCCGAATGGGTCATGCAACACATGTTCAACCTCCCTTTGCATGATGAAATGCGTATTGAGTGGCGTCGGGAGCATGGGAGGTGATTGTCCAAAGAGTGGAGAGGCACTGGCTCTCCAGGTCCCATCCGCACCCTCGTGGTGTTTCTTGTCAACTAGTACAGCGGTTTTTGTTTCTTTGTTTGTTTGCCTGTTTGTTTTTTCTTTATCTTATTTTGATCATATACACTTTCTGTGTTTGGATTCTTCTCAGATATGTGTATCTATGCTTCTGGTTCCGTTACATAGTGCAGACGATATCTTGCTGCACAATGTGCATATTCTTGAGATTATCATTGTCAAGTTTCAGCTAAGAAGCTCTAGCGCTGAAATGTAAAGTATCATTATCATTTTCATTGTTTGTGGGTGTGCACGCTGGGTGTTTCCAAGTTTTTATAAGATGCCAAACACTGAAATAAATTACAGGATCTTTAACGTGGATGTTTGATGTTCTACGAGCGTATACATACAAATGGGGGGGGGGGGGGGGCGCTAACAGGTCTGCACACCTGTCAACCTTGGAGATGGGAAAAGCCCTTACGTCCTTATCTTTCACCCACCAGACGGGAGATACCCAGGCAGAATCGAATCCAGACCTTCCAACTGGACACCGGAAACCTTACCCACTTGACTATTTCACCCGTCACAGTTGTTTGATTTTACTGGATTAAGAGAGAGAGAAGAGAGACAGAGAGAGACAGAGAGAGACAGAGAGAGACAGAGACACAGAGAAAGAGACAGAGAGAGAGAGAGATAGACAGAGAGAGAGACAGAGACAGAGACACAGAGAGAGAGAGAGATAGACAGAGAGAGAGAGAGAAAGTGTGTGTGTGTGTGTGTGTGGTGTGCGTGTGTGTGTGTGTATGTGTGTGTGTGTGTGTGTGTGTGTGTGTGTGTGTGTGTGTGTGTGTGTGTGTGTGTGTGTGTGTGTTTGTCTATTTTCCCAAGATGAACTCATTGCACCCGGGCAATTCCATCCAACTCTGCAAGTAATGATATGGCCGAGTGCATGGGTCTGCACAAAATTCTGTGCTCTGGCAAAGTCATAGAATTGGGAGTGGGGGGGGGGGGGAGAGAACTAGCTCTGTGAAACAGTGACACCAGCAGAATGACTATAGCGTTATTCAGATGGGCAGCCAACGAGCCAACTTTAATGTTGCGGGGAGGTATTGAACTCGAAATATACGATTCTGCTTTCGGGGCTCTGTCAAAATAACTAGAACTGAGAACAAAATGGGACATCATATGTCTCCTGTGTCCATGATCCAGGTTAATAAAATATAATGGAATAATAAATAATGATAATGATAATAATAACAACAACAACGATGATGATGAATAAAAACAATAGTAATAATAATAACGACGACGACGATGACGATGATGATGATGATGATGATGATGATGATGATGATGATGATGATATGATGATGATGATGGTGATGATATAATGACAGTCATTGCGCGCCTAATCTTGATTCAAAAATCAAAGCAAGGAGCACACTCTCATCATTCACCAAAGCAATCGCCCAACAAGGATCAAACCTCAAGTGTACACGCTAATTGGGAGGGGGAAGACAGAGAGGGAATGGGACGTCTGAATCCTGACTCAAGCCGTCAAACTCCATCTGTAAAACTACAACACACACACACACACACACACACACACACACACACACACACACACACACACACACACCACACACCACACACACACACAACACATCCACAACAACAACAAACACACCACAACACACACACACACACACACACTCACACCACCCCACCACACACACACCACACACACAAACAACAACACACACACACACACCCCACACCACACACACACACACACACACACACACACACACACAACACACACACACACACACACACACACACACACACACACACACACACACACACACACACACACACACACACACACACACACACACACAACACACACACACACACACACACACACACACACACACACACACACACACACACAACACACACACACACACACACACACCACACACACACACACACACACACACACACACACAACACACACACACCACACACACACACACACACACCACACACACACACACACACAACACACCACACACACACACACACACCCCACCACACACACAACACAACACACACACACCACACACTGTTCCTACATATTCTCTATTGTTGTTTTTTCATCTTCTATTTCTCCTTCTCTCTTTAACTCAGTTTTCTTTTTCACTCAGTTTTGCTGTCACATTTTTTTTATCAAAACTTCAGAAAGCCAAAATGGCTATCTGGGCTTCAAGGGGAGGACCTAGGGACGAAACCTATGTCTACAATATTTTTATGCAAGGACAGCGGACGAAACCAGGAAAAGCACATCGCCATACTACGGCGCCATTCGTTTTTTTCTTCTATGTATATATGTGTAATCGTTCCAGTGCAAAGAAAAGATGCCCAAAAGAACTAGATAACTACAGGCCCATGGTTCTTACATCCTTCGCCTTCAAATGTGCCGAAAGAGTTGTGCTGCAACAACTGAGAGTGGAAACAGCACAAAAACAAGATCTTCTGCAGTTTGCTTATTCAAAGAGTAAAGTATCTTCTCCTGTTTGCTTATCCAAAGAGTAAAGTAACAAAGACGCCAAACTAACTTTCCCTACAGTTTTGGTTTCAGTTTCAGTTTCTCAAGATGACGTCTTCGCGCTCGGAATGAAGCCCATATTCAGTAACTTGCGCTGTGGATGAAGACAGGCAGGGTGGGAGAAGTACTGCAGCGACAAAGGATAGATTCATATGGAATGCCATGATCGCCAGCGCCATGCGGCAGGGTACAGGATTATGATGATGCACTAACATCACATGTGCCATGTGGTGGTGATCATAGCACAACTTAAGCCTGTACATAAATCCATGAGCTTGCTAGGTCCCGAGGTCGTACCTAGCCTATGTTTTACCTAGCCTACATATTTTGTTTTGTAATTGTATAAGTCTATCATTGGAACAATCTTCTACATAACTTACGTCAACACCTGGACTATCCAAAAAATGCGATGCAAGAATACTGATCATTGACTTTAGCAGCGCCTTGAATACAATCCAGCCACATCTCATGGTGGAGAAACTCCCGAACATGTCCATCAATCCTGTGCTTCTTCGATAGGTCTAGGACTTCCTTAAATGCGGACAGCCAACACCGGGGCCCCACAGGGATGCATACTGTCTCCAGTGCTGTTCATGCTGTACACAGCTGACTGTAGGAGCAGCAACGAATCGAATCTACTCATTAAATTTGCAGTTGACTGTTCCTTAACAGGAATGATCAAACAAGACCAGTCACTATATATGAGAACTGTCGAGTGGCGTGATAACTTTTTGGAGTTAAATATGACAAAAACAAAAGAGCTGATCATTGACTTTCAAACGACAAGGAATAACTTTGACCCCATCATCATCAAGGGACAGCAGGTGGAAGTTGTCAGCACCTATAGCTATTTAGGAACTG
Organism: Monoplex corrugatus; assembly: GCA_030674185.1. NCBI lineage: Eukaryota > Metazoa > Mollusca > Gastropoda > Littorinimorpha > Ranellidae > Monoplex > Monoplex corrugatus. The sequence continues at coordinate 28,315,632 of JAPXFY010000019.1, forward strand.
GCATGGATGATAATTTGAACTGATCAGCAAATATTGATGATGTCTGCAAGAAATCTAGTCAGTGGCTGTATTTCCAGTGGAAACTTAGGTCCTTCCGAGATGCAACAAAACCTTGTCCCTCTTCTACCAGTCTATCATTCAGTGTCATGCGATTCAACCACGCGTGCCCCATTGCCACGCATACTGACACGGGTCGACCGGACAAAACTACAAGGAAATCTGTAAAAATCATGAACAAGGACCTCACCACCACCGGTGTCATCTTTGAGGTGACTGCAGTGACGAAACTGATCAAGATCCTATCATATCTAGACCAACTTCTCATGGTTCTGTGTCATCTTGTGTTTCCAACCGTTAGACTTTCACCCGTCTCTGCAGCTTCAAGTCCAGGACTTCACGAATGAGAAATTCCTTTGTTCCTACAGCAGTCAGATCGTACAGTTCTCGTCTATGATTTTGGTCAACTTTCTTCTGTCGGGATAAGGGAAGGGGGGGCTGGGAGGGGGCTAAGAGAGAGGAAGGGAACGGGCATGGAAGGGGAAGGAATACGGTGGATGAGGAGAGGTCATAGGGAAAGATGTACGTATGTACATGTACTGAGGGGTGTGGGGAAGTACAGAAATGGGGCTGGTATGACAGAGCTGGGGAAGGTACAAGATAGATGAAGTCAACAACGAAAGGAAAGGAAGTGAGTGAGAGAGAGGGGGAGGAAGAGAGATACAAAGAGAGATAGAGAGATAGATGTATAGATAGATAGACTGATGTCTAGCTAGATGGATAGATAGAGAGACAGTGAAAGAGAGAGAGAAAATGAGAGAGGGAGAATGAGAGAGAGAGACAGAGAAAGAGAAAGAGAGAGAGAGAATGAGAGAGAGAGAGAGAAAGAGAGACAAGAGAGAGAGAGAGAGAGGCTAGAGACGGTAGCAAGGGTGGGGAGGGGAGGGGACCAATCCCCAAAACAATCAGAAATAGGAAATCACGTCTGCTGGATAAGCTTCAACATCAACAACGTTAAGCATAAGGCTGTCGTAATCGCAGCTGAGAAATGTGCGTCTGACAATCAGATTTTGATAATGTTGCTATGGTGTGCTTCTTCTCTATGTATATTAATTAATCTGAATAATATTAACGATAATACTTTTATTAGGCATTTCATTAAATCTGTTCAGATCAAATTGTACATTAGTTAGCATTCCTACGTTATTTCCATTGGAACATTCTGGACTATCGTGTGATCATTGCTATTCCTAATTATATAACCCAGCTTGCCACATTAGCAGTGTGCCTCAAACGGCTTGCATCATAGGACGACTGAACGGTCCTGTGTCAATGCAACGATGGACTTTGCTATGGTACACTTGACTGAGGCCATTTTATGAGGAAAGGGGAAGTGGAGCACCTGGTCACAACAGGAAAGCTGGAGGGAAAGAGAGCACCAGGTAGACCCAGGGAGAAAATATTGCACGGACTTGCAGAGTGGCTGAAGACAGAGAGGGTGGAAGAGGTATTTGCGGCAACAAGGGATAGAAACAGATGGACGGCCATGATCGCCAAAGCCATGTGGCAAGGCACTTGATGATGATGATGACACTTGACTGATGTACGCTGTATTGTCTGAGAGGTTTGTCCTTCGTAGCCGTAGGCCTATACGCAGTTATCTATCATTTGTCATCCAAGTACAATGGCCACAGTTCAACAGGAATGAAGCCAGTTTTTTTTAAGTTACACCAAATCGTAGTGTAATATGTTAATCAGTTTGACGACTAGTGACGTGCTGAAACATGGTACACGTGAGTACGTGGTACACAGTGCGCTTGCATATGTGTGAGAGTGTGTGCTGGGTGTCTATCATGCCTATAGCAAATGTCAGAATAGGCGTGAAGTCAGTGCTGGGTTTTGTTTTTGTTAATCCTTTTGTTTTTTGTTTGTTTGTTGTTGTTGTTGTTGCTGATTTTTGCATGAAACTAAGTTTTGAACATTTAACAGAGTGTACGTTTCCACTGACATTGAACCTCCAATCTCCAGTTATTTACTGTATATATCTGTTCCGTTTTTGAAGATAAGATAAACAGATACACATGTCATTTACGTGTAACCAAGATTGTTCCAATGATAGGCTGACGCAATACTAGTATAAAAAATATAGACTAGGTATGATATAGCTAGGTAGGGCCTCAGGGCCTGGCCAACTGATAGGTTTATGTGCAGGCTTAAAGTTTGTGGCACGATCACCATACACATGGCACCTGTGACATTAATGCATATGGAATTCGTTCCGAGCGCAGAGACGTCTTGAGAAATTATGACTGAATCTAAAACCGAAACATGTGATGTTGATGTCTGTCGATTTACTTTCAGAATACATGTACTTGCCTCATAGTTAAACTTGTCTGTGGTTATCGCCTTGCCGAGGGAAGAGGAGTGGGTGGGAGTAGAGGGGAGCCATTTTGAATCTTGCGATGGTTTGACGTTTCTTTAATTGTGTGCTGATCAGCATGCTTGCCGTGGCGTGTGTGTGCGAGAGGTTGCTTATGCGTGTGTGTGTATGTGTGTGTGCGTGTGTGTGTGTGTGTGTGTGTGTGTGTGTGTGTGTGTGTGTGTGTGTGTGTGTGTGTGTACGTAGGGTGTGTGTGTGTGTGTGTGTGTGTGTGTGTGTGTGTGTGTGTGTGTGTGTGTGTGTGTATGTGTTTTACTCTGTGTGTGTGTGTGTCTGTTTGTATACGAAGGTGTGCGTGTGTGCGCACGTGTCTGTATGTGTTGTGTGTGTGTGTGTGTGTGTGTGTGTGGTGTGTGTGTGTGTGTGTGTGGTTGTGTGTGTGGTTGTTGTGTGTGGTGTGCGTGTACATGAAATTCGATATGCCACTAAAAAGCCAGAATATCAACGTTCCTTGCTGTTTTGGAAAGGGCAAATAAAAAATCTTGAATCTTGAATGTTTTTTGGTTTATTTAAGAAAGTGGATGTTTCTACAAACGTTTGCCAAGTACAACTCTTCTCTTGCCATGGGGTGTTTTACACGCGCTAATTACAAGCTGCACATGGGACCTTGATTTATAGACAGATCTGAACGGCTAGCACCCAGAGTAGTACTCTAGATATAGTGAAGAAGAAAATGGATAAGGGAAGGAAACCCTGTGTGAACAGGAATCGAACCCTAAATCTCTTGTTTCACAGACAGGTGATTTAGTGCAACGTGTGGCCTAATGATTAAAACATTTGCCTGAGACGTTGTAAACCCAAGTTTGAATCTAGGATTGGACAGGGATTTTTCTCGCCCCTTAGCCCTTTGACTCCCACACCCTGTCCTACAGCATCCTGTATCGACAACCATGCTAGCAAAGCAAAAGCTTAACCCTTTGACTCCCACACCCTGTCCTACAGCATCCTGTATCGACAACCATGCTAGCAAAGCAAAAGCTTAACCCTTTGATTCCCTCTCCCTATCCACCCGCAGAAAGCTGGTGGATAGGGTGAGGAATCAAAGAGTTACGTTTTTTGCAGTTGGTGGATAGAATGCGGGAGTCAAGGGGTTAAAGATCCCACGGAAACGATGTTGCCTCTGGCAAATGTTTGTAGCAAAGTCCAGTTTCGTAGGTAAGCAAAGATATGAGAACACAAAAAAGTATATAAAAAAAAATGGATGGCGCGGCTTTGCGGCGATGTGCTTTGCATCTGGAGTTACTTGGTAAATCTGTTGAGACAACAGCAACAACAACAGCAACAATGATAACAACAACAGTGAAGAAGACAACGATGAAGACAAGAACTGCAGTAGCAACAACAACCACAACAACAGTAATGACGACGACTCTGACAAGAACCACAAAAGATAAGGAATAGATAGATAGATAGATAGATAGATAGATAGGTAGTTAGAAAGATAGATAGATAGATAGGTAGGTAGGTAGATAGATAGATAGATAGATAGATACACTGATAGAGAGACAGACAGACAGATAGACAGACAGGCAGACAAGCAAACAGGCAGACAGACAGACTGACATACAAGTAGATAGGTAGATATAGACAGACAGACTGACATACAGATAGATAGATAAACAGACAGACTGACAGACATATAAATACATAGATAGATAGATAGACAGACAGACAGACAGATGGATAAGTACAATGAAAACAGTTAAACAACTAACTAACAGGATCACTACTGCATATTACCAATGATGTCGGCATAGAAATACCTGTTCAACCTTTGCAGTGTGTTTTCAACAGAGCCATGGCGGAACAGATGGTGTGTTTGGAGGAGAACCGGCCTTCCTGTGACAGCACCAGCCTTCAGTATGTCAACACTATACTGGGCTTCATCAGCCTGACTACGAGAGAACCTGCGCTCAGTCTATGTCCGCGGGTGAGTAGTTTTGGCCTAGGGTAGGTGCTGTTGTTGGTGTTCTGTCAGTGTGGCTTGGATTGGATCGGATTTTGGATTGGGTTTTAGTTTGGGTTGGGTTGGTGTTGAGTTTGGGTTTGCGTTGGGTTGGTGTTGGGTTTGGGTTTGGGTTTGGGTTGGGCTTTGGGTTGTGGTTGGGTAGGTGTTGGGTTTGGGTTGTCGTTTGTTTGTGTTGGGTTTGGGTTTGGGTTTGGGTTGTGGTTGGTTGGCGTTGAATTTGGGTTTGGGTTTGGGTTGTAGTTGGTTTGAGTTAGGTTGAGGTGATTTGGGTTGAAATAAGATCAATAGGAAAGGGAATAAGAGAAAACAAATTGGGGAAATTTAGGGAAAGAAATTCTGCTAGGAGATTTCGCGCATGCAATGATTATTTGAATGTGATATATATATATTTATTATATATATATATATATATATATATATATATATATATATATATATATATATATATATATATGTGTGTGTGTGTGTGTGTGTGTGTGTGTGTGTGTGTGTGTGTATACTGTGTGTACGTGTGTGTACGTGTGTGTGTGTGTGTGTGTGTGTGTGTATGTATGTGTTTGCGTTATTGTTGTTGTCTTTGTTGTTGTTGTAATGGTACTTGTTGCTCTTTATATTGTTGTTGTTGTTGTTGTGAGCGTGCATGTGTGTGTTTCCGTGTCTCCATTTTCTAAATTTACGGCATCGTCAATTTTGTTTCCTTAATTTTGAATATAGGTCTTGCGTGAATGGTGCCGGTACTTTGTAGATAATTTGATCCCTTGACGAGTTTTTATCTCTTTCTTTCTTTTTTCTTCCTTTTATCGTTATCATTTGTTTCAGAATTTATGATAGATGTGTGTTTCGGTTAAATACATTAATACAAAAATATGAGAATTATGTGTATGAGTTGCAAGCCTAGTGTATGCATATTTCGTACTCCAAGCGTTGCTTAAACAGCACTGCATAGCATAGCAAAGCATAGAATAGCATAGCAGAGCGTAGCATAGAACCGCATAG
>JAPXFY010000019.1:28323533-28336033 GCA_030674185.1 Monoplex corrugatus
CTTCTACTACTACTACTTCTACTACTACCACTGCTGCTGCTGCTGCTGCTACTGTTGTAGATCCAGCCATTATTATTATTATTGTTATTATTATTATCACCATCATCATCATCATCGTGATCATCATTTTCTCCATTGTTACTGTTGTTGTTGTTGTTATCACTTGTGTCGTTGTTATTACGACATCTGCAGATCGCTGGACGATTACACGGTGTGTGTGGAAGACTTAATGCCGGAGTGTGGCAAGCACCTAAGCCACGCCATTGACTCCATCCGCTCCATGCAGCAACAGTACACAGCAGACTGCTCAGGTGGGTAGGACTGGTCACTGCGTCGTTCCTTCTGTACATTTTAACCCTTTGACTCCCACACCCTGTCCACCAGCATCCTGCATTGACAACCATGCCAGCAAAGCAAAAACTTACCTCCTCTTTGATTCCCTTCCCTTCCTGCAGGAAGCTGGTGGATAGGGTGAGGGAATCAAAAGGTTAAGTTTTTGCGGTTGGTGGATAGTGTGCAGGAGTCAAAGGGTTAATCCTTTGACTCTCGCACCCTATCCACTCGCGTCCTGCATTGCCATCCGTGCTAGCAAAGCAAAAACTTACCCCTTAGATTCCCTCACCCTGTTGGTGGATAGGGTGCAGGAATCAAAGGGTTTTAAGTCCTACCACTCTTGGGGTATATGAGGACTAGTTATAGGAATGTTGCAAATACAAGACTTTAAACATTGTGGATCCAGACAGGGATGAAATTGAACTGTCAGTGGGTGTGGTCGGTTTTGTCTGTTTGCTGTACACTATTGATGGCAGGTGTAATGATTATTGAATGTTGTTGGTCGGTGTGTGGTTAGAGATGGTGTGATGGTGTTGATCGATGATGTTAGTATCTGGCAGGTGTGGCTTCGTGGTTAAATCGCCTGCCTGATACGAGAGAAACACAGGTTCAAATCTCTGACTGGACGGAGATTGTTCTCCCCACCCACCCCTCTCCCATCTCCCACCTTCGTGAAATCTCATGTTTTGGTCTAGGTCCCAATCTTTCGGGTGAGATGATAAACCAAGGTCTTGTGTCCAGCACGCGCTTAGGGAACGTTTAAGACCCACGGCAACAAAGATATTGTCCTTTGCAGCATTTCTCTATCATCCAAATCTACTTTTATAGGTTAATAGAATTACTGATACATATGCTAAAATAAATAAATAAATGAAAAGATATGAAAAAATTAAAAAAAAAAGCCCACAATAACCAATGGCACTGCACTGCGACAGCGCACTCCTCCTAAGTTGTGACCAAAGAAAAGCAAATGAAGACAGAACATGTATGGGTGTTGCGGTGCGCGGTGCGCGGTGCTTGGTATTGGAGAAGTGTTGCTCCCTCAACCTCCTGAAACTCCTGTTTCTTATTTCTCCACCCCGTCACCCTCCTCTCCGTGTCTCCAACATTTCGTTTGATTTTGGTTTTGTATTTAGATATTTTTGTTCTCTGTTTACATTGATAACACGTCTAAAGGTCCCACGGCAACAAGGGAGTTGTCCCTGGCATAATTATGTAAAACATAATCCATTTTCTTAGATAAACAAACACGCACGTATGCAAAAAAGAGGCGAGGGTGACCTGACACAGCCCGGTTTTCGCATGTCCCTCGTAGATCCACTGTTACAAAAATGAGTAAATGCTAACAGATATACCAACAGGCTTCGCTATAATCAGAGGTACAATACAAATCCGTGTGTACTTTGGAATTTGTGTTTCCCAATACGTGAAAAGTCATTCAGTCTGTTTGTCTGCAGGCTGCCTCTCTCTCCCCTGTCTGTCTGTCTATCTGTCTGTCTGTCTGTCTGTCTGTCTCTCTCTCAATCACTCTCCCCCCCCCTTTCTGTCTGTCCCTGTGAGTGTGTGTGTGTGTGGTGTCTCTCTCTCTCTCTCTCTGTCTGCCTCTCTGTCTGTCTCTCTGTCTCTAATTCTGTCTCCGTGTCTTTTGTATGTCTGTCTGTCTGTCCCTGTCTGTCTCTATCTCTGTCTCTCTGTCCGTCTATCTCCCTGTTCTCTCTGTGTCTCTCTGTCTCTCTCTCCCTCTCTATCTCCCTGTCTCTCTTTGTGTCTCTCTGTCTCTCTCTCACTCTCTCTCTCTCTGTCTCTCTGTGTCTCTCTGTGTCTCTCTCCCTCTCTATTTCCCTGTCTTTCTTTGTGTCTCTCTGTCTCTCTCTCCCTCTCTCTCTCTCTGTCTCTCTGTGTCTCTGTGTCTCTGTCTCTCTGTTTGTCTGTCTGTCTGTCTCTCTCTCTCTCTCTCTCTCTCTGTTCCTCGTCCTCTCTTCTCATTTGTTTGTGCGTGCGCCTGTCTTGTCGTGTGATGTTGCGTGGTTGTGTGTACGTGCGTGCGTGTGTATGTTGCGTGGATGTGCGTGTGTATGCATTATTTCTTTTAACATCTATTCACACATGTGCTTTTATATGTACACGCGCGCGCATGTATGCTTGTGTTTGCGTTTGTGTATGCGTGTGTAAGTGTGTGTGTGTGCGTGTGTGTGTGTGTGTGTGTGTGTGTGTGTGAGTGCACATATGTGCGCCCACGCCAGCATGTTCACTTGTTTTTTTATGTGTATGCATTTGCTTATGAATAAAGCTATCTTCTCTCTATCTTTGTACAGCTACCTCCAGTCCCCTGGCCCACACAGAATGTGTGAACGACACACTGGACTGTTACATAGACTTCAACACTACATACCAACATGCACGTAGTCAGTACCTCATGGCAGAAATGTGCAGGTAAGAGGTCAATTTGACACAGACAATTATATATCTGGTGATGATAGACTCCCCTATCGATCCGAAAGATTGGAATACTTCTTGGTCCTTTAGGAAAAGACAAGCAACATTTACAAGGCATTTTGTGAGGCAAGAGAAATTAGATTACCCAGTCACAACAGGAAAGCTGGAGAGAAAAAGAGTACCAGGTAGACCCAGAGAGAAAATATTGGACGGACTTGCAGGGTGGCTGAGGACAGAGAGGGTGAGAGATGTACTTGCAGGGACAAGGGATAGATTCTTGTGGAGGGCCATGACCGCCAACACCATGCAGCAGGGTATGTGATGATGATGATGATGATGATGATGAGGGATGATGATGATGATGATGATGATGATGATGATGACGATGACGATAATATGTGATGATGATGATGATGATGATGGTCCTTTATCGCCTGATATGGGTCTGCATCTGGGATATAGGACCGATTCTTGAGCACAATTTTGTCCTCCGGCGAGTGCTGCATCGGAATGGGTCTTACCGCTTTTAGGTTCTGCTTCCTTCGGTCCCTCTTCTGTTAAATGGTAGCTGTTCTATGTTGTTCATATGTGATTGTGCGTTGTGTGCACTGCTATCGCCGGCTTACTCTGTTCTCTGTTGCTGGCCCTGTTAGCTCTGTTGATAAGAGCGCCATGTTGACAACGCACGGATCGTAGGTTCGACTCTTAGGAGGACCATTTTGTGATCTGCCAATGGCATCGTCCGATCACCGAAGTTAACCCTGACCAGGAAATTTTTGCAGTGTGGAGGGGATGTGCAGTCCTCTCACCACTCTCTCGCCTGCTGACGCTCGTAGTTCAACTGTACCAATAAATGCCGTGTGTAGAATGGTCTCAGTAGGAGCTTTAGAGCTTTACCTATCTGGTATAATACTACACTCATCGTAACGTGAATAGACCCAGTCGTAGTGGCAAAGTGGTCAGCACAGCAGTCTAAACACTGGGAGTTTAAGGGTTCGAATCAGTGTGAATCTTAGTGGATTTTTGTTGGCCTCAGTCAATTCTGTAATGGTGTTGGTTTTGTGTAATGAGAAAACAGAGTATCTCATATTATCAGAGAGGGATATGTGTGTGTTTGTGTTTTTGTGTGTGATTGAATATATATATATATATATATATATATATATATATATATATATATATAATATGTGTGTGTGTGTGTGTGTGTGTGTGGTGTGTGTGTGTGTGTGTGTGTTGTGTGTGTGTGTGTGTGTGTGTGTGGTGATCAAAATGTGTTTGCAAGATTTTTCACCTTTCTCTCTCTGGATGGCTCTTTCCCCAAAGAGCGAATGCATAAGTTTGAAGGACAAGGTATCAAGATCAATGTCATAAAGCATAAAGGAAAAGAAAAACAAGAAGAAGAAGAAGAAAAAAAAAATAAGAACAACAACAGGAAGAAAACAAGAGAAAGAGATCAAAAAGAAGAACAAGAAGAAGAACGAGAAGAAGAACAACAAGAGAAAAACAAGAAGAAGAAGAAGAAGGAGGAGGAGGAGGAGGAAGAAGAAGAGAAGAAGAAGAAGAAGAGGAAGAAGAAGAAGAAGAAGACGAAGAAGAAGAAGAAGAAGACGGAGAAGAAAAGAAGAAGTAAAGCAACAACAACAAAACAACAAAACAACAACAACGACAAAAACATTATCACCAACAGCAAAATCCGACGACGATAGTGATGTCTATTTGTTTGTTTACTTCCTTGCATGTCTATCTGTCTGCTGGTCTGTTATGTATAGTGCCATGGACAATTACACTCAGTGCATCAACAAAGTGCACACGAGGCAGGAATGTCATCGCTATACGCAGCAAGCCTTGGCGGGTATCTACACACTGAAAAATCAAAATGCCGTGTACTGCGGAACAGGTAAAATACTGTGTGGCGTTGTATGATATAGTGTGCATGTAAATGTGTTCGTTCGTTATTTCTTTTAACGTCTGTTCACATATGTGCTTTTAGACGTAAAAAAAAAAAAAAAAAAAAAGTGAAGATTTACGAAATCATAAAAATTTAACATATTAAATTAACATTAAAAAAAAAAAAAATTATAGGACAATAGAAAAGCAATCATAACATTAGAACGATCAGGCTTGAAAAGATTGCTCAGGGCTGTATGTGTGTATGTTACCGCGCGCGCACGCGTGCGTGTGTGTGTGTATGTGTGTGTGTGTGTGTGTGTGTGTGTGTGTGTGTGTGTGTGTGTGTGTGTGTGTGTGTGTGTGTTGTAAGTGAGTGTGTGCACGTATACGCATGCGCATGCAACGATCGTATCCCGTGCTGGGTTATGACAAACCATCTGTGATTATCTGGTGGGGTAGAGGGGTAGAAAAGGATAATCTTACCGAATAAAAAACATTGTAACAGTCAAGGAGTAATGATAAAACTAACAAGCAAACAAACAGAGGTAGGTGGGAGTTACAGGTATAAAAACAAGTCGGTCTTAATCAAAGAAAACGACCTACAGGACTGTGCAGTAAATGCCTAGCAAAGTGTAAATACAAAGTGAAATCAGTGTGTTTCTGTTTCAATTTTGAAAATGATACAGGGAAATAAGGTCGCATTCGCTGACAACACAAAAGGTGTTTAACTGTTATAGACTCATTACAGACACATTTGATGGTATTATTGAACTTAATCCGAAGTGAGTCCAGATATAATCTGTAAGCTATTTCTAGTCTTGTAAAACCCTAGTAATTTACGATGAAGGGTCGATAGTGACATTGCGCTTTTATTTTATTTTCTAATATAGCATTCATTTCATGTTCAGAGAGTCGTAAATCAAGTTTAGTACTGTCTGCCCTATTCATTGCTGCACTTTTAGCGATTCTATCGACTCGATCATTATCTATTATACCACAGTGTGATGGAATCCAACAAAAAGTAACGTGAGTATTATTTGTTATTAAACAATGAATTAAAAAGTTTATCTCAAATATTAACGTACTATTTACTTTACATTTGCAGCTCGTCAGGGATTGTAATACAGATTTCGAATCTACACATAATAAGATACTAAATATAGCTATGGGTAGATCTACTATATATTTCAGTGCCATTAGGACGGCGACTAATTCAGACGTGAAGATTAAGTGTCCCTGTCCTAAAGAGTAAGCCTTTTCTACTTTTAAGTTTGGAATTATAAAACCAGCGCCTGCTGCACCATCATCTAGAACAGAGCCATCAGTAAATATTTTCAAGTGATGTGAATATTTTTCATGCAGATGAGACAGAACGTCAATTGCCAACAGGTGCGGATTAATATCTTTTCTCAAGTCAGTTTCAATGTAGTTGATATCAAAAGTAGCAGTGGACAATTCCCAGGGGGGTAGAGGACAACATATCAGTTTATGTGAAACTTTTTTAGGAACTACTCTGCAAATTTCGAGAGCAAGAACAATGTAAATGTGTATGCATGTAAATGTGTGACAATGTATGTGTATGTGTGCGTGCGTGCGTGCGTGGCCCCGCGCGCGGTGTGTGTGTGTGTGTGTGTGGTTTTGCGTGTGTGTGTGTGCGAGCGAGCGAGCGCGCGTGTGTTTGTGTGTGTATGTGTATGTGAATGTGTGTGTGTATCAACGTTTATGTCTGTCTTCCTGTCGTTCTGTCTGTCTGCCTGTCTGTCTCTCTTTCTCTGTCTGTCTCTCCTTCTGTCTGTCTGTCTGTCTCTCTCTCTCACATACACATACACATACACACACATACACACATTCAACATACACACAGCCACACAGCCACATATACACACACAAAACCTCACACGCATACACACAGATTACACTTTCGTGAGCAATACAGTAAATAATATCAATAGTAGTGGTGGTAGTGGTGGTGGTGGTGATGGCAGTAGTAGTAGTAGCAGTGGTGGTGGTGGTGGTGGTAATGTCAGTATTAGTATTAGTATTAATAGTAGTAGTAGTGGTAGTGGTAGTAGTAGTAGCAGTGGTGGCGGTAGTGGTGGTGGTGGTAGTAGTAGTAGCAGCAGCAGTAGAAATAGCAGCAGTAGTAGTACTAGTAGTAGTAAGTAGCAGCAGCAGTAGCAGCAACAGTAGTGGTGATGGTGGTGGTGGTGGTGGTGGTGGTGGTAATAATGGTGGTGGTGGTGGTAGTAGTAGTAGTAGTAGCAGTGGTGGTGGTGGTGGTGATGGTAGTAGTAGTAGTAGTAGTAGTAATAGTAATAGTAGTAATAGTAATAGTTAAATTCTAATCCATTATGTATTCAGATGGAGGACAGCAGGCTCAGTCGTGTTTGGTGGAGTTCCAGAAATGTTACACTTACTTCAATGCTACCTACTTCCCAGCCGTTCATATGGGCAACATGAATGGTATTTGTAGGTAAGTATGGACGCAAGTGCGTTGAGTGGTGTTGAAAAAGATGTATGCGCAGGACATGATCACGTCTGAACAGTGCAGAACAGCTGCTGTTCAACAGAAAATGTGGAAGCAATAAACTGATTAACAAAAACCAACAAACCAACTAAAAGAAAATTCAAACGCATGTTGTCTTGTTTACGAAACAAAACTGTGTGTTTCTGGGCTACGGTTATTTCAGGTTTGGCAGTCCTTTTAATTTTGTTTTATCAAATAAATGTTTACATTCTAATTCCATGTACATGTACTTCTAGACCTGAGTTATCAAACTTTGATAAATCATTGCTTTAGAGGTTTGGCAGTTCCTTTCAATTTTATTTTATTGAAATAAATGTTTACATTATAACTCCATGCACATGTGCTTCTAGATTTGAGTTATCGAACTTCGATAAATTATTGCTTTAGAATAGGAGCTGGAATAAACATTTCTTGAAGAAGGATTCACTGCACTCAAATAGTTACAAGTAAGAGTGAATATAAGATCTTATGTCTCGAGTTCAATCCCAGCCCGCAAGATACAAACTGACCTGTTCGCTCCATTCTTTATGGTGTTGTCAACTTAGTATTTCTTGGGTTCCGTTGCCGTCCCTATCCCCAACAGTCCGCTTCAAGCCGTTGCCAGTGCAGCTCAAGAAGTCTGCCATATTACAGAAAGCGGGTTGAATGGAGCGCATGTGGAAATGTCCGATTGCGATAAATCCGTTTTAAATATCCCTCCTAAATAATACAAGCGGTAGTATTAGTAGTAATAGTAGTAGTAATAGTTATAGTAGTTAGGAGGAGGAGGAGGAGGAGTAGCAGTAGCAGGAGCAGCAGCAGCAGCAGTAGTAGTAGTAGTACTAGTATCAAAATTGTATTATTTTTATTAATATCATTCTTCTTCTTAATATCATTATCAACAATGTTAGTAGCGGCAGTAGTAGTAAGAATAGTACAACAGTAGTGCTATATGATTACTTTCATTTTTTATTTATCTATATTGGCTCACAAAATGAAAGGGGCACAAATAAATGAATTCATAGCAGTAAACATCTGCTTTGAACAGCCTAACAGAAGAAAATGGACATGGAAGAGTCCAGGAGGTAGTGCAAAAAATCAATTTGATTACATTCTCATAAATAAAAGATTTAAAAATACTTTACTGATAGCAAAAACACCACCAGGTTCAGACTGCAACAGAGACCACAATCCTGTAATGGGAAGATTTAGGCTGAAACTAGAGAAAAGAAAACAGACCAAAAGTAACATCGAACTAAATCTTGTACTCTTAAAGCAGATGAATTGACCCATGAAAAATTTAGCGTACATGTTCAAAACAAATGCAGTGCTCTGCAAGACTTTGGTGACAGTGAGGAACAATGGACGAAGTTGAGAGAAAGTCGATAAATGCAGCTTATGAACAAACCCCTAGAGTTGAAAGAGAAGCAAAAAAGAACTGGACGACAAAAGAAATTTCAGGTTTGATGGAAGAACGGAGGAAACTAAAGGGAAAAGAGGAAGATTACCGAAAGATAAACAAAGAAATCGGGAATAGCTTCAATGAAGCTAAGGAAGCTTGGTTGGAAACAAAATGCAAAGAAACAGAAGACCGACACAAAACAGATCCTCAGGTTATGTACAGAAACGTTGCAGAAATTGCCTACAAGAAAAATACATGCACATCAACTGGTTGATTAGATGGGGACAGTACATTAAAGACATTATTAAAGATGATGGAAACGAAGATATGTTTATTCATTGGTTATGATATCAAAACAGGTCTGTGGCACACTATTCCTATTGTGTACAACCGTTATTCGAAGACTGTGGTCGGCACATGGCTCAGGCTTTAGCTTCTGTCAGGGTGCTCAAAGAACAGTTCTCTTTACAATGTGATCCAGGTAAGTGTGTGTGTGTGTGTGTGTGTGTATGTGTGTGTGTGTGTGTGTTTGTGTGTTTGTGTGTGTGTGTTGTTTGTGTGTTTGTGTGTGTGTGTGCGTGCGTGCAGTGTGTGTGTGTGTGTGTGTGGTGTGTGTGTGTGTTTGTGTGTTTGTGTGATTGTGTGTGTGTTGTTTGTGTGTTTGTGTGTGTGTGTGTGTGCTTAAAGACAAACAGATAAATCATTAAAACCAGACGCCATGGATCAGCGTTAGTGCAACGGACTATCGACTGAAAGGTTGTGGGTTCCAATCCTATCAGTCCTATTAACACCTTTGTGGCATTTTTCGACCCTAGCCGACACCTATCAGAGTTAAACGTGCCATGGGCTCCTTGGGAAGATTGGGACTATAAATTCGAGTCAATCTAATTTCCCGATGCGTCATTCAACTTCTTAACCTACAGATGCCAGGATATATTATGAAAGGAAGTGAAGAGTACAGGACGGTCGTACAATCTCATTCCAGAGTGGAACTCCATAGCACCCTGACTATCATACCCATTATCATCATAACTACCATCTTCATCTTCGTCATTTCATTGCGAACGATTGTTCCAGCTTCTGTGCCAATCGTGTGGCGTAGAAAATGGGACATACAAAATTTTCCTGATTTGTGAGTTTGCTTGTTGTTTCTTTGTTGAAATTGTTCCAGATGTTTTCTTGTTGTTTTAATTACTTTTTTCTTTCCTTTTTTTCTTTCCTTTCTTCTTATCTATTTCTTTCTCTCTTTCTGTTTAGATTTTTACCTTTTTGATCAATTCATTCATGAATTCATTTATTCAACATTTTCTTACTGATTTCCATTCCCCTTGGGATGCCGGATAATCCTGTAATATAAATAGTATCCCCACTTTCTGACAGTTCTATGCTAGAAATGTCCTCTTTTCCATCACCTTTTTGTTTCTGCATTGCTCCTTTGTTTTGTCTCATCTCTTCCTATTATTTTCCGCCTTGCTGGTCTATTCACCTATAAGTGTCCTATAAAAAATTAATACCATCTGTTAGGATTGATAATTAGGTACACGTGTTGACTGCATTTTTGGTTTCAAGGAAGGGTGCTGTGCAAAAGCAATTTTGGGTAATTTCGACCAGTCTTTATTTATGTTCCAGTATCCTTAGTCATGTTTACATTTGCATTCAGGTTTGTTTTTGTAAACCTCTAGTGAATAATTGAACGGAATGGTCAACGCCAGGGGCAATTCCTTAGCTTGTGTGTTTGAATGCAATAATAAAGATATATCATATACGCTTAATTTTCTTTTCCTTTTTCAACAAGGTATAGTACACGCTTTGAAATGGTTACAGCCCTGATATGGCTCTACGCATTCGGCTTGGGTTTAAACAATGGAATAAGGAATAAATTGTGATTCAATTTGAAAGGAAGTGAAGAGTACAGGACGTCGTACATCCTCATTCCAGAGTGGAACTCCATAGCACCCTGACTATCATACCTATTATCATCATAACTACCATCTTCATCTTCGTCATTTCATTGCGAACGATTGTTCCAGCTTCTGTGCCAATCGTTCAAATGAAGTATTTTGTTATTCCATTGTTTAAACCCAAGCCGAATGCGTAGAGCCATATCAGGGCTGTGACCATTTCAAAGCGTGTACTATACCTTGTTGAAAAAGGAAAAGAAAATACTTCGTTTCTTCATTCATTCATTCATTCTTACTACCATCATCATTAGAGTTTCAGAGACTATCTGGCTGTCAATTGCTGGTGTGCTTCATTGGTTCTTTTTTCTTTCTGTTGTTCTTCTTTCTTTTGTTTGTTTCTTCATTCAGTAATCTCTAATTGTCACCATAGGTCCTGAAACTATCACGTCAAATTCTAAGGGTGTACCTAGCAATTTCTTTACTTTTTCTTCCTTTCTTTCTTTCGTTTGTTTATTCATTCACTCACTCATATCATTCAGTCGTCAATCATTCGGTCAGTCAGCCAGTCAGTCAGCCAGTCAGTCAGTCAGTCAGTCAGTCAGCCAACCAGCCAGCCAACCAACCAGCCAGCCAGCCAGCCAGTCAGCCAGCCAGTCAGCCAGTCAGTCAGTCAGTTTCTCCACACTGTCTCAGAAACATGTCAGCTGCCTGATTCTAGGAGATTTACTTCATTAGTTCTGCCTTTCTTTTCTTTTTGTCAGTTTTATGCATTCATACATTCATCCATTCGTTCACTTGTTATTCCTTTGTTCATCTGTTTGTTCATTCTTTCATTCATTGAAACTCACACTCATCCATTCGTTAGTTCATTTATTCATTCATTCATCCGTTTGTTCATTCATTCATTCGTTCATTCATTTATTCATTCATTCATTCAGTCTGTCAGACAGTCAGTCAGTCATTCGTTCGTTCGTTCGTTCGTTCGTTCGTTCGTTCGTTTATTCGTTCGTTCGTTCGTTCGTTCGTTCGTTCGTTCTTCCTTCCTTTCTGTCTGTCTTTCTTTCTTTCGTTCATTCATTCATAAATTCATTCGTTCGTTCGTTCGTTCATTTACTCATTCATTCATTCATTCATTCATTCATTCATTCATTCATTCATTCATTCATTCATTTATCGGTTCGTTCGTTCGTTCATTCTTTCTTTCTTTCTTTTCTGTCTGTCTGTCTTTCTTTCTTTCGTTCATTTGTTCGTTCGTTCGTTCGTTTTCTCGTTCGTTTGCTCGTTCGTTCGTTGATTCATTCGTACGTAGTTCGTTCATTTATTTATTTATTTATTCATTTAATTATTCATTCATTTATGTTCACCACAGAATTCCAGAGACTGGCCAGCTGTCAGCCGCTGGGTGCTTGCCTCACGGTGTTTGCCAGTACTTACTCTAACAATAATGCAGCTGCTGCCTCTGCCCCGGGCTTTTGCGCGTGAGTTTTAACAGATCCGTGTGTGTGACTGTGTGTTTGACTGCTTGAGAAACTGAAACTGAAACTGAAAATGGTTTATTGCCATTGACATTGTTGTCCTTGTGGCAAGGAGCATAAAACAAAGTCATTAATTTTTCGGCGACGTTTTCTCGAAACAAAGATTTATAAATATAGTCATGGCTGACAATACATCCATTTGAATTTTTTCCCTAAAGATGAAGAAAAACTTGAACGGAAAAAGTTGAACAAAATGTTGAACAAAAAGTTGAAGAAACAGTTGACCACCCAACGTAATTAGTCATATAGGTAAGAGGAAGACCCAAATCCGCCAAATAAACATATGAACAGTATAAAGTGATATCTTCACTGAAGATAAACTTACATTAATTTAAAAAGTTGAACAAAAAGTTAAAGAAACAGTTAACCACCCGACATAATTAGTCATATAAGTAAGAGGAAGACCCAAATCCAGAAAACAAACAAAAAAACAATATAAGTGACTGCTTGAGAGAGAGAGAGAGAGAGAGAGAGAGAGAAAGAGAGAGAGAGAGAGT
>JAPXFY010000019.1:28341033-28363533 GCA_030674185.1 Monoplex corrugatus
AGGAATGTATGATGGCATCAAGAAGGCACTGGGACCAACACAGAGCAAGATCGCCCTCCTCAAATCCTCCACTGGGGAAGTAATCAGCGATCCTAGCCAACAGATGGAAAGATGGGCGGAACACTACTCCGACCTCTACTCCACACAGACCATGGTGTCCCCCTCAGCCCTCGATGCCAACAAGTGCATGCCGGTAATGGAAGAACTTGACGCAGAGCCAACTGTGGACGAACTCAGCAAGGCCATTGATAGCCTGGCATCAGGGAAGGCACCTGGCAACGACGGAATTCCCCCAGACCAGCACTGCAAGACTTCTCTTCTGCACCCTTTGCACGCAGTTCTCTGTCAGTGTTGGAATGAGGGAGCTGTACCGCTGGACATGAGGGACGCCAAGATCGTCACCCTGTACAAAAACAAGGGCGAAAGGAACGACTGCAACAGCTGCAGAGGTATCTCGCTCCTCAGCATTGTTGGCAAAGTCTACGCTCGGGTCCTCCTAATCCGCCTGCAGAAACTGGCTGAGCGCGTCTACCCGGAATCACAGTGTGGTTTTCGAGCAGAGAGATCCACGGTAGACATGGTCTTTTCCCTTCGCCAAATCCAGGAGAAGTGCAGAGAGCTGCGGATGCCCCTGTATGTGGCATTCATTGACCTCACCAAGGCCTTTCACCTAGTCAGCAGAGATGGCCTTTTCAGGGCTCTCCGAAAAATCGGCTGCCTCCCCAAACTGCACAGCTTAATTGAGTCCTTCCACTCCAACATGAAAGGACGGTGCAGTTCAACGGAAACCTCTCCAAGCCCTTCGACGTACGCAGCGGTGTGAAACAAGGCTGCGTCCTGGCCCCAACCCTCTTTGGAATCTTCTTTGCTCTCCTCCTGAGGCATGCATTCAGCACAGCGCAAGAAGGGATCCACCTGCGGACCAGATCAGATGGCAGGCTCTTCAACCTCGCCCGCCTTAGAGCAAGGACAAGGGTCCGTGAAGCCCTCATCAGAGACATGCTATTTGCCGACGATGCCGCAGCTGTGACCCATACTCAGCGGGACTTGCAGTCACTAATGGACCGCTTCTCCCAGGCCTGCCAAGATTTTGGTCTGACCATCAGTCTTAAGAAGACAAACGTCCTGGGCCAAGACACGCCATCTCCACCAGCCATCACCATTGATGACTACGAGCTTGAAGCCATCCATCAATTCACATATCTTGGGTCCACCATTACCGATAACCTCTCCCTTGACACAGAGATCGACAAGAGGATCGGGAAGGCAGCCACAACACTAGCCCGCCTCACACAAAGGGTGTGGACAAATCCCAAGCAGACCACGAAGACAAAGATGGCTGTATACAACGCCTGTGTCCTCAGCACCTTGCTGTATGGCAGCGAGGCGTGGACCACGCATGCTCATCAGGAGAAAAGGCTCAATACCTTCACTGAGAAACCTACGGCGCATACTCGGCATTTCCTGGCAAGACAAGGTGATGAACACCAAAGTCCTGACCCGTGCTGGCCTCCCAACCATGTATACCATGCTGAGACAGCGTCGGCTGCGCTGGTTGGGCCACGTTCGCCGCATGGAAGATGGTCGCATCCAAAAGACATCCTTTATGGTGAGCTTGCCACAGGGCAGAGAAAAATTGGCCGCCCACAGCTGAGATACAAAGACGTTTGCAAACGTGACATGAAGGCGCTTGAGATCAACACTAAGTCCTGGGAGGACCTCGTAGACGACCGCAACAGCTGGAGAACCACTCTCAAGAAACAGCTGCGGATTGGTGAGGACAAACTGTCAGCTGCTGCAGCAGAAAAGCGAGTTCGCAGAAAAGGGATGACAGCCAGCAGACCAGCATCAGCATGCACATGCGACTGCTGCGACAGAGACTGCCTCTCTCGCATTGGTCTTTACAGTCACAGGCGACGTTGGCTGGACCAAGCAGACAGCCCATCTAGACATTAGAACGGATGTACTTTGTCCATGTTCAGCCAAGACCGAGGGAGGCCTACTAGAGAGAGGACACGTCCTTGAACTGTGAACAAAAAGCAGTGAACACACCCGTCCAGTGGCTGATGTGTAATGTGTACTGTGTATATGTGCTATACGCTGTGTAATGTGTTAACAGGTACATGGCCATGTCTTTGAGCTGTGTACAAAGAGCAATGAACGCACCTGTCCAGTCGCTGATGTGCCCTGTGTACTGTGTTTTTGTACTATGGAATGCGTATGCTGTACGTATATAATCAGGTACATGGACGTGTCATTTAGCTGCACACAGACGGCAATAAACACAACTGTTTAGTAGTTGATGTGTAGTGCTTACTGTGTACTTGTGCTATGCATTGTACATAGTGTCATCAGGTACATGGACATGTCCTTAAACTGATGTGTACTGGGTATTGTATACTGTGCACTTGTACTATGCATTATGTATTGTGTTTACAGGTACATGAACATGTCTTTAAACTGACGTATACTGTGTACTGTGTACCTGTGCTATGCATTGTGTATTGTGTCATCAGAACATGGACATATCCTTAAGCTGACGTGTACTGTGTACTGTACACTTAAGCTATGCATTGTGTAATGTGTCATCAGGTATACAGACATGTCTTAAGCTGATGTATACTATGTACTTGTACTGTACATTGTGTATTGTGCTATCAGGTACATGGACATGTCCTTAAACTGACATATACTGTGTACTGTGTACCTGTGCTATTCATTGTGTATTGTGTCATCAGTACATCAGTGTCTTTGTTTCTCAAACTGCCAGATCTTGCTACTATCATCTCCATCGTATAAGCCTGATCAGGAAGTATCTCTCTGTCGAAACAACTGCAAAACTCGTTCTCTCCTTCATAATGTCTCGCATTGACTATTGCAATTCACTCCTGTCTGGTCTTCCTGCCTCCACCATTCACATCCTACAGCGCATTCAAAACAATGCTGTACGCCTTGTACTCAAAAAGAAAAAAGCTGACCACATATCTCCTCTCCTGGCACAACTTCACTGGCTCCCTGTATCAAAGCGCATAGAGTACAAACTAGACACCATGTGCTACAAAAGCCTCAATAACGCAGCCCCCGATTACCTGTCAAGCCTACTTGAGATCTATGTTCCCTCACGTACCCTCCACTCTGCCTCCGATCCTCTGACTTTTCGCTTTCCACGCACTAAGCTCAATACCTATGGTCCACGAGCCTTCTCTGTTTCTGGTCCACTCTCCTGGAACAAACTTCCTCTCTCAGTCCGTCAGCAACCTACTTTTGTCTCCTTCAAGTCCGCTCTCAAAACTCACCTTTTCTCCTCTGCATAAAATCCTAACCTCACTCAACCCCCCCCCCCCCCCCCCCCCCCCCCCCCTCTGCAGCCTGTCTCCGCTCGGAGGGGAATCACATTGTTATAATATATAATTGTATATGATATGCTCTCTATAATTTTCCATTGCTTTTATTCTTGCTTTTATTGCTTTTATTCTTTCTCCCCATTTATAGCCATGCGTGTGTGTGTGTGTGTGTGTGTGTGTGTGTGTGTGTGTGTGTGTGTGTGTTGTGCGTGCGTGTGTGTGCGTGCGTACGAGCGTGCGTGCGTGCGTGTGTGTCTGTTTCAGCGCTTAGAATTGATTTTATCAAGATTTTGCGCTATATATAAATATTGTAATTATTAGTTGTAGTAGTACATGGAGGTATCCTTAAGCTGACGTGTACTGTGCACTTGTGCTATGCATTGTGTCTTGTCTATAGGTAATTGAGCATGTCATTAAGCTGATGTGCGCTGTGTACTATGTACTGTATACTGTGTGTTGTGTACTATACATTGTATATTGTGTCATCAGGTATATGGACATGTCCTTAAGCTGTGTACAAAGAGCAGTGAACACACCGTCCTGTGGCCTTGGTGGTGACGATACAATCGCTGGACATCTCATACAGCAGAGAGACCTGAAACGAAATATCTGCAAGTTGTCTTCAGGTGATACTTGGACTTCCATAAATCTGTTTTGGATGAGTAGCTGCTTGGTCTTTCGCGCTCGCGCGCGCGCGCGTGCATATATATAGTACTAGTAGGCCTCCTTCGGTCATGACTGACCATGGACAAAGTACATCCGTTCTAATGTCTAGATGGGCTGTCTGCTTGGTCCAAGCAGCGTCGCCTGTGACTGTACAGACCAATGCGAGAGAGGCAGTCTCTGTCTCAGCGGTCGCATGTGTATGCTGATGCTGGTCTGTTGGTTGTCATCCTTTTCTGCGAACTCGCTTTTCTGCTGCAGCAGCTGACAGTTTGTCCTCACCAATCCGCAGCTGTTTCTTGAGAGTAGTTCTCCAGCTGTTGCGGTCGTCTACGAGGTCCTCCCAGGGCTCAATGTTGATCTCAAGCGCCTTCATGTCACGCTTGCAAACGTCTTTGTATCTCAGCTGTGGGCGGCCAATGTTTCTCTGCCCTGTGGCAAGCTCACCATAAAGGATGTCTTTTGGGATGCGACCATCTTCCATGCGGCGAACGTGGCCCAACCAGCGCAGCCGACGCTGTCTCAGCATGGTATGCATGGTTGGGAGGCCAGCGCAGGTTAGAACTTCGGTGTTGGTCACCTTGTCTTGCCAGGAAATGCCAAGTATGCGCCGTAGGCTTCTCAGGTGGAAGGTATTGAGCCTTTACTCCTGATGAGCATGCGTGGTCCACGCCTCGCTGCCATACAGCAAGGTGCTGAGGACACAGGCGTTGTATACAGCCATCTTTGTCTTCGTGGTCAGCTTGGGATTTGTCCACACCCTTTGTGTGAGGCGGGCTAGTCTTGTGGCTGCCTTCCCGATCCTCTTGTCGATCTCTGTGTCAGGGAGAGATTATCGGTGATGGTGGACCCAAGATATGTGAATTGATGGATGGCTTCGAGCTCGTAGTCATCAATGGTGATGGCTGGTGGAGATGGCGTGTCTTGGCCCAGGACGTTTGTCTTCTTAAGACTGATGGTCAGACCAAAATCTTGGCAGGCCTGGGAGAAGCGGTCCATTAGTGACTGCAAGTCCCGCTGAGTATGGGTCACAACTGCGGCATCGTCGGCAAATAGCATGTCTCTGATGAGGGCTTCACGGACCTTTGTCCTTGCTCTGAGGCGGGCGAGGTTGAAGAGCCTGCCATCTGATCTGGTCCGCAGGTGGATCCCTTCTTGCGCTGTGCTGAACGCATGCCTCAGGAGAGGTTTCCGTTGAACTGCACCATCCCTTTCGTGTTTGAGTGGAAGGACTCAATTAAGCTGTGCAGTTTGGGGGGGGGGGGGGGCAGCCGATTTTTCGGAGAGCCCTGAAAAGGCCATCTCTGCTGACTAGGTCAAAGGCCTTGGTGAGGTCAATGAATGCCACATACAGGGGCATCCGCTGCTCTCTGCACTTCTCCTGGATTTGGCGAAGGGAGAAGACCATGTCTACCGTGGATCTCTCTGCTCGAAAACCACACTGTGATTCCGGGTAGACGCGTTCAGCCAGTTTCTGCAGGCGGATTAGGAGGACCCGAGCGTAGACTTTGCCAACAATGATGAGGAGCGAGATACCTCTGTAGTTGTTGCAGTCGCTCCTTTCGCCCTTGTTTTTGTACAGGGTGACGATCTTGACGTCCCTCATGTCCTGTGGTACAGCTCCCTCATTCCAACACTGACAGAGAACTGCGTGCAAAGGGTGCAGAAGAGAAGTCTTGCAGTGCTTGATGAGGTCTGGGGGAATTCCGTCGTTGCCAGGTGCCTTCCCTGATGCCAGGCTATCAATGGCCTTGCTGAGTTCGTCCGCAGTTGGCTCTGCGTCAAGTTCTTCCATTACCGGCATGCACTTTTTGGCATCGAGGGCTAAGGGGGACACCATGTTCTGTGTGGAGTAGAGGTCGGAGTAGTGTTCCGCCCATCTTTCCATCTGTTGGCTAGGATTGCTGATTACTTCCCCAGTGGAGGATTTGAGGGGGGCGATCTTGCTCTGTGTTGGTCCCAGTGCCATCATACATTCCTCGGATGTTGACTCTTTCAGCAGCACTCTGTATCTCTTTGCTGAGCTCTGTCCAGTACTCGTTTGCGCATCGCCTGGCGTTAAGCTGAACCTTACTTCTGGCAGCCCTCAGGATTTGCAGGTTCTTCTCACTGGGTGACCGCTTATACTTGGTGAGTGCTGGCACGCTTGGCCTCAACAGTGGGAGTCATCTCTGATGATTTGGCCTCAAACCAGTCGTGGGACTTCACAGTTTTCTTCCCAAAGGTGGCCATAGCAATGCGGTGCATGGTGTCTCGTAGCGTTTCCCATCTCTCAGTGGCAGAGTTTCTGGGCTGCAATGCATCGTATTCTCTCTGAAAGGCCTCTGCGAACTGTTCTACAAGATCTGGCTGAGACATCTTGCTGACGTAAATGCGAGGGTTCCCTTGTTTCTTTGAGCAGTGGAACTTCTTTGGTTGTAGCCTGATCTTGCAACATACCAGAGAGTGGTCTGTGTTGCAGTCTGCGCTGTGATAAGAGCGAGTGTGGAGAACGTTTTTGATAGCGGCACGTCTTACTAGGATCAAATCCAGTTGGTGCCAATGTTTTGAGCGGGGATGCCTCCAGGAGACTTTGTGCTGAGGCTTCGTCTTGAAGAAGGAGTTGGCGATGCACAGTTCATGGCAGGCGCAAAACTCAAGCAGTCGCTGTCCATTCTCATTCATTTTCCCCACTCCAAAGGAACCGAGGCAGAAGGGCCATGAGTCATTGTCTGCACCCACTCTGGCGTTGAAGTCGCCCAGGAGAACAAGTTGTTCTGTCCTGGGGATGTTCCTTATGGTTGATGCAAGATTTTCGTAGAACTCATCCTTGGTGTCTGGAGAGGCGGACAGAGTTGGGGCATAAACGCTGATGAGAGTGACATAGCCTTCGGTGGTGTTGAGGCGGAGAGTCAAGAGTCGTTCTGAACCGCCGCTGCCTGGTTCAATCATGTTCAGCAGGCTGTTCCTTACTGCAAAGCCTACTCCGTGCTCTCTTGGGGCATCAGAACTCTTTCCTTGCCAGAAGAAGGTGTAGTCCCTTTCCTTTAGTGTTCCTGAGTCAGCCAGCCGTGTTTCCTGCAGAGTGGCAATGTCCACATTGAGCCTCTTTAGTTCGCTGTTTATGACGGCGGTTTTTCTGACGTCGCTGATGTCTTGCAGATCTTGGGAGAGCCCAGGCATCATTGTTCGGACATTCCAACAGCCCAGTTTCACTGCTGATCCTTTTCCTGATCCGTTTCTTGAATTTGAATTTTTCTTTTTGTTTGGTGCGGTAATTAACGACCTGCTTGTCAGATTTTCTCCAAATCTTCATGCACCCAATGAAGAAG
Source organism: Monoplex corrugatus (assembly GCA_030674185.1). Classification (NCBI taxonomy): domain Eukaryota; kingdom Metazoa; phylum Mollusca; class Gastropoda; order Littorinimorpha; family Ranellidae; genus Monoplex; species Monoplex corrugatus. Next base: position 28,348,352 of record JAPXFY010000019.1, read on the forward strand.
GCAGGTCGTGGCGGGACAGCACCTAACTGGCTGGGGGCTGCCCAGCTTAGGTGGGCAGTAGCTGTCCAGTAAGACACGAAGGTCTCTCCCACCGTCAAAAGCATCCCCTGGCGTCAGCTCTACGCCAGTTGAGCAATGACTTATCACCGGTATCTGTTGCTTTCCCGTGTTGTGCCGACACTAGTGTTAGTAGCGAGGCTGGAGTGTCCTCTCCAGGTCGTAGGTGCAGAGAGTGTTTGTAGATGAATGGACGGATGTAAGCCTGGGCAGTGTAATATGGAAGACAGGCTGTTGCCCATGCAACTTGTCCCCCCTCTCCCCCTCGCTGACAGATCCAAAGGAACAGCAGGGCTGTTACGTTTTGGTGCCAACGCGGCCGCAGGAGCTGCCGGAAAGTGACAAAGTTTGCCATCCAACCACCTTAGGGGCCCCACACCGGATTTACTGTCAGGGTTTACTCCCTTAGCTAGATGGCCGCGGGTAGCTCTCCAGAGCTGGCGCCCTTTGATGGATCTAATTTATTTCCACCAGGGTTTCTAGCCACCCTCCCCACCATCCTCCTGAGAGGACTGGTGGGGTTGCTGGTTTAGTCGCCAGCAATTCGACCCTTTGACAGGTAGTACTGGGTTCCAGGTTACCACTAGCGGATACATCTATCCGACCTGACACATGCGTATATGTATGTGTGTGTTGGTGTGTGTGTGTGTGTGTGTGTGTGTGTGTGTGTGTGTGTGTGTGTGTGTGTGTGTGTACGTGTGTGTGTGTGTTTGTGTGTGTGTGTTTGTGATAGAGGAGGAGTGAAGAGGATATTTGAAAATTGTCAATTTTGATCTTGAGAAAAGATGATCCAGAAAACAACTGTTTCGAGGAGGGGAAGGTAAAACAAACAAAAAACGTTACTATAATTAACGATTTAAAAAACTAACTAACAAACAAAATTAACAAACATCTAGAGGAAATGAATAAAAAATAAAACTAAGAGTTGATTAACCATAACAGTGAACAAGTGAAATAAGATTTTAAAGGTAATTCGCTACAGGACTTTTTGACAGGCTAACAAAAAATTCGTATAGTAATGATGATGAGGCAAATACGTCAGAATCTGTCTTCATAGATAATGTAGGCATATGTCGTTTTACCCCAAAGCAAGAAAGAATATGACTATGCGTTATCTTCTTTCCACACAGACACACTATGTTCTTGGTGTATTTTGTTTTGAATGCATCAAGTTTCTATATATATGTAAGGGATTGTATAATTCTGCTGGCATGAAACTGCTTAAGTATTTTGTTAACTTCAAAGTTCATGTGACATCTATCATATTTTTTCTGTTTTAATTGGAACTGCTTTCAGATGTAGTTGTCCACTAAAGTGTAATTCTCGTGCAACGAGAGAGAAAGCTGGATATTGTTTGAATCTGGTCAGTTATTTGCTCGCCATTCGGCAGCCCTGTCAACTTTATCATTATAACGAAAAGAACACTTACTATAAGAAGGTATCCAGCAGAAAGTAATATCAGTGCCTCTTAAAGATAAACCATGAATCAAGTGACTAATTTCCAGAATCATTTCAGATCTTGTTTGTAATTTTGATAATTCAAGAGCCTGAAGTACTGATTTTGAATCAACGCAAAGAAGTATCTGAAAAATTGTCATGGAAGACTTATTGTAACGTTTAAAGCCATTAATATTGCAAAGAGTTCAGCTGTAAAGACAGATTTATCAAGTCCTATATAGAAAGATTTTTCAATTTTGAGAGCAGGTATTAAAAACGCTGAGCCTGCTTTTCTTTCAGTTATTGATCCATCAGTGTAAATTTTCAAGTGATTGGAATATAAGTCGTCTATATGACATTTAACCTGACTTGCCAGTAAGTTTATATTAGCTTCTTTTTTTTAAAATTAGTGTGGTGTACGTCAAATCATGCTCTTTGGAGTTCCCAACTGGGTACTGGCGAAAAGGAAGGCCTTATAGATACTGGATCTACGTCTGGATCAATTCCTGAGCCTTTCATGACGTCAGATATGTATGTTGCGATTGTGACCTGTCAAGATATCGAAAGTCGGTATCTGATCTCAGTTTAGTTTCTGTTTCTGAGATGTTTTCTACGGTGGTGTTTCTTAACAAAAATTTAGTAGAAGCGACTTTCCTTTGCTCATCAAGTGGCAACAGTTTGATTTCATTATATGTGCGAAGACAGGAAGCATGCATTGGAAGACCCAGCTCAAGTTTGAAAACCTTTACAATCTATGCTCTGCAGTTTTTTTAGTAAGTGTTTCGTGTACACTGAAGAAGATTTCTTTGGCATAGGTTAATTTAGATCTAACAAGCGATTTACAAAGATGAACAAGCGTTAATGAATCTAGACCCCATGTCTGTTTGCGAACTATTTTTAAGAAATTTAAACTTTTTTGCGCTCTGGTTAATAAGTATTTAATATGCTGATTCCAAGATGATTGTGCTGTAACGAAAACTCCTAAGAATTTAATTGACTCGTTATACTGAAGAAGAGTATCTCTCAGTTTGAAAGTGGGAATATTTTCTGGGTTAGCTCCACTGTTAAACAAAACTTTTTTTGTTTTTTCTAGGGATAAATGCAACCCATTTTCTACCATGTATCGTGGTATTTTATCAAGTTCTAATTGCTAGCATTTGCGTGTATAATTGATACAGCGCAAAGGAGTTTTCCTTTTCATATTTACCTGCATTCACATGCATAAATCGTCAGCATATTGAGCTAAAACTACATGCTTAGATATTTTACTGAGCAAGTCATGCATTAATATCATGAAAAGAAGGGGAACTATAACGGATCCCTGAGGGATACCCATTTGAAGAATTCTTCGTGGAAACACGTTTTCAATCCTCGTTTGAAATACTCTGTTTTCTAAGAAACACTTAACATAGTCAAAACTGTGACCTGTCAGCCCAATATTTTAAAATTTAAGTAACAATCAGGAGTGCCACACTTGGTCGTATGCTTTAGTTATATCAAAAAATGTAGCTAAGACACATTGACGTCGTGCAAATTGTTGTTTTATGTTAGTAGTTAGCTTTGTTAGGATTTCTACTGGTGACCTGCCTTTCCGAAATCCATGCCTGTATTATTTTATTCTTTTCACAATAATGCATCAATCTCTTTAAGATTATTTTTTCCATTAGTTTACATAGGTGTGATGTAAACGCAACTGGCCTGTAGTTTTTCAAATCGGTATTACATTTACCTGGTTTTAGTACAGGAACTACTATTGTTTCTTTCCAGTTGTTAGGCATTTTCCCACTATTCCAGCATTTTTTAAATATGTTGTGTAGCAAGATTATAAAATTTTCTGGTAAATTTTTCAGCATCTCATTGGAAATTGCAGCTAGTCCAACTGATGTCTTTTTTCTTGGAATTGACTGAATGGCATCTTTTAATTCTTGAGTTGTGAGTGATGCATTTATGTAGTGAGTATTGTCAGAGGCAGGATCCTTATATGCGTCTTTGTTTCCTTTTCGTTCCCTATAATTTCTATCAGAGACAGGAAGTCCTTCTACACGACAGGCCTTAGCAAACACGTCTGCAAAAGCTTCTGCTTTTTCCAATGAGCTAGGAAAAGGGTTGTTTTCTAGCTTTATTTGAATTGATGGCAACTTGATCCCGTTTTTCATTAATTTTAGTTTTTCCCAAATCTTTTGCATATATTTGTGGTCATTTACTTCACATTTACAATAAGATGCCCGGTGTTGTTCTTTGGCTTGCTCTATGATTCTGTTACACTTAATGTTGGCACTTTTCATCGCTGTGTGATTTTCAGGTGATCTGTTTGCTAAATACATTTTGTATTTTTCTTTCTTTTGGTTCACTGCCTGTTGACAATCCTTATTCCACCAGACATTTCCATGATGTTTTCCTATTTTCGACACTGTAAGTTTTGGAATTGAAATGTTAGCAGCCCTTAAGAGTGAGTTACAGAAAACTGCGTACATGTCGTTTATGTTCATTGTTTCAGATAGATCTGTTCTTTTCTTTTCAAGGATTTCTTTAAAACTGGCTCAGTCTGCGTTTTTATAATTAAACTTGGGTAAACTATCTTGTGGTGCTGTGTCTATTTCAGTAGTATGGTTTAGGGTAAGATTTATGGGGATCCCAACAAGTCATCCTCTGTTTGCCACGTGGCGTTTGAGGCTAGGGATGGTGAGATTAAAGTGAGGTCGATAGCTGTGTGTCTGTGGGTTGGTACATCAGGGTTCTGGGTAACGTGTCCGTTGTTAAGTAAATATAAACTGGAATCTACATTATTTTCAATCAACCTGTTGCTTGTTATGTTTGGACAGTGCTTTTCCAAAATGGGGCATGTGCATTAAAATCACCTCCAATTATCCACTTGTCGTCTTGATCTTGAAATTGTCTTAGCCATTCAGTGTTCACAGAGTCTGGGCCTCTTGGTAAATATACAGAAGCTATATTCACAACTAACGATGAGGAAAATTTTATAATGATTGCACATGATGAAATAAATGCGGTAGATTTTGGTACTGTGTGTGTTTGTGTTTATGGTGTGTTGAGTAAGATGGTTATGTGTGTGGATGTGTAACGTATGTGTGTAATTATGTGTATTAGATGTGTGTTGTGTGTGTGTGTCGTTGTGTATGTGTGTATTAGTGTGTGTGTGGTGTGTTGTGTGTGTGTTGTGTGTGTGTGTGTTTTGTGTTGTGTGTATGTGTGTGTATGTACGTACGTTATGTGTGTACTTTTAAGTATGTGTGTGTGCGTATGTGTGTGTGTCTGTGTCTGTGTGTATGTGTATACGTATGCGTGTGTGTGTGTGTGTGTGTGTGTGTGTGTGTGTGTGTGTGTGTCTGTTGCTGTTTCACTAGATGGTATATCAGCTGGTTGGTTATTTAGTTGCTCATGTAATTGACATTCAGGCAGCCTCGGGCGACAACGTTCGTTGGTTAGTTGGTTGGCTGACAACCCGACTAGTCGGTTGGTCATTGCTGTTTGTGAAGATGCCTGATTTGTTGATTTGCTGGTTGTTTGCTTGGTTATCTGTTTGTCTGATTCACTGGGTGGTCGGTAATTTGACTGGTTGTTTGCAAGCTGGCGGTCTGGTTTTGCTGGTTGGTTCGATCGTTATTTGGTTGGTTGTTAGCTTTGTTGGATGATTGCATGGTTAGTTGATTTTTAATTGGTTGATTGTTTTATTGATTAAATGTCAGCTGATTGCTTGCTTGTTTGAAAATTTCAAGATGTATCATACGTAAACATTGATCATAACTGACATGAACATTGATCATAATGGAATGAATGTTGACCATAAGAAATCATCTGAAGAGCGTTGTGGATAATCAACATGAACGATGATAAACACACACACACACACACACACACACACACACACACACACACACACACACACACACACACACACACACACGCACAATACACACACACACACACACACACACACACACACACATACACACACACACACACACACACAAACACACACACACACGCACACACGCACATACACATACACATACACATGAACATTGATCTTAACCAACATGAATGTTGATCATAATCAACATTCACGTTAATCATAACCAACATGAACTTATTGATCATAATGGAATGAATGTTGGTCATAAGAAATCATCTGAAGAACGTTGTGGATAATCAACATGCACGATGATAAACACACATAAACACACACACAGACACACACACAGACACACACACACGCATGTACACACACACCCCATCACACACACACACACACACACACACACACACACACACACACCATATGAGCATTGATCATAACCAATATGAACGTTGACTATAATCAACGACATGAACATTGATCATAAACAACATGAGCATGGATCATAACAACATGAACATTAATCATAAACGACATGAGCATTGATCATAAAGAACATGAGCGTTGATCATGATAGACATCATGTTGATCAAAAACATGAACGTTTGTCATAATCACCATCATCATTGGTCAAAGTCAACATGAACCTTGATCAAAATCGACACAAGCCGTAGTTCAAAATCAAATGAATTGATACTGCTATGAAGATTTTCTCTTATTGTTGCGTCTCTTTTCTTCTTATGTGTGTGTGTGTGTGTGTGTGTGATTATGTGTGTATAATATTATTGGTTGTATGAATTGATAATGAAAGTAGTAATTGTATGATATGTATGGATTGTGTGCTGTATTTTTGCGTCTCTTTATTGTATGTTGTGTGTATGTATGATGATGCATGCATGCATGCATGTATGTATGTATGTATGTATGTGTGTATGTGTATGTATGTATGTATGTGCATGTATGAATGTGTGCATGCATGCTTGTATGTATGTATATAATTATGTATGTATGTATGCTGTAGGTATTTGTTTATATATTAAAGTAATTAATCATTTATTCGTTTATTCCCCCAATCGCTTATTCATTCACACATATATTCATGTGTTGTGCAGTGCCTCCCATCGACACAGAAGAGCCAAATACTGTGCCAGGTGATCACGGCCACTCTCATGGTCACGGTGAGATACTGAGTTACGTGTACATAGAAGATGAGAAAGGTTGAGGTTTGAATCCTTTCAGTCAGTATTTCCTTGGTTAGGTGGTTGGAATCGTTAAGCGAACGCTTCTTCTTTGTGTGCAACAGGATGTGCAGACATACGAGTCTTCTTTCATGAAAACTTGCTGTACACAATAGTGATATCTCAAGAAATTACCCTTTTTTTTCCATAGTGTCTCGCTGCATTGTTGTCATGTCTTCTTCCATGTTAACTTGATATACACAATAGTGATATCTCAAGAAACACTTCCATTGTCTGTGCATGTCTTCTTCCATGACATCTTAATGTAGTATCTCAAGAAATACTTCTTTTATCTGTTCATGTATTCTTCCTTGAAAACTTAATGGTACACAATAGCCGATCTCAAGAAACACTTCCATTATCTGTGCATGTCTTCTTCCATGAAAATTTAATGTACACAATAGTGTATCTCATGAAACACTTCTACTGTATGTTCATTTTTCTTTTTATGAAATTTTAATGTACACAATAATGTATCTCATGAAATACTTCTACTATATGTGCATGTCTTGTTCCATGAAATTTTAATGTTCACAATAGTGTATCTCATGAAACACTTCTACTATATGTTCATGTCTTCTTCCATGAAATTTTAATGTACACAATAGTGTATCTCATGAAACACTTCTACTATATGTTCATGTCTTCTTCCATGAAATTTTAATGTACACAATAGTGTATCTCATGAAACACCGATGTTCATGTCTTCTTCCACGAAAACTTAATGTATACAATAGCAGTGTCTTAAGAAACACTTCTATCATCTGTGCATGATTTGCACTCTTTTCTCATGAAAAGGACACAAAGCACACTCTTAAATCATACCAGTGAAACAACAACAACAGTAGCTCAGTAGCAGCAGCAACAACAACAGCAACAACAGCAAAACAGCTGCAGCACCAGCAACTACAATAGCAGCAGTTGCAACAACAACAACAACAACAACAAACAACAAAAACAACAATAACTAAACATAACATACAATCGAATCGTCGACTGTTTCAGGAACATGAGAACAGAACTCACTTAGAGGGTCACCTCGGACGTTTCTTAGTATCCACCCCCCATCATGTTGAATTTGTTGTTATTGTTGTTGTGGTTGTTTGGTATGTTTGATGCTCTTGTTGTTGGTTGATCAGTCGGTCGGTCGGTCGGTTGGTTGGTTGGTTGATTGGTTGGATGTTGTTGTTTTTTACAGCGTTGTATCCCTCACAGTGTAAAGTGTTCTGTTTCTTCATACTGTTTTAGACCAGACTTTCACTTCTGTGGAGTAAAAGGTCTTTTTCTGTTAATTTGGTTTTGCGTTTGTTTGTTCTTACCATCACAATGGAGACAAACCCATTTTTGTTTTCTTTGAGTTGAAGATATTTACCAGTATTTAATCAATTAGTTAAGTTTTTTCTCTGTCAGGTTGGTTCTTTACTGACATCTGTTGCATGGTTTTAGTAGTATAATCAGTTAGATAGTTGATGGCACAATAATTGTGGTTTGTAAGTTGATGTTTGTTGATGGTGAGATTATTTGATTGGTTGGATGGTCGGATGTTTTGTTTTGATGGTTAGTCAGTTGTTCTTATGTTTTCAGTCATGCGTTTCTATTTGTTTCAAGCTCAGAGAGAGAAAAACAACGAGAGAGAGAGAGACAGACAGACAGACAGACAGACAGACAAAGACAGAAGACAGAGAGACAGAGACAGAGACAGAGAGACAGACGGAGACAGACAGACAGACAGACAGACAGATACAGACAAAAAACAAAACAAAACAAAAACAAAACAAAAATAAAAACAGAGAGACAGACACAAGGAGACAGAGACACAAACAGAGATCCTGCGCATGTGTGTGTGTGAGTGCATACATGTGCGTGTGTATATGTGTGAGTGTGTGTGAGTGCATACGTGGACGTGTATATCTGCATTTTTGGGGTTGTTTGTATGTACGTACGTGTATGTGTGTGTTTTCATGTGTGGCAGTGATGGTGGTGCCGGAGTGTTTGTGTATGTGTTTGAGTGCGTTTGCACGCACGCGGCGCTCGCGTGTGTGTGTGCTTGCGTGCGTGCACGCGCACGTGCGTACTTCTCTCCTTATGTGTGTATATGTGGATTTGTCTGGCTATCTGTGTGAGTGCACGTGCTCGCGCGTGTGTGTGTATGTGAAAGAGAGAGAGAGAGAGACAGAAAGAGAGAGACAGAGAGACAGCGTCTTTGTGTGTGTGTGTGTGTGAGAGAGAGAGAGAGAGAGAGAGAGAAGAGAATTGAGACAGTGCATGCACAAGCGGGCGCTTGTGTGTGTGTGTGTGTGTGTGTGTGTGTGCTTGTGCTTGAACAAAAGTATAATTGTTTAATTCAACTGCACATGTAGCCCATTACATAGCGCTCAACAACAACCTGTCTTCTACTCACAGTCAGTAAAACCTAGAAAATTCGGCACAAGTATCTTCCCGCTTTGTTCGTTCTCTCGTGACAGAAAAAAAAACACACACACACACACAAAAACAAAACAAAAACAAAACAAAACAAAAAACTTTAAAATTGAAGTGCATAAACCGAATTAATTCACGCCGACAGCTAACTTGACGGCCAAGTTTAAATGACGCAGTGATGTGCTTTTCTGACATATTGTTATTTATTGTGTGAAACAGGGCATGGCTCGGGCCACGGTGAAGGGTCGGATGCTTGGGTGACGCGAGCAGGAGTGATGTCCCTTGTGTGCTTGACAGTTCTCTCCCTTGCCGTGCACCGTCTGTTTTGAGGCTGCCGCAGACAAGGTGCAAATTTGGCGGTTGAAGAAAACAATGTCCGCTTTTGTCTCGAGCTGTTAATTTCCAAGGGCGTTTCTTGTCTAATGGAAATATTGTCCTTCTTTACGTCTGTCTTGGTGAAGTGCCTGTTTCCTGTGTTTATTCTGTATGTGTGTCTGTTGGCTTGTACTCTCTGTCTGTCTGTCCCGTCTCTCTATCTGTCTGTCTCTCTGTCTATCTGCTGTCTGTCTCTATCTCTCTCTCTCTGATTGTCTCCTCATTCTTTCTTTCTACCCCTTCTCTCTCATTCTCTCCCCCCCTCTCTCTCTCTCTCTGCTTTCCCTCTCTTTCTTTCTCCTTGTCTCCTCTCTTTTTCTCTCTGCTTCTCTCTCTTCTCTCTCTCTCTCTCTCTCTCTCTCTCTCTCTCTCTCTCTCTCTCTCCTCAAATGTGTATCAATATCATTTGTGTCTTATTTCACCCTTTTCTCTTTTTATCTGTTTCCCAAATTATGCGCATCTGTATATGGAATGCTGTTGACACGGAAATATTGACTACTGCAACGATACAAATCTAATTTTTTGACTACATGTATAGTCAGTATGTCCATTTTGATATGATCATAAAGAGAAAAAAAGATTATTTGTTTTTATTTTCAGAAATGAAATGGTTTAATTGAAAATATATTATTGCCGTGCAGTTAAAGGTTTGATTGATCTCGAAAAAAACAAAAACAAAAACAAAAAAAATTGCAAGCACTTACACGCGCACGCACAAACTCGAATATGTGTATACACTTTTTTATGCAGTTTTGTCTGTTTTCTTTAATTTCCAGTTGTTGTTTTTTCAGGATCTTTCTTTCTCCTATTTTATTAATATAAGTAGATAAGCAACGGCATAATGAAAGTTTGCAGCACGCAACCACTTGCAATCAGCTTTATGATACGTTGTATTTTGTTGATGTGTATACATAGTAGAAAAATGACATTGTTAGGATTTTTTGAAGAATTTGTGTTTCATGTGTGAGTAATGTCGACGGATTTATTTTGATTTATTTAATGTAGTCAACACATTATGCTCTTATTCTATTGCTTTTGTCTGTGCTATTTGTTACAACTAGAAGAACGATGAATCTGATGGAAGGATGTATTGTACATTTTGAGTTTTGACCGATCTCCTACAGATGTAAATGACCTAGCGTGCAGTATCATCCAATTGAACACTTGTGTTTTACCATGTTCAGCTGTAGAAAAGTTGTTTTCGCGATGGACACGCACACACACACCACAACACACACACACACACACACACACACACACACACACACACACACACACACACACAAACACACACACACACGCACACACACCAACACACACGCACACACCACACACACACAACACACACGCATACACACCACACACACACACACAACACACACAACACACACACACACACACACACACACACACACACACACACACACACACACAAATAGAAGTCAGAAATATGGTGTCTCAAAGGAAATCGGTCTTTTCTCATTACTTTGTTTTCAGTGTGTTTGTCAGTGTGTGTTTGTGGTCATATGGTGTGTATTTAGTCAGGATAACAAATTCTTCGCTTGATATTCTTTTTCTTTTTTCTTTTTTTCAGTCGCCGTAAAATACTCGGAGATTTTGTCATATCGACTGTCCGTGTGCTTGTGTGCTAACGTGTGTGTTTGTGTGTTTGTGTCTGTGTATGTGTGGGTGTGTATAGTGTGTGTGTGTGTTTTGTGTGTGTGTGTGGTAGGTGTGTGTGTGTGTGTGTGTGTGCGTGTGTGTGTGTGGTGTTTGTGTGTGTGTGTGTGTGTGTGTGTGTGTGTGTGTGTGTGTGTGTGTGTGTGTGTGTTGTCAGTACAGCAGTAGTTAATTTGAGAATAAATGGTTGTTGACTTTTTGGATTGAATTATGTGTATATGTGCACGTGTGTGTCAAATAATATCAACAAGATTTTGTCAGCTCTATCTTGATGGATATTAAAGCAAACTTAGGTCAAAGGCGGGGAACATGAAAGAGTCGGAGATGCAGAAGCTTGCAAGACAGTGTGCCAAAGTTAAGATTGTGTGGACTAAAAAACTGTGTAAAATCAAAGCTTTTTTCAGAAACATATGAATAAACAGCACTTTGTCCGGAACTTCCCACAACATTAAATCTGTTTTCATTGTTGTAGTAGTCTACAATAGTCCTGAGTGCACGTCAGATTTTATCTGCTGTTATTTTAAGGCCACAATGATCTTAAAGACGCACAAACCTGGATTTTACTGTAAAAGAAGGAGATGGTTGAAATATCATGGTGAACATGTCTTTGTCCTTGTCTTTGCTTTTACTGTTCGTACGATACTGTATATAATTTTGATAAAAAGAAATGTGTATATGTTCTGGTGACAGGAAAATGATTACTGGAAAAAAATTGTAAACATATGTATGTGTGTATGTGTATGCGTGTATATGTATAATCCTACAATAACTTGGCTGTTGGGGTACATATCATGGAGTTATGAATGTTTTTTCTGTATTGTTGGAGTGACAATATTAAATATATACTTTCACTTGCAAACAGATTGTCTCACTGTGTGTGTATATGTGAGGTGGGAGGAAGATGATGTGCGTTCGTACTTGTGTGTATGTGCGTGTATGGCTGTGCGTGCATACGTGTATGTGTGTGTGTGTATGTGTGTTTGTGCGTGCGTGCGTGCGTGTGTTTCGTTCGTTCGTTATTTGATTTAACGTCTTTTCACTATAAGTGATATTAGACGGACGCGCGCGCGCGCGCGCGCGGTGTGTGTGTGTGTGTGTGTGTGTGTGTGTGTGTGTGTGTGTGTGTGTGTGTGTGTGTGTGTGTGTGTGTGTGTGTGTGTGCGTGTGTGTGTGTGTGTGTGAGCGTGCAAATGGAGTGGCCTGCGTTCATGTGTGTGTGCAAAGTGCTTTTCAATTTCAGTTCAGTTTCTTAACCCTTTGACTCCCGCACCCTGTTCACACGCACCCTGTATTGCCATCCATGCAAGCAAAGCAAAAACTTAACCCTTTGATTCTCACACCATATCCACCACCTTCCTGCGGGAAGCTGATGGATAGGGTGAGAGAATCATAGGGTTAAGTTTTTGCAGTTGGTGGGTAGGGTGCGGTAGTTACGTCGTCTCAGCCTTTGGAATAAATTCCATACATACTGACACTATGCACAGATACCATGATGGATAGTATCCAAAAGCTTCATGGCTTAAGCCATAACACTGAAAAAAAAAGCTTTACACGTTGGCAAAGTCTTGAAATCCTAATTGGTGTATGGGTCCTCGTATCAATCTGGCATCATACATGTCTCCCCTCTTCATATACACTCACACTCATCAGTGATACTCATCCTCCTCTGTTTGTCTGTCTGTCTGTCTGTTTGTCTGCCTGTCTGACTGTCTCTCGCTCACTCTCTCTCTCTCTCGCTCTGTCCGTCTATATCTCTATCTCTTTGTTTCTATGTCTTTATATCCCTCTGTGTCTCTCTTTCTGTCTGTCCTTTCTCTCTTTCTCTGCCTGTCTGTCTGTCTGTCTCTGTCTGTCTGTCTTCTCTGTCTGTCTGTCTCTGTCTGTCTGTCTCTGTCTGTCTGTCTCTGTCTGATTCTGTCCGTGTGTCTGTGTCTCTGTCTTTGTCTCTGTCTCTGTCTGTCTGTCTGTCTGTCTTTCTCTGTTCCCCGGTCTCTCTCTGACCCTTCGTCTCTGTCTCTGTCTCTTTCTGTCTGTCCATCTCTCTCCCTCCTTTCTCCTCCCTCTCTGTCTGTCTCTCACTGTCTCTTTCTGTCCTCTCCTCTTTCGCACCCATCCCCACCCTCCTCCCCCCAAAACACACACGCACACACCCCACACACATACACCATACACACACACACACGACCACACACACACACACCACACACACACACACCACACACACACACACACACACACACACACACAACACATACATACACGCACACGTGCGCACAAATTCAAAAATGAAAACACATCGAATTTAATGTTTGAAAAAGGCATTTACTACATTTTTAATAAAACACCTTAAGAACATACTATTTCCAAATATATAAGATAACAGATTCACCATAACACCACGCTTTCACATGGCCTGTTTCTGTATGATCGTTATCCTCAAGGTCTGTTTTTTGTTGTTTTTTTTTTTTTAGTTTACAGAGAAATAATATACAAATACAAGGATGCTTAATAACAAAGATCAATGATTCGTTCAGACATTCTTTCGTAAAACTCTCTCTCTTTCGCGCTCTCTCTCTCTCACTCTCTCTCTCTCTTTCGCGCTCTCTCTTTTTTCCTTCTCTCCCTGCTTCCCCCTCTCTCTCTCCCTTTCTCCCTGTCTCTCCCACTTATTCTCACACACACAACACACACACACACACACACACACACACACACACACACACACACACACAACACACACACACACACAACATCACACAACAACACACACACACTCACACACACACAGCACACAACACCACACACACACAACCACACACCACACACACACCACACACACACACACACACACACACACCACACACACACAAATAAAAGAAATAAACGGGAAATATCACTTATAGTGAAAAGACGTTAAATCAAAGAACGAACGAACACACACACATATATACACACGCATACACACATACACACACACACACACACACACACACACACACACACACACAACTGCACGCATCCACACGCACACCTTTGTCCGCGCAACATTGGCTCCATCCACACAAACAAAAACAAAAAAGAAATAAACGGGAAATAAGTGAGCAGAATATATAGACAAGCCAATAAAAAAGTAGAACAATACGGAATAAATAAACAAACGAACAACAAAATAAAGAAACTTAAATATCAGCTTATCTTTTTCATTTATACGAAATGAGTGAATAGAGTAAAATTGCAGAACATTGGACTGAATAAAATGATTAATGCCGAAACAGAAATGCCTTATGACGTCAAGGTCGCGTTCATGTCATCGATTCCAGTCTTTTTGATCTGGCTCTCGCTTTAAGCCCATGGATTTAAAGAGAGAGGTAGACCAAGGAAGGCCTGGGTTGATGGAGTAAGGGAAGCCTTGTCGTCACACGACATTTATCCATTTCGGTTATTCGAGCTCGTTGCTGACTGTGAGCGTGTTCTCCACGATACACCAATAATGGTACTAGCGTACAGGCAAAATAAATGAATAAATAAATGAATATGATAAATGAATAAATAAATAAATAAACAAATAAATAAATAAAAAGTCAAAACGACATAGAAATGCGTGTCATCATCATGATAATACAAAGGTATCTCTGTTACGGTCTCGATATGATCTCTTTTTCCTTATATTGTTTATACGAAAATGACAGAACAAAGTTCTATGCACATATTATATACAATTCAAAGTCAGATAAACGACATGTATACAGCTGCCCTTTAATGTCTTAAAATGTGCCCTTCAGAAAAAGCCGCCCGTAACATACATGTAATACGTGTACATCATTCATTCAGCATACACAATGGCCAATCAGAAATAATACGCACAAAGAAAAAGGATATCAAATTGAGGTACACAAACAATACAGTCTTTTTTCTTTTCGTTCAGTTTTGTTTTCAATGCATTCTCATTCAGTTTAACCGTGTTTCTTGTTTCGGATGGCAGCCAGTATCCTGCGCATTCTAGCCATCAGGTTCGCTCTCAGAACGCTGATCGCAAAGCGTTAATTCGTGCAGTTCCGGAAGTTGACTGCGCATTTCCCCTTCCTCTGTTCAAAGCA
>JAPXFY010000019.1:28368533-28396033 GCA_030674185.1 Monoplex corrugatus
AGCAGCAGTGTAAACATCTTGCGGGGTACGTCTGTATGAAAAAAAAACGTACTTGGGTCAAATATACAACAAAATGTTAAAGCAAACCAAAAAACAAAACAAAAACCAAACAAACACCCCCCCCCCCCTCCAATGGAATTATGCCATAAATTAAACAATTAAACCGACTTATAAAAATAGAGTTTTAGAAGAGATTCATAAGTTAGTTTAGAGTAACGAATAAACACGAGAATAATTAGTAGAGTAAGATAAGTATCTAAGAAGTAACGAATAAACCGAATATATAGACGAGAGGGTTTAGAGTTTAGAATAACGAAAAAAACAGACTATACAGATAAGAAAGTTTAGAGTAACGAATAAACCGACTATATAGATGAGAGAGTTTGGAGTTTAGAGTAACGAATAAACCGACTATATAGATGAGAGAGTTTGGAGTTTAGAGTAACGAATAAACCGACTATATAGATGAGAGAGTTTGGAGTTTAGAGTCTGTTCGAGAAGGATCCATTGCATCCAGACATATTCATAAAGTCCCCATCCAAATCTGGCAGTAATCATCTGGCAAATTATATGAGCCTGGACTTCATATAACACCACTTTCAGTCTCAGTTTCAGTTTCTCAAGCTGATGTCTCCGCGCTCGGAATGAATTCCATATGCACTAAGTCACGGATGCCATGTAATGGTGATCATGGCACAAGCCTTTAAGCTTGCACGTAAACCCATGAGTTGGCCAGGTCCTGAGCTCCTACCTAGCCTATGTAACACCAAGCCGAGACCAACAATGAATGCAGCATGGTGAGAAAGGCAGTGAACAGGACAGTTTTTATGCTGTGGATTGGGACTTTGAAGTTTAAGGCATTAGATCTTGAGTTCGTGGCTCTATCAACAGAGCGAGTGACTGTATGAGATGAATGAATAGATAGATAACAGATTGCTAATTGATAGATGGACGGATGGACGAATGGATGGTTGGGTGGGTTTGGGTGGATGTATGGATGGATGGATGGATGGCTGGGTGGCTGGGTGGGTGTGGGTGGATGGATGGATGGATGGATGGATGGATGGATGATGGATCGTTGGATGGATGGACAGACAAACAAATAATTTGACAATCTTCAAAAACTATGACAAATTGTGGATGGTTGGAAAAACGATTGGATGAATTTATTTTGGTACTCTGTTTGTTAATGAATTGACGGAATGAAATAAAGGGGTGGAGGAAAAAAAAGGACGAAAAAAGGTCGTGTAGCATCTGTAATCACTTAAAAATAAACCAAGGAAAATAACAACTCATCTTCAAAGATTAACTCAAAATGGATCATACGAGGGTACTTTCCAGTAGAATGAGACCACTTCTGTATAGCTTGAAAACGCATTTACAGAAAATGGAAAATTATGTCACAGAAAACGTCAGTCTATGATGTAATTCTGTGCCAAATTTCGTCATTCATCTTTGATCCGTCTTACGGTTCTGACAGTGTATGTCAAGACCCTGTCAGACACTGATTTGAAAAATGGCAAAGAAAATGGCGTTTTCAACAGCGGATTATCGCAGCTATAGTCAAGGTACGTGTCGCCCTTGGGAAGAATGCATCCGAAATACTTGCGGACATGCGAGCTTTGGGACAACCTTCTGCTCCTTCGAAAGCAACTGTGTTCAGATGGGTAAAACATTTTGCAAGTGGCCAGGCCAGCACTGAAGACAACAGGGGGAAAATGCGGAAAAGCAAAAAGTGCGATGAAATGTTAGTGGCTAGTGTGAAGGCAATGGTTGATCTGATTCAAGAGTCAGCCTTGAAGAGATCGCTGATTGTCTCGACATTCATTTGTCGACTGCATCGAGGATCCTAAGAAATCAGCTTGGCTACAGGAAGGTGTCATCAAGAAGGATCCTTCATATTTTGACGTCAAAAATTAGGGGGGTAGGTTACGTTTCTGTCCAGATATGCTGAAAATTTACAAGAACTGCGACCCTAAGCGGCTGGATGAAATTGTGACAGGTGACGAAACCTGGGTGTACATGTATGAACCTCGGAGAAAGTCACAGAACAAGGCCTTGATTTCTTAAGGTGGAATTTCTCCTCAAATCGCTCGTCGTCAACGTTCGCAAAAAAAAGTGTTATACACCATCTTTTTCAACACAAAGGGGATCGTGCTACAGAAACCATGCAAACCAGAAGAGATAATCACCGGAAAGTTCTACAGAGACTCAGTACTGTCTGACATCAAGAAGTTTTATGCAACTTCCTGACCAACCGCAGGCATGAGAGGAATCAAGATTCTTCACGATAGCGCACCTACTCACAAGTCAAGGCTCATACGAGAATACCTTGCAACCGAAAACATCCATACTTTGCCACACCCTGCTTACTCCCCAGACCTTGCACCCTGTGACTTTTACCTGTTTCCACATCTGAAGAAATCACTGGCAGGAAGAAGTTTCAAGAGCCGAGCAGCCTTGGGAACGGCGGTTTTCCAGTGTCTGTCACATATACCCAGAGAAGCCTACAGAGCGGCGTTTCTACAGTGGATCGAGCGAATGCAGAAGTGTGTGGCAGCAGGAGGTGAATACTTCGAACAGATGAAATGAATTTTTTTTTTTTGCCGGTGAGTCTTTGACGTATGAGTTTGTTGGTCTCATTCTACTGGAAAGTACCCTCGTAGATTCATGCAGGCCTTGCATTGTCGACATAATAATGAACGTTTCCACCAGTTAATGTTGTCACTTGTAACTACCAGTCATGTGGCATAATATAACCATCTATGTCTGCATAATCATGTTCATAGACATAGGTATGTGTGTATATGGTTAGACTTTGATATGACGTATTAGTTTGTGCCTATAATGTAAGTGTATGCATTGAGGTGTGAGTGTGTGTATGTATGTGTGTATGTATGTGTGTGTGTGAGAGAGTGTGTGTGTGTGTTTGTGTATTTGTGTGTGTCTGCCTGTCTGTTTGTGTACGTTTGTGTGTGCAAGTGTGTGTGTGTATGTTTTTATGTGTGTGTATGCATGTATACATGTATGTATGCATATATGTACGTATGTACGTACGTACGTATGTATATATGTATGTATGTATGTGTGTATCAGGTCGGATAGATGTATCCGCTACTGGTAACCTGGAACCCAGTACTACCTTTCACAGGTGAACTTCATAAGGATTAAATTCCCTACAGATGATGTGTGCCCCGTTAGCACATTGGTAAAACCGCGTACCGCAGTTCTGAAGCGCAGAATCGCCCAGTTCGATCCCGGCGTGGGAAAAAAAAAAAAAAAAAAAAAATAGACAACAGCAGAAGGGCATCCAGGAGTCATGACCTGGATGTGGCCCGGACCCGAGAGTGTAAGGAATTCAGGGCCGAAACACTTGTCTAAAGGGGGTTACTTCTCTGAAGACCTTCTGTTGTCTAGCTCTCCCTAGAGTTTCTTTCTACCTTTCTACACAGGGTCGAATTGCTGGCGACTAAACCAGCACCCCACTCGCTACTAACACTAGTGTCGGCACAACACGGGAAGCAACAGATACGGTGATACGTCATTGCTCAACTGGCGTAGAGCTGACGCCAGGGGTTGCTTTTGACGGTGGGAGAGACCTTCGTGTCTTACTGGACAGCTACCGCCCACCTAAGCTGGGCAGCCCCCAGCCAGTTAGGTGCTGTCCCGCCACGACCTGCCTTCTTCATTGGGTGCATGAAGATTTGGAGAAAATCTGACAAGCAGGTCGTTAACTACCGCACCAAACAAAAAGAAAATTTCAAATTCAAGAAACGGATCAGGAAAAGGATCAGCAGTGAAACTGGGCTGTTGGAATGTCCGAACAATGATGCCTGGGCTCTTCCAAGATCTGCAAGACATCAGCGACGCCAGAAAGACCGCCGTCGTAAACAGCGAGCTAAAAAGGCTCAATGTGGACATTGCCACTCTGCAGGAAACACGGCTGGCTGACTCAGGAACACTCAAGGAAAGGGACTACACCTTCTTCTGGCAAGGAAAGAGTTCTGATGCCCCAAGAGAGTACGGAGTAGGCTTTGCAGTAAGGAACAGCCTGCTGAACATGATTGAAGCAGGCAGCGGTGGTTCAGAGCGACTCTTGACTCTCCGCCTCAACACCACCGAAGGCTATGTCACTCTCATCAGCGTTTATGCCCCAACTCTGTCCGCCTCTCCAGACGCCAAGGATGAGTTCTACGAAAATCTTGCATCAACCATAAGGAACATCCCCAGGACAGAACAACTTGTTCTTCTGGGCGACTTCAACGCCAGAGTGGGTGCAGACAATGACTCATGGCCCTTCTGCCTCGGTTCCTTTGGAGTGGGGAAAGTGAATGAGAATGGACAGCGACTGCTTGAGTTTTGCGCCTGCCATGAACTGTGCATCGCCAACTCCTTCTTCAAGACGAAGCCTCAACACAAAATCTCCTGGAGGCACCCGCGCTCAAAACATTGGCACCAACTGGATTTGATCCTAGTAAGACGTGCCACTATCAAAAGCGTTCTCCACACTCGCTCTTATCACAGCGCAGACTGCGACACAGACCACTCTCTGGTATGTTGCAAGATCAGGCTGCAACCAAAGAAGTTCCACTGCTCAAAGAAACAAGGGAACCCTCGCATTGACGTCAGCAAGATGTCAGCCAGATCTTGTAGAACAGTTCGCAGAGGTCTTTGAGAGAGAATATGATGCATTGCAGCCTAGAGACTCTGCCACAGAAAGATGGGAAACGCTACGAGACACCATGCACCGCATTGCTATGGCCACCTTTGGGAAAAAAACTGTGAAGTCCCATGACTGGTTTGAGGCCAAATCATCGAGATGACTCCCACTGTTGAGGCCAAGCGCGCCGCA
This sequence comes from Monoplex corrugatus, assembly GCA_030674185.1. Lineage (NCBI taxonomy): Eukaryota > Metazoa > Mollusca > Gastropoda > Littorinimorpha > Ranellidae > Monoplex > Monoplex corrugatus. Next base: position 28,373,386 of record JAPXFY010000019.1, read on the forward strand.
CTCACCGAGTATAAACGGTCACCCGGTGAGAAGAACCTGCAAATCCTCAGGGCTGCCAGGAGCAAGGTTCAGCTTAACGCCAGGCGCTGCGCAAACGAGTACTGGACAGAGCTCAGCGAAGGATCCAGAATGATGCTGAAAGAGGCAACATCCGAGGAATGTATGATGGCATCAAGAAGGCACTGGGACCAACACAGAGCAAGACCGCCCCCCTCAAATCCTCCACTGGGGACTTAATCAGCGATCCTAGCCAACAGATGGAAAGATGGGCGGAACACTACTCCGACCTCTACTCCACACAGACCATGGTGTCCCCCTCAACCCTCGATGCCATCAAGTGCATGCCGGTAATGGAAGAACTTGACGCAGAGCCAACTGTGGACTAACTCAGCAAGGCCATTGATAGCCTGGCATCAGGCAAGGCACCTGGCAACGACGGAATTCCCCCAGACCTCACCAAGCACTGCAAGACTTCTCTTCTGCACCCTTTGCACGCAGTTCTCTGTCAGTGTTGAATGAGGGAGCTGTACCGCAGGACATGAGGGACGCCAAGATCGTCCACCCTGTACAAAAACAAGGGCGAAAGGAGCGACTGCAACAACTACAGAGGTATCTCGCTCCTCAGCATTGTTGGCAAAGTCTACGCTCGAGTCCTCCTAATCCGCCTGCAGAAACTGGCTGAGCGCGTCTACCCGGAATCACAGTGTGGTTTTCGAGCAGAGAGATCCACGGTAGACATGGTCTTTTCCCTTCGCCAAATCCAGAAGTACAGAGAGCAGCGGATGCCCCTGTATGTTGCATTCATTGACCTCACCAAGGCCTTTGACCTAGTCAGCAGAGATGGCCTCTTCAGGGCTCTCCGAAAAATCGGCTGCCCCCCAAACTGCACAGCTTGATTGAGTCCTTCCACTCCAACATGAAAGGGACGGTGCAGTTCAACGGAAACCTCTCCAAGCCCTTCGACGTACGCAGCGGTGTGAAACAAGGCAACGTCCTGGCCCCAACCCTCTTTGGAATATTCTTTGCTCTCCTCCTGAGGCATGCGTTCAGCACAGCGCAAGAAGGGATCCACCTGCGGACCAGATCAGATGGCAGGCTCTTCAACCTCGCCCGCCTCAGAGCAAGGACAAAGGTCCGTGAAGCCCTCATCAGAGACATGCTATTTGCCGACGATGCCGCAGTTGTGACCCACACTCAGCGGGACTTGCAGTCACTAATGGATCGCTTCTCCCAGGCCTGCAAAGATTTTGGCCTGACCATCAGTCTTAAGAAGACAAACGTCCTGGGCCAAGACACGCCATCTCCACCAGCCATCACCATTGATGACTACGAGCTTGAAGCCATTCATCAATTCACATATCTTGGGTCCACCATTATCGATAACCTCTCCCTTGACACAGAGATCGACAAGAGGATCGGGAAGGCAGCCACAAGACTAGCCCGCCTCACACAAAGGGTGTGGACAAATCCCAAGCTGACCACGAAGACAAAGATGGCTGTATACAACGCCTGTGTCCTCAGCACCTTGCTGTATGGCAGCGAGGCGTGGACCACACATGCTCATCAGGAGAAAAGGCTCAATACCTTCCACCTGAGAAGCCTACGGCGCATACTCGGCATTTCCTGGCAAGACAAGATGACCAACACCGAAGTTCTGGTCTGTTGGCTGTCATCCTTTTTCTGCGAACTCGCTTTTCTGCTGCAGCAGCTGACAGTTTGTCCTCACCAATCCGCAGCTGTTTCTTGAGAGTAGTTCTCCAGCTGTTGCGGTCGTCTGCGAGGTCCTCCCAGGACTCAGTGTTGATCTCAAGCGCCTTCATGTCACGCCTGCAAACGTCTTTGTATCTCAGCTGTGGGCGGCCAATGTTTCTCTGCCCTGTGGCAAGCTCACCATAAAGGATGTCTCTTGGGATGCGACCATCTTCCACGCGGCGAACGTGGCCCAACCAGCGCAGCCGACTCTGTCTCAGCATGGTATGCATGGTTGGGAGGCCAGCGCAGGTTAGGACTTCGTGTTGGTCACCTTGTCTTGCCAGGAAATGCCAAGTATGCGCCGTAGGCTTCTCAGGTGGAAGGTATTGAGCCTTTTCTCCTGATGAGCATGCGTGGTCCATGCCTCGCCGCCACACAGCAAGGCGCCGAGGACACAGGCGCCGCACACAGCCGTCCCCGCCTCTGCGGCCAGCCCGGGACCCGTCCACACCCCCCGCGCGAGGCGGGCCAGCGCCGCGGCCGCCCTCCCGATCCCCCCACCGACCTCCGCGCCAAGGGAGAGGCCATCGGCGACCCCAAGATATGCGAACCGATGGACGGCCCCAAGCCCGCAGCCACCAATGGCGACGGCCGGCGGAGACGGCGTGTCCTGCCCAGGACGCCTGTCCTCTCAAGACCGACGGCCAGACCAAAACCCCTGCAGGCCCGGGAGAAGCGGTCCATTAGTGACCGCAAGTCCCGCTGAGCATGGGCCACAACTGCGGCACCGTCGGCAAATAGCATGTCTCTGATGAGGGCCTCACGGACCCCCGCCCTTGTTCTGAGGCGGGCGAGGTTGAAGAGCCCGCCATCCGATCCGGCCCGCAGGTGGATTCCCTCCCGCGCCGCGCTGAACGCATGGCCCAGGAGGAGAGCGAAGAAGATTCCAAAGAGGGCTGGGGCCAGGACGCAGCCCTGTCTCACACCGCTGCGCACGTCGAAGGGCCCGGAGAGGTTTCCGTTGAACTGCACCATCCCTTTCATGTTTGAGTGGAAGGACTCAATTAAGCTGTGCAGTTTGGAGGGGCAGCCGATTTTTCGGAGAGCCCTGAAGAGGCCATCTCTGCTGACTAGGTCAAAGGCCTTGGTGAGGTCAATGAATGCAACATACAGGGGCATCCGTGCTCTCTGCACTTCTTCTGGATTTGGCGAAGGGAGAAGACCATGTCTACCGTGTATCTCTCTGCTCGAAAACCACACTGTGATTCCGGGTAGACGCGTTCAGCCAGTTTCTGCAGGCGGATTAGGAGGACCCGAGCATAGACTTTGCCAACAATGCTGAGGAGCGAGATACCTCTGCAGTTGTTGCAGTCGCTCCTTTCGCCCTTGTTTTTGTACAGGGTGACGATCTTGACGTCCCTCATGTCCTGTGGTACAGCTCCCTCATTCCAACAGCAATAATGATAATAATGATGATAATAATATCAATAACAACAACAATAACAATAATGATAATAATGTATTAACAATAACAGTGTAATGATGATGTCGATGACGATGATGCCGATGATGACGACGACAACGATGACGACGACGACGACGATGATGATAATGACGACGACGACGACGACGACGATGATGATCATGATACTGATATAAACAATTTGATGAAATAATAACGATAACAGTAACAATGATAAAAAGAAGAAGAAAAAGAAAGAAGAAGAAGTATTCACAAATGAATGTTTTGTTTTTGGAAACGAGGCTTTCTCTCTGGAACTGGGTTATTAGTCCTGTGACCAACACCCCTTGGTCCTGGAGGACCAGTGTCTCGGGCTTTGTCAGGCCTCTACCCTTTGACCTGAGCGGCTTGGAAGACCGACCAAACCAGTAGCCGATGCTACCACCGTTTAAGATTTAGGGGTTCCTAAGGCACGGAAAGCCCCTAAGCGCAACATGGGCGATTCTTTTTGGTGTCTGATTTATCGATGGTCTGAGAAGTATATTAATTGATAGATAACGAGCTAATGAAAGCAGATTAGGCTCAAGGCAATGAAAAGAAAACAGACACTGTCACAGTATCCCAACTTATCATTTCCTTGTCCTTGTTCTCTCCCACTTCACTGCAGTTACTTTCATCCTATTTTGGGTATGTTTAATTATTTCCAACACCAGTGGATTTTCACGTTTGTAAGTTTAAAAGTGTTTTCCTCTCTGTTTCTCTGTCTATGTCTCTCTCTGCCTCTCTGTCTCTGTCTCTGTCTCTCTCTCTCTGTGGCTCTCTTTGTCTCTCTCTCTTTCTCTCTCTCTCTGTCTCTGCCTCCCTTTCTCTCTGTTTTTCTTTCTCTCTCTCTTTCTCTGTCTGTCTGTCTGTCTCTGTCTCCGCCTCTGTCTGTCTGTCTGTATCTCTCTATCTGTCTTTCTGTCTGTCTGTTTGTCTGTCTGTCTGTCTGCCTGTCTGCCTCTCTCTCTCTCTGTCTCTCTCTCTCTCCCCCTCCCTTTGGGTCTGAGGCTCAAGAACTGCAGATGTTTCGAGTTCAATAGCACTTAAAGCATAACATAAAATGATATAAACTACGCACAAAAAGTTAAGGATCACTTGCACAAAAATTCATAACTTTCAAAATAAGAAAGCCAATGTGTTGAAGTTTGGCAAACATTTAATTCCATGCTTTAGTGATAACGATGCACAATTGCCTTCAATTTCGAGCAATCGTTTGGTGTGTATATTTGATCAAAGTGGGTACGTATCAAATTTGATTTCCCAAAGTCATTGAAATCACAAGACAGGGCATTCTGATGCTCCCAAAAGTTCAGTAATGCGTGTAACCGCCATGGCTGTTCTGGCACTCGTCGCAGCAAGTCCTCATCGAGTTGACCAGGTTGGTGAAGATCCTCTGTGGAAGCGCCTGCCACTCAGCCTGCAGCATCTGGTAGAGGTGTTTGGCATCCCTGGGAGGGTGGTGGTTGCTCCTCATTTTGCGATCCAGCTCATCCCAGAGGTTCTCAATCGGGTTGAGATCGGGACTGCATGCTGGCCACTCCATTCTGTTGACTCCAGACTGCTGCAGGAAGTCGTTGACCACCCTTGCCCTGTGGGGGCGAGCGTTGTCATCCTGGTAGACAGCCGTCGGTCCCATCTGCTGCAGTGTAGGCACAGCCAGCGGTCGAAGGATCTCATCCTGGTATCGGAGGCCAGTCAGGTTACCCTGTACATGATACAAGGGTGTTCTGTGGTGAAGGCTGAAGGCCCCCCAGACCATTACAGAACCTCCACCAAAGGCCCACCTTTTCTTGGACAGTGGTGTCAATAAAGCGTTGCCCTGGGCACCTCCAGACCTTCAGTCGGCCGTCGTTGTGGTTCATGGTGAAGCGTGATTCATCACTGAATAGGACCTGGGACCATTGCTGACGTGTCCACCTCACGTGACGTCTGCAGAAGGCGCGGCGTGCTGCCCTATGGGCTGGAGTTAAGCGTGGCCGTATAGCTGGTGACGACGAGAACGGAGGTTAAACCCATGAAGGCAGTTCCGTATGGTCTGCTGGCTGATGTTGATGTTAGTAGCCACCCTCAGCTGCCTTCGAATGATGCTGGAAGAGGCTGTTCTTGTCTGCAGGGCTTGTCGTTCAATGAGACGATCTTCACGTGGGTTTGTCTTCTTCGGTCGACCAGATCTGCGTCTTTCATGGACCCTCCCAGTGGCTGTGAAGCGTTGAATCAGTCTGACAATGACCGAGATGGACACCTGAAGTCGCCTGGCCACTTCTCGCTTGGGAACACCATCTTGGAACCATGCAACAGCTCGTCCGATCTCAAACTCGCTCAATTTTCGTCGTGGAGGCATTGTCAGATCAGGCCCACTACTGGTGGAATGTCTTCTTGTAAAGCCAAGCAAGAGACAGCATCTCACACATAAACAGCAGTGCTTGCACGTGCATAATGGTTTTTCCATCTGGCTTGTGCAATGTGTTCAGGCAGAACGGTCCAAAACAAGGTCCTTTTTCGCAAGTTTCCGCTTTTCCGTTTGCGGCCAAGCTCAGTAGTAGAGAATCCCGTGCAATTTTCGCACTAACACAACATCGCCCACTTACAGCTGAACAAGAATTCATAACAAGTTGGCTGGACTGAGAAATAAATAAACAGTAGCGAACTGAGTTTATTACGCACCTGTTTTCTCATAGTGATCCTTAACTTTTTGTGCGTAGCTTATTTATGCGCAATAGGAAGCACGGTCTTTCATTAATTTGCAAATCAAACATGAAGTGTTCACATCCTTGGTACAACAAATTATTGTATATTTCAAGTGTCCGCACACAAAAAAAGTAATATCAATTTCCCATTCAATGCAATTTGTGTCAATGTTGTCAAAGACGACAAAGAAAACCACCAGTGTATTGATTGTTGTAACAAGAAAGAGAGAGAGGGAGGCGACAAAGAGGTGGAAAAAACAAATACAACAAGGAAAAATAAAAAAGAAGGAAGAAGAGAAAAAAGATGATGATGGTGAGGAGGAGGAGGAGGAGAGAAGAAGAAGAAGAAGATGATGATGATGATGATTACGATGACGATGATGATGATGATAATGAAGAAAAAGACAAAGAACAAGAAGAAGATGATGAAGAGGAAGAATGAGCATAAGAAGAGCAACAATACTACTACTACTAATCACTACGGACACTACGACAATTACTGTCATTATCATCATAATTTCATATTATCAGTAGTAGTAGGAGCAGTTGTGGGGGTGGTGGGGTGGGGTGGCAGTTATGGTGGTGGTGATAATAGTATTATTATTGTTATCATTATTGTTACTGCTCTACTTCTTCTTCTCTTCACATGATTTATTTATCTATTCTTCTTCTTTTTCTTCTTCTTTTACTTCTTCTTAATATTGCTATTATTATTATTATCATCATTATTATTATTACTATGTTATAAGTAGTAGTAGTGTTATTATTATTATTGTTATCATTATTATTATTATTGCATCATATTTATAATGAGGAAGATGGTGGTAATGACAAAAAGAAAAAAATATTACAATTTCGAATAAAAACCTCACCGAATCAACCAAACCAACCAACCAACGATCCAAAAGCAGCCAACCCAAGAAAGAAACAAACCAACAAACCAACCAAACAAATCAACAAACATACAAGAAAGCAAGCAAAACAACAACAACAACAACATTACACACAGGCACACAATCCCACACTTACTCTTGAGATCAACAATCAAGGAAGTCTCTCAGCACCTGGGAAACAGACAACAGAAATAACAGAACAACGCCTCCAGACCTTATATATAGTGCCCTGCTGAACCTTGAATCTGTTCAACTTGTCAGTCTGGGGATGGGGGGTGGAAGTGGTGGTGGGGGTGAGGGGGTGGGGACTGACTGGTGTTTTGAATGCATGACATTTGACACGGAAAAGAGCATCTGTCATGTTCTGCACAGACCCTCATACACCCCAACACATAATAGAGCTTTTGTGTTTACTTTTATTATGCTTGTAATTAAATGAATTCTGCCAAGGGAAGAGGATCACATATAACAGGAAGTGGGGGGACAGGGGGTATGGGGAATGCGAAAGAGAAGGAGGGGAGAAAGGAGAGAGAAAAGGAGGAAAATAGGAAAGAGAGAGAGAGAGGAGAGAGTGAGAGACAGAGAGAGACAGAGACAAAGACAGAGAGACACAGATAGAGGGAGGGAGAGAGAGAAAGAGAGACAGAGAGAAAAAGAGAGAGTGAGAGAGAGATAGAGAAAGAGAAAGAAGAGAGAGAGAGAAGAGAGAGAGAAAGAGAGAGACAGACACAGAGAGAGACAGAGAGAGAGAGAGAAGATAGCGAGAGAGAGAGGGGGGAGAGACAAAGTGGGGGGGGGGGAGAAAAAGAGAGAGAAAGAGAGGAAAGAAGAGAGACAGGAGACACAGAATGAGAGAGAGAGGTGGACGTGATAAGAAAATAGTAGGAAGGGCGTGACATTCAAGTGGTCAGGAAATTTGTCTTCCAAAGGGAAGTTCTGGGTTCAAACCTATTAAGATACCACCTGGTAGATAAACGGTAGAATATATTCCGAACTCCCAGGTACACATACGTGCAGACCTGCCAGTGTTTACAGCCTTTTCGTGTGTATATGCATACAGAACACACAATCACTGGTTAAAAAACATGTTGGCTTAACCAGTACATACACACATTAAATAACCAGTTAGCTTAGCCAGTATTCTATTGAGATAAGAAAACATCTGTGTGACACTACCACCGAAAACAGTGTATGACTGCTTTCATTGGAGTTTGTTGGGTTCGACAATGATAACTATGTGCAGGGGTGAACTCGAAGGTGACTGTAGAGTCCAAGGCGGGAACGGCAAAGACGTTCACAATGGGGACAGGGAAACTGGCCTGAAGGTTTAGGTGATTCTACTGCTGCCTTCCTTTTTGCACTGACCTCAGTGATGCTGTACGGGTAAACAAACAACCCGGCTATACGTGATAACAAAAATCACTTGTACATTTTTGAGTACACGTGGGAGTTGGATCCACCATTTAATAACGGTTTTCAGCACTTTTGTTATTACGTGCAGTTTGAGCACAGTAGTGTAGAATATGTGCGTCCCCGTATGGGGACGCTAGGACCGAGTGGATACAGGTTTCTGTTTTTTACTAATGTGCTTGTTTTTTGTTTTTTGTTCTTTTTCCAGACATTCAGTGTCAGTCAAGTTCTCGACATACTTGAAGATGAGAGCACCCTTCAGAGGGCTGATGTGTTTATAGAACCACCGCTTGTGGATACCCTTACTGATGAGGGTAGTGGTGAAGAGGATGGAGATTGCACAATCCAGAACCTGAATGGGCGTCAAGACTTCCACAGGATCCTGTTGAACTGTTTCAGCTGTTTTTTGAATGACAATGTGATCAAATTTCTTCAACAGCAGAGTAAGAAGTATGTAGCTTTCAAAGGGAACCATGGCTTCAAAGTCAATCACGATGAAATCCGCACATTTCTTGAGATTCTTTTGGTTTCAGGTTATGCTCCAGTTCCCCGAAGACGCATGTACTGGTCGAATGGCTAAGATGTTCGAAACATTGGAATTGTTGGATCCATGACAAGGGATCGCTTTGATGAGATCATGAAATATTGTCATGTCAATGACAATAATAATCTTGATGCTAAGGACAAAATGAGCATAGTCAGACCACTTCTTGCAATGATAAATGAGAATTGCTTGAAATTCTTTCTGAGAGAACAAAATTTGAGTATAGATGAGAGCATGATTCCTTACTGTGGTCGTTATGGTACAAAACAATTTATCAGAGGAAAACCAATCAGGTTTGGTTACAAAACCTGGGTGCTGGCAACTTCACTGGGATATGTTGTTCAGTTTGAACCATATCAAGGGACAGCAGGCAGACGAGCCACCGCTGATTACCCTGGCTTTGGAATGGGTGGCTCTGTGGTCATTGCAGAGCTCCAAGTTGACAAAAAAGATGAGTGTGGATGAGTCGAAGGACGCATTTCATCTGACACTCGATAACCTCTTTACCTCCCTGGACTGCCTGTCTCAGAAAGGCATAGCCTGAACTGGAACCATCAGATCAAATCGAGTGGAGGACTGCCCAATCATGCCTGTGACTGATATGCAAAAAACAAAGAGAGGCACCTTCGACTACAGAGTTGACTCCAAAAATGGACTGTTGGTGGTACGCTGGAATGACAACAATGGAGTGTTGATTTCTCTAAGATACAAGTGTTGGATTTTTGTTTGTTTGTTTGTTTCTTTGTTTGTTCGTTTGGCTGTTTGTTTGCCTTTTTTAGTTTTAATTTTCTATGATTAAATTTAGTGGAAACAAAATATGAGTATGTAGTAGATCAGCTGTATGCTAAAGTGTTGTTTCAACAGCTTACTCTCATGTTATAAAAATGAAGCTAGTGATATTCAAGTATCAAATAATATCAACTTTTAGTTCTCTCTCTAATTTTCATTGCCTATAAATGGCATGGCATTGTCATTGAATGCATAAATAAGTCAAGCGAAACTAAATTTGTAAAAGAATGTATCTGCTCATGGAAATTAGTGTAGCACATCGTTACCGCTCAATTTGAAAAAAAAGGCTTTTGCTTTCTTTTCTACGTGCCACTCTGCTTCAGCATAAGCAATATAATCACGAACTGTTGACATTATAGTTATAACCATCATGAAAACTTCCTTTCAGTGAATAGAAATGGTTTCTCAATGTTATAAATTGTGTTTGAATGTTTTGTTGGTTTTGCTGTAAACCTGTACCCTTTCGGTCCTAGCGTCTCCATATGGGAACACCTATATTTGAGCTCACAAAGTACATAAAATTATAGAATAAGGCAATTAAACAACATAAATGTATTTAATATGATATTTGCAAGATAACGAAACCAAAAAAATTAAAAATTAAAAATTCCGGCTTAAATGGGTTAATAGTTTATTTCCTTCGACATATCCACACTGTTCTTCTGCTATTTCTCTTCCGATTCTATTCCTTGTCCTCATCATGATTATTCTCAACAGGATTTTTGTTACATAACTCATCAAACTGATTGTGCGATGGAGTTCGCATTCTATAGCCCCTGTCTTCTTTGGAAGTGCAATGAAAATTGATTTTGACATATCTTTGGGGATTTTTTCAGTGTCGTAAATTTCATTTAGGAGGACTGTTATTTTTTCTATGCCAAATTCCTCCAGGGCTTCAATCATCTCTGTAGAAATGTTGTCTGGTCCTGGGGCTTTTCCTGGTTTCATCTTTTTCAGCGCTCTTCTAACTTCATCTTTCATTATGGGTGTTCCTTCAAAGTTCTTTTTTTATAATGTGTTCTTCGTTTCTGTTATCCTCAAAAAGGTCTTTGATGTTAGCCCTGAAAAATCCCACACATTTTTTCAACTGATCAAGAGGGTGTGGGTGGATTCAAACCCAAACACAAAGAACATCAATGAAGAAGATTATGAAAAGACAAGCAGCATTTATAGGACATTTCATGAGGCAAGAGAATTTAGAGCACCTGGTCACAACAGGAAAGCTGGAGGGACAGGGAACACCAAGTAGACCTAGGGAGAAAATACTGAACGGACTTACAGGGTGGCTGAGGACAGAGAGCGTGGGAGATGTACTTGCAGCGATAAAGGATAGATTCGTATGGAGGGCCATGATGGCCAACGCCATGCGGCAGAGCACATGATGATAATGATTTCCTAGTCGGTAATCTGTCCCGCTAAAACCACTTTGTTGAAGTTGACAGGTATCTGTAGGGTCTTTTCTAAAGATGACTATTTGTTTTAGGATCATCGCACCTTAAACATAGTCTTTTCTGCTCAATATTTTCTCCCATTTTCTACGCCACCTTAATAAATTTAGACAGTTTCTACAGTGTTGGAAAATAGTTATGAAGTGATGATACTGACGATGAGGATGATAAACATGATGCTATGGAGTTCCACCAGGGATTCAGACAGCGTGACAGGGCTGTATTATACGCTTATTACATCACAACTTATCCTAGCATCAACCAGGACTGAGAGATACAGACACTAGCGATGTTGGTCAGAAGATTTGAGCATTATCCTCAATGGCACATTAAGAAAATGAATGAGACTCGACTGTTTGGTCCCAGTCTTCCCAATGAGTCTACAGTACACTCAGTTCTGGGTAGGATACGGTTGGAGCCGAACAATTCCACAAAATTTTGAAAGGACTGATGGGGATTCGAACTCACGACCTTCCAATCGCTAGTCCTTTGCGCTAACCTCTGATCTCACAGCAACTGGTTTAAGGTAAGTTATTAGTACGGTCTGACAGTCTTGTTTTGTTCTTACTTTCCTTCTATGACGGAAGAGAAAGGTTTTTATGAAAAATGGCATAGCAGAGAAGTCAGACAGAATCTTAATAGACCCAAACAGAATATCCGAGTGACATTCCAGTGAAAATTGATATCAACCCAGCTCCAGTCAAATGAAAAGCGAACACAAGGAAGTACACTTCATGCGTGCTGCATCCTTGCATTAAATCTCTTTGTCTCTCTGCATGCACACTACACAAACACAGACAGCACACGCACGCACGTACACACGCACATACGCACGCATGCAAACACAGATATACACACATATACATAATTATGCATATACACATGCACAGATATTCGTACACAAGCACACACATGGACACATACACGCAACCATGCACACACGAACACACATTCACATGCACACATATTTACACATTTGTCTAAAAAGCATACTTGTGAATAGAGTTGAAAGAAATATCGAAACACACACACACACACACACACACACACACACACACACACACACACACACACACACACACACACACACACACACACACACACACACAAACGCACACGAACACGAACACACGAACACGCACACACAAACGCACACATACATTAACACACACGAACAAACACACACACACAAACGCACACGAACAATCACACACACACACACACACACACAACCCCACACACACACACACACACACACACACACACACACACACACAAAACGCACAAAACACACACACACACACACACACACACAACACACACACACACACACACACACACACAGACACACACAAACACACACAAACACACAAACAAACACACAAATAAACAAACACACACATACCACAGATAGACACACCCCTAAAGCCACCCCCACCTTCGCATACACACACGTCCCTCTCTTACTCTGTGTTTTAAGACACGAAACATCATAACTATCTTTTGTCAGATAAAAGACATTTAAAGAATCTGTGAACGCTGATTGCACGATGTACACACAGGACCAGTCTTTTACCATTTTACCATATTAGATGTGGGCGAGCAAGAGAGAGAGAGAGGGGGGGGGGGTGGGAGAGAAAGAGAAAGAGAGGGAAAGAATGGAGAAGAAAAGAGTGTGAGAAAGAGAGAGAAAAATGGGGAAAAGAGAGAAAGGTGTGTGTGTGTGTGGTGTTGTGTGTGTGTGTGTGTGTGTGTGTGTGCGCGCGCGCGCGCGCGTGTGTGTGTGTGTTTGTCTGTAGTTTGTGCCTATGTCTGTGTCTGTGTCTATGTGTGTGTGTGTGTGTCAGTGAGTGAGTGTGTGTGTGTGTGTGTGCGTTTGTGTGTGTGTGTGTGTGTGTGTGTGTGTGTGTGTGTGTGTGTGTGTGTGTGTATGTGTGTGTTTGTGTTGTGTGTGTGTGCCTGTCTGTGTGTGTGTCTGTGTGTGTCTGTGTTTGTGTCTGTGTGTATGTATCTGCGTGCTTGCACTTGATAAGATTTTGTGAGACAGACTGGAATTTGCTGTCTGTGACGCATGGTGATGAATTGTATACGTACAATGTGTAAGTCAGAAACCAAACAGGATACTTACTACAGGAGGTCATTTATTTTAAGCGCAAGTGCCTATATATTCAAGCTTCATATAGTGTCTCTTTTGTTTCCCCATCCATCCACCGTTTGATCTGGTAATTCTTTTTAATTTTCATAACACCCTTGTCTATACACTCGTGGGTGATTGATTGTGTGCATGAATTTTGTGTGTAATATAGCTGTTTTCGACAGCAGGTACATCTTTCTACGATACCACGAAATCCGTCCATCAGGCCGACGATTTCTTGCACTAAAAATGAAGCTGAATAAAACAAAAAAGTATCTTTACGCCGAAGTCGGTTGTGTGTCCTCAACAAATGAGTCAGTTGCACATTATTATTCTTACTATTGTTATTTTTTGTTTAAAGCCCAGCCGACTGCGTAGAGCAATATCAGGATTATAACCATTTCAAAACATACAATATTTCAACAGGAAAAAATGAATGAAGGAACAGAAAATTTAAGTGTACAACAGGAACAAAAAGGAACAAAAAATTAAGTACATATACCAATGCATTCGCACACATAGTCTAATGAGATGCCTCTGACGTTGACCACTCCGTCCAATTTATCACATACGGGATTTATAAAAAAAACTAAATACAAATTCAAACATTAATATGGACACCAAAACATATATTCAAGATTCAAGATTCAAGATCACTTTAATGTCTCTTTAGAGAAATTCAGTACATGTTCAGCGTAAAATTCTGCAATAGACAAACAATTACATAACTCCCGCTCTCTCACACTCCTTTAGTCACTCACACTCCAATCTTGTTCAGATACTCAACTGACCTATTTACAAAAGACATTCTTGCTCTGTTGGTGGAACATTTCAGAGTTCTGTACCTTTTTGATGATGGCAAGAGCTCATAATGCTTAGCTAGCACGTGAGTGGATTCACCTAAGATCATTCTCGCCTTGCTCACAATACGACACTCATATAGTTCATTAATGCTCCTCTGTTGTACTCCCACTACTTTGCCACTCACCTTCACCACCCTGTCCAACACTCTCTTATTCTTCACACTCAGACCAGCAAACCAGCACAAAATTCCAAAAGTTAAGACAGATTCAATAAAACAACGATAGAAATTACCAAGAATGGACTCATTCATACGCAGAGACCTAAGTTTTTGAAGACAGAAAAGGCGTGACTGACATTTTTTGTGTATTATTTGCGTGTTTGTATCAAAGGTGAGTTTGCTGTCAAGAATCGTTCCGAGATACTTATACTCATTCACACGCTCAACTTTCACACCATTGATAAAAAGGTCAGGGATCACACCGGGCTCTCTCCGGAAATCCACGATCATCTCCTTGGTCTTTCTAACATTTAGATCTAAAAAGTTGTCTGTACACCAGGTAGTGAACTTAACTACTTCTTGGTTGAATGTTGTGTCTGAGTTGGAGAGGTCTTGGATTGCTGTGTCATCTGAATATTTTATAACAGGAGTGAGATCAGTGCCAGAGCAGTCATTGGTGTAGAGAGTAAAGAGGACAGGAGAGAGGACTGTACCCTGAGGAGCGCCCGTTGAGGTGGAACGAGAGTCAGAGAGTGTATGATGAAAAGAGACAGTTTGAGAACGATTAATAAGAAAATCTATTATCCAGAGAATGAGTCTATAAATTACCTGAAATTGCTTCCGCCATGTCTCATTTCTCTATGGCCAAAATGCACTTAGTACATGCATACAATTATCAATCCTAAGATATAGTATCGAACAGATACAGTTGAATGGACCAGCAAGGCAGAAAATGAAAGGAATAAATGACAGAAAACAAAGGAACAAGGTCGAAACAAAGAGAGTGACAGAAAAGAGAAATTTCTAGCACAGGATTTCCAGAATGTGGGTATACCATTTATACTGAAACAGCCCCCGGCACCCCCACGGTGGGGTGAGGTGGGGTGTGGGTGGGCGTGGGGTCAATCTCACGTTGATGCACTGCAGGCCATCATACAGTTGTATAGGGATACGGTTCGTTGGTTATATATGCATCTGTCTGTGTGCGCGAGAGAGAGAGAAAGAAAGAGAAAGACAGACAGAGAGAAAGAGAGAAGGGGGGGGGGGGGATAAAGACAGAGGGAGGCTGGAGTGTGTGTGTGTATGTGTGTGTGTGTGTGTGTGTGTGTGTGTGTGTGTGTGTGTGTGTGTGTGTGTGTGTGTGTGTGTGTGTGTGTGTGTGTGTGTGTGTTTGATTTAACGTCTTTTCACTATGAGTGATA
Source organism: Monoplex corrugatus (assembly GCA_030674185.1). Classification (NCBI taxonomy): domain Eukaryota; kingdom Metazoa; phylum Mollusca; class Gastropoda; order Littorinimorpha; family Ranellidae; genus Monoplex; species Monoplex corrugatus. Next base: position 28,388,710 of record JAPXFY010000019.1, read on the forward strand.
TTAGACGGAAAAAAAAAAGTATGTGAGATGAGAGATGGGCGGGTAGGTTTTGGGGCATAGAGGAGACAGAGTTATAGACATAAGTAGGTTGGAAAATAGAAAAATGGAACAAGAACTTAACACTAATATTTAGCATCAACAATGTGTATGGAAAATTTAACTCTAAAGTACAAACTTCATAAACTTAAAGTAATGCATTAACAGGACTGTGAACCAACGATTCTGAAATTTTAACTGACAAAAATTGATCGGAAGTTACTTCTTTAAAATGAGTTTCAGAATAATTTTCTTGTGTAAACATTTTTGGTAAAAAGGAACGTAGCATTTTGCAGTAAAATAGAGAGTGAAACAGTGTGAATTGTTCGCCGCAAATACACTTGACATTTTTACAGTATTTTGTTTTCAATGCGTTTAGCTGAATACGAAAATGAACAGCAACAATCGTTCTCAAATGATATATGGAAGAAAACTGCAATTTTTTTACATACATTTTGAAATGAAAGTTTTATCATTTGTTGTGACACAAACTTTTCATGGAAATGTTCATGAAAACGAATCCATGAGGCTGATTCTAGCAAGTTGCAAGCTACTTTTACGGAAGTATTAATACGTAATTCTGTAGTATTATCAGAATTGTGTGCACCTTGCTTAGCTGCTCTGTCAACTACTTCGTTGCCGTGAAGACCAACGTGAGAAGGCACCCAGCATAAACTGAGATCTGTACCTTTTATCCTTAAACGATGTATAAGATGATTTGCCTCAGTAATTATATCAGGTCTTGTGTCTGTATCAAAAGACTGCAAGGCATATAATACAGATTTTGAATCAACAAAGAGAACTACTTTGAAAAATACATGTGTAAGGTTTACTAGATAATGCAACGCTTGTAAAATAGCGACTAATTCCGCTGTAAAGATAGATATATTTGCCCCAATGAAAAATGACTTTATTTTGTATTTTGGAACATAAAATGCTGCTCCAGCACATTTATTTTCTAAGACTGATCCATCGGTAAAAATATGGAGGTGGGTTCGGTATTTTTCATCGACGTGTTCACTGCTCTGCATATGGAAATATTAACGTTTTCATATTTCTTAGCATAAAAGTAGCTTTTAGCATTTCCCATGTAGGGATGGGCGTTGTGGATGGTATTTAATCCAGATTTATGTTAGACTGTTTGACCAGGTCAGATACGTAAGTTGCAACAGTCATTTGTGATGAAATGTTCTTTGCTCGTTTGGGAAAGTCAACATCTGACCTGATTTTTATTTCCTTACTCACAAAATTGTCCGTTTGTGAAGAAGTTCTAACGCAAACTTTGCTGTCGCTAACTCACGATAGTTGTTCAGAGGCAGAATTCCAGCAACTTTGTACGTTTCCAGACTAGAAGCATGGACTGGTACACCTAGTGTAATTTTAAGACTTTTGCAGTCTAAGCTTTGAATCTTTTTTAGTAAATATTTTGGTGCACTGAAGAACACTTATTGTGCATAGGATAATTTAGATCTTACAAGTGCAGTTGACAGATGAATTAGTATGTTTGTATCCATTCCCCAGGGTAATCTGCTTATTATCTTTAGAAAATTTAAGGCTTTCCTTGCTTTTGTTAAAATATAATCAAAATGGACATTCCAGGTTAATTTTGATGTTATAAAGACTCCCAGAAATTTTACAACCTGCTTGTAATGTAGCACTTCACCATGCAGTCTGAAAGTAGGCAAGTGACTTAAAGTACCACCAGGATTAAAAAGCATCATGTTAGTTTTTTTCCGCTGATAACGACAGTCCATTTTCTAACATGTAGTTTCCAAGATTATCAAGATCAGACTGATACAACTTCCTGATGTAATTCTGTGCTCTCTGTGGAGTTGTCTTTTTTAAAGTAATATTTATCCAAATACATATATCATCAGCGTACTGTACCAAAACAACACGATTTGAGAGTGCATTAGGAAGATCCTGTATTAAATAAAATAGGTGCTATCACTGAACCTTGAGGGATTCCCATATCAAGACGTCGCGAAGTAGAATAACTTGTTCCCACTCTTGCTTGAATTGTTCTATTGGCTAAATAGGACTTAATATAATTATACATATTGCCAGATAAACCAATAGATTTCAGCTTGTACAATAAACGTGTATGCCAAACTTGATCATACGCTTTTTTCACATCAAAAAAAGTTGCCAAAAGACTTTTTCTGTGGGCAAACTGTTGTTTTATCTGAGTTGTAAGTTTAACCAGGTGCTCAACTGTGGATCTCCCTTTTCTGAAACTTGCTTGGTTTACCGGAATAACGTTATTTTTATCACAGTAATGTATCATCATCATCATCATTCTCCTGCCCGTGATGGGCGTAGAGGAGAGATGAGAGACACTCTTAAGCCAGCCGTCGCCAACCGGTCCTGTCCTCCGCCTGTCGCACCAGCGTGGGGCCATCCAACCTGGTCCATTCTTTGATGTTGTCCATCCAGAATTTGGCTTGTCGTCCCCTTCGTCTGCCGCCTCCCAGTGTACCCTGGAGGATCGTTTTGGGCAGTGAGTTGTGGCGTGTGACATGCCCGAACCACGACAGCTTCCTGTTCTTGACTGTTGCCAGGAGGGGTTCTTGTGGGCCTGCGAGTGTTGTTATTTGGCTCCACACAAAGTCGTTTGTCTTCCGATCTTGCCAAGAGATCCCGAGCAAGCGCCTGAAGCATTTAGTTTCAAACGTCTGGATTCTCTTGGTGGTCTCTGCTGTCATGGTCCAGCTCTCGCATCCATACAGCAGGATGGGGAGCACCAGGGACTTGTACAGCTTCATCTTCGATGGAAAGCCGATCTCTCTGCTCTTCCAGATCTTGTTTAGCTTTACCATTGCTGCTGTTGCGATCGCTAGTCTGGTCTTGATTTCTGTTGTAGAGCGACCGTCTTTGGCGAGAGTGGCACCAAGGTATTTGAAAGCGTCCACTTCTTCAAGCTGTTGCCCGTTCATGTAGATTTCAGCATGGGTGTTGGTTGTGCTGTTGACCAGGACTTTGCTTTTTTCTGTGCTCACTTCCATTCCGTGTGCACCTGCACTTTCTTCCAGTCTCATGGTCAGGTCTTGTAGTTCTTCGTTGCTGCCTCCCATCAGGTCGATGTCATCTGCGAACCTCAGGTTGTTGATGGTTCTTCCTCCGATGGAGACAGTGGAGTGGAAGTCATGGAGGGCTTCACGCATGATGTTCTCCAGGAAGAGATTGAACAGCAAGGGAGAGAGTAGGCAGCCTTGACGGACTCCAACTGTGGTCTTGAAGTAGTCCCCTATCTGGTTGTTGAGGAGAACTGCGCTGCTGGCAGTGTTATACAGCGCCTGGATGGTTTGGACGAGACCTTCCTCTATGCCAAACTTTCTTAGCACCTGCCACAAACCCTTATGCCACACCCTGTCGAATGCTTTTTTAAAGTCTATGAAGTTGTGGAACAGGTCTCTCTGATGCTGCAGATGTTTCTCCATCATTATCCGGCAGGTGAAGATCTGTTCTACTGTGCTTCTGCCCGCCCTAAATCCAGCTTGTTCTTCCGCAAGGTGTTCTTCCGCTTCTTTCTTCAGTCGATTCAATATGACTCTGAGCATGATCTTGCTGGTGTGGCTAATGAGACTTATTGTTCTGTAGTTCTGGCATTGGCGCATATTTCCCTTTTTGGGCAGGGGGATGATGAGTGATTGAGTCCATTCTGTGGGCTACTGTTTTGTCTCCCAGATCTTCTGACAAATCGATGTTACACGAGTGACCAAATCATTCCCTCCATGTTTGAGCAGCTCTGCTGGGATATTGTCTGCTCCAGGTGATTTCCCTGCCGGTAGGCTGCGGATGGCTTCTTCCACTTCTTCTCTCAACACTGGTAGCGGTGAGGATTCCCTCAATGGTGTTGAGTCCCCCTGAAACAAACTGTCATCTGGCTGTATTGGGTAGTTGTATAGTTCTTGGCAGTACTGCGTCCATCTGTTCAGAACAGCGGAGCTTTCTGTCAGCAGCTCGCCTGAGGTATCCTCGATGACTGACGATCTGTTTTGCTGCGTCTTGGTAAGGTTTTTCAGTGTGGTGAAGGCATGTTTACTGTTTCCTTTTTTCATGCCTTTCTCGATGTTCACACACTGGTTGTTGATCCATTGTTCTTTGGCTTCAATCATTTTCTTCTTTACAAGGTTGTTGGTTTTACGATACTGTGCGGCTTCTTCAGGGCTGGAGTTTTTCGTCTTCTTCAGTGATCTTCTGTTGTCGCAGAGATCAAGGATGTCATTTGAGATCCATGCTTGGTGTTTCTTCCTCTGTCGCCCCAGTACCTCCTCTGCTGTTTCGCGGACTGCCTCACCAAAGTTGTTTGTGAGGTCGTTGATGTCGCTGTCCAGGAAGTTGAGTGCCGCGAACCGCCCCCCGAGCTGTGCCTGGAATGCCTCTTCTATCTCTGGATCTTTTAGCTTTTCCAGGTCAAACTTGATGCGTGGCTGCGCAGCTTGGTACTTCTTTTTCAATTTGATCTTCATTGTGAGCAGCACGAGGTCGTGGTCGCTGCCTATATCAGCTCCAGGGTATGTCCTCGTCTTTGCTTTATTAATGCTTGATTTGAAGCGCCGCGGTGTGAGGACAAAGTCGATCTGGTTGTGAGTCTTTCCGTTCGGCGCATGCCAGGTTGTTCTTCTTGACAGTTTGTGGGGGTAGAGGGTGTTGGCAATGGTGAGCCGTTGGGTGCAGGCAAACTCCAGTAATGTATAAGTCTGTTTAATACCAATCTTTCCATTAGTTTGCTCGTATGGGACGTCAGAGCAATAGGTCTGTAACTGTTTTGATTGTTTTTAGGCTTTCCTGCTTTTAATATAGGTATAACAATAGACTTTTGCCATACCTGTGGTACAGTTCCACTCACCCAGCATTTCTGAAAAATATTGTGTAAGAAAGTAACATAGTTTTCTGGAAGATGCTTAATCATTTCAGTTGAAACTGCATCAACACCTACCGAACTGCTTTTGTTGTGTAGAGACAAGATTGAGTTTTTTAGCTCTTCTAAGGTGATTGGAGCATTAAACCAGCGATCATTCTGTGGTATTAGATCAGTGTAGATAAGGTTGTTAGCTGCCATTTCTCTGTAGTGTTTGCAGGTAGGAGACAAACCATCTACTTTACTATTTTCAGCAAACAAATCCACAAAAGTTTCAGCTTTGTCCATGTCGGAAGGAAATTTGTGACATGTATCAATTATTATTGGACACCTAGGTAAGCTGGCTCCATTTTTCATTTGATTCATTTTTGTCCAGACTTTATGGAAATCCTTAAAATCTGAAATTTGTTTGGTGCAGTATGATGCCCAATAATCTTTCTTTGCTTCAGTGATGATTTTATTACATTGGATATTAGCAGTTTTCATTTCCTTATGATCTTCAGGGTTTCTGCTCTTGATGTAGACTTTGAATTTCTCTTTTTTATACTGAACTGCTTTTTCGCATGCCTCTGTCCACCAGACATTACCCAAACTATTATTGGACTTAAAAGATTTGAGTTTCGTGATTGAGAGGTCTGCAGCAGCTAGAACTGACTGCTGGAATTTAGAAAACATAACATCTACATTTTCACCTTCATCATAATTATATTTTTGTTTAGCAAGAGCAGTCCGAAACAATGACCAATCAGCGCGCGTATAATTATATTTTGGTATAATATCAGGTGTGCTGTTTTTCATCCTGATGTTTTCATTAGTTATTGTTATGATGATAGGTAAGTGATCACTTCCCAAAGCATCTCTGTGAGTGTCCCAGGTACAGCATGGTACTAATTCTGGTGATATCAAAGATAGATCGATGGCTGTTGCCCGGTGTTTGGAGATATCAGGAATTCTAGTGACACAACCATCATTTAAAAGGTAAAGCGAGCTGTCAACTATATTCTCCACCAAACGATTTCTTGTAACAGTGCAACAGTCTTTTTCCCAGAACGGGGAGTGGGAATTAAAGTCTCCACCAATTAGCCATTTACCGCGCTGCAGATCTGGTATCGTACGCAGCCATTCTGTATTTTGGTCATTTGGACCTGTTGGCAGGTAGACTGACAAAACATTCAGGATTAATGAATTACTGAATTGTACTGTGGCGGCACAAGCGTGTAAGTCTTCAGTTGATGTTAAAACAGGGGACGTAAATATGTGATACTGAAACTCTTTAAGTATATATATCGCAGTGGCTACCTTCTTCCCGGAATTCCCGAAGTCATATATTGGAGGATAATAATAATTTTGAAAGTTGGAAAGTTTGGTTGGCATAACAGTAAGCGACTGCAGAATCAGAACTTCACACTGATTTGATGCGAGGAAATGTTCCAGGTACGCAGAATTGGTGGAAATAGATCTACACTGTAAAAATTTGATTTGAGATTTTGTTCGCATTTTCATTGTTGGCTAATCTCTTATTTTAAATTAATGGTTATTTGTTTGATAATCACGAATACTTTAGTTTTCTGTGTACAAGAAAAATGGCTAGAAAAAAACATTAACTACTTAGACCACTAATGAAAGGTAGAAAAAAGATGTAGTTAAAACTAAGGGAAAACGTCCTTCTAATAGAGATAAGAGTTAGATTCAGAACAGAAATAAGTAAATAAAAAATAAATAAAAACAATGGTATACACGTCTTCAAATGTACAGAGAATATAGTCTGGCTGAGTCCTGATAGTCTGACTAATTCCTAGTGTTTATAGACTTTGAACAAGAGTATTGTCAGAGATGACAAGGAAAAAGTCCTGTGACATGAAACGTTGATAACTGTAGATCTACTAAAACATATTGTATGGCAGCCACCACGGTTCGCAGGTGTCAAAATGGTGGAACGGTCCTCGGTGGAATCTAGAGGCATGTAGCCGTGAAGATCGTGATCCTGGTGTCCTCCTTGGGATCTCCCAAAACAGATCCCGAACGTGTTTTCCTAGGTTCCCCGCTAAGACGCTGCTTCCTCTGGCAGTGGGGTGAAAACTGTCGTGAAGGAACTGCTGGTTAGTTCGAAGGTTTTCATGGGAGACAAATGATATGTTTTTTTATGTTTACAAGCTCAGCAGATAAGAAAGCATTTGTGTGTGTGTGTGTGTGTGTGTGTGTGTGTGTGTGTGTGTGTGTGTGTGTGTGTGTGTGTGTGTGTGTGTGTGTGTGTGTGTATACGTGCGTGTGTGTGTATGTGCATGTTTGTGTTTGTGTGTGTGTGTTTGCCTAAAAAACGATACTTTCCAAGTCCAAAGTCTGCTATTAAATACCTATCTATCTATCTATCTATCTATCTATCTATCTATCTATCTATCTATCTATCTTTCTATCTATCTATCA
>JAPXFY010000019.1:28403533-28406033 GCA_030674185.1 Monoplex corrugatus
ATTAAATGATGCCAGAAACAGAATATTTAAAGATGTATGCTTTTCGCTTAACCCTTTAACTCCTCATCTTGTCTACCAGCTTCCTACGTTATCAACCATGAGAGGAACCAGAAAAGAAACACGAAAAGAGAATAAGAACGCGTAATTTATACAACAAGACGAGACAGGGGCAAATTTTCGGCCAACTTGCCTTTGTCAAGCGTAAGATCACAAACAAACAAACACCAGATACAGAAATTAGGAGAAAAAGACTGAAACTTCCCTTCCAGTGCGAGAAAAGGAGAAAAAGAGCAAAACAAAACTTCAGATCTTCGCATGGGAGATCGGAAAAAAAGCTCCATCTTTTGCCTTAGGAGTGGAGGTGTCTTGGCGAATCGAACGCAGGATCTTCTGATTAGAAGTACAAAGTTTACCCACTTGACTACTGCACCATCCCATCCAGACTGTATGATACTTATCTACATGTGAAAGGTTAACTAGAATTAACCAAACAAACAAGCAAACAAACAAACAGACAAAAACAGAGAGAAATTGAAACTGTATTGATTATTGTCACATTAATATCCCAATCAGGTCGGTTTAGAAATGTACCAGCGTAATCAGTGAAGGCTACTGCGTTTAACTTTACAAACAAACCAAATTCTGTTAGTCTCCCTTCGCTAGACTAAGTTCTGGAAGTGTTTATATACATGTACATACATACCTACATACCTACCTACCTACATACATACATACATACATACATACAGACAGACAGACAGACAGACAGACATACACACATACATACACGCATACATACACGCATGCATACATTCCGTCTGTCTGTCTCTCTCTCTCTATGTCTCTGTCTGTCTGTCTATCTCTCTCTCTCTCTCTCTCTTTCTCTGTCTTTGTCTTTCTGCCTCTGTCTTTGTCTGTCTGTCTGTCTCTCTTTCTCTGTCTTTGTCTCTCTGTCTCTGTCTTTGTCTCTCTGTCTCTGTTTATCTGTCTGTCTGTCTGTCTGTCTGTCTGTCTCTCTCTCTCTCTCTCTCTCTCTCTCTCTCTCTGTCTCTCTCAGTGACGGGCAGTCGAATGGTGTTGGCATGCTCTTTCTGGGTAATAATACCCAATCCTTCTTCGTCGTCTTTTCCTGATAACGGCGTATCCATTATAATGTCACATCCGAGGGATTCTACAACTGGCAGCGCACTCTGAGAGAGTCATACAGGACCGATGTTTTTCACCATTTCCCCCTCTCCATTTTTGTTTTTGTTGTTGTTGTTGTTGTTGTTTGTGTGGGTTTTTGTTTTGTTTTATTTTTTTAGCAGTCTTCCTTTTAAATGTTTCTGTTTAGTTTGTGTTGTTACAGGTACGTTATCTGGCTGAACACCACGCTAGAGAAGTTGTCTACTGTTTTTATACTAAGGTTGTGCGTTTGTACTTTGTTGCGTTTTGTACTCGCTTGACAAAAGCCAGTAGGCCGAAAATTTGTACCTGTTTTGTTTTGTTACATTATATACACATTCTGATTCTCTCTCTCTCTCTCTCTCTCTCTCTCTCTCCTCTCTCTCTCTCTCTCTCTCTCTCTCTCTCTATTTTCATTTTTTATTAATGAGTTAGCGTTAGAAATAGCCAAAAAAGGGAGACATGGTGTACAGCTATTGCCTGGTGCTGTTGAAGTTTTTTTTACTGCTATTTGCTGATGATGTGGTGCTTTTGTCAGACACTGTCATAGGGTTACAAAATCAACTAAATGCTTTAAAACATGAATCTGATAGGTTATTACTGTCTGTGAACCTAGAAAAGACGAATGTGATGATTTTCCGTAAGGGAGGACATCTTTCGGCTCGAGAAAAATGGGTTTATGGTGAGTCTGAAGTTAAAGTAACAAACTCATATAAATATCTAGGTATTATTTTTACAACAAAACTGAGTCTCCAAAGCGCATGGGTGGAAAGCAGCAAAAAAGGGAAAAGAGGAACGATGGAAATTTTAAGATCTTTAAGAAAATTGAACTGCACTGACTTCTCGATTTTTTGGAAACTTTTCGACTCACAAATTGAACCAATCTTAACGTATGGCTCAGAAATATGGGGTTTTCGAGCAATCATAAAATGGAAAAGGTACATACATCTGCCATCAAACGCTTCCTTTCGGTACCATTGCATTCATCTAATAAAATGTTATATGGAGAAACTGGCCGTTATCCTTTGTTTTTGAAAACTCAAATGAAGTGTATTAAATACTGGTTGAAATTAACCCAGCTCCCAATGTCAAGATTGTGCAAGCAGGCATATGAGATGTTACTGAATCAATTAGACTCGGGTAAACAAAACTGGGCATATTTCGTTAAGAAAATGTTAACCACACATGGATTTGGTATTGTGTGGATGTGCCAGGGAGTTGGTTATGAACAAGGATTTATTTCAGAATTTAGGGATAGACTAGTTGATTCGTACAAACAAAACTGGCACGCTCAAATGGAAGAATCTGAGAAATATGATTGGTTCCTTTCCTTTAA
>JAPXFY010000019.1:28413533-28426033 GCA_030674185.1 Monoplex corrugatus
GCATTTCCCATATAGGGATAGGCGTTGTTGATGGTGTCTCAGCTATTTCATCCATATTTATGTGAGACTGTTTGACCAAGTCAGATATGTAAGTTGCAACAGTCATTTGTGATGAAATGCTGTTTGCCCGCTTTGGAAAGTCAGCATCAGACCTGATTTTAATTTCCTTACTCACAAAATTGTCCGTTCGTGAAGTAGATCAGAGGCAGAATTCCAGCAACTGCTACTTTGTACGTTTCCAGATTAGAAGCGTGAGAAGGGACACCTAGAGCAATTTTAATACTTTTGCAGTCTAAGCTTTGTATCTTCTTTAATAAATATTTTGGTGCACTGAAGAACACTTCTTGCGCATAGAATAATTTAGATCGTACAAGTGTTGTTGATAGATGAATTAGTATGTTTGTATCCATTTCCAAGGTAATCTGCTTATTATCTTAAGAAAATTTAAGGCTTTTCTTGCTTTTGTTGAAATGTAGTCAAAATGGACATTCCAGTTTAATTTCGATGTTAAAAAGACTCCCAGAAATTTTACAACCTGTTTGTAATGTAACACTTCACCAAGCAATCTGAAAGTAGGCAAGTTACTTAAAGTACCACCAGGATTAAATAGCATCATGTTAGTTTTTTCTGCTGACAGCGACAGACCATTTTCTAAAATATAGTTTCCAAAAGTATCAAGATCAGATTGATACAACTTATTAATGTAATTTTGCGCTCTCTGTGGAGTTGTCTTTTTTGAAGTAACATTCATCCAAATACATATATCATCAGCGTACTGTACCAAAACAACACGATTTGAGAGCGCTTTAGGAAGATCCTGTATAAGGATATTAAATAAAAGAGGTGCTATCACTGAACCTAGTGGAATTCCCATGTCAAGATGTCGTGAAGTAGAAGAACTAGTTCCCACTCTTGCCTGAATTGTTCGATTGGCTAAAAAAGACCAATAGATTTCAGCTTGTACAATACACGCGTATGCCAAACGTGATCGTAAGCTTTTTTCACATCAAAAAAAGTTGCTAAAACACTTTTTCTGTGGGCAAACTGTTGCTTGATCTGAGTTGTAAGTTTGACCAGGTGCTCAACTGTGGATCTCCCTTTTTTAAAACCTGCCTGATTTACTGGAATAACGTTATTTTTATCACAATAATGTACAAGTCTGTTTAATACCAATCTTTCCATTAGTTTGCCCGTATGGGACGTCAACGTAATAGGTCTGTAACTGTTTTGATTGTTTTTAGGCTTACCAGCTTTTAATATTGGTATAACAATTCACCTTTGCCATAATTGTGGTACAGTTCCACTAACCCAGCAAAATCCTAAATGCCTCTTCTTCAAAAGAACTCTTTACAACCATGAATCATCTCCTTGGCACACGAAAAGATTTACCTCTCCCAACAAAACATACAAATGAAGAACTCCCATCTGTATTCTCCAACTATTTCACCACCAAAATACAATCTCTTCGTGACAGGCTTGACAGGACACCCTGTCAACCATGCCCACCTGACCCTTCCTTCTCTGGCACACCTCTTACTACTTTTACCCCAGTCTCACAAGAAGAAATTCTCAACACAATCAGATCCATGTCGTTCAAAACCTGCGAACTGGATCCTCTTCCAGGTTCTGTCTACGCCGACTGTCTCCCTACTCTCCTCCCATTCATCACTGACATCATCAACACTTCTCTTCAAACTGGAACTGTCCCAGATTCTTTCAAGTCTGCTATTGTTCACCCTCTCCTCAAGAAACACAATTTAGATCCAAATGAACTGAAAAATTACCGGCCTATCTCTAATCTCTCTTTCTTGTCAAAACTCCTTGAAAAAGTCGTCCTCAACCAGCTGAACTCTCACCTGTCTGCCAACAATCTCCTCAATCCTTTCCAGTCAGCCTACCGCCAGTGCCATAGCACCGAAACTGCCCTACTACACATTCTCAACAATCTCCTCCTTGCAACTGATACTGGCAAAGTCTCTCTCCTCACACTCCTTGATCTGTCTGCAGCCTTTGATACCATTGATCATGGTATTCTCCTTTCTAGACTTCATCATACTTTTGGCATCTCTGACATTGCTCTGTCTTGGTTCACTTCATACCTATCAAACAGAAAACAAACCGTTCTCATCAATGGCACTTACTCTCAACCTGCATACCTGACCTGTGGTGTTCCACAAGGATCTGTCCTTGGCCCTGTTCTTTTCACTCTTTACACCTCCCCCCTGTCCACCATCACCAACTCCCATTCTATAAAACACCACTTCTATGCTGATGACACCCAACTTCAAGACAGTGACTCACCTGATAATATACAGCGCCTGTTGACTCGCACCACTGAGTGTTACTCGGACATTAAGAACTGGATGACACACAAAAGACTTCAGCTTAATGACGACAAAACAGAAGCTATCCTCATTGGCACCCGTCAGAAACTTTCTCAGCTGCCTCCTCTTTCTCTCCCATTATGTAACACATCAGTCCCAATTTCTGATTCAGCTAAAAACCTTGGTGTCTGCATTGACTCTACCCTCTCCATGAACAACTTTGTTTCTCAAACTGCCAGATCCTGCTACTATCATCTCCATCGTATAAAGCTGATCAGGAAGTATCTCTCTGTCGAAACAACTGCAAAACTCGTTCTCTCCTTCATAATGTCTCGCATTGACATATTGCAATTCACTCCTGTCTGGTCTTCCTGCCTCCACCATTCACATCCTACAGCGCATTCAAAACAATGCTGCACGCCTTGTACTCAAAAAGAAAAAAGCTGACCACATATCTCCTCTCCTGGCACAACTTCACTGGCTCCCTGTATCAAAGCGCATACAGTACAAACTAGACACCATGTGCTACAAAAGCCTCAATAACGCAGCCCCCGATTACCTGTCAAGCCTACTTGAGATCTATGTTCCCTCACGTACCCTCCGCTCTGCCTCTGATCCTCTGACTCTTCGCTTTCCACGCACTAAGCTCAATACCTATGGTCCACGAGCCTTCTCTGTTTCTGGTCCACTCTCCTGGAACAAACTTCCTCTCTCAGTCCGTCAGCAACCTACTTTTGTCTCCTTCAAGTCCGCTCTCAAAACTCACCTTTTCTCTCCTGCATAAAATCCTAACCTCACTCAACCCTCCCCTCTGCAGCCTGTCTCCGCTCGGAGGGAATCACATGGTTATAATATATAATTGTATGCTATGCTCTCTATAATTTTCCATTGCTTTTATTCTTGCTTTTATTGCTTTTATTCTTTCTCCCCATTTATAGCCATGCGTGTGTGTGGGTGTGTGTGTGTGTGTGTGTGTGTGTGTGTGTGTGTCTGTATGTGTGCGTGCGTGTGTGTGCGAGCGTGCGTGCCTGCGTGTGTGTCTGCTTCAGCGCTTAGATTTGATTTTATCAAGATTTTGCGCTATATAAATATTGTAATTATTATTATTATTTATTTCTCAAAAATTTTGTGTAAGAAAATAATGCAGTTTTCTGGAAGATGTTTAATCATTTTATTTGAAACTGCATAGACACCTACCGAACTTCTTTTGTTGTGTAGAGACAGTATTGTGTTTTTTAGTTCTTCTAAGGTGATTGGAGAATTAAACCAGCGATCATTCTGAGGTACTGGATCAGTGAAGATAGGGTTGTTAGCTGCTATTTTTCTGTAGTGTTTGCAGGTAGGAGACAAACCGTCTACTTTACTATTTTCGGCAAAAAGTTCCACAAAAGTTTCAGCTTTGCCCATGTCAGAAGGAAATTTGTGACATGTGTCAGTCATTATTGGACACCTAGGTAAGTTGGCTCTATTTTTCATTTGATTCATTTTTGTCCAGACTTGAAATCTGAAATGTCTGTTTTGCAGTAGGATGCCCAATAATTTTTCTTTGCTTCAGCGATGATTTTATTACACTGGGTGTTAGCTTTTTTCATTTCCGGCTTTCTGCTTTTGATGTAGATTTTGTATTTCTCTTTTTTATACTGAATTGCTTTCTCACATACCTCTGTCCACCAAACATTACCCAAACGGTTATTGGACGTAAAAGTTTTGAGTTTCGGGATTGAGAGGTCTGCAGCAGCTAGAACAGACTCCTGGAATTTAGAAAACATAACGTCTACATTGTCACTTTCATAATGTTTGTATTCGCGTTTAGCAAGAGCAGTCTGAAACAAGGACCAATCAGCGCGCGTGTAATTGTATTTTGGTATAATATCAGGTGTGCTGTCTGTTATCCTGATATTTTCATTAGTTATTGTTATGATGATAGGTAAGTGATCACTTCCCAAAGTATCTCTGTGTGTCCCAGGTACAGCATGGAACTAATTCTGGCGATATTAAAGACAAATCTATGGCTGTTGCCTGGTGTTTGGAAACATCCGGAATTCTAGTGACACTCCCATCATTCAAAAGGTAAAGCGAGCTGTCAACTATGTTTTCCATCAAACGATTGCTTGAAACAGTACAACAGTCTTTTTCCCAAAACGGGGAGTGGGAATTAAAGTCTCCACCTATTAGCCATTTACCGTGCTGCAGATCCGGAATCGTACGCAGCCATTCTGTGTTTTGGTCATTTGGACCTGTTGGCAGGTAGACTGACATAACGTTCAGGATTAAATTAATGAATTACTGAAGTGTACTGTGGCAGTACAAGCGTGTAAGTCTTCAGCTGATGTTAAAACTGGGGAAGTAAGTATGTTATACTGCAACTCTTTAAGTATATATATCGCAGTGGCTACCTTCTGCCCGGGATTCCCAAAGTCATATATTGGTGGATAATAATAATTTTGGAAATTGGGAAGTTTGGTTGGAATAACATATTAAGCGACTGCAAAATCAATATTTCACACTGATTCGATGCGAGGAAATGTTCCAGGTATGCGGAATTGGTGGAAATAGATCTACAATTCCACTGGAAAAATTTGATTTGTGATTGTTGGCGCACTTTCATTATTGGCTAATCTCTTATCTTAAATGAATGGTTATATGTTATATGTGTGCGAGAAAAATGCCCAGAAAGAAACCATTAATTACTTAGACTACTATTGAAAGGTAGAAAAAAATGTAGGTATAACTATGGGGAAAAGTCCTAATAGAGATAAGAGTTTGATTCAGAACAAAAGCAAATAACAAATAGATAAAACAATGGTATACACGGCTTCAAATGAACAGAGAATATAGTCTGACTGAGTCCTGATAGTCCGACTAAATCCTAGCAGTTATATATTTTCAACAAGAAAATTGTCAGAGATGACAAGGAAAAAGTCCTGTGACATGAAACGTTGATAACTGTACATGTAGATCTATTAAAACATTTCATATAGCAGCCACCACGGTTCACAGTTGTCAAAATGAAGGAACCGTCCTTGGGGGAAATCTAGAGGCGTGTAGCCGTGAAGATCGTGATCCTGTTGTCCTCTTAGGGGTCTCCCAAAACAGATCTCGAAAGTGTCGTCCAAGGTTCCTTGCTAGGCCTATAGGCTAACGCTGCTTCCTCTGGTAGTGGGGTGAATATTGTCGTGTAGAAACTGCTGGTGAGTACAAAGGGTTTTTCCCATGGGAGACAAAAGATATGTTTTTTATGTCAACAAGCTCAGCAGATAAGAAGGCTTTGAACAAATTCCGCTGAACCTCCATACGTTCATGTCGTACAGGGGCGACCTTGCTGATGACTATCTTTGAGTTTAGGTATTTTTGTGCTGCAGTTTGATGCAAGTAGCGAGATGTTGAGTTGTTGCTGCGATATCTTTGTTGTTTAGTTCGTGGACACCACATGGAAAACAAGACAGTCTGCAGGATTGTTAAATTTGGATAGTGTCTTGTCTAAAGAGCTTTTTATATTAAAAAAGTTATTCACAGGACACGAGTCTCCTTCGAAACCATAAGATCGTCCCAGTCGTCTTGAGTTGACATCTCTCAAAACCGAATCGTGGATAGTCACAACATACGGAAGGTCGTGGTTCTTTTCACGTCGTTCTGGTATCTTTTTAGAGTGTGACGTTGCACGTTTTAGCTGTGAGGTGACGTCTTTAGCTGTTTTGATGTCATGTTGTTGTTCTTTCCCGTCTTTGGTTTTCTTTTCGTTCACTATTTTCGCTGGCTTAGAGTTATTTCTTAGAGTTATTACCAACAAATGCCTATCAATTAACATCAGAAAGTGTTTATATAGAACCAATACTGTTGTACGGATGCGAGGCGTGGACAGTCAGCAAGCAAAGCCAGAGCAGGATTGAGGCAGCCGAGATGTGGTTTCTCAGAAGAATGTTGAGAGTACCATGGACAGCAAAGAAAACAGAGACAGTCTTGATGGAAGCAGACACAAGTCGATCACTGATAAGGAAGATAAGGAAAAGACAAGCAACATTTATAGGCCATTTTATGAGGAGGGGGGATTTGGAGCACCTGGTCACAACGGGAAAGCTGGAGGGAAAGAGAGCACCGGGTAGACCCAGGGAAGAGAGGGGGCAGCCCGCATGCCACGGGCCGCAATGCCACAGGGCCGCAATGCCACGGGGCCGCAATGCCACTGATGTAATAACCAACTGGAAGTCGCAATGCTCGGCGCATCAAGTTATATCGAGTGCACTGCCGGAATTCCCAGGTCCACATGATGGAGGACCAATCCACGGCTTTGGATAGTTCGGTTAAAACAAGTGTTAAATGTGCTTAGGATTTACAATTATTTGTTTGACATGAAATCTCTCTGGTCTCTGACTCTTCTGCATTGTCTGCGTGTCCTTGTGTATCTTCACGGTCAACCCAAATTTGGAATTGTTGTTGTGGGCTTCATTGCTAAATCTTATTTAAAGAAGGTAAGTAGTCCATAATGTTGACGGAGGGAAATGCCCTAAAAGAATCCTAACTACTTAGCTACTATGAAAGTAGAAAAAAGCTATAGGTAAACTATGGGCGAAAAGTCTAATAGAGCCAATAGATCGTTGATTCAGAACAAAAGCAAATACAATAGATGAAACAATGGTATCAACAAGCTTCAATGAAAGAGAAATAATCTTGCGAGCCTGATGGCCGACAGAATCCTAGCAGTTATTATTTCAAACAAGAAAATTGTCAGACATGCAACAGGAAAAGACCTTGCATGCAACTATGGATCTCCGCAGAGATCTATTAAACATTTCATAGTAGAGCACCACGGTTCACAGTTGTCAAAAGTCGACGAATCGGTCGTGTGGCAAAATTAGAGGCCAGTGCCGTGAAGATCGTGATCCTGATGCCGCGTTAGGGGTCCAAACGATCTCGAAAGTGCTAGATGCAAAAGTTCCTTGCTAGGTTAGGCTACTGTGTCGTCCTAGTGGAAGGAGTTATTATTCAGTGTAACATTGGTGCAGTTACTGAACGGTTTTCCTTGAGACCAAAATATTGTTTTTTTCAACAATCAGCACGAAAAGCATGAACAAATTCCGCAACACTCCTACTGTATGTTCGTACAGGGGCGACCTGCTGATGACCTTGAGTTTAGGTATTTAGTGCTGCATTTGATGCAAGCGAGATTGTTGAGTCTCTGCGATTCATTTGTTACGGTTAGTTTCGTGACTTACATGGAAAAAAGACAGTTTCAGGATGTCTAAATTTGAATTATATCCTTTTTAGAGCTTTTTAATTTAATATTATTAAAGGACACAGCTCCATCGAAACCATAAATGTCCAGTGTTTGAGTTGAAATCTCCAAAACCGAATCGTGATAGTCCAATATACGAGTCGGGTCCTTTTCCACTCGTCTGGTATCTTTAGAGTGGACTGCAGTTTTACCATATGACGTGACGTCTTAGACGTGTTTTGATGTTACGTTGGATCTAGCGCTTTGGGTTGTTAAAATATTTCGCTGATTAGAGTTATTTCTTAAGTAGTTACTACCAACAAATGGACTATCCATATATTCAGAAAGAGTCTGAGTGTTTAATTAAACCAATCTGTTGTACGGATGCGAGGTGTCATGCAAGAAAGCAAGAGCGATTGGTAGCGATAGTTATCAGAAAACTGTTAGAGAGGTACCATGGACAGTAAAAAGATCGTGCAGCGGCCAGTCTTGATGGAAGCAACACAGTGATACTGCTAAGGAAGTAAGGAAAGCCAAGCACATTATGGCCCTTATGGCGAGGCGGGATTTGGATCACTGGCCCGTACGGAAAGGGAGACCCAGGAGAGCACAGGTAGACCCGGGAGAGATGGTGGACGGACTTGAGTGGGTGGGAGAAGAGGTGTGGGGAGATGCGGTGCAACGAGAGATAGAGATGGTTGGAAGTCCATGGTCGCCAACGCCATGCGGCAGGGCACCTGATGATGATGATGAGAGTTATTTCTATTGCTGCTAGTTTTTGTTGCGTCTGATTTTTGTGGCTGTTGGTCGGCCTGCCTGCGTATGTGTTGTTTTTTGAGAACATCTGCGTACATAAGATTTGTTTCAGTGAGATCTGTCTGTGTTTGACGGTTGCTGGTTACCTTGGTTGGGGCGGTTGCTGTCGACTGGACCTCGATCTGCGTAAGCACAGTCCTTTCTAAGGAACGACCTTGGTTTTGCAGATCCAGTACGATATTTTTCAGGTCAACAATCGTATTTAAGATGTCCGCAGAGCTGAGTACAAGTGTGGTGGTAGTTGTCCCACTCTGCGTGCCAGTGGTAACTGCGGTCGAATCATCATTTGTTGGGACAGTCTGTCTTTGTGGTCTTGCCCTTCTCGTTGCTGGTCGATGGCCCCTCCTGATCGGCCAGTCTCGCTGACGCAGCTTCTTGCTGCTGTTGAGCAAGGCGTGTGTGTGTGTATGTGTGCGTGTGTATGTGTGTGTGTGTGTATGTGTGTGTGTGTGTGTGTGTGTGTGTGTGTGTTGGGGTGTGTGTGTGTGTGTGTGTGTGTGCAGTATCTGTGTTGTATATTTGTGTGTGTTGTGTATGTGTGTGTTTGTGTGTGTGTGTTTGTGTGTATGTATGTTTGTGTGTGTGGTGTGGGTGTTTGTGTGTGTTTGTGTATGTGTTGCTGAGATTGGTTCAGGTTGTAATCTCTGCTGCTTCTGCATGTATGTGTTATCTATGTTAGAAAATTTTTTAATACAAATGTTTCAAAGTGAGGGGTGATTTATTCTGAATTTCATGATACATCTCTGGATGTATAAGTGCTTGTGTGTGTTGTCTCATTGTCTCGAAACATAAAACTTGAAAACATTGTATTAATTCATGCATAATTGCATTAGGTCCAAGTTTCCTACTAAACCTCTTTTATAGCTAGTCTTCATCAGAAATACAAGAATGACAGTATGGCTTGATCATCTAGATGACCTTTCATTGTTATACAGGTGTGCTGTGAACTTTGTGTCAGGTTCGGAGGTGACACTTGAACAGAATGGTGATGCCCTTAAAGGCCTTGGAGTTCTATATACTCGTAAAGCGATCGAGTCTCATCCGCCGACAAATAAATAATTGCAATTCTGGTGGTGTCAGTATGGGAATTAGACAAGCCAACCTTCATCCACATTCCTGGGGATGGTTATCACCATCGGCCTTATCACCTGAGATGGGTGCCGATGTAAAACCCAACCAAATCAATCAAGCAAACAAGCAAGCAAGCCAGCAGGCAAGCAATCAATAGCAATCAATCAATCAATCAATCAATCAGTATCAACCAACCAACCAATCAATCAATCAATCAATCAATCGATCGATAAACAGCGATCAATCAACCAAAAGCGATCAATTAATCAAACAATTAATCAATCAATCAATCAAAACCATTCAATCAATCGATAAATCAATCAATCAATCAATCAAAATCAATCAATCAAAATCAATCAATCAATCAATCAATCCGTTCCAACATTTTGCTGGTGTGAGCAGCATTTCTACCCAACGTTTGTGAAATAGTCTTCTGCTAGAACCAGGGCTTCAAGCTGAACTAATAATGCTGCCCACAAAAACGTGTTCGGTATTTTTGTTATTATGTGTTGTTAAATGGGGTTTTTTGTTTTATTTTGTGTACGTTTCGTCGATCTGTTTGCAGGCCTTGCTTAAATAGTAGGCGTATTTCGTCATCTTGAGTCTCTCTCTCTGTTTCTCTCTGTCTCTATCTCTGTGTGTGTGTGTGTGTGTGTGTGTGTGTGTGTGTGTGTGTGTGTGTGTGTGTGTGTGTGTGTGTGTGTGGTGTGTGTGTTGTGTGTGTGCTTGCGCGTGTGGGTATATGTATATGCATGCGTGTATGTGTGTGTGTGTGTGTGTGTGTGTGTGTGTGTGTGTGTGTGTGTGCTTGCGCGTGTGGGTATATGTATATGCATGCGTGTATGTGTGTGTGTGTGTGTGTGTGTGTGTGTGTGCTTGCGCGTGTGGGTATATGTATATGCATGCGTGTATGTGTGTGTGTGTGTGTGTGTCTGCGTGTGTGCTTGCGCGTGTGGGTATATGTATATGCATGCGTGTATGTGTGTGTGTGTGTGTGTGTGCTTGCGCGTGTGGGTATATGTATATGCATGCGTGTATGTGTGTGTGTGTGTGTGTGTGTGTGTGTGTGTGTGTGTGTGTGTGTGTGTGTACATGTATGGTTTAAGTATGGATGTGCGCGTGCATGAGTATCTGTGCGTGCGAATACACATTTATGCACAAGTAGGCCTGTGTGTGTCACACAGAGAAGATATTGTTTCGCCGAATAAAGGAACAGGGAAGCTTCCTTTTTGTCGTTTTGTCACTGTCACGGTTAGGATAAAAAGACCTTGTCAGTTTGCCGAGATATAACACATAAATATTTGTTGGGGTTATGGAGTAGCCTGAGTGACCTTACTAGAAGCGCTGTGAAAGGGTCAACAAAGCTGTTCAACAACTCAATTATCGTTTTACGTAACGATTTATTTGTTTTGTTATTATTACAAGGCTATCTGCCTCAAAGCCCTCTGTTCGTTTTGTGTTTCATACCAGATAGTTTATTCTGTGAAGTAAAAGGTCTGTTTTGTTTGCATTTTATCTCTCTGTTTGTCTGTCTCTGTATCTGTCTCTCTGTCTGTCCCAGTCTCTGTCTGTATCTGTCTGTCTTTATCTCTGTCTCTGTCTCTCTCTCCATCTTTCTCTCTCTCTCTCTCTCTCTCTCTCTCTCACACACACACACACACACACACACACACACACACACACATTCTCTGTCTGCCTGTCTTTCTATCTGCCTGCCTTTCTATCTGCCTGCCTGCCTATCTGTCTGTCTGTCCATCTGTTTGTCTGTCTGTCTGTCTCTCTCTCTCTCTGTTTGTCTGTCTGTCTCTCTCTCTGTGTGTCTCTTCTGTCTGTCTGTCTGTCTGTCTATCTCTCTGTGTCTCTGTCTGTCTGTCTGTCTGTCTCCCTGTCTCTCTCTGTGTCTCTCTCTCTGTCTCTGTCTGTCTGGCTGGCTGGCTGGCTGTCTCTGTCTCTGTCTCTAGCCCTGTCTCTGTCTGTGTGTCTGTCTGTCTGTTTGTTTGTCTGTCTGTCTGTCTGTCTGTCTCTTTCTCTCTCTTCTCTCTCTCTCTCTCTCTCTCTCTCTCTCTCTCTCTCTCTCTCTCTCTCTCTCTCTCTCTCTCTCCAGAATACATCTGTTGCGTAAAATCAGTGATGGACTGGAGAAGCAGTTACAACACCATCACTTGACTGCTTTGTGCTCATGGATCAACACCATAAACATGATAATGTACCAACAACCTTGCTTTAATTTCTCCCGTCGCTTTTATATCACCAGTCTTGGTTTCTGTGACGTGTTTATCAAGAACGAAACTTTTGTACATGTCGCGGAGGACGATCAAAAGAAGAGAAATAACTCATGACAGTGACTTTCTGCTCTGTAAATTGTTTTCGTCTCCCTTCGTCTAAACTCTCTCTCTCTCTCTCTCTCTCTCTCTCTCTCTCTCTCTCTCTCTCTCTCTGTGTCTGTCTCTCTCTCTCTTTCTCCAGCATTCCATTCTATTCGTGAGAAATATACACGTCTGCTTGTCTTGCTATCTGTCTGCCTGCCTGCCTATCTTTCTGTCTCTCTTTCTCTCTCATACTTTCTCTCTCTCTCTTCTCTCTCTCTCTTTCTGTCTTTCTGTCTGTATCTCTGTCTGTCTGTCTGTCTCTCTGACGTTCTTGCCTACATCTTTCTTTCTTTCTCAAGCAACATCAAATGCTATTACTCCTTGATTTTTCTATGTATTATGCCTTTTGACTTATTGATGTATTTCATTTACAGTGTTTTCAGTTCTTGGCAGATATATGGATTAGCCATGGCATATTTAAAAATGGCTGTTAGCTAGTAATTTACACAGTTGGAAAATTAAGTATCAGTCACTGGCATTTTCTTATTTTTATCAAACTCTTGTGTTATTTGTAACACAGCAAGTTGCGTTGTAATGTTCTAATACTAAGAATGATAATGATAATGAAATAATGATGATGATAACAACCATGATGATGATGATACTAATAACAATGATAATGCAAATAGTAATAACGATATTATTAATATTAATAATAATGCAAATGATAATAGCATTAATAATAATGCAAACAATGCAAATCATAAT
>JAPXFY010000019.1:28428533-28461033 GCA_030674185.1 Monoplex corrugatus
TGTTGGTGTTGATGATGATGTTGTTGTTGTTCCTGGTAATGGTGATGCTGGTATTGTTACTGCTGTTGTTCTTGTTGTTCCTGATTTTATTGTTGTTGATGATGTTGTCGTTGTTATTGTGTGGCTGATGTTGTTATTGTTGTTGTTGTTGTTGCTGCTGTTGTTGTTGGGTATATGCTTCTGTTGGCGATGTTGCTCGTCTTCACCACTGAAGCAATAAAGAAATGTTGATGAGCTGTACAAAGAGGATGAGTAAATTGTGTGAAGTGCGCGTGTGTGTGTTATCCGTGTGTGTGTGTGTGTGTGTGTGTGTGTGTGTGTGTGTGTGTGTGTATGTGTGTCTGTGTGTGTGTGTGTGTGTGTATGTGTGTGTGTGTGTGTGTAAGTGTGAGTTAGTGAGCGTACAAACTCATAAGGGAGCCTTTTATATATATATATATACTTTGTATTGTTATCATCATTATTGCATCATGGTCATCATAGTCATCGTCGTCGTCGTCATCGTCATCATCATCATCGTCGTCATTATCACCATCATCATCACCACCACCACCACAATAACCATCATCATCATCATCGTCATCGTCGTCATCACCATTGTCACTATCATTATGAATGAACGACATATGACGACAGATATTTAGAACAAAGCACATGATGCCACACCGTACTCAGTAAGTAATGTAAGACCCAACAATTATTTTTACGTCCAAGGTTAGCCCTTTACTGATACTAGAAAAATATTGGTACACATACTGTCATCATACAAAAGCTGTAAGTTCACACCACTAAAGCTAAAACTGGTACACATGAACCAAACATAAGTGTGAACCGTTTACATCCGATCTCCGATAAATCTCACAGGACGATTTGTGCAGACCCGGAAAGGTGGTCAGGGGTCAGATGGTGAAAATCGGCATTTTTGTTGATTTTAGGTGCACGGCTGTCTGTTCTATTATCTCCAGTCCCAAGTTTGTTTTCCACTGGACGGACTTGCTCAGTGGCTGAGGACAGACAGGATGGGAGAAGTACTTGCAGCGACAAAGGATAGATTCATATGGAGGGCCATGATCGCCAACGTCATGCGGCTGGGCACATGATGGTGATGAGTTTGTTTTGAAAGAATGAATGTTATTTTAAAACAGGGACATCTTCAGTGTTTACTTTGCTCTTTTCCACGCCAATAGTTATGCAATGTTAATACCTAAATGTAAAATAAAAAGTAGAAGAAATCATGAAAACTGAAAATTATTCTGCATTGTATCAAAAATAAAAGTTTTTATCAGTTTAGTTCAGATTTAGAATCATGGCTAAGGACTTTAATCAGTTGGACGATCAAAATCTTTCAAGCTGTTTTCTTGAAATGGCCAATTCTATATTTCGCAAGCTTTAAAACTCCATGTCTCTGTCAATTCAGTCTAAAGAAAACAAAAACTTTGTGTCATTATAAATTGTGGAAAAAATACTTTCTGAGGTAAACACGTTCAAAATGCTGCTTGTAAGTGATTAGTATTTGTATTCATATTTTTTCGTTTTATTTATTTATATATCTTATTTTTGTTTTATTATTACTTTTTTTGTTTTTGTTTGCCACAATGAAGTTAACATGTGAAATACAAGACGTTCTCCCCGAGGAGAGCGCTTCACTGTAATACAACGCCACCCATTTTGTCGGAACAGGTCAGAATTCGCCCTATCTCCCAACCAAAATCTCGTGACCTTATGGCCTTACTTTTCAGGTAGCAGTAACGCTCCAGAACAGCAAGTGACGTGCGCAAAGGACCACGCTTTGAAAGGGAATCTGGATGGCTGGTACAGAGTAGAAGTTCTGTCTTCTGACCAGATTGCCTGCGTGCGAGCCTGATTTACAAAACACTGTGTGTGTATGTTTGTTTTGCCCAGTTTACCAAGTTGTGAATGGACTTGGCTCCCGTCAGGGTTTTAGGAGGATCTGCCCTCAGACAGCTGACACAAACGTCGTGAGATTTCTACCACAATGACATAAGAGGAAGTATGTTCATATTTCATTCCTGAATGTTTGTGGACAAAACAGTGTCTCTCCGCAGATACTCTTTTAAATCTATATCTACCATCTTGCGATATGCCCACTGATTACTCTGTTGTGTTTTTACACCATGTTGATCTCCCTTTGGAGCACACAGTTTTATTTGAATCCATTAGTGAGGCGACTTCAAATTTGAAAAAAAAAGTTTATTTTCATCATTTGATTTCTATTCCAGATTTTTTTCTGTTGACAGTTCGCAGGAAACATTATTAACATTCAGCCCTGAAGAAAACGTATATTTCCAGTAAGCTGTCCTCAATGCTGTTCAGATTTACTGGAATTTTATATTCCTTCTTTGGGGATGTTTGTTTATTCGTTTCTTGTTTGTTTGTTTATGTATTCGTTCCAAACATTGTCAAATCATGTGTGACTGGAGAGCTGTAGGCTATATTATTTGTTCTAGTGTTCTGCTGTTATTCAGTTGTCCAATTATATAATTAATGATAGGCCTTATTCAGTTGTCCAATTAAATGACTTATGATAGGACTAATACCGCTGTTGATCATGGTTACTCCTTCACCAATATGTATGTCCACTTTTAACACTCATCATGTGAGCATCGTGTGATCATTCATACACGCATGTTTATGAACATAGATAAAGTCATGTGTGTCTATGGTTAGACATTGTTTTGTATAGATTTACATGCTTACTTGAATGTGTATATATATATATATGTGTGTGTGTAATGCGTGTGTGTGTGTGTGTGGTGTAATACGTGTGTGTGTGTGTGTGTGTGTGTGTGTGTGTGTGTGTGTGTGTTTGTGTGTGTATATGTGTGTGTGTGTGTGTGTGTGATATGTGTGTGATATGTGTGTGTGTGTGTGTGATATGTGTGTGTGTGATGTGTGTGTGTGTGTGTGTGTGTGTGTGTGTGTGTGTGTGTGTGTGTGTGTGTGTGTGTGTGTGTGTGTGTGTGTGTGATATCAATGTTTTTATATACATTATGTCCTGTGCCTCATGAATGCTTAATGAGCAGCAAGTGCAAAATTGCTTAAAAACATTTGTATATGAACATTTTGAAACAATATACAGATTGTGTGTGTGCATGTATGTATGTATGTGTGTGTATGTATGCATATTCTTGCCATTAGATTTTAAGTTTCTTGAGTCAGACCGTAGTAGTGTAAATATTGAAAAAAGAAAAAAAATTGTAGTACAACCTTCCAGACATGGACACTTAACCAAAAGACAAAAAAGTAAAACAACAGCTTGCGAGATAAGGTGTCTCAGAAAGACAATGAATGTCACACGTCGAGACAAGATCAGAAATAAAGTCATTAGAGACATTGTGGGGACTCTGCCATGTCTAGAATATGTAGAAAAACAGAGGTTGAACTGGTTCGATAACCTCATGAGGCTTCTAAGCGAATAGCCAGCATACAAAGCTTGTAATATGAAAAGGCATGGATCCAAAAGAAAGGGGCGTCCTAGGAAAAGGTGGACAGAAGGTGTGAAAGAAACAACTGAAAGAATCAACCAGACTAAGGCACACGCTACCCATCTGGCCCAAGTCCGAAAGCTGCAATTCCCCTCCATGTTTAACGGCACCGGAGGTCAGAAAATGTAAACTAAGTACAGCTTTCAACCCTTGTAAAAAAAATGGCGACAACATTCAATTCCTGTTGAAAAGGTGTTAATAGTCTCCTGTATCGAACCTGCGTACAGAGTAAGATAACGTTCCACTACGAAAGACCTATTATGTCGAATCTGCATACAGCATAAGATAACGTTCCACTGAGAAAGACCTATTATCACCATTTCACCTTGAAGTCATATGAGATCGTGTTCAGTGCATCAGCCAGGAGTTTGACTTGACTTACACGGGCACGGTAGTGGAGTGGGTGAGATCTCAGACTTCCAATCTTAAAGTCTGAGATCAATTCTGCCTGGTTAATTCGCCCCCTGGGTTAAAGGTGGACACTGTTTTTCCGGATCTCCTAGGTCAGCATGTGCAGACCTACTGGTGACTGAATCTCCTACGTGTGTATATGTAGGAAGAATATCAAATATTCACTTAAATTAAAAGATCCAGTAAATCATGTCGACGTCCGGTAGCTTACAGAAAACATAACAACAACCACCATGCATGCTCACCCCAGACGGCACTCACACACACACACACACACACACACACACACACACACACACACACACACACACACACACACACACACACACACACACACACTAACACCAGACACACAAACTCATACATACACAAGCACACACACACACGCTCGCGCAAGCACACACACACACACAAGCACACACACTCACAAAGACATACACCCTCACGCACGCACGCACGCACGCATACATACACCTCACAGAGAGAGAGAGACAGAGACAGAGAGACAGAGACAGACAGACAGACAGAGAGAGAGAGGCAGACAGACAGACAGACAGAGAACACACATATTTACACATACACACATGCTCACACACACTCTCACACAAAACATGATCACAACTAACACACGCACACCCATATAAAAACATTTACACGAGAGCGGAGTGGGAGTAGGGTTACCAGATTCATACGGATAACAAGTAACACAGGACGTTTTTGTTGTTATTTGAAACTGAAACATAAACGGAAATACAACTATATTAATGATAACATGTTTACTTCTCTGTATGTTTATCTAATTCTTTGTTCGTTTCTGTCTTGTCTTTTTCTATCTATCTTATTAGCTTATCTCCTTCTATCTATCTTATTAGCTTATCTCCATCACCTGTCACCACCATGGAGAAGGAACCATTACTACCATCACCAAACAGAAAGTCTGACTTTTACACCTCGTCTGCAACTATAAACAGAGGCAGAGGCTATCATAGCACTGGTAATAGTACATTGAACGATGGAGTCAGAGGAAAGAACACAGCAAGTCAAAGACGAACAGACA
The DNA here is from genome assembly GCA_030674185.1 of Monoplex corrugatus. Taxonomy (NCBI): domain Eukaryota; kingdom Metazoa; phylum Mollusca; class Gastropoda; order Littorinimorpha; family Ranellidae; genus Monoplex; species Monoplex corrugatus. The sequence continues at coordinate 28,433,508 of JAPXFY010000019.1, forward strand.
GTGGCCATGTATCAACAGATCCTTCATCCGTTTCTGGAAGGAAACCCTCTAACTACGGTTCTCTACTCGAAAGAGGATACCAGATAACGATATCCCATGACCATGGACATAGTCCTGGACGCAATATTCCCAGGAACTACGACGACACACAGTCTTCTTCTTCAAATGCCACTGAGATTTGCCATGAAAGATATTACGTCGCAAACGAGTATACAACAGCTCATAAACTCTCTTTCGATGAAGACAACAACAATCGATTCCACGAAGGATCGTTTCTTAGCGTTGACAATGAAATGTATCATCCAGGACCTTTTGACAATGCTGGTAGAGAGATAGAATATCAGAAATCTTCCGATACTATTCATGATAGAAAATGTCATCAAAGAAGTGATGAGGCTGATCATAGAACGAATCACCATTTTGATAGTGATGACAGTGAGACAGATTATCAAACAGCTTCCGATGATGCTGAATATGGGACATACAGAAGGTGGTACGATTGTGGCAATGATGGCGTGCCTCAGCTAATATCTCCTGAGTTTAACCACATTGGTACAAATCAGGTAACTTTGTCTGAACTAGAGAATGGAGGAAAACACCCTCCAGAATCCTTTGATAGTGATGACAAAGTTATTGGTCATTACCAGTCTTCTAGTGAAAGTGACAGTGACGCCCAACATCATCGTAAAAGAATTGCCAAAAGTGTCAGTGATCAACCATCACAACATAGAGGCAGCGAAGTCGACGCAATCCCAGCCACCGCTATCACCACCATTGCCACCGTCAACGGTAACAACAACAGTAGCGCCTCCACTGACACCAGTGTTATCACCCCCACCATCAACAACAACAACGTCACCACCATCACCAACACTAACACCACCAACAGTGACACCACCGCCACCACCGCTACCGCCCCTATCACCAACACCAACAACAATAACGGTATTAATAGCAGTAACACCAACACTATCAGCACCATCAACACCACCACCACCACCAACAACAACAACGGCAACAACAATAGCAACACCAGCACCATCACCGCTACCGGCAACACCAACACTCACACTGACATCATCGGCATCAACAACACTAGCAGCACCATCATTACCACCACCGGCAACACCAACACCACCAACAATCACAATAACATTGCTGTCATCGCTACCACCGACATCATCACCACCACCACCACCACCAACAACAACAACAACAACAACAACATCACCACCAATACTGTCATTACCAACATCAAAAGCGAAGGCGACGATAGCAGCGATAACGACGCCGACGACAAAGCCGACGACAAAAACGCTACCAGTAACAACAACAAACAATATAATATAATTGGAGAGAAGGAACAGAGAAGACGCCTGATATTACTGAGTCTGATCGGCTTCCTTGTGTCGTGTGCATCCAAGATCCAAAGCCCTCTGGTCACACAGTACTCCTATCAGGTGTACACAGAACGCTTGTACGGAAATCTCAGCGCGCACGTGCAGATCAGCAAGGAACCGTGTGTTGCTAATACTTCCGACTCTTCAGCGTCACAGGATCTGGCTAAGCAGGTAAAGATTGGGTTGTGTTGGGTTGAGGTGGGGGTAGGTTTGGGCTGGGTTGGGTTGGGTCAGGGTTTGGGTGGTGTTGTGGTTGGGTTGGTGTTGTGGTGGTATGGATAGTGTTGCGGTTGGGTTTGGGTGGTGTTGTGGTTGGGTCAGCTTCAGTGGTGTTGTGGATGGGTTAGGTTGGATAGTGTTGTGGTTGGGTTAGGTTGGATAGTGTTGCAGTTGGGTTTGGGTGATGTTGTGATTGGGTTAGGTTGGATAGTGTTGTGGTTGGGTTAGGGTGGATAGTGTTTGTGGTTGGTGGTGGTTGGGTGGTGTTGGTAGTGTGTAGTGTTGTGGTGGTCAGGTTGGGTGGTGTTGCGGTTAGGTTAGGTTGGATAGTGTTGTGGTGTTGGGTTAGGGTGGATAATGTTGTCTTTGGGTTAGGATGGTTGGTGTTGTGGTTGGGTTAGGTTGGGTGGTGTTGTGGTTCGGTTAGTTTGGGTGGTGTTGTGGTTCAGTTAGGTTGGGTGGTGCTGCAGTTGGGTTAGATTGGATAGTGTTGCGGTTGGGTTAGGTTGGGTGTTGTGGTTGGGTTAGGTTAGGTTGGTGTGTTTTTTGTTTGTTTGTTTTTCTTTTTGTTTGGTTGGGCTGGTGGTGTTGTGTTAGGATTGGGTGGTATTGTAGATTAGGTTAGGATGGGAGATGTTTTGATTCAGTTATGGTGCATAGTTTGTGGTTGGGTGAAGGTAAGTAGTGTTGTGGTTGGGATGGAATGCGTTGCGGTTGAGAAGGGTGATGCCAATGTCTTGGATAGGGTTTGGTAAATTAGTGCTGTGGTTGGGATGGCACTGAGGTGGGATGATTGGTGTTATGACTTTGTTGGGTGGTATTGTGGTAATGTTGGGTAGTGTAGTGGTGGTGTTGAATGGGTATTGTTGTGGTGGTGTTGAGTGGAGTCGTGGGGGTTTGGTGGTGTAGTGGTGGTGTTGAGTAGTGTTGTGATGATGTTGGGTAATGTTGTGTTGGTGTTGGATAGTGTTGTGATGGTGTTGGATAGTGTTGTGATGATGTTGGATAGTGTTGTGATGATGTTGGATAGTGTTGTGATGATGTTGGGTAGTGTTGTGATGATGTTGGGTAATGTAATGATGTTGGGTGATGTTGTGATGATGTTGGGTGATGTTGTAATGATGTTGGGTGATGTTGTAATGATGTTGGGTGATGTTGTGATGATGTTGGGTAGTGTTCTGATGATGTTGGGTAGTGTTGTGATGATGTTGGATACTGTTGTGATGATGTTGGGTAGTGTTGTGATGATGTTGGATAGTGTTGTAATGATGTTGGGTAGTGTTGTGATGATGTTGGATAGTATTGTAATGATGTTGGGTGATGTTGTGATGATGTTGGGTAGTGTTTTGATGATGTTTGGTAATGTTGTGATGATGTTATGTAATGTTGTGATGATGTTGGGTGGTGGTGTGATGATGTTGGGTAGTATTGCGATGATGTTGGGTAGTGTTGTGATGATGTTGGGTAGTGTTGTGATGATGTTGGGTAGTATTGCGATGATGTTGGGTAGTGTTGTGATGATGTTGGGTAGTGTTGTGATGATGTTGGGTAGTATTCCAATGATGTTGGGTAGTGTTGTGATGATGTTGGGTAGTATTCCGATGATGTTGGGTAGTGTTGTGATGATGTTGGGTGGTGTTGTGATGATGTTGGTTAGTGTTGTGATGATGTTGGTTAGTGTTGTGATGATGTTGGATAATGTTGTGCTGGTGTTAAGCAGTGTTGTGATGATGCTGAGTACTGTTGTGGTGGTGTTAAATAGTGTTGTGGTTGTATTTGTGTTGCGGTGGTATTAGTGTTGTGGTATTGGGCGGAGTTCTGGTTAGGTTTGGTGGTATCGTGGTTTGAGTAAGGCTGGGTGGTGTTGTGATGATGTTGGGTGGTGTTGTGATGATGTTGGGTGGTGTTGTGATGATGTTGGGTGGTGTTGTGATGATGCTGGGTGATGTTGTGATGATGTCGGGTGATGTTGTGATGATGTTGGGTGGTGCTGTGATGATGCTGGGTAGTGTTGTGATGATGTTGGGTGGTGTTGTTGTGCTGGTTTTGGAAAGTGTTGTGATGATGTTGGGTGGTGTTGTGATGATGTTGGGTGGTGTTGTGATGATGTTAGGTGTTGTTGTGCTGGTGTTGGATAGTGTTGTTATGATGTTGGGTAGTGTTGTGGTGGTTTGGATAGTATTGTGGTGATGTTGGATAATGTTGTGGTGGCATTGGGTGGAGTTCTGGTTAGGTTTGGTGGTATCATGGTTTGAGTAAGGCTGGGTAGTGTTGTGGTTGGATTAGGCTGGGTGGTGTTGTGATGATGTTAGGTGGTGTTGGGATGACGTTGGGTAGTGTTGGGATGATGTTGGGTAGTGTTGTTGTGGTTTGGATGGTGTTGTGGTGGTGTTGGATAGTATTGTGATGGTATTGGTTGGAGTTCTGGTTAGGTTTGGTGGTATCGCGGCTTGAATGAGGCTGGGTGATGTTGTGGTTGGATTAGGCTGTGTGGTGCTGTTAATGGGTAGGATGGGTGGTGTTTCAGTCGAGTTAAAAGGTGTTGTGATTGGTTACGCTTGGTGGCGTATTGGTTGTGTTAAATTGGGTGGTGTTGTAGCTGGGGTGGTGTTGTGGTGGAGTTGAGTTGGGTGTTGTTATGAATAGGCTGCACTGGGTGGGGTCTGGTCAAGTGGGACGGTATTATGGTTGGCTGGGCTGGATTATGTTTGATTAGATTAAGGCTGGGTGGTGTTGCAGATGGATTGAGCTTAGTAGTGTCGTGGTTGGGTTGGGCTGGATAGTGTTGTGGTTGGGTCAGTATGGGTGGTGTTGTGATTGGATTGGGTTAAGTAGTGTTGTGGTTAGGCTGGTGTGTGTTGTAGTTATGTTGGTGAGTGACATGGTTATAGTGGGTAGTGTTGTGGTTAGGCTAGGTAGTGCTGTGGTTGAGCTGGGTCAAACTGTGGTTAAGTTGGGTGGTGCTGTAATTGCGTGGTGTTGTGTCTGGGTAAGACTGGGTGGTGTTGTGGTTGAGTTAGGCAGGGTGTCGTTTTGGTTGGTATCAGCTGGGTAGTGTTGTGGTTAGATTGGGATAGGTGGTATTGTGGATAGTTAGATTTGGTAGTGTTGTGGTTGGGGTAGACTGGATGGGGTTGTGGTTTGGTAAGGCTGGGTAGTGTTGTAACTTGGTTAGGCTGGGAGGTGCTGTGGTTTGGTTAGGCTGGGTGGTGTACAGTGGTTGGGATAAGCTGGGTGATGTTGTGGTTGGGTTGGGTTGGGTTGTTTTGTGGGTGTGTTGGGTTGAGTGATGTTGTGGTTGTATTGGTTTTGGTGGTGTGGTTTTGTGATTATATCTGGTTGGTAGTGTTCTGGTAGTACTGGGTGGTGTTGTCTTGTACTTGGGTTAGACTGGGTGGTATTGTGGTTTGGTTGAATGGAGTTGAAGTTGAGCTGGGTTGTATGGTGTTGTAGCTGGCTTGAATAGAATTTGTTGTTAGTTGTGGTTGTATGTTGTGGTTGAAGGAAATATGTGATTTGTTTGGTGAATTGGTCTTTGGTATGTGTTAGTGGGGTTGGACAGGGCAGTAGAGGGTTGCTGATTTGGATTGGGGTTGATCTGAATTGGATGTTGTGTATGTTTGGGTTGCGGTGTATTAGGTTGGTGGGTGAGGTTTATCATGAAGGCGCGTGATGGGATGTGTGCGTTGAGTAAGCGACTAGCTAGCTAGTAATATAATAACAATAACAATAATGATGACATGTAAAACACAACACTATTCATATATTAGTAATTTAAACAAATATATCTTTATTATTGTAATTATTACTATATTTATTATATTTATATTATTAGATTATATATTATTATTATTTTATTTATTTGTATTATTATTATTATTTTATTATTATTATTTTTGTTGTTACATTTTATCATTATTATCATTGTTATTATTATCATTATTTTTGATATTAATAATAACAATAATAATAATAATGAGAAGAAAAAGAAGACCAGCAACTAAGAATAAAATTCAGTATCATATGACCCTGTTGTTACTATGTAGTAGTAGTAGTAGTAGTAGTAGTAGTATGTAGTAGTAGTGGTAGTAGTTTTAGGAGGAGGAGGAGGAGTAGGAATAGCAGCAGCAGTAGTAGTAGTAGCAGCAGCTGCTGCAGCAGCAGTAGTTCTGTTGACGTTATTGTTGCTATTGTTTTTATAATTGCTAATGATGATGTTGTTATCAACTTTATTGTTGTCATGGTCATCATTGCTTTTGTTGTCACAACTCAAATGATAACGATACATATTGACATAACAAATCATTTTCGTTATATTTACTGGAAGAGGTGGTAGTACTATCTTTTGTTATAGCAGTAATGTTGCTACATTTCTTATTCAGTCTATTCCTGATGCCGCTATTGCTACTTCTGATATTCGTTTTACTACATTTAGTATGAGGACCATTTTTCTTAAATATCCCAAACAAAGGACTATATTCAATTACAATTTTCGTTTTGTTTGATCATTAATTTGCCTGCTTTCTAGGTTCAGGATGCTAGTGCTGAATTTTTGGCACGAACGGCTCTGATAGATGGAGGCGTGTCTATGGTAGTGAGTGTATTCCTGGGCTCCTATTCCGATCTTCTGGGGAGGAAACTGACCCTTTTCCTACCCATATTCGGCCACTTCCTTCGCAATGCTGCCTTTCCCATAGTGATCTACTGGGACCTGGGTCTGCCTGGACTGTATGTAGGCTACGTGCTGGATGGGCTCTTTGGAGGAGTTTGTGGTGAGTGATCTCCGTGAAGTGGCTTTTGTGGTGCATGATCAATGAGGGGAGGTGTTTTATGATGAGTTGGTAGTTGTTGAGAGTTTCTCTCTCTGTCTCCGTCTGTCTCTGTCCCCGTCTCTGTCTCTGTCAGTCTGTCTGTCTGTCTGCCACTCTCTATCTCTGTCTGTCTGTCTGTCTCTATCTCTCTGTCTCTGTCTGTCTCTCTCTCTTTCTCTCTCTCTCCCTCCCTCTCTGTCTGTCTGTCTGTCTGTCTCTCTCTCTCTTTCTCTCTCTCTCTGTGTGATCGTCGTAAAATGGCTTTTATGGTGCACGTTAAATATCTTGAGGTGTGTGTGTGTGTGTGTGTGTGTGTGTGTGTGTGTGTGTGTGTGTGTGTGTGTGTGTGTGTGTGTGTGTGTGTGTGTGTGTGTGTGTGTGTGTATGTGGTGTGTGTGTTGTGTGTGTGTGTGTGTGTGTGTGTGTGTGTGTGTGTGTGTGTGTGTGTGTGTGTGTGTGTGTGTGTGTGTGTGTGTGTGTGTGTGAATGGTTATTGTGAAGTGGCTTTTGAGGTGCATGACCATCGTGAGTGATTGTTGAGAGAGGTTTTTTGATGAGTGGGTTGGTATTAGATTTTTGTTTCGTTTGTTTGCAATTAATGATTCTTTGGAGTTGTTGTTTGTTTGTGATTTTTTTATGAGTAGACTGTCGTTGGGAGGATTTTGAGAATGTGTAGGCTGTTTTTTGGGGTATTGTGATGATTAATCGTTATCAGATTTTTTTTTGATTGATGGTAGAAGCTTAATGTGATGAGAGATCGTTACTGGGAAGTTTGGTGATGAGCGTACAGTTGTCGAAAGGGTTTTGAGGTCTGGTCGTTGTTAGAAGGTTTTTTGTAATGGATGGATTGTTGTAAGAGTTTGGTGATGATTGGATTGCTTTTGGGAGGTTTTGTGGAGTGTTAGGCGTTTTTGGTGTGTGCTCGCTTAATTTAAATCTGGGTGGGTTCTTTTCTTGTTTGTTTATTTTATATTTGCAATTGATTATAACGGTTCACATCTCAGGATTGTTGAATTTGGGACATGCTCTTCGTGTTTGTATTCCAGTGTTCATCAAAAAAACAAAAACAAAAATACACACTGTGTGAGTGTATTCAAGTAATAATCACCTGGATAACAACAACGCACATTTATAGATAACAAACTCGACGTATACAAAAATTAAATTAAGCCAGAAGCGTGTCACACTGCAATGACTGGCTTTTAATTTGGTTCAATTTCGTATTAACATTTCCTTTTCATTGTTGTCTCATTTTGTAATGGTATAGTCTACGTATTTTATTTATTCATTTATTTATTTATTTAGCTATTTATTTATTTATATTTATTATTTATTTATTTATTTATCGATTTATTTATTTATCGATTTATCTATTTATTTATTTATTTACTTATTTGTTTGTTGTTTCTTTCTTTCTTTTTATCTGTTCATTTAATAATTTATTTTCGTCTGTATCTATTATTTTCATTTCATCATTTGTTTGTTTGTTCATTTTTTAAGTAGTCAACTCATTTATTCATTTATAGACTTTTTTGTTTCGTTTGTTCTGTCCAAGTCATTATGTTCTTGTATCTTTTCTTTGTGTGATTAAAATGTTTGATACCAGCTCTCTCCCTCCCTCCCCTCCATTCCTGGATTTTGATAACAGCCCCTCCCCCCTATTTTCCTTACTCTATTCTCTTGCTGTTGTTACTGTTGATGGTGTTTCAGTATCAGTCGTAGTAGTAATGGCAGCAATAGTAGTAGCAGCAGCAGCAGCAGCAGCAGCAGTAGTAATTGAAGTAGAAGTAGAAGTGGTGTCGTCATAGTAGTAGTAGCAGCAGCAGCAACAGTAGTAGTAGTGGCAGCAGTACTAGTGTTGTAAGCATCATTTTTATTATCATTATCATTATTATTACAATTACAATTATTCCTTTTGTTATGCTTCTTCTTCTTCTTCTTCTTCTTCTTCTTCTTCTTCTTCTTCTTCTTCTTCATTCATCATCATCATCATCATCATCATCATCATCATCATTACTATTGTTGTTGTTGTTACTGTAGTGTTAGTAGTAGGAGTAGTAGGAGTAGTAATAGTAGTAGTAGTAGCAGTAGTATTGTTATTGTCATTATCATCATTATTATTATCATTATCATCATTGATATAGTTATCATTATTATCATTCTATTATAATAATTCTACTGTTCCTACTCCTCTGCCTCCCCCTCCTTCTCCTCTTCCAACTACTACTACTACTTCTATTGCTGGAATCGTCATCTGATGTGTCACTGTCCTTGTGTCTTGCTGAGCCTGAATACTTTACGCTGGAGACATCATTATTCCTGAAGAGACACTTTTCCATATGTACTTCTTGATTTTATGCCATTGTTTATCTTTTAACTGTCTCACTTCTCTCTGACCATTTAGGTATCTGGAGGTCAGAGGCCTTGTAGGAACCCCACTTGTTCAGGATTATTCATTTACGTATTTTTCATCTCAGTTATTTTATTGCGTAAAAATTGTATGCCATCCCCTCCCCCCCCCCCCTTCCCAATTTTAGTGCCATTGCAAAATATCTTTTACTTTTTCCTGTAGAGTGTCATGAGTGTGTGTGCGGGGGGGGGGGGGGTTGATTCGTTGTCTGCTTTCTTTTATTTTTTGTATTGTTTTGTTTTCGATTTTTTGTTTTGTTTGTTTTTTGTTTTGTCTTCTTTTGTGTTGCTTTGTTTGTTTTGTTTTGGTTTGGTTTGGTTTGGTTTGGTTTGGTTTGGTTTGGTTTGGTTTGGTATGATTTGGTTTGGTTTGGTTTGGTTTGGTTTGGTTTGGTTTGATTTGGTTTGGTTAGGTTTGGTTTGGTTAGGTTTGTTTAGGTTATGTTAGGTTTGGTTTGGTTAGGTTTGGTTTGGTTTGGTTTGGTTTGGTTTGGTTTGGTTTGGTTTGGTTTGGTTTGGTTTGGTTTAATTTGGTTTGGTTTGGTTTGATTTGATTCGGTTCGATTCGGTTTGTTGTTTTGCTGTTATCAGTCTTTTTCTGACTTTGACCAGGTGTCTTGCTGGGGCTGTATTGTTACGCTTCGGATATCACCACACCTGGCAGTCAAAGAACTGTAGGAACCACGTTGGTAGACGGTGCCAATAACCTGGCATCTGCTTGTTTTTATGTCCTGGCTGGTTTTTTCATTGAAGAAACAGGTAAGGAGAGAGGATATCCTCCTGCATCATGATTTTAGTGTGTGTGTGTGTGTGTGTGTGTGTGTGTGTGTGTGTGTGTGTGTGTGTGTGTGTGTGTGTGTGTGTGTGTGTGTGTGTGTGTGTGCGTGGTGTTTGTGTGTGTGTGTGTGTGTGTGTGTGTTTGTGTGTGTGTGTTTGTGTGTGTGTGCGTGCTATTTTGCACTATTGTTAGATAAGAATTGTTGGTTTCGTTTATTAATGTATCAAAAATTGAAATATTGATATATTTGAATTATGTTCCTCTGGATAAGAGTGACTGCCAGCGTTGAAGCCACTTGAACCCAGAAATTAAACAAAACACCCGAACCAAGAATTTAAGAGACAAAATGTACGGATATTTTCAATCATAAATGGATTATTAAATAACTAAATGACCGATCGAATCGAATCGAAATGAAACATGACAGATGTAAATTTATCGCCAACAGGCTTTTTTTTTGGGGGGGGGGGGGGTGGATGCAAAAAAGACAACAAATAAATAAAAGCATTAAAAATCTGGGGGAAACCCCAAGTAATAGTTTCCTTGAAAGGCAAACCAGAGAGGCATGAACACGTTTTTAAAAGATCTGTATTGCATGCACGTACATGTAAGACCTTTCCTTTCATTTTTCTTATAATTCTTGTATGTATGTATGTGTGTGTATATATATGTGTGTGTATGTGTGTATGTGTGTGCGTGTGTGTGTTGTGTGTGTGTGTGTGTGTGTGTGTGTGTGGTGTGTTGTATGTATGTATGTATGTATGTATGTTATATGTATGTATGTATGTATTGTGTGCGTGCATTCGTGTGTGCGTGTGTGAATGTATGTATGTATGTATGTATGTATGTATGTATGTATGTATGTATGTATGTATGTAGTATGTATGTGTGTGTGTGTGTGTGCGTGCGTGCGTGCGTGCGTGCGTGCGTGCGTGTGTGTGTGTGTGTGTGTGTGTGTGTGTGTGTGTGTGTGTGGCGTGTTGTATGAATTAGCGTTCTTGCCTTTCTGAAGTGTTGGTTGGAAAACAATTGGATGGCGCTGCATTGCGGTGACATGCTCTGAAATGAAAGAGTAGTCCAAGTTTCACGTGGCAAATCCACTGTGACAACAGAAATAAATACGAATTTGAATATTAAACAATTATTATAGTCGCTGCAGTCTCCCTTATTCTTGTACAGAGTGATGACGTTTGACCTAGCATGTCTTGGGCAATTGATCCCTCCTCCTAACACTAGCAGAGTAGCTCGTGAAGACGGCTCAGAGGCACTAGTTTCCCATAATAACTCGTTTCAGCAGGGATTCTGTCTTTGCCTAGTGTCTTGCAGTGAGCACGTGTGTCAATGGCCTTGCTTAGTTTGTCCTCAGTTGGGGGTAAGTCTAGCTCATCGAAGTCTGGCAAGGCGGGGATGTTGGCAAGGGCTGGCACAGTTCTCAATGCAGTAGAGATTCTGGTAGTGTACGGCCCACCTCTCCATTTGCCTGGCATGGTCCGCGACAGCTTCTCCATCTTTGTACTTCACTGAAGTATTTTGCTTGTGGCTTTCGTCGTCCCCTCATATATGTCATGTACGTTATCACTTTCGGCACAGGACTGGATGGTTCTGGCACAGTGTTTGCCTGTGGTTGTTTGCACAACCTCTAGCCGTCTGTTGAGCATTGTTTCTTGTTGTTCTCAGTATGGGTCTCTTTTTGCATTTGATTAACTGGGCTGAGCCTGGTTGATATGCGTTGTGTGGCTATGTCACGGGGGTTGTTATCTTCACCACCTTGCTATTCGGTTTGCAAACAAGTTAACTGATGAGTGAGACTGAATGGGTCATGCAAGCGCTTGGACAGCCCCTCCCTCTTTGCTCGGTGAAATGGCTACCATGTGGTGTCAGGAACTGGGTGGTGATTGTCTGGAGAGTGGTGAAGTATTGGTGTTCAGGGTTTCATCAACAACATGGGGTGTTTCTTGTTCATTTGTTCACTTGGCATTGATGACAGGTTCTTTTCTCTCCTTCTTCCCAAGACGTGACAAGTCGGTGTTGTTGGTAGTGTCACAAATGAAATGTCAATTTTCCTCCACTGTTGTGGCTGCATTTAAGTTGACATCCTCTTTCATGTGATCGATGAGCTCTGTACAAAGTTGAAAACTGGATGCCACAGCGGTGTTTATGAAGTGTTTGGAGGGCCAAACCTTGTCCCTTTTTACCAAATTATACTGCGGTGCCCGCTCGCGCTGGGACATAACAAATGCTGCGAGAACGGAGAATACGACGTGGGGGTAGGGAGACGATGTTGTTACGGGCACAGCAAGATTGGACAGGTTGTATGCAGGCAAGCCAGACATGGGTCCCGCGGAAGTCGCTACACCTCCAAAGGTGTGGCTGAAATATACATGTCACTTTCATTTGGATGAGCGGCATTTGATAGCACCAGGCCTCTCCACCATCCACCCAATCAGCTCTGAAAATAGCTTACAGCTAAATGGAAGTGGGGATGTAATGGAAATGAGACGTGCAAATGTTCAAATCTATACTCTGTTTCCCCCTAACCACAATCGATGGCCATGAGTATGTCGTTTAAAACATCCAAAGTTTCCGTATGTTATCTCACTCTCTGATACTCAAAAGAGTATCAAACTGACCAAATTAGATAGTACATTGAAATTATGTACCATCTCACCCTCTGGCATTCAACAGAATATCAAAAGGATCAAAATAGATAGTACATCGAACGCCCCCCCCCCCCCAAAAAAAAAATTTTAAAATTAAAAAATTTAAAAAAAGAAAGAAACAACGAACAAACAAACAATCAAAACCAAAACGAACAAACAAAAAACCAAACCAAAACAAAACAAAAACCGATTTTTCACAGATTTTATGCTGAAGGCTCACATATGCTTTCATATCGAGGATTGCTATACGTCTGCTTAATAATAATAATGATATTTCTCAGGAGCCAAATGTTGACAAACAAATCAAATCAAACTACACACGCATCATTCATAAAAGCTGTCACTCACAGGAACAAAAACTAAAGGGCACAAAACATGCACACTGGGAGGGGGAGGCCAGGCGGAAAAGGGGACAAAAGGGTGGACACATCCACGGAGAAATCACTGCTGGACGCAAAGATACGTCTTCAAGTTAGACTAAAGGAAGACAGAGTATTTGACCATCGAAGAGACAGGGAAAGCTCATTCCACTAGTGAGTACCACAAAATGAGCGGCAACGGACTGTGGTACATCTGTATCGAAGAATTTGTGAACAACTAGTATCAGAGGCAGAAAAGAGAGGTCGGGCAGGGCATACGTTGGAAGAGGTCGCAAAGATAAATAAGTGAAATACCATTAATACACATATAGCATAACGTATTGGTTTTGTCTAAAAAGTCTTTTGAGAAACAGGCAACCAGTGGGGAAAGTAAAGCAACGGAATGACATGATCAAACGTCTTTATTTTGTGTGTATGTGTGTGCGCGTGTGTGTGTGCGTGTACGTATGCATGTGCGTGTGCGTGTGCGTATTGTGTGTGTGTGTGTGTGTGTGTGTGTGTGTGTGTGTGTGTGTGTGTGTGTGTGTGTGTGTGTATGAATTCAAAGAATTCAAAGCTGAAAGTGACTTTGGATACCCGTTTTCCAGGATTTTTCTATCCCGCTTTGACAGCGACGGCCCTACAGTTCTTATGTATCCTGCTCGTTCTTTTCCTTCCGGAGACTGTACCGCGTGAACGGAAGAGGATGATCTCCCCTGCCCAAGCTCTCTGGCGAGTGGTGACAACATTCATCCCTCCCGGCCAGCGTTATGTGCAAGTGCTTCTTCTTCTGGCTCTCTTGGCATTTTTTGTGAACACTTTCCTAGAAATGGGCTCATACAATGTGAGTACTAACGGTGTGTTGGATTGGATTGTGCAATATGAGAATACAATCTGTTTTAACTATGTCATTCGTAATATAAACGTCTAGTGTATACGTGTCTCTCCTCACATCTCAAGTCATAAACATTTGTTTGATCTCGTTTATGAGCAGTTGATTATGTTTATACACAGCGCTAAACTTCTTTCCCTTCTTCTTTTTATTATTACTCGCATCCTCATCGTCACTACTATAAAAAAAATATCATATTACTATTGTCGTTATCATTATAACTGTATTCTTTTAATAATATTAATATTGTCCTTATCATTAGAATCATTATGCTACTACTATAATCAATATCATTAGTAATGACATACGCACATTACAGATAGTGTAGGCCATATCTGTGTCCAGTGGTGAACTGGAAACTCTCTCTCTCTCTCTTCCTTAATCTATTTTGCACTTGTTTGACCAGTACTTAAAGAAGAAAGAACACAACAGTATATCACAACCCTCATTTAAAGAAATTGAAATCTTTGTGCAGTGCGATTTTGATGTCTTCTGTAAACAAAAATGTCGTAAAACAATTTCTTTTCTTTTCTTTTCTATATTTTTAAATAAGAAATCGATGCATATAAGAACTTCTATTTGAACATAACAGCCTTCTGTATGAATGCGCGATTTTGTTGTTTTTGTTAACCCTCTCATTGAAGGCCATGATCTTCGTGAATGAAATATCTGAAACATGAAACATCTCCTTCCATCTCTTTCTCTGTGTGTGTGTGTCTCTCTCTGTCTCTCTGTCTCTCTCTCTCTGTGTCTGTCTCTCTCTCTGTCTCTCTTTCTCTCTCTCTTCCTCCCTCTCTCTCTCTCTCCCTGTCTCTCTCTGTCTCTGTCTCTCTCTGACTCTGTGTGTATGTGTGTGTGTGTGTGTGTGTGTGTGTGTGTGTGAGTGAGTGTGTGTGTGTAGTGGAGTGTGTGTGTGTGCAGAACGCGCACACGCACGTGTGTGTGTGTATTGTGTGTGTGTGTGTTTTGTGTGTGTGTGTGTATGTGTGTGTGTGTGTGCGTGTGTGCATGTGTGTGTGTGTGTGTGTGTGTGTAGAGGGGCTGGGTATGAGCATACGCACGTGTATGCGTGCGTGCATTCGCTCTTCGGTGCGATTATGCATGCGTTCGAATGTGTGTACATCTGTATTGATACATAAGCCGATGCACGTTTCTTCCTCTCTATTTCGAGTTCATGCCCATCCTGAAAAAAAAAAAGATAAGAAAACCTGGCTGTTTGGCTGTCCGTCTTAATGTTCAGATCATTCTGGTGATGTCAGTGGAATGTTTCAAAACTCCCTTTTCCCCATTCCAACATCTTGCCAGAACGGTAGGTCTTGTTGCGTAGGATCATGAGTTTGCCAGATAATAGCTGGCATATTTCGACAGAGCGCATACGGAATTGTCGGAACACGATGAATCCCTGACCAGCGCATTTTTTCCCCTTAAACCAAGAAATCTGCCAAATTACAGCTAACAGATTTCGGACGGAACGCATACGGAAATGTCCAATTGCGATGAATCTTTGTTGATTAACCCTGTGATTCTCGCATCCTGTCCACCAGCATCCTGCATTGTCAAGCACGCCGGCGAAGCAAAAACCCAACTCTTTGACCCTTTCACGCAATCCACCAGCTTCCAGCTTCCACGTAACCCCTTGACTCCCTCATCCTATCCACCAGCTTCCTGCAGGAAGCTGGTGGATAGGATGAGGGAGTCAAGGGGTTACGTTTTTCCAGTTGATGGACAGGTTGCGGGAGTCAAAGGGTTAAACTCCAAACTCCAAACTCTCTTTTTTTTCTTGTCTCTCAGTTGGAGTCTCTATATCTGATGAAGCAACCCTTCTGCTGGAGTTCGCTCACGCAAGGGATCCTGGCGTCAGCACGTGACGCCAGCGGTCAGCTGACCGCCTTCCTATTGGTCAAAGTGCTGAGGAATAGGGTCAGCACGCCCTTCCTCGCTCTCCTAGGTGTGATCTCTGATATCGGCAAAAATGTGTTGATGGGTCTGGCCTGGAACAATATGGCTGTGTATCTAGGTAAGTTTTCGCTTCTTGTGAAAAAAACAACAAAAAACAAAGAAACAAAAAATTAAATGAGGATTCATTTGTTTCCCGTAAGATTATCCCTCAAAACAAAACACTGAATAACTGCATTTTAGTTAGCTTATTTCCATTATTTCAGTTTCAGTATTTCAGTTCTAGCCATTTTCGCGGTAAAACAACACTAATATTTGCATGTCCATTTTTAAGTTATAGAATGCGTTTGTCTTCCCTGCTTCCTAGTTACGAGAATTCAGATCTGCCATCTTTCTTTTTTCTTGTTCAGCGAAAGGCAAGGAAAGATTTATACGGTTTGTTTGTTTGTTTATTTGTTTGTTTTTCGCAGTATGTATTGTGCATTTATCCTTGTTGTCCTTTGTATACGCTTGACAAAGGCCAGTTGGCTGTGAAATCTCGCCTGTCTTGTTTTGATATAGTATGTATGCGTTCTGATTCCAGTTTTGTGTTTTGCTGGAAAAGGAAATTTTCCTTCTAAAATTACGTTTAATCTAACATACTTACCGTGGCTCACAAATGCAATAAGCGGCAGCGGTTTGCCAATTCTGCCTCGTAACAATAAAGTCCGAAGGGACAGTAACTCTGAGAGTGTCTACGTCTTGCGCATGCGCAGGTGCTCTTCCTCTTTTCGAGGAGACCTTGACCTTGACCCTGACTGTGGCTAGAAGGAACCAGGAAGGCGGGGAGGTCGGGAGGGACTCTGCGTGAGCCACGGTAAGTATGTTAGATTAAACGTAATTTTAGAAGGAAAATTTCCTTTTAATTACACATACTATACCGTGGCTCACAAATGCAGAATAGCACTACCCGGATGGAGGGCTTACCTGGTTAACGCCTGGAGGAATGGCAGGAGTCAGGGCGTGTGGCTGAGATGGGGTGTTGGGCCACCACAGCGGAAGCGATACCCCTGGACCCATCTTCGCGCAGACGGGAGACGTCGCGCAGGTAGAACTGGATGAAAGTGCCCGGGGAACGCCAGTACGCGGCGTCTAGGACGTTTTGGATGCTGGCATTGTGGATGACTGCCAGCGAAGAAGCCCATGCTCTGATCTCATGGGGCCTTGGGGAGAAGACAGCTAGCTCGGCGCTCGACCTGGCATACGCAGCCTTGATGACTTCCCTCAGCCATCGAGAGATGGACGTGCGTCTAATGTCTTTTCTATAGTTTTCGTTGTAAGAGAGAAAAAGGTGGCGCCGCTGCTGGCGAGAAGATTTCGTCCGCTTTCTGTACGCTCGCAGTGCGCGAACCGGGCAGAGAGTGCGATCCTCGTCGTCCGGAGCGAGGATAGACGTGAGGGGATGGATGTGGATGGCCGGCGAAGGAGAACCTGGAGACTGGTTCTTGGCCAAGAATTCCGGGAGTAGGCGGAGAGACATCGAGCCATCAGGTTCGAGAGCAACATCTCCGGGGAGACCACTAAGGGCGTGCACTTCGCTGCAGCGCCTCCCCGATGCGAGAGAGACGAGAAAGGCCGTCTTGAAAGAGAGGGACTTCAGGGAACACTCCCTGATGGGTTCGTAAGGGGGGAGTCTAAGGGATGAGAGGACGAGAAAGAGATCCCACGCCGGGGTTCGGCGGGGGTTCCTGGC
Source organism: Monoplex corrugatus (assembly GCA_030674185.1). NCBI lineage: Eukaryota > Metazoa > Mollusca > Gastropoda > Littorinimorpha > Ranellidae > Monoplex > Monoplex corrugatus. The sequence continues at coordinate 28,450,664 of JAPXFY010000019.1, forward strand.
TTCCTGGAGAGAAGCCCCTCTGACGAGATTCCGCAATAGAGGATCGTGCTCAAAGGACGGACCACCCAACTGACGGATGGTGGTGCAGATGGCCGCCCTGTGGACCTTCACTGAGGATGCGGAAAGCTTTTTCTCTGTGGACAGAAAGCCGAGGTAGTTGGCCAACTGCAAGCGAGAGGGTGAATGGGGTGACACCTCATTTGAGGTGCACCAAGAGACCCAGCCATTCCAGTGGGCATTGTACACCCCCTGTGTGCCCGGCCTGTGAGCTTGCTGCACAAGGCCGATTACGGCCGGGGACAGGCCTAATGAAGACATCGAGTCCCGCACAGCATCCAGGCGTGAAGGTTTAGAACGTCTGGATTGCCGTGCGGAATGCCTGACCTGGGTTGGAGGATGGAGCGGCTCGATACCGCGAGTTTTAGCGGCGGCACATGGGACAGGTGCAGAAGTTCTGGGTACCATGCCTGTGCTGGCCATTTGGGTGCGACAAGGATTAATGTCGCTGCGTCCTCCCTGGCTTTCCTCAGCACTTTCCCCATAATGGGGAACGGGGGAAAGGCATAGCCGATGAGGTTCGACCATGGAATGGATAGGGCATCTACAGCCCAGGCCGCTGGGTCCGGAACTGGAGAGACGTACAAAGGGAGGCGGTGATTGAACCTGGTGGCAAAGAGGTCCACGTGTGGTTTGAACCATGCTGCCCATACTGGCTCCAGGACTGCATGGACCAGTGTCCATTCCGATGGAAGAATCATGTGGGATCTGCTGAGAGAGTCCGCAAGTATGTTGATCTTCCCCGGGACATGCTTTGCTGAGAGCTGAATCGAGTGTTCCTCGCACCAGATGAGGAGCTGTTCCGCTCTCCGAGACAAGGAGTGGGAGCGGGCGCCCCCTTGCTTGTTGATGTAACAAGCTACTGTGGTGTTGTCCGTGTTGATGCGGACATGTTTTCCCTTCAGAAAGGGGAGAAACTCCCCGAGTGCCAGGCAAACTGCCTCCAGTTCCAACATGTTTATGTGGCAGGGCATGAGGTCGGTCGACCACCGACCTGCGGCTGTCAGCGTGCCGACATGGGCTCCCCACCCGGAGGTGGACGCGTCCGTGAACAAGTGCTCCTGAGGAGGGGCAGTGTGATGGGGACTCCCTGGGCCAGGCGTGACTGGGAGCGCCATTTGGTCACTGCTGATATGAACCAAGGGCCCAGGTGGACCGGGAGGTCCCATGGCTGAAGCGACTGTGACCAACGCTTCCTGAAGCCGCGTTGGAATTGCCGCTTGAGAAGACGACCCAGTGGCACTAGGGGTGCCAGCGACTCCATAAGGCCCAGTAGGGAGGCCAGCTTCCTTGCTGGCGCTTGGAGTTGGGGGAGCAGTTGGGCTAAGAGGCCCTGAAGGCGCAGTAAGCGCTGGGGAGACGGGGTGACCCTCCACTTGGAGGTGTCGAAGGACATGCCCAGGAACTGGAATTGTTTGGAGGGAGTTAGGTCCGACTTCTCCTCGTTGCAGACAAAGCCCAGGTTGTGACAGAGTTGCAGGACCTGGGATGCTTGTTGCGCACACTGTTCTTTGGAGGAGGCGAGTAGAAGCCAATCGTCTAGATAGGCCTTGAGGCGGATGCCCTTCTCCCGAACATGCATGCAGAGTTCCCTCGCCACCTTCGTGAAGAGCCAAGGGGCGGGTGCCAGACCGAAGGGCAGTGCCCTGAATTGGAAGATCCGGTTCCTCCAGACGAATCTGAGGTACTTCCTGTCCCTGGGGTGAATGAGGAGATGGAAGTATGCATCCTTGAGGTCGATGGATATCCCCCAGTCGCCCGGGTGCAAGGCCTCGCGGATGGACATAGGGGTCTCCATACGGAAATGGAGGACGCGGAGGAACCGGTTTAGGGAGGAGAGGTCCAGGACGGGCCTCCAGCCCCCCGAAGTTTTGGGGACCACAAAGATGCGTCCATAGAATCCCGGGGACGCAGCGAAGGAAACTTCCTCCGTAGCCCCCTTGGCTAACATCGAAAGAACCTCCTGATCCAGGGCCTGCGAGGCCGAGCGATCTTGAGGAAGTGCGAAAGCAGGGGGAGAGAGCGTGAGAGGAGCCTTCCTTGGGCCCCAAGGAAGGCGGAACCCCGACCTGATCACCCGCAGGGCCCACGGGCTGGCGGGCAGCCTCTCCCACGCGTCGATGTGTCTGGAGAGACTGCCCACAGGATCGCCCGTGGGGGGTGATGGCCTCAGGCCGGGGGTGAGTCATTGGGGGTTGGCCGGCTGAGAGGGAGCCGGCCTGCGGGCCTTAGGCCGGGCCACCGGCCTGCCCGAATGCTGTTGCGGTCTCCTGTGCCCTTGGGGCCTGGGATCGGCCCGAAACTTGGTGTGGGTGGGCCTGTTTGGCGGGTAGGCCGCTGGAGCCGGGCGCTTCACGGCAGGGCGAGAGGGCCTCGAATGGAGGGCGAGGTCCCTTTTTATGTCCGCCTGGTGCTTCAGGACGGCCTGAACATGGTTCCCGAAGAGGGAGCCCGGCTGGATGGGCACCGCGCGCAAGGAGGCCCTTGCCGACGGTGAGGTGGCAACCGAGGATGCCGCGAGAATGGCATCCCGCCTCGCCATGACGGCGTTCAGATACGTGCGTGCTTGCGATTCGGCCACGGATCTGAGCCCCTGCGCCATGGCCTGGATAAAGGCCACGATGGTTGCCTGGTCAGGCGCCTGGCGGAGCGTGAAGGACTGCTGGTTGGGGTCCTTCAGGGCTTCCCCTAGGCCGCCCAAGAATGAGTCCAGGGCGGAGGTTGCCGCCAGCCCCCGTCTCGCGTTCTCCTCCCATTCCGTCAAGCATTTCTCCGTGATGGAGATATGCTGCGGCTGGGCCCGAGAGCGATCGTTCACAAGGAGGAGGTTCTCCTGTGTGAGCGAGAGGGGAGCGTCAGGGATAGGCCCATGGGCCATGAAGGGCTTCCGCTGGAAGGGGAGCGGTGCCGGCTTCAGGAATTTCCTGAAGGGCAAGGCTCCCGGGAAGTCAGGCACAGATCCTGGAACGAAATCTTGTGCCTCTTTCCCCCTGGCGGTGTCCTGGGCTTGCCTGAGGCAGTCAGCCACCATGTCGGACTGTTTTAGCAAGGAGGCCCGTGGGGCTGAGGTAGGGTGAGCGCTGAAAAGGCGCTCGGCCGAGCCAAGCTTGGGAGCCTTGGGCTCTGGCACAGTGGACACCGCCTCCGGTGTGAGTTGTGCCAGCCGGTCCATGGCATCCTGGAAGCAGAATGCCATGTGGGCAGGGGCCTCATCCTCTGAGGCCGAGTCCGAGTCCTCTGGCCCGCCTATGGAGGGGGCGAGAGTCTGCGGAGAGTCTGACCGGGGTGCCACGGTTGTGGGACCCGGGTCAGAGCCCCCAGGAGGCAGCCCCGGTGTTGTGTCCAACACGGGTGGTGCCGGGGGGGCTGGGCAGGGTGAGTCCTGCGCTGGTGGGGCGCCGGGCATAAAGCCGGGCCACCACGTGCATCCCGTGGCCGAGGCCGGGGGAAATCCCAAGGATGGGTGCCACGGTACCATGTGCGGTGCCATGGGATGCGGCATGGGCTGAGCCCAAGGGGCATCAGGACCCTGACCCCATGAAGGGTAGGGCCTGGCCCGGTCCCCAGTGCCCAAAGGGCCAGCCTGCTGGGGGCGGCTAGGCATGTGCCAAGGCGCCCAAGTGCTCTGTCCGGAATGGGACAGAGATGTGGCAGCCCGCCATGGGTCGCTTGGTAGTTGCCAAGGCGCCCAAGTGCTCTGTCCGGAATGGGACAGAGAGGTTGTGGCGGGTGCAGCAGCAGGCTGTGGGGGAGGAAGGGAGACAACCGGGGCGGATCGACGATCTGACGCCCGTAAGGGTGGGGTTGTCTCCCTTGGCCCACCTGGCGAACCAGGGGGTGTCCCGCCTGGCGAACCAGGGGGTGAGCCGGTTCCGCTCACATTACGGTCCATCTTGCCTCCCGAAGGAGACCCATGCCCAATGCGCCCATCAGCCATGGAGGCTGAAACAGTACCAGCAGAACCGGAGTTAAGCTGTACGAAGGGGGCGAGCACAGAATCGACAGAACCGGAGTTGAGTCGATCACCGTGCCGGGCAGTGTGAGGGCCGTAAAATGCCGAAAATTCAACTGAGCCGGAGCTGAGTTGAGGGCTCGTGGTCACCGCAACCGAACCGTAGCTGGGTTGCGATGACTTGATAGTGTGAAAGAGAGAAGACGTAAAAGGGAGAGACGAAGTTGAAGGGAGAGCGGTTTGTGCACCGGTGGAACCACCCCTTTGTGGGTTTGAGAATTCGGCGGACGAAATCTTCTTAACCCTCGCTTTGCCACCCAATCGCTTCACATAAGTTTCTCCCTTAAACGAAAACATAGGCAAGACACAAAAACAACAACGACAATCGATCGATCGCGTAGCGAAATCGAAAAATACTTAGCTGCTCAGAGCGTACGAGGCGAGCTGGAAGATGGCTGCCGAGAAAAGAGGAAGAGCACCTGCGCATGCGCAAGACGTAGACACTCTCAGAGTTACTGTCCCTTCGGACTTTATTGTTACGAGGCAGAATTGGCAAACCGCTGCCGCTTATTGCATTTGTGAGCCACGGTATAGTATGTGTAATTAAATTACCTTTTTGTTTATTTGTTCATTTAGTTATTTTCTTATTTATTCATTTAGTCATTCTTACTTTCTTATTTATCCATTCAGTCATTTGTTTTCGTTTATTAATTCATTTAGTTGAACATTTGTTTATACATTCTATTTTTTCTTGTTCATTCATTTGAATAAGCATTTATTCAAACTGACATACTGAACGAAAGTCTTTTTTCTCATACTTTCTTTTAATCTGTGTAAGCATTTATTTAAAGTAGATATATAAATGTATGACTGTGTATACGTATGGATGGATGGATCTATGGCAAGAAGGGGTGTTTGTGTGTTGTCACCACGTGCATCCCGCGGCCATTGTTGGGTGCCATGGTGCCATGTACGGTGCCATGGGATGTGGCATGGGCTGAGCCCAAGGGGTACCAGGACCCTGACCCCATGAAGGGGAGGGCCTGGCCCGCTGGTAATGGTCCCCAGTGCCCAAAGGGCCAGCCTGCTGGGGGCCGCTTGGCATGTGCCAAGGCGCCCAAGTGCTCTGTCCGGAATGGGACAGAGATGTGCCAGCCCGCCGTGGGTCGCTTGGTAGTTGCCAAGGCACCCAAGTGCTCTGTCCGGAATGGGACAGAGAGGTTGGGGCGGGGGCAGCAGCAGGCTGCAGGGGAGGAAGGGAGACAACCGGGGCGGATCGACGATCTGACGCCCGTAAAGGGGGTGGAGTTGTCTCCCTTGGCCCACCTGGCGAACCACGGGGTGTCCCGCCTGGCGAACCAGGGGGTGAGCCAGTTCCAGTCAAAGTGCTGGCCTTCCTGCCTCCCGAAGGAGACCCATATCCAATTCGCCTTCAGCCATGGGGGCTGAAACAGTATCAGCAGAACCGGAGTTAAGCTGTAAGAAGGGGGCGAGCACAGAATCGACAGAACCGCAGTTGAGTCGATCACCGTGATGGGCAGTGTGAAGGCCGCAAAATGACGAAAAGTCAACTGAGCCGCAGCTGAGTTGAGGGCTCGTGGTCACCGCAACAGAACCGTAGCTGAGTTGCGATGACTTGTCGATAGAGTGAGAGAGAGAAGACGTAGAAGGGAGAGACAAAGTTGAAGAGAGAGCGGGTTTTGCACCGGTCGAACCACCGCTTTGTGGGTTTGAGAATTCGGCGGACGAAATCTTCTTAACCCTCGCTTTGCCACCCAATCGCTTCACATAAGTTTCTCCCTTAAACGAAAACATAGGCAAGACACAAAAACAACAACGACAATCGATCGATCGCGTAGCGAAATCGAAAAATACTTAGCTGCTCAGAGCGTACGAGGCGAGCTGGAAGATGGCTGCCGAGAAAAGAGGAAGAGCACATGCGCATGCGCAAGACATGGATACTCTCAGAGTTACTGTCCCTTCGGACTTTATTGTTACGAGGCAGAATTGGCAAACCGCTGCCGCTTATTGCATTTGTGAGCCACGGTATAGTATGTGTAATTAAACCTAAGCTTTCACTACAGGCTAATTCGTCTGCCTCAACATCATGGCTCAGACTGAAGTACATGTATGGGCCTGTTTCTACATGGGTCCTTTCTGCGATAATATGCCCCCTTCCCCTTAAAAAATGTCCTCATTTTATGTTTGTTTTAGGGGAAGTTGAACATAAATAGAATTACATCTAGGTATTAGCTATCTCAGGAGTTGTTCTTGTACACAAATGACAGGCGATAGGAAGGTTTGGGAATGGGGAATTTTACCATCTTCAATTAATGCCAAGGTGCGTGAATCTGAACACATTTTTGCATGCTTCCTGAGTCGAGATGGGCAGTTCAGTTTCAGAGAAGATAACTGTTTTTGGAAGGCAGCAGTTTGCCTGCATATTCATGGCAAGCGTCACTCTCACACATGTACAAATGTTCTGGCGCACTCCGGTAACAGTCTCACTGGTAACTATGTTCTGCTGCATTGTGACAAAAGAGTCGCGCACATGTGAATAAGTTTTGGTTGTACAGCAAGGTTCATGTCCGTTTGACGTATGCAGGAGAACGTCGAAAGAAGTATGGAGTAAAAATGTGAACTGGTGTGTCAGCAGACATTCATGTTGAAGACAACGAAGAAATGCAGGCTGCCTGGTGACTGTAGGGATGAGGGTGGTGAGACATGTGGCGAAGACCATGTCAGGAGTCAGACCATCATAATTATACTGTCTGTGTCACCCTCTAAAACAGGTTATGATGATGAACCTGTGTGCGGATGTCTCCGAAACTGACTGTAGCTGAGCAGGTGGGTGGCACAGTGAAGATGGTGGCGTCATTGGAGATGTTGGGATCAAGCGTATCTAAGCCAGTGCAGAGGATGGCTCAGAAATGAGTGTCGAGATGGTTTGACAGTCCCTGTAGCTTGGAACTGATACCAGTAGTGAAGCACAATTATATGAAGAACTGATGTGACGGTGTGGAACTTCTCGTTGATGAAGAGCACGTGCTGCATGCACAGTGGTTCGTGATTCATGGGGTTGGTGGGGAATTGGGTATAAGAGAGTTTTAGCAAGAAAAGAGGAACAATCGCTTGTCATCCATGTCAAGAATAAGTAGGCTAATGAATATTTGCGAACGGGAGCCATACTTAAAGGATGAATGAGATTGAATACAATACCCGACATTATTGCACTGTATTCTAAAATAAGGATATGGAACATATAAGGAAGGCAAGGCATGAGAAATGGAAAATAATAGTACAAAACATTCCAGAAAATTGTTGGCAGAGAAACACAATGTATACATGGAAAAATGCTTTTTGAAAACACACTTCAAATATGGAGAAATGCAAATCAAAAACGCGATTCAGATATGAAGAAATATTGTTAAAACTATCAAAATGCACACCTTGGGAAATGCAGCTTAAAAACATAAAGCATATATGGATAAATGCAGGTTGAAAAGTAAAAATTCATACGTGGAAATATTCAGCATAAAAACACAATTCTTGTATGGAGAATTACAGCACGAAAACAAAATACACACATGGAGAGATGCAGAATGAATCACGATTCATACATGGAGAAATATTGTGAAAAAAATAGATGCATACATTGGAAAATGCAGCTTAACTATGCAATTGATAATGGATAAATGCAGCTTGAAAAAGAGAATTCATATATGGTGAAATTCAGGTTAAATACGCAATACTTATATTGAAAAATGTAGTTTGAAAACAAATGCGTAATGGAGAAATACGACTTGAAGGCACAATACATACATGGGAAAATGTAGCTAAAAACATATGGAGAAACGCTACTGGAAAACACAGTTCATACACGGAACAATGTAACTTGAAACAAAATCGCACATGGAGAATACAACTTGAAAATGCAAATCATAATGTTAAGTATCGTGCATAATACATATTCAGTCTGGAAAAGAAATTGCTGATGTAGTCAATTACAATAATCCTTGGAAAAAAAACGAACATGGATTGTGGTTCGTAAAATGAACCTTCATAACCTTGATATCTTCACAAGATTGCAAGACATGCAGTGCTCTGCTACACTGCACCTGAAAACCATAAAGACAAGCTAATATCGCTGCTAGGAAGCGAATGGGATTCGTCAAAGAAAAATGCCACTTGGAATATCATCAAAGCACTAGTACAGATTATCATAATCCCAGGAGTAAGCAAGATTGAAGACGACAGTGTATTTGTACCATAATGAGTCCAGTGCTGATATACTTGTTGCAAAAGTTCGTTGGCGATTGAGCAAGGTCATCTCACATGACGTACACAAAGTAAATAACTTGTAGCACTTAAATACACATGTTCGAAGCAAGCTGAAGAGGTACATAAAATAACATAAAGTGGCGTATCTCCTTGGTACGGGAGAGGGTATAGAAAGTCTTGCAAACTTGTAACAGAGCTCAACTGAGCTTTCATCATACCATTTTTTTCACACATAATGTCTATATGACCAACTGAATGACAATGACATGAAATATGTAGGGCTCATGGAAAAAAAATCGAATCACTTGAATTATGTTATTGTTGTGAGTACGGTTAATATGATCATGTGAAAAAATTACTGAAAGACATGTGGCCACGACACAACAGACATGAAAATTCTGTTCAAAGAATGAAACAAACATGTATTGATGAGGAAGTGCATATAGTAACTTTGAAGATGTCAATGAAGTGGTGAAAACGTAAAAACAGGCAGAGGACGATAACAACGAGCATGAAATCAAGGAAACAAGGAGACAGAGGAGAACAGGGACTGCATGATGCAATATGATACAACGAGACACGTATGAACTCAAATAGAGAAATGGTATGGTATGATGTCACATACGAGATAATATCAACTGACACAACAGCATACAAGATGATACCAGATGATATGAAATAATATAACTGATACACGATGATAAAGTATGATGTATGAGAGGACGACATATGGTATACAATGATACACCCCGGGGTTGCATGAATATAAATGAGTAGAAGAGTAACGTGGTGAACATCTACTGAACACAGGTATAAAATGATGCTGACGAACGTGCAATGAACGCAGGATTGGAGAGCGTGGATGAACGCAGTCTGCAGATGAACGCATATGAGCATGATAATGAAATTATGCAAAGGTATGGGAAAGTGTGCACACAAAATAAATGGGCTGTAGCATGCGAGCAATCATTCTGAGGACGGTGTGGCCATACATGTAGTAACGACTGTGTAACGTAACGAATGAAGAAGAACGCAAGGGGGGGGGGGGGGGACAATACGGGCAGAAGGACACTGGCCCTTGCAACGGATTTCCATTGCGATAATGCTCAGAAGAGTATGGAAACGTTGAACATACTATGTAACGGTTGATTGAATATGTCGGAATATTTAATCATGAACAATCGACGGTCCGGATTTAAAGGCGGCCATAGCGACGGACCAGTGAACTGATTGACAACAGTTATACAACCGAATATGAACATCTGGAGTCAACTTACGATGGCCTCAGGGTTATAAGGAAGATTTTCCTGCAACAAAAGAAACACGTTAATACCAAGACACATGCAATATAAGGAAAACATTGAGTCACATGGAAAATGCGATGCTCGTTAACAATTTTATCATTTAGAACTATCGTAATAGCTCAGAAAAGACTGTTGTCTACAAACAGTAGAAGCAAAATTACAGCAGACATCATCGTGTAGCTTCAATAATATTGGACCCCAGAGAAGGAAATGTCTGCCGATATGAAACGCATTGTCTACGTATTGAAGCCTCATTATATCCAATAAATATTCACATTTGCAAGTCTCTGACATTGTGTGTCACACGATGTGAATTTGTAAGTTCTGGAGGATGACACACACAGGTTCGTACATTGTTGGGTCCTAAAGCACGGTATCATGTTATGAGTGATATATTAGGAAAACGTTGTTTTAGCAGACAATACTGAGGTAGCCATCACCTCACTCTGTTGTGTACGACACACAACACACATTCTGTGGTACAAGAAGTAACATGAGGCCGACAACACGTGACCTATGACGTATGCAATATAACATGAAGCAAAAAGCTGTATAAAAGATACGCAATGTGTGGCACTGAGGCATAATATAATTGCATACAAACCGTAGAAAATATGAAGTATTTGCTATTAGTTATCAATGAATAACTCCTGAGACAATGGGACAACACATCCAGTATAATACATATCAGTTATGAACATAAGTGGACAACACTATCAACTGATAAGAAGAACTATGGCGTGATAATTGAGCTGTAAACGGATAGGGAGACTACC
>JAPXFY010000019.1:28471033-28501033 GCA_030674185.1 Monoplex corrugatus
AAACTCCATTGCACAATCAGTTTGATGAGTCATGTAACAAAAATCCTATTAAGAATAATCATGATGAGGACAAGGAATAGAATCAAAAGAGAAATACAGATGAATAGTTTGGATTTGTGGAAGGGAAAGGAACTATTAATGTCATATACATCCTAAGAACTATCATAGAGAGTTCAATCGAGATGAATAAGGATTTATATTTATGCTTTGTTGATTATACCAAGGCTTTCGATCGGGTAGAACATAAAGAATTGATCAACCAACTAGAGAGACTCAATATTGATGGAAAAGACTCTACGAATAATCAAAAATATATATTCAGAACAAACAGCTGCAATGAGAATAGAAAACGATATAAGCTCTTTCCAAAACATCAAAAGAGCAGTCAGACAGGGTTGTGTTTGTCACCAGCCAGATCTGTTTTCGCTGTAGATCTGTTTTCACTTTACAGCGAAAACATCATGAGAAACCTAGAGGAAGACCTTGGATTAAAGGTTGGAGGAAAAATGATAAACAACATTCGATACGCAGATGACACCGTTCTAATTGCAGAAAATGAAAGGGACCCACAAAACCTTGTGAATATACTAGAAATAAAAAGCAAAGGTAAGGGCTTGGAACATAACAGCAGGAAGACTGAAGTCATGGTGATCAGTAAAAAACATGAAACCCCCTCATGCAAAATAACAGCAAACGGCACAACCTGAGACAGGTTGATAAGTTTAAATACCTAGGAACGATCATTTCACCAGACGGCAGATGCACATCAGAAATAGCCAGCAGAATTGGCCAAGCCAAAACAGCATTCAAGAAGATGAAAAGCATTCTTACCAACAAATGCCTATCAATTAACATCAGGAAGAGAGTTCTTGAATGTTATATAGAACCAATACTGTTATACGGTTGTGAGGCGTGGACAGTCAACAAGTAAAGCCAGAACAAAATTGAGGCAGCCGAGATGTGGTTTCTAAGAAGAATGTTGAGAGTTCCATGGACAGCAAAGAAAACAAACGAGACAATCTTGATGGAGAGCAGACATAGATAGATCATTGATAAGGAAGATTAGGAAAAGACAGGCAACATTTATAGGCCATTTTATGAGGAAAGGGGAATTGGAGCACCTGGTCACAACGGGAAAGCTGGAGGGAAAGAGAGCACCAGGTAGACCCAGGGAAAAGATACTAGACGGACTTGCAGAATGGCTGAAGACAAAGGAGGATGGAAGAGATGTATGAGGCAACAAGAGATAGAGACAGATGGAAGTCCATGATCGCCAACGCCATGCGGCAAGGCACCTGATGCTGATGCTGATGATGTGTGTGTGTGTGTGTGGGGGGGGGTGTTTGTGTGTGTGTGTGTGTGTGTGGTTATGTATGTGTGTGTTTGTGTGTGTGTGTGTAGTTGTGTGTGTGTTTGTGTGTTTGTGTAAGTGATGTGTATATGCGTGTGTCTGTGTGTGTGTGTGCATTCACGTGTGTGTGTGTGTGGTTGCCTTTCGGTCTCTCTCTGTCTCTTGTCTGTCTGCCAGCCTGCCTGCCTGCCTTGTCTGTCTGTCTGTCTGTCTGTCTGTCTGTCTGTCTGTCTCTCTCTCTCTCTCTGTGTTTGTGTATGTGTTTATGTGTATATGTGTGTGTTTGTTTGTGTGTGTGTGTGGGGGGGGGGGGGGCAATTCCCCTCCACAATGGATTTCCGATAGTTGGAGAGGAATATTTCCTATATTTGATATTTATTCTTTGGTGGTGACTTTTCACCCTCCATCCAAACTTAAAACTCGAGATGCACATTGTTATTTTTGTTTTGTTTGCTTGTTTTTTCTCATTTTTACCAGTGTGTGCGTTTTGTTTGTTTATCTACGAATCGGAGACGAATGCTTTCATGTTTATTTATTAGCTGGTTTATTTTCTTGTCGTTCATTGTTTTTGTTGGGTGGGGGGGCTGTCTGTTTTTTATTTTATTTCTTTTATTTTTTATTTTATTTGTATGTTTGTCTTTTTGTGGTGACATTTCCTCTCCAACCAGAGCTTCTCCGAAGTCGAAAATAATGTTGTTGTTTTTTGTATTTGTTTTTGTTTTTCATTTTGGGGGTTGGTGGTTAGATTACCTCTACGCCTTCTACAAGAGTTTCCGTGAGTTGGCAAAAGAATACCCTTTTCGGTTTCTTTGATTTGTTTTGGAGGTGGTGATTTTCCTCCTCCAACCAGATTCTGTAAGTTTCGTAGAATAATATTTTTATGTTGTTGTCGTTGGATTTTATCCAAATTTGTTTGTTTTGTGATGGTTTTCTCTTCAAATAGTTTTCTCAAGTTGGAGAAGAGTTTTTTCATTTTTCTTTCATTTTTTTTTTGGGGGGGGGGGGGGGAGGAGGGGATATGATTTCTTTTATTTTGTCAAATTTGGTTTATTCATTATATTGGATGAATTGATAAAATACACAATACGTCTTATTCATAGTAATGAAATATGGCACAAAATCATATTTCAGCATGGTCGTATGACATTATAAATCCATATGTTTATTTGTTTTACACGTACAATCCTTGGTGTTTTCTTTTCCCCATCTTCTTCGCCACTTCTGGTCCTCGTTCATATTGTATATAGCCCAGCCGACTACTAGAGGCTAACACCACGTCAAAATCAACAACCCTGTTAAGATAAAAGACAAGAGTTAAAGACCATGCTCACCATTAACCGCGGAGTCTGGAACAATGTGCATCACAATGCTATGATGGTGCATGACAATGGGGATGATGATCATGTTGCCATGGAAGTCCATTCTGAATTGAATCTGCGTGACAGGATTGCACTCTACGCTTCCTGTCGTGATGTATCCTGGCGTCAACCAGTCCCGTGAAATAAAGCCACCCCCAGTGTTGGTCAGAACATTTGAGCCACACCCTTAATGACGCACCCGTGAAGTGGTTTAGACTTATCTGTTTGGTCCCAGTCTTCCTGATGACCTTACAACACATTTAATGCTGAGTAGGAACTGATTGGGCCCAAAATATCCTACAGTGATTTTGATTTGGACGGATGAGATTCGAACCCACAACCTTCCAGTGTTCAGACCATTGCCCTAACCACTGCACGACTGTGACTATTTATTGTCTTCATGTTTTCATAGAAAGAACTCCAATGTCCTACTTTTTACTGGTACAGTGTCTAGATCAGAGCTATTTCTTGTTTGGTTTGCCTGTATCTCGAATATATTTCGCTGTCAAATTAAACTTTGGGGGTTTCGGACTTTTTATTGGTTTGTTTGATCTTTGTGTCTTTTGCTTTTTGTTGTTATTGTTGTTGTTGTTGTATAATTCCGTGGTTAAATAACACACTCCTTGAGCCAGTGCAAAACCCTATGCGCTGGCAAGGTCAAGAGGTTGGAGAAGTCGCGGGAGGTGGGAATAAGTGGATGGTGTAAAGGACCTATGAAACACGAAGCTGACACAACCAGAATGTTGGAAGCATTAGATGTGCAACAAACAAGGCCAGTTCTTCATACTGCTGGCTCGGATTGATCTCGAGACATCCGATTTTGAGTCCACAGTTCTATCAACAGGGCCATCCAGCCTGTTTAACCCTGCATCTTGAACACTAGCATTCTGCATTGTTAAACATGGTAGCAAAACAACACCTTAATCCTTTGACTCCCTCACCACCAGGTAGACCAAGGGAGACAATATTGGACGGACTTGAAGATTGGTTGAGGACCGAGAGGCTGGGAGATGTACTTGCGGCGACTAGGAATAAATTTGTATGGAGAGCCATGATCGCCGACGCCATGCGGCAGGGCACATGATGATGATGATGATGATGATGATGATGAGGGAGTGAAGCTGGTGGAAAGGGTGAGGGAGTTAAAGTGTTAAGTTTTTGCAGATGGTGGGAGTCTTGGATAGGGTCCGGGAGTCAAAGGATTAGAGGAAAAAAATTTATGGGAGAAATCCCAGAATCTACTCAGCTGCGAATGGTTACCTCTTCAGGCTGAGGAAGATAAAACAGTGGGAGAGAGATGATTGGCACTGCCCCTATAAAACTGGTCATGAGAACAATTAAAGACTCTACCACCTGACTATCATGCTGCTTTAGGTTTGTGGGACAATCTATATTGTAGACACTACCACCTGTCATGTTACTTTAGGTTTGTGGGACAATCTGTATTGTAGACACTACCACCTGTCATGTTACTTTAGGTTTGTGGGACAATCTGTGTTGTAGACACTACCACCTGTCATGTTACTTTAGGTTTGTGGGACAATATGTGTTGTAGACACTACCACCTGTCATGTTACTTTAGGTTTGTGGGACAATCTGTATTGTAGACAGTACCACCTGTCATGTTACTTTAGGTTTGTGGGACAATATGTATTGTAGACACTACCACCTGTCATGTTACTTTAGGTTTGTGGGACAATCTGTGTTGTAGACACTACCACCTGTCATATTACTTTAGGTTTGTGGGACAATATGTATTGTAGACACTAATAACTCCACAATTCCTATTTTAACTAGCAAGCCAGAAGATTTTATCATACTTTGTCTAGCCTATCTGCTGGGCCACGTGAGAGAAAACCAGATTTGATTACCCATATATATGTATCTGAGAGCATCATCATCATCATCATCATCATGTGCCTTGCCGCATGGCGTCGGCGATCATGGCTCTCCATACAAATCTATTCCTAGTACATCTCCCACCCTCTCTGTCCTCAACCACTCTTCAAGTCCGTCCAATATTTTCTCCCTTGGTCTACCTGGTGTTTTCTTTCCCGCCAACTTTCCTGTTGTGACCAGGTGCTCTAATTCCTCTTTCCTCATGAAATGTCCTGTAATTATTGCTCGTCTTTTTCTCATCTTTTTTTATTACTTTTTTTTTTTTTATTAATGATCTTCTTGTGTCTGCCTCCTTCAAGACCACCTCGTGTGTTTTCTTTGCTTTCCATGGAACTCTCAACATTCTTCTTAGAAACCACATTTCAATTGCCTCAATTTTGTTGTGACTTTGCATGTTGACTGTCCATGCCTCACAACCGCACAACAGTATCGGTTTATATAACATTCAAGAACTCTCATCCTGATGTTAATTGATAGGCATTCGTTGGTAAGAATGCTTTTCATCTTCTTGAATGCTGTTTTGGATTGGCTGATTCTGCTGGCTATTTCTGATGTGCATCTGCCGTCTGGTGAGATGACCGTTCGTAGATATTTAAACTTTTCAGCCTTTCTCAAAGTTGTGCCAGTTACTGTTATTTTGCACGAGGGGATTTCTGGTGTTTTCTTTCCCTCCAGCTTTCCTGTTGTGATCAGGTGCTCTAATTCCTCTTTCCTCATGAAATGTCCTATAATTATTGCTCGTCTTTTCCTTTTTTTTTTTTATTAATTATCTTCTTGTGTCTGCCACTTTCAAGACAGTTTCGTTTGTTTTCTTTGCTTCTACCAATCATAGTCATAATTACGGCTTGAAATCACTGTGTACTGATAATCTTGTATTAACGTGTTGCAATAAACATTACCATCCTGACTCCTAATGTTTATCAAGGCCGAGGGAAGGAATGAATAAAACAAGGAATTGTCAATTCATATTTTAATGCAAGTAAACCACCGTAAGAACTGATACAAAACAAACAAAAAAAGGCGATGGACTCACGATACACATCTTGAGTTCAGCTTCAGCCCGGTACATTAAAAATGGCTGGTTCGTTGCCCATCTTAATGTTTCCATCATTCTGATGTTGTCAGCTTAGTGTTTCATAGGTCTCTCCCCCACCCCTCCCCAATTCAAGACATTGCCAGCAATAGTGTCTTGCGCAGGCCAAAGGAGTCTGTCAGATAATTGCTGGCAGATCTGGGTGAAGTGCATAAGGAATTGTCTGAGTGCCCCCAAAGAACGACTCACACCTTTCCGTGTAGAAGTTGAACCTAATCACTTTTGGATTCTTGCAGTTTTCCATAAAGTAGCGAAACAACCACATGTCCTCTTTTTCCTGTTTTATTGAGTGTCGATACTAGCAGCATAGCCCATGAAGTAGTGCGGATGCTTCCTTCCTTCTGGGTCTGTGTGATACGATAGCAATCATTTGATTAAATAATACTAATGTGAACAGAGCTTGCACATTTTGAAAGGATGTGGCTGTCGTATTTACCACAAGTTGTAAATCAGCCGTGATGTTATCATATCCCTTGTAAACTTTCGAATTTAATTCTATTTGACTGTTGGGTTTGTTTTTTGTTGTTGTTTTTTGTTTTTTGTTTTTTGTTTTATTTCCCTCCTGTTCTACGTTCATGCTTATGTTCTTGGTAATGATTGCAGTTTTATACATGCACGTTCTTTACTAAAATTACCACTTTTGCTCAATCATGTGGGATTTTTAGCAATTGTTGCTATGTTTAATTAATAAGCTAGGCTGATTACTGGGTCCGAATGGGTCATGCGGGGCATGGACAGCCACTTCCCTCTCCCGCCTCTACTCCCTTTGCTTGACGAAATGACCACAGTCTGGCATCAGCAACCGGGAGGTAATTGTCTGGCCGGCGGTGAGGCCCTAGTCCCATTCAGCCCTGGGCTTTTTTTTAATTTTAAGCTGCAGCTTGATTGCTGATTTCAGGGAATTAGAACTTCAGAGAAAATCCTGGTGATAGCTCAAAAAGACAAAATTTGTGATCGCTTTGTGTGCATGTGAAATCTAGCTGGGGAAAAAAAAGCAAAAATAGGCTGTGTTTGAAGCATCATTGTCTGACCACTGTTACGATTGAATTAACACCCTTGACAATTTGGTAAAACATTGGGAGTTCCTAACTCCATAGTCTCGCGACTACGGTAAGGGGAGTAGAGCCCGCAGCTGCACGAGCTGACGAATGGAGAATAGGGAGAGCAAGGCCCAGAGTAAGGGAAAGAATGATGGCTTTTTCATCCACTGTTAATGTGACTGGGCTGGACCTGACTGGTGTGCTTTATGTGGCTATATCTTGGCGTTTGTCATTTTCCCGCCTTGCCATTCTGCTTGTCTCACCTGTCTCACCTGTCGGCGTCATCGGATTCGGTGTTGGCGGCTGCACACCCGGACACCACCATCTTCCTCTAGACCGCTCTGTCTTGATTTTTGTGGACAATTTCTTGAATATTTAGGCCACTTATGTTGGTTATGTTCTAGATGTAAGAGATTGGAGGGCTGCCTTTCTTCTTTTTCCCCACTGTTTTTCCTTGAAAGATGGTTGCCATGAGGTTCGTGTTCTTGTTGCGTGACACATGGCCAATGTATTTTAGTTTTCAAATGTTGGTGTCTGCTTGTAGTTTTCTGGTGCACTTTCATTAACTCTTCTGTCCGTCCATTTGACACGTCTCCGATAAAACCACATCTCTGCTGCCTCAATTCTTCTGCAATCAGTTTTTCTTAGAGTCCAGGCTTCGCAGCCATAAATCATGACTGGCCAGATCAAACATTTCAAAAGTCTAACTTTCAGGCCATTTGGTATGCCTGTGTCTTTCCAGATGTTGTTGAGTTGGACCATTTTTTGCTTTGCCATTCCAATTCTTATTTTGATGTCTTTCATCACTTTTTACAGAGCCAAGATATCTGAAATCCTTAACATTTTCCAAAGGAACTTTGTTAATTAAGACGTCATATGATTGTTTTCAGTGTCACTGCGTTTGGTATGTAGCAATTCTTCTTGTGAACAAGGGAAATGACTGTGTCTGAACGGGGTCATGAGGCAGCAGAGATGTGGTTTTATCGGAGACTACTACGTGTCAAATGGACTGCCCTTCTTTGCTTGGTGAAATGTCTACCACATGGAGTCGGGGGATCCTTTATTGATGCTTTGATTCCCCATCCAGCACCGTCGGGTATTTTTGTGTTTTTTTGTTTTGTTTTTGTTTTTTTGATAAACGATATGTTGTTATCTTTATTGTTGAATATAAATTCAACAGTTTTGAATTGAATTGAATTGAAAAACTTTATTGTCCATATATGTTAACAAACATGGAAATTTTTCTTTGGCAGCACAGCAACGAGTAAAATCCACATGCATATAACACAATTAAAAGTCAGGCCAACTATCCAACGCGTGCACGCATGTACCACACACACACACACACACACACACACTCACACACACACACACACACACACACACACACACACACACACACACACACACACACACACCACACAGCTTCCGTTAGACCGACATATGCCGGTTTTTACCGGTGAACAGTAGGTTTGAACCGGCAAAAATGCACTGCTTCAGTATCCAGTACCGATAGACTCAAGAATTCGGCCCTAACCATTTGCTTACCCTATTTATCGCTATAGTATCGAGGCAGCATCGCTGATGCCTACAGTTAGACGGCGGTCTAGCCGCCTGTAGAAACCAGATTAATTTTCTCCCTTCCTTTCACACGCTGCTGGCCCACACGTTGTTATGTTATCGCCAGGCAGGCTGAAAGCTGACGTGATGCAATTTTCAACTGGCCAAGCTGCCACTTGACAGTCCACATCTGGTTATCGTTATATCCCTCCCCTCCCCTCTGCTGCTCCTGCTCTCGATCTAACTAAAATCTTGCTCGGGAACAGCCGTGTTACGAGAATGGGTTATTCATGGTAGGCTACCGGCAATTTTAGCCCTAGAAAACAAGAAACAATGATTGTGGATAGATTTGCTGCATGGTTTCCACGATTGTATTTGTCTACGTGCATCAGTGGCATTCGAAAAATAGACCTGGGACAGGGTACGCATTTCCATATTTCGGGTTTGGTCGGGGGGGGGGGGGGGGTTGTTTGTTTGTTTTCGTTTTGTTTTGTTTTGTTTGTTGTTTGTTTGTTTGTTTGTTTGTTTTTTGTTTCTTTGTTTGTTTCCTTGTTTGTTTGTTTGTTTGTTTGTTTGTTGTAGTTCCGAAATAATAGCTTCACTCTCTGACATTCTGCTGCCAGTTAAATGCATAAACATGGAATTTCGTATGTTTAACCACGACATAAGTCTACGTCTACCATTTCAATGTACAAACTTCAAGCCTCAAAATTCCAAACATTTTATTACTCATCGATGGTAGAATCAGGTCACACTTGACATTACATCTAGTTTTTGCTGCTCTACATATGTATCATAAGCATACAAGTCATAAAATTGAAATACAAGGATCAAAACTAAACAAATAAGAAAAGAATCAATCTTAAAAAGCCAGAACAAAAGAAAAAACATAAATTACAAACACAGAAACAAAGGAAAAGAAGAGGTGAAAGACATTGAAAACAAAAAAATGGAGGAGGAAGACATAACAACATTAACGCTATGACGAAAACACACACACCACACACACACACACACACACACACACACACACACACACACACACACACACACATGTACGTATACACACACACACCTCACTCACGTACACACATGCACGCACGCATGTATACACACACACACGCACACACACACAGACATATATATATATATATATATATATATATAGAGAGAGAGAGAGAGAGATGTATAGATGTATGTGTATGTATGTATGTATGTATGTGTGTATTGTGTGGGTATGTGTGTGGGTATTTATATACATTATATATATTATATATAATACATACATACATACATACATACATACATACATACATACATACATACATACATACATACATACATACATACATACATGTATGTCAAAGGAGTTACGGACGTGAATTGTAATAAAGTATTGACTTCTATATGTCAGTTAATTAAATGCTTTGCAAAAATATAAGAAACAGAGGACGTAAAGCAAACACATGGCAAATCCTAACAACAACAAAACAGCAGTACCAATATAACAATAATAATAGCAGTGGTAGCAGCAATAATACCATATCTAAAATAAATAATGACGATGATAACAACAAAAATAGCGATATGAAAAATGTACCATGTAAATTATAAACATAGAAACAGAGGAAAGGAACAAAATAAAGGAAACATCAAAAACAAACAAGAGAAGAAGGAGACATGTTCATTCTACGATAATGACAGACGAACCATAACACATAACAGATTCAGAATAATAAAAAAAAAATGTATGCAATACGTCCAAAGCCCCATTTGAAGTGATGTGAAAACATTACAGCAAATACAAAATATAATACACATCATCATCATCATCAGGTGCCCTGCCGCATGGCGTTGGCGACCATGGACTTCCAACCATCTCTATCTCTCGTTGCACCCAGCATCTCCCCCACCCTCTTCATCCCCAGCCACTCTGCAAATCCGTCCAGCATTCTCTCCCTGGGTCTACCCGGTGCTCTCTTTCCCTCCAGCTTTCCCGTTGTGACCAGGTGCTCCAAATCCCCCTTCCTCATAAAATGGCCTATAAATGTTGCTTGTCTTTTCCTAATCTTCCTTATCAGTGATCGACTTGTGTCTGCCTCCATCAAGACTGTCTCGTTTGTTTTCTTTGCTGTCCATGGTACTCTCAACATTCTTCTGAGAAACCACATCTCGGCTGCCTCAATTTTGTTCTGGCTTTGCTTGCTGACTGTCCACGTCTCGCATCCGTACAACAGTATTGGTTCTATATAACACTCAAGGACTCTCTTTCTGATAATACACAATCGTCCTTAAATAATGCATAATTCAAACATTTTAGAAAAATAACACATTCATTCTTCGAAAAAAACATAACAGCGCATAAATGGGGTTCACAATCGCATTTCAATGGAAACAAACTTTGAAATAAGGCAATCTCTCTTCTGTTAAGAGGTTTGTAGACGGATATTGCCAGATTTCTAATTGTATGCTAATTTTTTTTTAAGCCATGAGCATCATTAATCTGAAATCACTCGAAAATTAAAATTCCATGACCATCATCTGTGTGTGTGTGTGTGTGTGTGTGTGTGTGTATGTGTGTGTGCATGTGTGTGTGTGTGTGTGTGGTGGCGTGTGTGGAGGGGGGGCTCTGTGCACAAGTGTGTGTGTGTGTGTGTGTGTGTGTGTAAGTGTGTGTGTGTTTGTGTGTGTAAGTGTGTGTGTGTGTGTTTGTGCGTGTATGGGTGTGTGTGTGTGTTTGTGTGTATGTGTGTGTATGTCTATGTCTGCACTTGTATGTGCTTATATGTGTGTACGTGAATATATGGGTTGTGTGTACATATGTGTAGGTGTACGTGGAAGCGTACATGTGTATGCGTGTGCATGCATGTATGTGTGTAATCATTTGTACATGATTGTGTATGTGTACAGATAAGTGTGTACCCGTTTGCATAATTTTTTTTATGTTCATGATTGTGCATGTGTACAGGTATGACGTGAAAAGACGTTAAATTAAAGAACGAACGAACGAACTGTATGTATGTATGTATGTATGTTATGTATGTAGTATGTATGTATGTATGTAGTATGTATGTATGTGTATGTATATGTATGTATGATATGTATGTATGTTTATGTATGTATGTATGTATGTATGTATGTATGTATGCATGTATGTATGTATGTATCCTCATCAACATAAAGGTAGCATTGTGAAAAATTAGTATTAAAAAATCTTATCAAATCGTTACCACCACCGCTGTCATTATTAAGTAACCGAAGCTTTTCTTGTAATATCTTCTTTTCAAACAGATAAAAGCATACTACAATCACATAACAGATATATTACAATATTAGAAGACAGCTATACAAACAGAAAATTACATCTTTGCCATTACATGGCAGTGCCAGGCATGGACCACCCCAAAGCCTTGCAGCAACAAATTGCTATTGGTAAAATGTAATGTTTAAGAAGGGTTGTTCAGAAGACCAGGCATAACATGGTTAGAAACTACAAGATCAGAGAAATGGTGTGAGCAACACCCATACCCATCAGACTAGAAGAAGACCCCACCAGACATTGTGTACGTACTTTGATAAAAAGAAAATAGATATTTCTGTCATTATGTATATGCAAAAAGATCACCCAATGTTATTTTCTGAGCTTTGGACTACTCGCCTATGACACATATCCTTCATTCTTAACAACAAATGAGGTTTTGAAACATGGAAGAGAAGAATCGGTCAAAGAAATAGCAAAAGTTTTTGATGAGATTTCGAATAGAAAAAAAAACCCAGATACCAACAGAATAGAAAGAACAAAGATGATCATATTACATAAGAAAGAAGATCTGAAAGACATTAAAAACTACAGACCTATCAGTCTTATGTCCCACATGTACAAGTTGCTTATAAGGATACTGCAAAGGCGAAAGAAAAACATTCTCCACGAAACCAACCAAGAGAATATGCCGGTTTCAGACAAAGGTTATTCAACAGATGGCCATCTTCAAACAATCAATCAGCTGATAGAAAAATTCGATGAATTCAACTAACCGGTTGCTACCCACAGCACTGGGAAGGATGGGACTACACAGTCGAGTCTTATTGTCTTTACAGAGAGTGTTGCTTATATTTCCTGATCAACACTGCAGGTGTCTTTATCTCTCGAACCTTGCTGACGCCAGGACATATAAAGAATATACATAGAGAGGGCTACTATCCTATCTCAATATGCTATGAAAGTAAGCGTAGATTACCACCTTGTGAAGCAGTCTGAATCCTCGATGGAATTGCACTGCATCGTGATTACCAGGAAATCACCAGTTATAAAAGCGTAGTGAACATTGTCCCTATTCTGTGGTTCTGTGGCTCTTGGTGACCTGATCTCGTGGTGACCTCAGTTTTGGGTTCCTCTATCGCTTCTATGAGAAGGAGAATGCGTGCTAGGGTTTTAGCTAGCTATCATGGAGACTGTCGTTAGAGGACCGTGTTGATAGTTTTCTTCCCAGAAGATCTTTAACTCAACTGACTCCACGATTAAGCGAATACTGTAGGGGGCTTAGTAGACAATGCCGTTGGTGATTTAGAAAAGAACAGGCACTGTTCAGTTTCAGTTTCAGTTTCAATTTCTCAAGATGACGTCTCCGCGCTCGGAATGAATTCCATGTGAAGTAACGTCACAGGTGCCATGTAATGGAAGAAACAAACTTAGTAACAGAAAAGGAAATTGTTAGCGCAGAATTTTCTGAAGATGAAGATACTATTTCTTCTGAGAGAGCCCCCGGCATCCACACTGGGGATGGACAGAAGGTAATTTAATGCCCAGGACATCTTTACATAGACATCAGTGACGAGTGGCAGAAAGTGGCAGGGAAAAGAGTAGCAGAATAATTCAGAAGTTCGCCTGCCAGTAACTAAACACGAGATTCCGGAAGTTCGCTTCCCGTAGAGGCCTCGACTTTTCTCTTCAGTTTGACCGGAAAATCGAATTGAACGTCTAGTCCTGAAGGAGACGAAAAACGAGTCGGACCGGTGTGTCTTCTGGCTGTGCACGTTTAAGATCTCACGGCAATTGAAAATCGTGAAGAGCAGGGCATTGCCAAGCTGCCTTGGTGCAAAACATTGGAGAGAGTTTGATTTACCAAGTCCCACCCATTTAAGACCAGTTAGCCTTCTTGCCTGTCTGAAGTCTTGGTTTAAAAAATGTGAATATGAATTTGAAGTGAGGGAGAGGTGGCGGGCGCCGCCCTCGTGGCGCTGGCCCTGGGAAAAGTTGAGGTCTCTGCCACCTCACTCCCCAACGACCCCAGGGTTATGGAACTATCTGGGTAGGACGTCAGGACCTGGCCAGCTCGTGGGTTTATGTGCAGGCTTAAGACTTGTGCCGTGACCATTCTGGATCTTCTCCATCACATGGCATCTGTTTCGTTAGTGCATATGGAATTCATTATGAGCGCGGAAACGTCATCTTGAGAAACTGAAACTGAAACTGAAACTGAAGCTGTCAGACGAGACACAAGTGGATGATGAATCAGACCTGCAAAACATGGTTATGTCATCAGATGATGTATGGTCTGTGAAGCTGAGCTACAGACTTGCAAGACCATTTTATCCACCAAGCCTCAGCTTTATGGTGATTACAAGCAGTCATTGCCGTACTTATTTGTGCTCTCACTGTTTTTAAACTTGAAAATGATTTTCCCCTTCTTAACGACTGGGAAATGTTTTCACAGGGGCTCCATCAGCTGTTTGGTGTGACAAAAGAACTGAGCCCCAGAGGACAGTTGAAAAGCCCCTCTCAGCTGATTTTATGAGAGACTGTCAAAATAGAAGCTGTGCAAAAATATTTTTCTTTACTGTTATCTGCATCGTTTTCTTCGACTAGCAAGTCATTGTCGCTGACAGCACTGCAGATAGACTTCAGATTTAGTTTCTTCAGTAGTGCACTGAATCTTATGGACTTGTCAACGTCAGTTATGCGTTCCTGGATTAATGGACATACACACATACACACACACACATACACACACACACACACACACACACACACACACACATACACACACACGCACGCACGCACGCACGCATGCACACACGCACTCACGCACGCACGCACCCACGCACGCACGCATGCACGCACACACACACAGACACACACACACACACACACACACACACACACATATATATATATATATATATATATATATATATATATATATATATATATATATATATATATACATACTGATACTCAACATGTTGTTCAAGTTTGTTGCACGAGTCGAGTTCACTGAACATCCTATATCAAATTTGACATAACAGTTTCCAAAGTTATGTGTTTATCAATATTCTTACGCTGAAATCACAAAATTCTTCATGTCAGCTGAGATAAACGAACAATCAATGTTTGTAAATTTTTTACAACTACCGACGAAGGTTTAGTTGCGTATGCAACATAATGTATAATGTCCTGGAATATGTTGAATTCAAAGAAATTCATGAAGGTGGCTGAGATACAGTTGGTTGTTCAGTATCGTTGCATGGTATACAACATAACTGATGTGTTGTAGTTACAGAACTCCCGATGTGGTCTGAGACACAACGGATCGGTCGCATTCGTTGTCAGTGTAGAACTTGTGTGTGGAGGCCGTCAGGAAACTGCTCTGTGAGGCATTCAGATACTTCTCTGCCACCTCCTGTCCCACGCAGCCACATGTGATGAGTATCTGGCGCACACACTGGATATAGCCCTTCCTGAAGACAGGGTTCATCACGCCATACACGATCCAGTTGATGGCGTTGTTAACAAAGAGCAGCATGATTCCCAGGATGGCGACTTCTGGTGGGATGTCGACATAGGAGCTGATGACGATGCTGACGCCGTAAGGAATGAAACTGACGAACATGAGGATAAAGACCACGAACAGGGAACGAACAAACGCCACTTCTCTGGCTTTTTGCTTCTTCCGTTGTCGTTGGACGGTCTCCATGGCTGTGGTGATGTGATGCTTGGCACGTCTTGTTGACAAAGAACGTGCCTTTTGGAATGTTGCGGTCGGTGAACGTGAAGCTGGTGTCTTGAGAGATGCAGGTGTCAGACTGGTTGCTGGTACGTCTTCCTGGTCATTTCCTGGCAGTTTGGGGCACTTTTCTTTCGACTTTCGAGCCCTCTTAAACTTTCTTTCCCTCAGATACTTCCTGAGCTTAGTGTGTACCGTTGTTGTATTTTTATCTTTGATACAGACTTCTATTTCATCTTTACTGTTCCATGTCTGACCTGAGTTCTCAACAGAACAGAAATGACGAACACTGTTTTCACATTCCACAGTATCTGTCTTGATGTCATCTTCCATAACATTATCATGACTATCAGAATCAGGGTAAGCCATTGAATCATCTTGCTGAGAATTCTGAAAGCTGACGATATCAGTATGGCTTTGATTAGTGTCAGAACTTTCAGATAAGAACCCAATATTTATTTGGGAATCATGACTGTCACGAGGAACGTTCTTCATATCATCTTTTTCTTTCTTCTCGTTCTTCATATCATCTCTTTCTTGATCTCCTTCAGCACCAGGATCTCCACTCATCTCCAGTCTCTCTCTCCTTGGGCCGTGTTTTTCATCTGTCTTGTCCTTACAAAAAAGAGGGTACCGACTAGATAGCCTCATTCTGGCTTTTTTCCAGAACCGAAAGATGGCAAAGTTCCAATACCCAATGAAGAACATAGGAACAGTGGCAAAAAGAACGACCAGGATCTTGGAATAGCTAAGCTTGTGGCGGTTGAAGGAACAGATGTGGGTGAAGTGGTTGTAGTGGTAAGAGCCAGCTCCAATCCCCAAGACAGGGGGAAGGGCCAGGGTGAGGCCCAAGAGCCAGGAGATGAGGCAGATGAAGAGGGTGCGGGGCAGGGTGAAGGTGTTGGTGTACAGGTGGGAATGGCAAACGTGTAGATAACGGTTCAGGGAGATGCTCAGCAGCGTCGTCACTGACGTCTGAAACGTGAGACAAAAAAATTTCGTTACGTATGGTGTCTTGTTCGTTATCCTGTCAGGTTATTTTTGTTGTTGTTGTTTTTTTAGGATCATTAGGGAGGTTACCTTAGTGCTCACACTTTTTTTCGCCTCATTTGCTACGCCACTTTAATGGCCACAGAAGCTGAAACAGTTTTTATTGTGCGATGATGATGATGTCGATGTGGATGATAATCATGATGCTATGGAGTTCCATCTAGGACTGAGACTGCGTGACAGGGTTATACTCTACGCTTACTATCATAATATATCCTGGCGTCAACCAGGCCCGAGATACACAGACACCTGCGTTGTTGGTCAGAAGATTTGAGCAACACCCTCATTGACGCATCCGTGAAGTGGATGAGACTCGACTGTGTGGTTCCAGTCTTCCCAATGAGCCCATAGCACGCCCAACTCTGAGTAGGAGCCGGTTAGAGCCAAACAATCCCACAATGATTTTTGAAGAGAATGATGGGGATTCGAACCCACAACTTTCCAGTCTGTAGTCCGTTGCGTTAACCACCTGTCAGTTCTTACAGTGATTACAGTAAACAGTACATTACTTTGTCATATTGATAACAAAGTAATAATCATAAGTAATAATTAACGGGCGCGATAGTCAAGTAGATAAAGGGCGGGTTTCCAGTCGAAGATCCTGGGTTCGGTATACCAAGACATCTCCACCTTGTAGGTAACAGGTACAATATTATTTTTTGTCTTTCAGGTCAACATGTGTGCAGACTTTCCAGTGCTTAAGCAGCCTTTGTAAGTGTACGCAGGTGAAATATAAAATATGTACGTATAAGATTCTCTACGTCATGTCAGTTGCTGGCTTGTGGAAACATGAAAACAATCAGCATGCATCCCCTCGAAAGATGCAGACTGTGCAACAACATAGTGGAATGTGGTCTGCTCCTCTAAAAGCTTGAATTTTCAGAGCTGCACTGAGAGGACTTATTATGTGTAAGGTGCAGTGAGTGCAAATGGGTTTAAAAATAGCGCTATGGAATACTTATAACATAAATGATAATGTATCAATAATGATAATGAAAATGATACTAATCGATGATGATGATAATGATGACGATATATCAATAATATTAATATCAATATCGATGTTAATTGAAATCAATGTTGCTGATGATAATGATGAAAATGATGATGATGATAATGGTGGTGGTGGTAATATAATAAAAATAACAACAATAACAATCATAATAATGATAAAATGACAATAACAACAACAACAACAACGACAATGATACTGAGAATAATAATAATGAGGAGGTGGAGGAATAGGAGGACACAAAAAAGAAGAGGAAGAAGAAGAAGAAGAAGAAGAAGAAGAAGAAGAAGAAGAAGAAGAAGAAGAAGAAGAAGAAGAAGAAGAAGAAGAAGAAGAATAGAAGAACAATAGCAATAGTAGTAGTAGTAGCAGCAACGCAGTTGTTGAAGTAATAATAGTAGTGGTAGAAGTTAGTAGTAGTAGTAGTAGTATAATAATAATAATAATAATAATAATAATGATAATGATGATGATGATGATGACGATGATGAGATGATGATGATGATGATGATGGTGGTGGTGGTGGTGATTGATGAGGATGAGGATGATGATAATAATGCTGCTGATGATGAAGATAATGATAATAATCACAACAGGAGCATCAACAGCAGCA
The DNA here is from genome assembly GCA_030674185.1 of Monoplex corrugatus. Taxonomy (NCBI): domain Eukaryota; kingdom Metazoa; phylum Mollusca; class Gastropoda; order Littorinimorpha; family Ranellidae; genus Monoplex; species Monoplex corrugatus. The sequence continues at coordinate 28,489,014 of JAPXFY010000019.1, forward strand.
GCACCTTGCTGGTGGTGGTAATGATAATGACGATGACCAAAATGATAATGATGGTGATGATGATAATAATAACAACTATGATGTACATTTATGATTCGCCCAATCTATAGCGAGTCCAAACTCTTTCGGTGATTAAACAACAAATTGCGTAATTAAACAAAAGCAATGAAAGAAACAAATAATTAAACAATCAAACATACACGCATGCATAAGTATGCATGTGCACAGATAGACAGACAGACAAATAGACAGACAGACAGATAGACAGACAGACATAGGGATAGATTGATAGATAGACTCTGCTTTCAGTGTTCTATCACGAGAACATGCCATCCCATCTTGCCAACCTCCTGCAGGGTTACAAACTTTCTCGAACGCTCCGCTCTTCTGACACATCACTGTTGACTGTTCCTCGCTTCTCTCTAGACACCTTTGGTAAAAAAAATCTTTCTCTGTCTTTGGCCCAAACGTATGGAAATCTCTACCACTGTCTCTCAGAAAAACTAAGTGTTTCTCAACCTTCAAACGGCACCTGAAAACCCACCTCTTTCAAACTCATCTAACCTGAAGAGCCTTAGTTTGCATCAGACTAATCTCTCCTGCGTGTATAACAGTATTTTGTATAAGGGCCTATAGAGCAAGGTGTGTGTGTGCGTGCATGTGTGTGTATATATATATATATATATATATATATATATATATTATATGTGTGTGTGTGTGTGTGTGTGTGTGTGTTGTGTGTGTGTGTGTGTGTTGTGTGTGTGTGTGTGTTGTGTGTGTGTGTGTGTGTGTGTGTGTGGTGTGTGTGTGTGTGTGTGTGCTTGAGTGAGCATGTGTGTGTATCACTGTATGTGTACAGCTGAGGAGGGGATAGGGGAGAAATTGAGTGGGAAAGAGACTGAAATACTTTAAGAAACTTTTTAAAATCGTTTGTATGTAAATTGTGATGTATGATATGCGAATAGTTTATAATTTGTGAGGTAAGTTTGATTGTCAAGGTGTTAATGCTGTAATACTGAAGTTATAATGTTTTTCCTGTATATGGATTAGAATTTTTCTGTTTTTATCTTCATTGAAAATATTGATTATAATTTTATGTACAACTATTGCATGCATAAACACACACACACGCATGTAAACATAGCACACGCACACACACACACACACACAAACACACACACACACACATTCTTACAAACACACACGCGCACAGCAACGCACACGCACGCACACACACACGTACACACACACACACACACACACGTACGCAAGCACACACACGCAGCAATATATAAACACAGTATGGCCTCTTTATTTATAGGAAAAATCTGTTAATCTTTTTTCATTACATAAGTCAGTGTTTAAATTTTAATATTCTGTGGTTTCTTATGTGTCTTCTTACTTGTATAGCTTTAATGTTTGTTGTTATCTTATTGTGTATGTAATTGTGAACATTTTTTTATCACCTTTTGCCTTTCTTGGGAAATGTAAAGCGCTGGTGAGCATGTTTTTATATGGAATATGCGCTATACAAATAAACATTATTATATTATTATTATAGATAGATATAATAGATAGATAGATAGATAGATAGATAGATAGATAGATAGATAGATAGATAGATAGATAGATAGATAGATAGATAGATAGATAGATAGATAAGCACACGTGAACAGATTCTTGCCGACTTGGCAAACAGATTCGTGCATGTACATGCTGTAGATACACATATATACTGTCATACGTGTTATTGAAATGTCATGGTATATATCAACAGCGTACATTATTCACCATCATTGTCATCAACATCATCATAATTAAATAGAAATCAAATAGAAGTCATAAACACACGAAAATAGAATGAGAATGCGTATTCTCAACAAGACTTAACAAGACAGGAGGAAACTGACCACTTGATGGAAAATATACGTAAGTCTTCTTTTGCGAATAAGCGTTTTCATTCTGTTTTCTTGTATATATGATTTCCGAATGTCACACTGAATTCAGCAACGTGGAAAATTCTGAGCAAACTCCATTGTTCTATGTTTTTGCCTTTACGTTCCAAAATATAAATCATTCTCTTATTCTCTTCTTACTGTATTGTTCCTTCAGTTTTTGTTGTTGTTGTTATTGTTTGTTTGTTTGTTTGTTTGTTGTTGTTGTGTGTGTGTGTGTGTGTGTGTGTGTGTGTGTGTGTTTTCTTTTTTGTTTTTGCTTTTCGTTTCCCTTAAAAAAAGGGTGGGGGTAGAATAACAGTACTCACAACACTGAGCACTCCAATGACCACTCCATTAGCCTGACAATGCTCCTGGTTCACCACAGGGTAGTAGCCCAGAATCAGGTCAAGGACGAAGAAGGCCAGCCAGTAGCCCAAGGTCAGTATATCAGCCAAGGCCAAGTTGATTATGAACAGATTGTGCAGGTAACGTTTCTGCCGAAATCTTGTGAAGATGACAGCGATCAACAGCCCGTTACCAATGACGCCACACACAATCATGATGCTGCCCATAGTAGCGAATATTACACGCGCAGCTTGGTTAATCTGGTGACCCACAAAAGGATTTGGGGTCACTGTAAAAGCGCTGGTGTTTTCATTCGCGCTACTCATCTTAGACAACAGGTAATGTGCACAAAAAAACAAAAAAAAAAAAAAAACAGAGTTCGACTCCTTTACACACCTACAGAATAATACAATTTTTTCTTTACAAATGAACAAATAAAACAGTCGCTTTTCACAGACACGTACACTGACTTTTGAATAAATATAATACAGTACCGCAATTTTCCGAATGGAAAATGTGCAGTCACTTTTCAAGGTGTCAAAAATTTACAACCATCGGTGGGGCCACGTATTTCTGACAAAGATTATGGTGTAGATTTGTTCATCTCTCTGATAAGGTTCTTTCATTGAATCCTCCTTCGACTTTGATCAGTTTCTTCACATCGACTTTTCTTTTTACCAGGAGAAGGATAAAAAAACAAAACACATACACACACACTAAATTGTCAGTCTCGTAGGGTCAGATTCAAATCGGTTTGGAATTTAAATATTTCTTTTTTTCTTTCCAATATCTTTATACTTTAGGACACATATCCATGCCCATGTTTCTTGGAAGGCACACCACACATACACGGCCTCAGCATGCTTTGCGGTAGCTGAAAAAACTTGGAAAACGTCCTTTGTTGAAAAACGAGGACGGTCATTTCAAAGTGCTGTACAAACAACGGAAGCACCAAGAATAATAAGAACGGCTGGAAAACTTCAATTTTCTTCCTCAATAACCGTGAAAGTCAATGAATCATTTATGAGGAATACCACAACGAAAGTCGCGGTTTCAGCGCATGGAAAATGATTGTCTTCTCGTGACGGAGAGATCTATTACCGTGCGTCATTGGTCCTTTCACTGAAATTTTGTAGGGAATTGAGTGTTGTGTTCATCATACAATTCCGTCCTTTAACGTCTGATGTAAGCTCATTATTCTCTTATCTTCCTGCTCGAAGTGTGCGAGCGTGTGTATGTATACCTATATACGATATGTCATCATCATCATTAACATAATGTGTATTTCTCTGCGTGTGTGTGTGTGTGTGTTGTGCGCGTGCGTGCGTGCGTGCGTGCGTGTGTGTGTGCGTGTGTGTGTGTGTGTGTGTGTGGTTGGTATGAGTGAGTAAGTGTGTGTGCGCGTGTGTGTGTGTGTGGGTGTGTGTGTGAGAGAGAGACAGAGTGTGTGTGTGAGAGCGTTAGTGTGTGTGCGTGTGTGTGTGTGAGCGTGTGTGTGTATGTGTATGTGTGTGTGTGTGTGTGTGTGTGTGTGTGTGTGTGTGTGTGTGTGTCTGTGTGTCTGTGTGTCTGTGTGTGTTTATATCTGTGTGTGCATGCTCGCGCCTTGTCAGAAGTATGTTATAGTGTTCATGTATATTTCCACATGATTATGCTAGCGTGCGTGTTTGTTAGTTAATTCATGTGTACGTGTGTGTGAGTGAGTGAGTGCGTGTGTGTGTGTACCTGTGTACGCACGTGTATGTGTGCGTAGGTGTGTGTTTGCGTGTGTATGTGGACGCGCACCCGCGCAGGCACAAAAACGTGTCTCCTTCAAATTGTGTCCTGTTAGTTATTAGCGATTAACACAACCATACAATCATACAGACAGACAGATAAACATACGGACAACCCACACACACAGAGGCGTGTCATATACATATGCACAATGGAAAAGAACTCGAGTATGTACCACCAGTATCATTACCATGTATCCGGCTTCTATTCTTTCCGGACGCTGATCAAACATGTGCATTGTTTCATCAAGTCAAGTTTCTACTTCCGAACACTGTCTGGCTGGCTGGCTGGCTGGTTTGTTCGCTGACTGGCTGGCTGACGGGCTGGCTGGCTGACTGGTTTGTTCGCTGGCTGGCTGACTGACAGGCGGGCTGGCTGGTTGGCTGGCTGGCTGACTGACTGGCTGGTTGACGGGCTGGCTGGCTGACTGGCTTTCAGGCAAGATGACTAGCTGCCTGTCTGATCGGCTGGATGTGGCTGGCTGGTTGACTGACTGGGTCTGGCTGGCTGGCTGACTGGCTGGATATGACTGGCAGACTGGCTGGATATGGCTGCTGGCTGGGCGGCTGGCTGGGTGGCTGACTGGCTGGCGTGTCTGGTCCGCTGGATGTGGCTGGCTGGATGTGGCTGGCTGACTAGATGTGTCTGGATGGATGGATGACTGGATGGATGACTGGCTGGCTAACTACTTTGCTGGATATAACTGGTTGGCTGATTGCCTGGATATGGATGGCTGCTTGGCTTCCAGGAAGATATGACTGACTGGTTGGCTGCCTGCCTGGCAAGATAAGGCTGGCTGGCTGGTTGGTTGGTACGATATGGATGGGTGCCTAGCTGGTTGGCTGGCTGGTTGGCTGATTGGTCAGTTGGTTGGTTGGTTGGTTGGTTGCCTAGTTGGTTGACTCATTGGCTGACTAACTGGCTGGTTGGTTGGCATGATATGGCTGGGTGGCTGACTAGTTGGTTGGCTGGTTGGTGGCTAGTTGGTTGGCTGGTTGATTGGCAGAGTATGGATGGGTGGCTGGCTAGTTGGTTGGCTGGTTTGTTGGCTGGTTGGTTGGCTGGTTGATTGGCAAGGTATGGATGGGTGGGTGGCTGGTTGGTTCATTGGCTGGCTGACTTTCTGACTGAGAAGATATGGCTGGCTGGCTGACTGGTTGATTGGCAAGATATGACCGGCTGGCTGACTGGTTGGCTGACAAGATCTAGCTGACAGGTTGGCTGTCAAGATATGGCTGACTAGATGACTGGTTGGTTAACAAAATATGGCTTACTAGCCTTGAGTGGCTGGTTGATTTTATGGCTGAAAAGATATGGCTGGCTGACTGGCTGGCTGAAAGGCTGGCTGACTGGCTGGCTGGCTGGCTGGCTGGCTGGAGGGATGGATGGATGGATGGATCGATGGATGGATAGATGGATAGATGGTTGGACGATGGTTAACTGGTGGGTGGGTGTCACGCAGTTTTGTTCATTTTTTTTTTCTCTCCCTTTTCTCTCCCTTTTCTTCTCGTTTGGCGACAAGGGTGTTTGGTGGGGTTATAGCGTGCGTGTGGAGTCTTAGCCACATCCAGCGGACCAGACATGCCAGCCAGTCAGCCACCCAGCCAGCCGCCCAGCCAGCAGCCATATCCAGCCAGTCTGCTAGTCACATCCAGCCAGTCAGCCAGCCAGCCAGACCCAGTCAGTCAGCCAGCCAACTAGCCAGCAACCCATCCATACTCTGCCAATCAACTAGCCAACCAACCAGCCAACCAGCCAGCCAACCAGGGTCTGTGTGTGTATAGATTTTTGCGTGTTTTTTGGGCTGTTTTCTGTGAGCAGTGGTTTGGTGAGCTTGTTTTGTTGGCTTAAAAATAAGGTTTTGGGGGTGAAAGAGGATCCAGTTGGTGCCTCCCCCCCCCCCCTTCTGCAACGGACGGTTTGCAGTTAGGGGGGTGGGGTCTGGGCCAGTTTCTGGTCAGAGATTCCACTTGTAGTTGGACTTTATGTCCTAGAAATGGAACAGTTTTGTGTTTGTAAAGTCAGTCGGTGTTTGGTGCCCTTCCGCTACGGACGGTTTGCAGTTGGGGTGGATAGGGCTCAGTTTCTGGTCAGAGGCTCCACTTGTAGATGGATTTTATGTCCTAGAAGTGGGAGGAGGTCTATGTTTGTTGGATATGTAACCAGGAGTGAATCGACGTCTGTTCCCCTCTGCTACAGTCAGTATGCGGTTTGGGTGTCGAGGACAGTTATTCGAAATCGTAGTTCGACGTTGTCCTGTGTAAGTCTAGAATGTTTATGCTTGTCGGATATGAAACCAGGAGTGAATAGACGTCTGTTCCCCTTTGCTGCAGTTGATGTGTGGTTTGGGTGGTTAGGTTAGTTATTGGTATCTTGGTTAGTCGATATGTTTTACAAGTGAAAGTTTTGCTGCCATGTCTAATAATAGCTGTTTATATACCTACGGGTCAGTAGGGGAGGTTGTTTCCTTAGTTGCGCCAGTGTGAGAGTAGAAGATCACCAGTGTCCTGCGCCAGTCGTCGTTCCTGTCTGAGTTGGTCCTGGCTCTACGATGAGGTGTACGTGTCCGAGCTGCGGTAACGTGACGAGCGTTCGCGGCAGGTGCAGCTAGTGGGCGCTTCTACATCAGCGACTTCCAGCAGGATCGGCGGTAACTTCCACACCACAAGCCTACGGCCCAGCTGTTCAACTCGGCTCGTTTCCTTGGCGTCGCCCTACGCAGGACTCAACGTCTGCTGTTTCGAGAATCTTCGCTTCGTTTCAGTGTTTGTTTCAAGTAAGCGCCTGTTCGCAATTCCAAGTGTCTAGAGACTTGATAGAAATTGGGAACCTAGCATCGGGACTTCGTATGGACCGTAATTGTCACCCTTGGTGAGACTATGTGTTGAAGGTTAATCTTTCCTCCTCATTAGGGTCACAACACACGTGGGGCAAAGGACTGTGGCAAGCAGAACTTATGTATGTGGTTGAACTTACATTGCTGACGTTTGTTTTCGGTCAGTGTGTGCGTTTGATAATATTGTAAGTGAATTTGGGTGTTTTTGATTGTTTGAAATGTTATGCAATGTTGGTTTTGGGGGTACCACCTCTAGCAATCCTATATTACGTTTGTGATCTGTGCGAATGATGCGTCATGTTGTCGTGTTTGTCAGTAATAAAATTTGTGTAACTGTACTTTGTCCAAGTATTTTTCTCGTTTAGTTAGTGAACAGGTGTACTAGAGCTGATAGGTCTGTCTTTCTACTCTTGTTCATGCCTTAGCGAGCATGAAAGTGCGCGGGCTGTCTGATTGGTAGGTTGGCTGAATGGATGACTAGTTGGTTCATGGATTAATGGTTGACTGGCTGGTTGATTAGCTGGCTGGCTGGCTGGCTGGTTGGCTGGTTGACTGATTAACTGGCTGAATGGAACCAGTCGCCGTGGTGTAGTGGTTAACACAACGGACAGCCAACTGGAAGGTTGCGGGTTCTAAACCCCATCAGTACCTTCAAAAATCATTGTAGGATTTTTCGGCTGTAACCGGCTCCTACCCAGAGCTGGACCTGATATGGGCTTATTGGGAAAACTGGGATCACACGGTCAAGACTCATCCACTTCACGGACGCGTTGCTCACATCTTCTGACCAACACCGCCGGTGTCTGTATCTTTCGGGTCTGGTTGACGCCAGGATATCTTATGATAGTAAGCGTAGAGTACAGCCCTGTCAACGCAGTCTTAATCCTAGATGGAGTTCCATAGCATCATGATTATCATTCTCATCGACATCATCATTATCGCATTGTAAAAACTTTGCCAGCTTCTGTGGCCGTTAAGGTGGCATAGAAAATGGAACGAAAAACAACAACAACAAAACTGGCTGAATGGGTAGATAGAACAATGGCTGGATGGGTGACCGGATTGATAACTAGTTGGATGGGCAGGTGGCTATATAGATGGCTCGTTCACTGACCTGCTGATTGGATGAATGGACAGATGGATGGATAGATAGCCGGCAGTGTGGTCTGTTGGTTGATAGTAGCTGGCTGGCGGATGGGTGGATGGATGACCGTCTGATATGACTAGGTGGCTGTTCATCTGTTCATCTGTTTCATCTGTTCATCTGTTTGTCTGTTTTCCTCTGTTTCTCCGTCGCTGCCCTTCTCTTTCTCATACAAATCTCTATCTGTATTGATATATTTTCTCTATGAGTATTTGGATCTATGGGTATCTGAATCTTCTTGTAATAGTGCAGCCCCGTTTATATGTGAAATCACACGATTTGTCAGAATCATCACTATTTTGCAGTGATGTTAAGTATTACAGAAATATGTATTCAGTTTTTAAAACCCTCTGGTGATACGCAGTAAGTAGTTTTTTTTTCAGAGAGACAGGTTCAGCCAGGTAGCCATTACCTCTGGTGATAAATTGGACGGAGTGATCAACGCTAGGGGGGTATCCTTAGATAATGGTGCTAAATTGGACGGAGTGGTCAGCGCTAGGGGCAATCCTCAGATAATGCGTACAAATGCATTGATCTGTTTATTAAATTTTCTTTTCCCATTTTTTCCACAATGGGTACTGTGCGCATTTTGAGATGACTGTAGTCCTGGTATAGCTGTGCGCAGTGGGCAGCGCTTTGAAAAAAAAATATCATTGTTTTACCGAATCGAAGTAGGAAATGATAACTTTTCATGAAATCTTCGTGTTTATGCGCATGTTTTCAATTATTCGTTTATTTATTTGTTCATTTGTTTAGTTAGTTGGTTAGTTAGTTAGTTAGTTAGTTAGTTAGTTAGTTAGTTAGTTAGTTAGTTAGTTAGTTAGTTAGTTAGTTAGTTAGTTAGTTCGTTCGTTCGTTCGTTAGTTGCTTATCCATTCAGTTGTTTATTTATTTATTCATTCGATTATTCATATGTTTATTCATATGTATATATATTAATCAAAAGAGAAATAGCGGAAGAACAGTGTGGATTTGTGGAAGGGAAAGGAACTGTTAATGCCATATACATCCTAAGAACTATCATAGAGAGGTCAGTTGAGATGAATAATGCTTTGTTGACTATACCAAGGCTTTCGATCGGGTATGACATGAAGAATTGATCAACCAACTGGAGAGACTCAATGTTGATGGAAAAGATCTACGAATAATCAGGAATATATACTGGGAACAAACAGCTGAAATGAGAATAGAAAACAATATAAGCTCTTTTCAAAACATCAAAAGAGGAGTCAGACAGGGTTGTGTTTTGTCACCAGATCTGTTTTCACTATATAGCGAAAACATCATGAGAAACCTAGAAGAAGACCCTGGATTAAAGGTTGGAGGGAAAATAATAAATAACATTCGGTACGCAGATGACACCGTGCTACTTGCAGAAAATGAAAGGGACCTACAAAACCTTGTGAATATACTAGAAATAGAAAGCAAAGGTAAGGGGTTCGATCTAAACAGCAGGAAGACTGAAGTCATGGTGATCAGTAAAAAACATGAAATCCCCTCATGCAAAATAACAGCAAATGGCACAACCTTGACACAGGAAAATAAGTTCAAATACCTGGGAACGGTCATTTCATCAGACGGCAGATGCACAACGGAAATAGCCAAAACAGCATTCAAGAAGATGACAAGCATTCTTACCAACAAATGCCTATCAATTAACATCAGAAAGAGAGTCCTTGAATGTTATATAGAACCAATACTGTTGTACGGATGCGAGGCGTGGACAGTCAGTAAGCAAAGCCAGAGCAGGATTGAGGCAGCCGAGATATGGTTTCTCAGAAGAATGTTGAGAGTTCCATGGACAGCAAAGAAAACAAACGAGACAGTCTTGATGGAGGCAGACACAAGTAGATCACTGATAAGGAAGATTAGGAAAAGACAAGCAACATTTATAGGCCATTTTATGAGGATTAGGAGCACCTGGTCACAACGGGGAAGCTGGAGGGAAAGAGAGCACCAGGTAGACCCAGGGAGAGAATGCTGGATGGACTTGCAGAGTGGCTGGGGATAAGGAGGGTGGGGGAGATGCTGGGGGCAAGGAGAGATAGAGATGGTTGGAAGTCCATGGTCGCCAACGCCATGCGGCAGGGCACCTGATGATGATGATTCTTTATTTGTTTGTGTGTTTGTTTGTTTGTTTGTTGTTCAGTGATTGGTTAATTAATTGACGGATTGGTTCATTCATTCATTCGTTCATTCGTTCATTCATTCATTCATTCATTCATTCATTCATTCATTTATTCATTCATTTATTCATTCATTCATGTTGAGGTCACCATAAATAACCATGTGAAATTCAGTTTTTTTTCTCCGCGAAGAGCCCGTCGCTGCAAGATACGGCCACTATCATTTTTTTTTTTTTTATCCTGCATGCGTAGGTTTCCTTTTACCTTTAGATATGAATTTTTCCAGAATTTTGCTACAGAAAATCCCCTTTGATGCCATGGGATCTTTACAGTGCACTGAGCTCATGCTGTACCCGGGAACTCGGTGTGTCGTCTCATCCGAAGGATGAGACCACAACTTAAGATCCAGTGAAGAAGACTCCTGCACCCTGTCCACCAGCTTCCCGCATTGTCAACCATTCTAGCAAAGCAAAACCAGAACCTTTTTATTCCCTCACACTGTCCATCAGCTTCCTGCAGGAACTGGCGGATAGGGTGGGGAGTGAAAGGATTAAGTTTTTGCAGTTGGTGGATAGGGTGGGGGGAGTCAAAGGGTTAAGATTTTGCAGTTGGTGGATAGGGTGGGGGAGTCAAAGGGTTACAATTTTGCATTTGGTGGATAGGGCGGGGGAGTCAAAGGGTTAAGTTTTTGCAGTTGGTGGATAGGGAGGGGGAATCAAAGGGTTATGTTTTTGCAGTTGTTGGATAGGGTGCGGGAGTCAAAGGGTGAACCGGTAGGCCGCACTCTCCACTTTGGGGAAAGGTAAAAATTTGATAATTATGGTTTTGTTAAGTGACAGAAATTTAGAGGTCTGGTGTGTGATGATGATGGTGAGGTCTAGCGGGCGCAGAAGTATAAATGTTTTGTGTGTGCGCAGTGAGTTGCGAAGTGATATGCGTAGCGGACTGCTGACACGTACTCACGCATACACAAAAGCACACACACATACACATGCGATATGCGTACACATTCATACACACGCGAGCACACACACACACACGCACGCGGGCGCACACACACACACACACACACACATACACACACACACACACAAACGAACATGCCCACACACGCAAACGCACATACACACAAACACATACAAACACATTCGCGCGCACACACATATATACGTCAAAACAAACACACATACACAAACACTCATACATAAACATACGCATACACAAACACACGCATGCACTCATACATACACACACACGCACGCGCACACACACACATACAGATACGCATGCACTCATACACACACACATACACACACACACACACACACACACACACACACACATCCGTCTAATATCACTTATAGTGAAAAGACGTTAAATTAAAGAACGAACGAACAACGAACACACACACACACACACACACACACACACACACACACACACACACACACACACACACACACACACACACACACACACGGGCGCGCGGGCGCACACACACACATACACACAACACACACACACACATACACACACACCCCTCGCTTGATGAAACGTCTATCGAGTGGCAACCAGTCGCCGTGGTGTAGTGGTTAGCGCAACGGATTACCGACTGGAAGGTTGTGGGTTCGAATCCCCATCAGTACCTTCAAAAATTATTGTGGGATTTTTTTTGGCTCTAACCGGCTCCGATCCAAAGTTGGGCGTTCTGTGGGCTTACTTAGGAAGACTGGGACGACACGGTTGAGTCTCATCCAATTCACGGATGCGTCATTGAGGGTGTTGCTCAAAATATTCTGACCAACACGGCAGGTGTCTGTATCTCTCGGGCCTTGTTGATGCCAGGATACATTATG
>JAPXFY010000019.1:28506033-28538533 GCA_030674185.1 Monoplex corrugatus
CAGGGCTGTACTCTATGCTTACTATCATAATATATCCTGGCATCAACCAGGCCCAAGATATACAGACACCTGCGGTGCTGGTCAGAAGATTTGAGCAACACCCTCAATGACGCATCCGTGGATGAGACTCGACTATGTGGTCCCACAGTCTTCCCAACGAGCCCATTGCAAGCCAAACTCTGGGTAGGAGCCGGTTAGAGCCAAAAAATCCCCCAATGATTTTTGAAGGTACAGATGGGGATACGAGCCCACAACCTTTCAGTCGATAGTCCGTTGCGTTAACCACTACACCACGGCGACTGGTCTTTTACTATTTTCGTGTTATCACAGAGGAATGCGACATTTGGTTTTAAGTCACTTACATCACCATCAGCCATCGCACACTGACATGACCTACAAGATCTCTGATGTGCATATTATTAACCATTTCACATTCTAGTCTCCATCTGCAAACCGTTAACCTTTTGACCAAACAAACAATGCCCGGAACAAGCTCAGCTGTAATATCTGTTACTTGTGCGAATCTGTTTTTGTTTTTTTTCTTTTGGGGGGGGGGGGGGGGGGGAGATAAACTGTAAAAGGGTAAAAGCCAAGTTAATGTCCTTACTCATCATCATCATCATCAGGTGCCCTGCCGCATGGCGTTGGCGACCATGGACTTCCAACCATCTCTATCTCTCCTTGCCCCCAGCATCTCCCCCACCCTCCTCATCCCCAGCCACTCTGCAAGTCCGTCCAGCATTCTCTCCCTGGGTCTACCCGGTCCTCTCTTTCCCTCCAGCTTCCCCGTTGTGACCAGGTGCTCCAAAAACCACTTCCTCATAAAATGGCCTATAAATGTTGCTTGTCTTTTCCTAATCTTCCTTATCAGTGATCGACTTGTGTCTGCCTCCATCAAGACTGTCTCGTTTGTTTTCTTTGCTGTCCATGGAACTCTCAACATTCTTCTGAGAAACCACATCTCGGCTGCCTCGATCCTGCTCTGGCTTTGCTTGCTGACTGTCCACGCCTCGCATCCGTACAACAGTATTGGTTCTATATAACATTCAAGGACTCTCTTTCTTATGTTAATTAATAGGCATTTGTTGGTAAGAATGCTTGTCATCTTCTTGAATGCTGTTTTAGCTTGGCCGATTCTGCCAGCTATTTCCGATGTACATCTGCCGTCTGATGAAATGACCGTTCCCAGATATTTGAACTTATTAACCTGTGTCAAGGCTGTGCCATTTGCTGTTATTTTGCAGGAGGGGATTTCGTGGTTTTTACTGATCACCATGACTTCAGTCTTCCTGCTGTTTAGTTCCAACCCCTAACCTTGCTTTCTATTTCTAGTATATTCGCAAGGTTTTGTAGGTCCCTTTCATTTTCTGCAATTAGCACGGTGTCATCTGCGTACCGAATGTTGTTTATCATTTTCCCTCCAACCTTTAATCCAGGGTTTCTCATGATGTTTTCGCTGTATAGTGAAAACAGATCTGGTGACAAAACACAACCCTGTCTGACTCCTCTTTAGATGTTTTGAAAAGAGCTTATAAAACATGTCCTTACTATGAAAACGAAACAAACAAACAAAAAACTCGACGTGACAAGTGTGCGTGCGTGCGTGGTGTGTGTGTGTGTGTGTGTGCGTGCGTGCGTGCGTTCGTGCGTGTGTGTGTGTGTGTGTGTGTTGCGTGCGTGTGTGTGTGTGTGTGTGTGTTGTGTGTGTGTGTGTATGTGAGTGCGTTGTTGTGTGTGTGTGCGTGTGCGTGTGCGTGTGCGTGTGCTGTGCGTGGCGTGTGCGCGTGCGCGTCGCGTGTGCGTGTGCGTGTGGTGTCGTGTGCGTGTGCGTGTGCGTGTGCGTGTGCGTGTGCGTGTGCGTGTGCGTGTGCTGTGCGTGCGCGCGCGCGCGCGCGCGGTGTGTGTGTGTGTTGTGTGTATGTATGTGTGTGTGTGTGTGTGTGTGTACGTGTGTGCGTTGTGTGTGTGTGTGTCATGACGTGCACTTTCTGCTGTGGCTGTGCAGGCCGATTCTTGAGTGGCAATCTCTGTCACATCTGCCACATACAAATTGAGTCGCAATTGTCTGGTTTCTGGAACGTTGCTTGCGAAGAGCCCTTTTCTCATCTGCGCTTTCTGCTCTCCTCCTCTCCGCATTCACAACGCCTTGCTGAACGGCTGTCCGCCACGCTGCCCTGTCTTCCGCCAGAGTCTCCCAAGAGCCTGTCAATCCCTGAGCTTCTAAGGTCCTTTTTGCATGCGTCTACAAAGCGTAGCTGTGGGCGTCCTGGAGTTCGCTTCCGGTTTGCCAGTTCGCCGTAGAAAGCGTCTTTTGGTATGCGTCCATCCTCCATTCGACGCACATGGCCAAGCCAGCGTAGTCGGCGTTGGCTTAGAAGGGCAAAGATGGTCTGTAGGCCCGCGCGACGGAGGACCTCTGTGTTGGTCACCTTGTCTTGTCATTGGATGCCGAGGATGAGTCGCAAGCAGCGGAGATGGAAAATGTTGAGCCTCTTTTCTTGCCTGGCGTATGTGGTCCAGGCTTCACTTGAGTAGAGAAGTGTGCTCAACACACATGCTCTGTACACCTGCAGTTTGGTGTTCGCAGTGAGACTACTGTTGGACCAGACCCGCTTGTTCAGTTTAGCCATAACAGATGAGGCCTTTGCAATTCTGGCGCTGATTTCAGCGTCCAGAGAGAGGTTGTCACTTATGGTGGACCCCAAGTATTGAAATTTGTGGACAGTATTGAGGTCGTAGTCTCCAATGTGTAGAGATGGTGGTTCTTCACTGCCTTGACCTAAGATCTCAGTTTTCTTCAAGCTGATTGTGAGACCAAACTCTCTGCAAGCGTGGGCTTCGATCAACGAGCCTCTGGAGATCTTGTTCACTGTGGGAAGCCAGCGCAGCATCATCAGCAAAGAGAGCTTCTCTGATGGTCTTCTTTCCACCTTAGTTTTGGAACTAAGCCTGGCAATGTTGAAGAGCTTTCCATCGGTCCTTGTATGAAGATATATCCCTTCTTCAGATCTGCAGAAGGCATAGGTCAACAACATCGAGAAGAAGACCACGAACAGAGTTGGGGCCAAAACACATCCCTGTTTCACTCCGCTGCTTATTCTAAAAGGCTCTGATGTGGCACCATTATAGAACACAGTGCTATGCATATCCTCGTGGAAGGACTCGATGACAGCTGATAGTCTTGGGGGGCAGCCTATTTTCTTCAAAAGCTTGAAAAGGCCACTCCGACTGACCAGGTCTTACGCTTTCGTGAGATCAATGAAGGCGAGGCAAAGGGGCATGTGCTGTTCACGGCACTTTTCCTGTAGTTTCCGGACAGAAAAGATCATGTCGATGGTCGATCTTCCGGCCCTGAAGCCGCACTGGGACTCAGGGTAGATGCAAGCTGCCGACGCTGAAGACGGGTTAAGACGACTCTGGCGAATGCTTTCCCAACAATGCTGAGGAGTGAGATTCCGCGATAATTATTACAATCACTGCGGTCGCCCTTGTTCTTATTATAGAGTCAATATCCTGGCGTCTCTCATGTCTCTCGGAATGAAGCCTTCCTTCCAGCACATGCACAAAAGTTCATGCAGCTTGTTGAGAAGAGCAGGCTTCCTGCACTTGATGACCTCTGGAGGTATCCCGTCTTCGCCAGGGGCTTTTCCCGTCGCCAAACCGTCAATCGCCTTGCTTAGTTCTTCAAGGCTTGGCTCAGCATCCAACTCCTCCATGACAGGCAAGTCCTCAATGGCATTCAGGGCAGCATCGGTGACAGAGTTCTGCGTGGAGTACAGCTCCAGGTAGTGCTCTACCCATCTCTCCATCTGCTTTACTGAGTCTGTGATGCTCTCTTCTGCTTTGGACTTAAGAGGAGCTGACATGGAGGCTGCTGGACCAGTCGCTTGTTTGATGCCAGCGTACATGCTGCCAGTGTTGCCTGAATCTGCTGACTGCTGAATACTTGAGCTTAACTGTAGCCAATAGTCGTTGGCGCATCGCCGAGCAGTTTGTTGGGCCTTGCTGCGGGCAGCTCTGTAAACATCACGAGTAGTTCGGATATTGTTGTTTTTATACGCAAGTAAAGCCTTGCGTTTCGCTTCCAACACTGGTTCCATTTCCTGCCAGTTTGCCTCAAACCAGTCGGGATTCTTTCGTTCTTTTTTCCCAGATATACTCAGGGCGGACTGATAGATTGTGTCCGTTACGTGATTCCACTTTTCCTCAGCGTTTTGGATCTCTGAGCCACTCTTGAGCGCTTCATTCAGGGTTTCTACAAACTCCCCGGCCTTGGTTGGATCTGACGTGCGACAGGCATCAATCCTTGGGCGACCTTTCTTCTTTGAATGGTGCAGTCTTCTGGGTAGAAGCTTGATCTTGCTGCGTACCAGAGTGTGGTCTGTGTCGCAATCAGCGCTGTGGAAACTCCTCGTGTTGAGGACGTTGTTAAGGTCCGACCTCCTTGTTAAGATGAGGTCGAGCTGATGCCAGTGGTGGGATCTGGGGTGGCGCCATGACACCTTGTGCTTCTCTTTATTGTTGAAGAAGGTGTTGGTGATGGCCAGCTTGTGGTAAGAGCAAAGTTCCAGGAGTCTTTGACCGTTCTCATTTTGCTTCCCAACACCATGATGTCCAATGCTGGTTGGCCAGGCCTCAAAATCAGCACCTACGCGTGCGTTCAGGTCTCCCAATATGAAGAGACCTTCCTTGCTGGGAACTCCTCTGACAACAGCATCCAGGGCCTCATAGAACTGGTCCTTGACGTCGGGTGAGGAGCTTAATGTTGGGGCATAGGGACAGATGAAGTTGACTGTGCCTGAACTGGTCGTCATTTTTAAAGTGAGCAGTCTCTCCGTACCTCCCGTGGGGAGCTCTACGGTTGCTAGGAGGGAGTTCTTTACAGCGAAGCCCACACCATGAATACGTGGCTCCTCTGGGTTCTTCCCCTGCCAGTAGAACGTGTACTTCTCACGTAGTGATCCGTCCCCAGGTAGCCTTGTCTCCTGTAATGCAGCGATGTCGACGTTGAGTCGCTGAAGCTCCCTGTCTATCACGGCCGTCTTCCGCGTGTCGTCTAACAGCTGTAGGTCGCTGTCAAAACCAGGACACATTGTCCTTACATTCCAGCTTGATATCAGAAGAGCTGGCATCTTCTTTTTCTTCTTTGTGTTGCCTGGTGCCTGGTAAAAACCTGCCTGTCAAATTTCCTCTAAGCTCCAAGCACCCATTGGAGCAAACAGGTTGTGGCGGGGTAACACCTTACTGACTGAGGGCTGCCCAGTTTGAGGCGGGCGGTAGCTACCCAATGGAATGCGAAGATTCCTCCCACCGTCGAGAGTAACCCCTGGCGCCCGGCTCTACGCCAAAAAAAAGCCTAGGCTTAAAACCGGTATCTGCTACTCTCCGTGTTGTGTCGATGCTGTGTTACCAGTGAAGCTGGAGTGACCTCTCCAGGTGCAGGCCTGGGCAAGTGAATATGGAGGACGAGCTGTTGCCCATGCAGCAGATCCCCCTCTCCTCGCCACTAGTAGAATCCAGGGGAAAGACAGAAGCCTGTACGCCTGGTACCAGGGGCGACGCAGGAGTTGCCAGAACGAGGTTGTAGACAACGACGAACTGCCTTAGGGACTCCAACTCCGGATTTTTCCTCGAGATTTACTTCTGAAGCCTTTCCCTTGAATGGGGTGTAGCCGCGAGGCAGCGGAGGTTTGAAGTCGGAGTTTTCCTAGACAGGCTGCCTTCCCGGGCTGATGAGTCCCATCTACCCGATGCAGTGATAATAATTTATCATATCACCCCCTCACGTGGTTTGGCACTCCTGCTGAGGCGAGGTCCCGGGGTGTGGCGCTTGTGTCAGTACACAACACATAAGATC
The DNA here is from genome assembly GCA_030674185.1 of Monoplex corrugatus. NCBI lineage: Eukaryota > Metazoa > Mollusca > Gastropoda > Littorinimorpha > Ranellidae > Monoplex > Monoplex corrugatus. Next base: position 28,511,891 of record JAPXFY010000019.1, read on the forward strand.
AGTTATTTCCGGAGGTCGCCATACTGATAACGTCAGCATCCTGTAGTATGTGTGTGTGTGTGGTGGGTGGGGTTGGGGGTGTATGATTTCATAAAGGATGTAGGGAAAACCACATTTGATCAAAACCGAGCAGACTCATCATAAATAAAGTGTTCTTGTAAAGCGCCATTCCTCAAAGTTATTTTATGGAGTTTCTTTGCTCTTGCAACAAATTCGTAAGACTTCCCCAATCTTTTCTTGTCAACACCGTTTAGGGACCAGAAACAAACACATTAAAAAGAATAAGAACACGTATTTAATAGAACAAGACAAGACAGGCGCAAATTTTCGGCCAACTGGCCTTTGTCAAGCGTAAGATTACAAACAAACAAACACCAAATACAAAAATAGGAGAAAAAGACTGAAACTTCCCTGCTGCTCTGTCCGGTGTGAGAACAGGAATAAATGACTAAATAAACTGACCATTTAGGACAGAGTCTGCAGAATAAGAGCACGTTAAATTGCAGTTGTTTATCAGCGTATTGCACATAATCAGACTTGTTAGTGGAGCAGGGGGAACTCAAGCTGTTAGGCGAGCTGAACACATCCTGCTACGTTTTTGCACAGTCTGCATCTTCAGTGGTTGTGCATGCTGGATTTTTTTTGTGTTGCCATATGCCACCAGACACTGACGGGACTTACAGGATCTTTAATGTATATATTATTTAACCTATTCACTCCCTCTCCCTGTTTGCCAGCTTACAAAAAGTTAACCCTTTCACCGAACAAACAATGCCGGGAACAAGCTCAAAGGCCATGGTTATCTCAGACTGTACTATAGCTTTCAGTAAATCTGCAAGGAATTTTAGTGTTTTTCTTGATGAATCCTTATCCACGGAAGCTCATGTTAACTACCTTAGTAAAAATCCTGCGTCTCCAAATACGTGTGGTGGTGGTGGTGGTGTGGTGGTATGATGGTGGTGGTGGTGGTGTGTGTGTGTGCGCGCACGCGCGTGTATATATATATGTAATATATATATATATATATATATATGTGGTTGTGTGTGTGTGTGGGTGTTGTGTGTTGTGTGTGTGTGTGTGTGTGTGTGTGTGTGTGTGTGTGTGTGTGTGTGTGTGTGTGTGTGTTTTCATGTGTGTGATTGTCACTGATAAATTGAAAAACATATTTATTGTTATTTTTGATGAATCATGTTTATGTTGCACGGCTTTATAGGTGTATACATGTATCCCATATGTTTGTACTGCATTCTAATATATTAAGCATTGAAATGTTTATGCTGCGTTGATGTATTGGTGTGTGTATATCCGATTGTTGCACTACGTTACCGTATTGAAAAGGTTATGCTGTTTGTAAAATGCAACGTGCATTGTCTGACAGGTATGTCTGCGCTATATAAATGAATTATTATTGATACCTATTATCGAAATACTTGTGCCTGATTTGTTTCGAAAAACAGTAACGTTGAAAACAAAAGGGAAATTCAACATGACAATGCGTGTGAACATATGTGCCTGTGTTTGTGATTGTATATGATAGAGAGGAGTGGGGTGGTGGGGGTGGTGAGAGTCAGTCATCATGAACACATGAATTTGGCAGAGATAACCACTATCAGGAAAAAAGTTCAGATGAAACTGTGAAGCTTGTTATCCACACATTTGTAAGTGCTTGTTTTGGATTTCCAGTAGCCGCGTGGTTAAGGTTTAATGGACAAAGTATCAAAAAGTAGCTGCTGCTGGTAGTGGTTGGTGGTGTGGTGGTGGTGGTGGTGAGTGGTGGTGGTAGGTGGTGGTGGTGTGGGGTGTGTGTGTGTGTGTGTGTGCGCGCGCGCACGTTGTGTGTGTGTGTGTGTGTGTGTGTGTGTGTCCGTGTGTGTGCTCGCGCGTTGTGTGTATGTGTGTGTGTGTGTGCGCGCACGCACGTGCGGTGTGTGTGTGTTTTATGTGTATGTATGTGTGTGTGTGGGGGGGGGGAGTATGCGTTGTGTGTGTATGTGTAGCTATATGGATCCAGTATACATAAAGAGTTCATTATTTATTCATCCTAACTTTGGCACTGGCGAGACTTCCTCAAGATATTACTATAGTTCTGAAAGCGATTACGTTCACATTTAATCTGAATCGTGTTGTTGTCATCGTGCAAATAACAGCCAGCCAACCAACCAACCAACCAGCTATGCAGCCAGCCAGCCAATCAGCCAAACAGCCAGCCAGCAGCCAGCCAAGCAAGCACGCAACCAACCAGCCAAGCAAGCACGCAACCAACCAACCAATCAGCCAGCCAGCCAAACAGCCACTCACCCAACCAACCAACCAACTAACCAGCCAACCAACTAACCAATCAACTGATCGACCAACCAACCAGCCAACCAATCAGCCGACGAGCCAATTAACCAACTAACCAAAACTGTGGCCCACTTGAGAGTCGAACCCACAACCCTTGCGATATCAGCATGATTCTCTGACCATCTGAGCGAACGGGAAACACTTTTTCTACCAGTATGTTTTAATATATGAAAATATTTATCTTTAAAGAAAAAGAAAAAGAGACGTTAATTTGACATTTCATTACGTGTGTTGTTTTGTTTCAGTCATTCTGGTGGTGTTAGTATTGAAGTTATTGGAGTTATTGTTGTTTCAAGAGGGATTCACCGAGCTCAGACAACTCCATATGCGCTCCACCCAAATCTGCCAGGAATTATCTAACAGATTTCCTGAGCCAGCACAAAACTGTATGCGCTGGCAAGGTCTTGAAACGGGGAAGGGGAGAAGGGACATATCAAACGCTAAGCTGACACCACCAGAATGATGGAAACATTAAGATGGGCAGCGAACAGGCCAGATTTAATGTTGCGGGCTGGGATTGAATTCAAGATACAGATCTTGAGTCCATGGCTCTACCAACTAGCCCGTCTTCGTGTTAGTAGGTCCCTTTAACCCCTTAACTCTTGCCGTTCAGTTCAAGATCTTGCGAAAGGGATAAGGTCTCTCACAGGCTCAAGAAGTCTGCAAGATAATTGCAGGCAGATTCAGGTGAAGTGCAATAAGCATCGTATGAATCAGTCTCAGAGAAACTCCAGACATCACATGCCTCCTTCAAATGGAGACAGAAAGAAAGAACGAGAGGCAAAAGTATACATTTCCCTTCATGCCTTCTTCAAGTTAGTTTATAAAAACTGAGTACATTTTTATTTCGAAGTATTCAATATCTTAGAAGTCAGGGTTGTCTTTGTTACAGAAACTGTATAATGCACACGTTTAAAGATCATTGTTTCAGAATGAAAGAAGTTCCGAATGAGGCGCAGCGGTGTCATTAGTGTCAGGTTGGCGAGTGGCGAGTATGCGCTTGCTGTAAGATTCTGAAAACTTTTGGAAAAAAAGTGAGTGAGCATTAACGTGGGGGGGTGTGTGTGTGTGTGTGTGTGTGTGTGTGTGTCTGTGTGTCTGTGTGTATGTGTGTCTGTGTGTGCGTGCGTATGTATGTGCGTGCTGAGTGTGTGCATGTGTAAGTGGGTGTGTATATATGCATGTACCTACGTTGTCTTTCTGCCTGTGTCTCTTTGTCTCTGTCTGTCTGTCTGTCTGTCTGTCAATCTGCCTCTGTGTGTGTGTGTCTGTGTGTGTCTGTGTGTGTGTATGTGTGTCTGTCTGTCTGTCTCTGCCTCTGTCTGTCTGTCTCTCTCTCTCTCTGTCTGTCTGTCTGTCTTCTCTCTCTCTCTCTCTCTCTCTCTCTCTCTCTCTCTCTCTCTCTCTCTCTCTCTCTGCTTCCCTTTCATGATAAAATGATAAAAACAGCAACGTCGTTCCACTTCCAAAAATATAAAAAGAAATTCCCATCCTGTCCTCATGCTATCCTCATGCATGTGAATTGTAGTATGTTTATCAAGCGTGATCAAATACATTCCAATCGATCAACATTTCGTCCTAAACAGTACTCACTTATTTCATTGACAGAATAATGTCATCTATCAACAGTCAACACTTCAAAGATTTTCGGTATAATATTCCTGAATGATGAAAAGTTTGTAATGTTTTTGGCTCTGAAATATTTTAACAAGTTCCATATGTATCAAATTAATCCAAACAGCATTGTGTGCATCTTATTTGAGGATAAAAAATAAGCCCACAAACATTTTGGTACATATTCTATTTTTTCAGAAGGAATTATCAAAATATGTGTTCCCCAAGATTCTGTACTAGGCCTATTACTCTTTAACATTTTTTCCTATGATCCCTCATTATGTGTCCTATTTCCTGATGTAATGTGTGACATTTTTGCTGTTAATTCAGCTGATTATACTGTGAAGAACCGAGTCCGTTGTGTTTACGTTCGTTGCTCTGTCCTGTGCATGCGTGACCTTTGGTCCGAGCTTATGAATATTAATTAGCAATCGTCACATCCCTTTCCGTATACATAAAGAAAAGAAAATCGTACATGGTGAACACAACTATAAACTATGGAAAATCAACACACTTATTCAGAACAGCTAGGATCCTCAATCAGTTCACAGATCAAGCCGAAGGGGCGAACGTACTACTCGTCCGGATCGAGTTACGTACTGCCCAACCGAATCTCTTTCAGTATCTTTCCTTTCAGAAGATAAAGTGGGCGTTTCCGTAACTTCTTGCTGATTGGGAGATTGTAGATCTGGGGATACTCTCAGTTCATCAGTGCAGCGATGCTCCAATGTGATGTCTTGTTCCTCTTGTACTTGAGCTTCATTTCCTTTATATGTAGAGGTGCGCAAGTGTTGTCTGTTCCGCCTGTACTTCTGATTTCCGAACTGGACGATGTATGACCGAGGAGATGGGTGACGTCCCAGGACGACAGCTGGTTGCCATTTTTTAGATCCAGGGAGTGGTGTCATACGCACCTGTTCGCCAGGCAGGAATGGGGTAAGACTTTTTGTGTGATGTTTGTCATGGTAATATTTCTGTTTTGCCTTTTCCAGACTAAGACGCTGTTTGATGATTTCCTGACTGTATGAAGTAGGAATGAGCAAACTTCTTGAAGTTGGCAGCTTGTTTCGTGGTCGACGCCCCATTAGTAGTTGTGCTGGAGAAAAGTTTATTCCTTCAAGTGGAGTTGTTCTGTAATCAAGTAGTGCAAGGCATCTGTGTTCTTTCTCCATAGCCTTTTCACCGTCTGCACAGCACGCTCAGCTTCGCCATTGCAGCTTTGAAAGTAAGGGCTTGATGTTTGATGTTTGATTCCATAATCCTTGCAGAACTTTGAGAATTGTTCACTCGTAAATTGTGATCCACAGTCACTTCTCAGTTTCTCAGGAATACCGTGGCGGCTGAATTGACTTTTCAATTTATTTATCACCTCACTGGTGCTCAAGTTCTTCAGTTCATCTACTTCTATATATCTTGAGAAATAGTCAACAACAATGAGGTAGTTTTTTCTTTCAAAGTCGAAAATATCAACTGAAATTTCAGCAAATGGGTAGGTGGGAACTTCTGTTGGCATCAGTGGTTCTGCTGAGCTTTTTCTTTGGTATTCTGTGCACTTGACGCAATTCTTAACAGTTTCCTCTATTTCAGCACTCATTGAAGGCCAGTACATAACTTCTCTTGCTCTCTGTTTGCATTTCATGATTCCAAGATGAGATTCGTGGATTATTTTCAACATGTACTTGTGAAGACTTGGAGGGATGACGATTCTCATTCCTTTGTAGATAACTCCATCTGAGACTGTCAGTTCTGTTTTTGAATCCCAGTAAGGTCTGAGCGAGGTTGCAAGATCAGCACGTCTATCCTTCCAGGATGACTCGTTGGAGATGATCCAGTTCTTGATGGGTTTTCTCTTTGATTTCTTCATACTTTTCTTTAGTGACTGAAATGAAATCAAGTGCACTGATTGTTTCTAATTGTGGAATTTCTGGTTTTCCATCAGGCAGATGTGCTCGTGACAGGGTGTCTGGAAGATTCATAGATGTGCCCTTCCGGTAACAGACCTGGAGGTCATACCACTGCAAATTAAGCAACATTCTCTGCAGACGCATAGGAGCTGACAGTAAGGGCTTTTTGAAGATAATTTCCAATGGTTTATGGTCATTGATGACTGTAACCTCTTTGCCCAGTATATAACAGTGGAATTTTCTGCAAGCGAACACAATAGAAAGCATTTCCTTTTCTATTTGCGCATATCTCAGCTCAGTGTCTATAACTGACCTGGAGGCATGGGACACAGGCTTTCCGTCTTGCAAGAGAACAGCTCCTAAACCATGTTGACTTGAGTCACACTGGATTTCAACTGGCTTATTGACATCATAGTATTTGAGGACTGAAGGTTTTTTGGTCGTTAAAAAGCTGCTTCTTGAGGTGGCTGCCAATCAAAGAGTACATCTTCCATCAGTATTCTCAGTGGGTTGCTTTCCTGACTAAGGTTTGGAATAAATTTCCCAAGGTACGTGATGAAGCCAAGAAATCTTTTTAAATCTTCTTTGTTTTTCGGCATTGGCATTTTCTGAAGTGCACAGACTTTTTCAGGGTCTGGTTTCAGTCCTTCTGCTGTCAGTAGATGGCCAACATAAGGAACACTGGACTGTCTGATGTGAAGTTTCTCAGGGTTCAGTTTGAGGTTGTACTCGTAGCTCTCTCTGTTACTTGCTTCAGTATTTGGTCATGATGTTCTGTATTACGACCAGCAATAATGTCATCCATAACTGCATATGCTACTTTGATTCCTTCCAGCATATGGTCCATTATTCTTTGAACACTTCAGAAGCACAAGAGACGCCAAAGGGTAATCTCAGCCATCTGAATCTACCTATAGGTGTATTAAAAGTTGTCAGGTATGATGATTCTTCATCTAGTTTTATTTGGAGAAATCCGCTTTTTGCATCAAGTTTTGAGAATACTGTAGCATTTGCAATTTCAGCAACAATCTCTTCCACTGTGCGCATAGGATAATGTTCTCTGTCTCTTGGATCTAAACATATGCGCACCTTGCCATTCCTGTCCGAGACTACCATTGAACTCACCCATTCAGTTGGTTCTTCTACCCGCTTGATATGGTCATCATTTTCCATTTCTAGCAGTTTTTCAACGATTTTCTGACGCATTGCTGCAGGCTGTCGGTGCGGGGGATGAATGACTCCTCTGGCACCTGGCTTCAGTTTTATTGTGTACTCTCCTGGAAGAGTGCCTGTAGTATTTTTTAAATCAGGAAACTCTGCCCATAGATCAGGTTGAACATTCAGATTCTTTGGTTGTTGTGAGGTTGATGAAGCTACCTCTTCACTGACAGTAGCTAATCGTGCTATCAGACCTAGTGCTTCAGCTGTTTGACCAGAAAGAACGTTCTCTTGTTCAATATTCACAATCTCAAACTGTGTTTTTATGGTAGTGTTATTACACTTGATGCTTAAAGTGCTGGTGCCCACTGGATAGATACAATGATTTGAGTATGTGCGCAAAACGCGTTTTGAGGTGTACAGATCGCTACTATCAGATATTTTCTGATAATCACTCAGCTTCATGGTGTTGCACTTTGCACCTGTGTCGATCTTGAAGTGAATATTTTCTCCATGTATGACTGCTGTTTGATTCCACTTGTCTTTCATGTCTGTTGAGGTGTGAATGTCTAAAACTTCAGTTTCACTTTCAGTTTCTGAAGAATACTGGACTAGATGCATGCTATCTTTCTTTCTCTTCAGACAGGCAGTTTGCCCAATGATTTGGTTTGTGGCAGTAGGCACATGTGCCAATGGCCGGGCATTTTCCTCCAGTGTGTGCATGTTGATCTTTTCCACAACGATTACACTTGGAACAGTTGCTAGATTTGACCTGACTTGGTTGGCGAGTGTGCCTAGGTCGACTAATTGCGTCAGTACAGTGCTGACGTGATTTATCGTTCTCTTTGTTGTGCTCTGCTCTCAAAGGACTGTCCTTGTTTGATTTTACCATTGGATCTAGACGCTAGCACATTGACATTCATGTTCTCGTCTCTCACAATACGAATTTGCTTTTGGGATAACTCATTGTTGTCTGATCTCAATAGCCTTTGCCAAGGTGAGATTTTCCCCTCTGTCGAGCAGTCTTTCCTGAACTTTCGTATCACGCACACCATCAATTATACAGTCAATCAGAATATCGTCAGTTTGTGTGTACTCAGTCCATGAGAATGAGGCGTAGATCCTTGACAAAATTGTCGAATGTCTCGTCAGATGCCTGTCTTCTCTCTTTCAGCTTATGGCGAGCTATACGTTTGTTCTTTCTCGGCCTAATGTACATTTCCAGCTTGTCCAATACCTTAGCTGGATCTTTCTCACCTTCTTCCCAAGCTAGGGTTTTGTATACTTCTCTTCCGTGCGCACCAATCCATGTTCCAAGCCATCCTGCCTTTTGCTTGTTCGTGAGCGTAGACAACGGACCGTCGAATACGAACTCAATGTGATTTTTGAAGCGCTGAAATTCCTGATATAGATCAGGTGCATCCCAATCGATCGTTGGATGCTCAAAATTCATGAGACATTTTGTCGTCGTTTACTGGTGTGTTTTAAAGAATGCCGTAATTTCTTCTGACACCATGTGAAGAACCGAGTCCGTTGTGTTTACGTTCGTTGCTCTGTCCTGCGCATGCGTGACCTTTGGTCCGAGCTTATGAATATTAATTAGCAATCGTCACATATACCAATGAAGCTTATGTTCACATTAATCATAAAGTATAACACAGACTTGCTTTAAATTTCTACTTGATGCTCAGACAATGGTGTGTTATTGAATCATGGAAAAAAAAAGAAAAAGCATTATTCTAAGATCCTGATAAAAGATATCCACATATTCTTTGTCCGCTAACATTATCGCCTAAACCCCATGTCATTCAATAGGTTTCAAAACATTAGCATCGATACCAGAAAAACACGAAAATAAAACTAAAACGCGTGTTTGATACACAAAACAATGCAGGCGCTAAGTTTCTGTCAGCTGGCCTTTGTCACGCGGACAAAAAACAAAGAGCACACACAAAAGGTATGGAAAATGTTGCTTATTCTTTGTTGTTTGTGTATGCTCTGCAAAAGCCGGTTGGCCGAAAATTTACGCCTGTCTTGCGCGCGCGCGCGCGCGTGTGTGTGTGTGTATGTGTGTGTGTGCGTGCGCGCGCTGTTTGTGTGTGTGTGTGTGTGTGTGTCTGTGTGTCAGGCTCGCTAAGACCTGATCTTGCCAAGAGGGATAGACAGAAGTTACAGACCTATCTACCTATCGCCCCAAACACACAGTAATGGTCAACAAACAACTTTTTTCATTCACCAATATTTAATAGCTGTCATCCAACAATCCTTTTCCTGAAAGGATCAGCAGTGAAACTGGGCTGTTGGAATGTCCGAACAATGATGCCTGGGCTCTCCCAAGATCTGCAAGACATCAGCGACGCCAGAAAAACCGCCGTCATAAACAGCGAACTAAAGAGGCTCAATGTGGACATTGCCACTCTGCAGGAAACACGGCTGGCTGACTCAGGAACACTAAAGGAAAGGGACTACACCTTCTGGCAAGGAAAGAGTTCTGATGCCCCAAGAGAGCACGGAGTAGGCTTTGCAGTAAGGAACAGCCTGCTGAACATGATTGAACCAGGCAGCGGCGGTTCAGAACGACTCTTGACTCTCCGCCTCAACACCACCGAAGGCTATGTCACTCTCATCAGCGTTTATGCCCCAACTCTGTCCGCCTCTCCAGACACCAAGGATGAGTTCTACGAAAATCTTGCATCAACCATAAGGAATATCCCCAGGACAGAACAACTTGTTCTCCTGGGCGACTTCAACGCCAGAGTGGGTGCAGACAATGACTCATGGCCCTTCTGCCTCGGTTCCTTTGGAGTGGGGAAAATGAATGAGAATGGACAGCGACTGCTTGAGTTTTGCACCTGCCATGAACTGTGCATCGCCAACTCCTTCAAGACGAAGCCTCAGCACAAAGTCTCCTGGAGGCATCCCCGCTCAAAACATTGGCACCAACTGGATTTGATCCTAGTAAGACGTGCCGCTATCAAAAACGTTCTCCACACTCGCTCTTATCACAGTGCAGACTGCGACACAGACCAGTCTCTGGTATGTTGCAAGATCAGGCTACAACCAAAGAAGTTCCACTGCTCAAAGAAACAAGGGAACCCTCGCATTGACGTCAGCAAGATGTCTCAGCCAGATCTTGTAGAACAGTTCGCAGAGGCCTTTCAGAGAGAATACGATGCATTGCAGCCCAGAGACTCTGCCACTGAGAGATGGGAAACGCTACGAGACACCATGCACCGCATAGCTATGGCCACCTTTGGGAAGAAAACTGTGAAGTCCCACGACTGGTTTGAGGCCAAATCATCAGAGATGACTCCCACTGTTGAGGCCAAGCGTGCCGCACTCACCAAGTATAAGCGGTCACCCAGTGAGAAGAACCTGCAAATCCTCAGGGCTGCCAGAAGTAAGGTTCAGCTTAACGCCAGGCGCTGCGCAAACGAGTACTGGACAGAGCTCAGCGAAGAGATACAGAGTGCTGCTGAAAGAGGCAACATCCGAGGAATGTATGATGGCATCAAGAAGGCACTGGGACCAACACAGAGCAAGATCGCCCTCCTCAAATCCTCCACTGGGGAAGTAATCAGCAATCCTAGCCAACAGATGGAAAGATGGGTGGAACACTACTCCGACCTCTACTCCACACAGAGCATGGTGTCCCCCTTAGCCCTCGATGCCATCAAGTGCATGCCGGTAATGGAAGAACTTGACGCAGAGCCAACTGCGGACGAACTCAGCAAGGCCATTGATAGCCTGGCATCAGGGAAGGCACCTGGCAACGACGGAATTCTCCCAGACCTCATCAAACACTGCAAGACTTCTCTTCTGCACCCTTTGCACGCAGTTCTCTGTCAGTGTTGGAATGAGGGAGCTGTACCACAGGACATGAGGGATGTCAAGATCGTCACCCTGTACAAAGGAGCGACTGCAACAACTACAGAGGTATCTCGCTCCTCAGCATTGTTGGCAAAGTCTATGCTCGGGTCCTCCTAATCCGTCTGCAGAAACTGGCTGAACGCGTCTACCCGGAATCACAGTGTGGTTTTCGAGCAGAGAGATCCATGGTAGACATGGTCTTCTCCCTTCGCCAAATCCAGGAGAAGTGCAGAGAGCAGCGGATGCCCCTGTATGTGGTATTCATTGACCTCACCAAGGCCTTTGACCTAGTCAGCAGAGATGGCCTTTTCAGGGCTCTTCGAAAAATCGGCTGCCCCCCCAAACTGCACAGCTTAATTGACAAAACACCGATACCTCTACCCACTTCTGAGACATGAAATCCAACTTCAAGTGGGAACCAACCTAATACACACCCAATCCACAAACCGACTGTTGCAGGAAGAGAAACGTCGACTGAACTCGAAACACAGACTTCCACCACTTCTAGGACATGAAATCCAACTACAAGTGGGAACTGACTTAATACACCCCCCCCCCCCCCCCAAGCTGCAACCGTCTGTGCAGAAAGAAGGCCTGCCACCAACTATATTCCTTACAAAATGAAACTACATCTTTCCAAACCTAAACTATTACATCTTAAAAAAAAAAGCACAAGCATCTGACCGGAAAATGGCCAGACCCCCGCCTCCCTATCTGCAACCGTCCGTTCAGAAGGGAGGCCCCACATCAACTGACCAGAAATTTCCAAACCAGTATATCGAGAACTCAAACTCAGACCTGAACTCAGGTTGGCCCCACAATCCATCGAATCCGCCTGAAAAGCGTGATTCACAGGACCAACGGAAACAGAGTGACTCGCCCTTCGGAACACAAGCCTACAGATTCAACATTCACACGCATGAGGCGAAACAGCACGGGAAACCAGCCCTACCGAGAAAAACATTTCTCAAACAGAAATTAGACTCCCTTGACCATCAAGATAGCATCAATGAAATCTCCACCTGCAACCAAGGCAACCATATGGGCCACAAAAACAACCCTGGTTCCAGAACGATAATTTGGTCAAGGCTTAGCAAGAACAAAGTCAGCATCCAGATGACTGCGTCCTGACACTGTGTCTGTGTGCGTGTGTGTGTGTGTGCGTCTGTGTGTGCTTTTTTGTTATTGTTTTGTTTGTTTGTTTTTATAAAATACATTTCTCATTCTATTTTCGTGTGTTTCTGTTTCATATTTGTTTTGGTTGAACGCTACCAGTCACTTTGATTCAGATTTGTAATAAAAGAAAACCAACTAAAATAGCTTAGAAAAAACTATAATCACTCTGATCCCATTACTAAAAATACATCTGTGTTATCTTGCCATATTAGTTAACGATCCTGCATGGTGATGTATTTTTTTCCATGCCCATATGATAGCTAAAAATAACTTTCACATCTATGAGATAATTGGACAAATATTGTAATGAAGAAATTTGAATTTTTGAGTAAGTGTAGCATACAGGTACATTGCAATGACGTACTGGTGACAACATATTTTATCAAACATTCTCTCTTTGTCTAATCGTCTCAAATTCAATGAGCGCTTTGGAATGATAACAACGGCTAATAACAAAACTCCTTTATGTCTAAAGCAAAATATTTCCTGCGTAAAGAAAGCAGATTAAACTCCAGAAAGGTATTTTGTGTTGCAAAATATGACTGATTTTTACAAATACAATTAATGAAAATGATAGACGACCGATGCTGTTCCCACCATTTCTCTGATATTTGTGTTCCTGGTCATTCCGTGTCTGACAGCTCTTCTGGAACAACGCATCTCACAGATGGTAGTTCTGTGCTATAGATGTTTGGGCAAAATCCACGTCTCACATCAAGCTAACAACAAACACCACGAAAAGAAAATTAGGCTCACATATCTATGCATTCCCATACGCAATCTAAGGATATGCCCGTGGCGTTGACCACTATGTCCAATTTATCACAAGGGGGATTTAAAAAAAACAACTGAATACAAATTTAACATAACTAAGAACACTAAAAAATGTAAAATGGCCAAATTACCCAAAACTGCTTCGCACATCACGTTTCCTTACAGCCAAAACTGCAATTGATACATGTGACCAGTTATCAACCCATCACAGAAAGTTCAGTCCCAGCCCAAAACATAATAGCTGGCCTGTTCATTGCCCATCTTAATGTTTCTGTTGTTTTGATAGTGTCAGCTTTGTTTTTTCATGTCTTTAAACCATCACCCATGCCCTTTCCTCCACATTTTAAGACCTTGCCAGTTCACAGGTTTGCGCAGATTTAAGATTCAACAACCGTTTGTTTATTGTCAGTTTAAAGCACATCTGTTTTAAGGAACTGCCAGATATTTGCTGGCACATTTGGACAGGGGGAATATGGCACGGTCTCATCATCATCATCATCATCATCAGGTGCCCTGCCGCATGGCTGTTGGCGACCATGGACTTCCAACCATCTCTATCTCTCGTTGCCCATAGCATCTCCCCCACCCTCTTCATCCTCAGCCACCTTGCAAGTCCGTCCAGCATTCTCTCCCTGGGTCTACCCGGTGCTCTCTTTCCCTCCAGCTTTCCCGTTGTGACCAGGTGCTCCAAATCCCCTTCCTCATAAAATGGCCATAAATGTTGCTTGTCTTTTCCTAATCTTCCTTATCAGTGATCGACTTGTGTCTGCCTCCATCAAGACTGTCTCGTTTGTTTTCTTTGCTGTCCATGGTACTCTCAACATTCTTCTGAAAAACCACATCTCAGCTGCCTCAATCCTGCTCTGGCTTTGCTTGCTGACTGTCCACGCCTCGCATCCGTACAACAGTATTGGTTCTATATAACATTCAAGGACTCTCTTTCTGATGTTAATTGATAGGCATTTGTTGGTAAGAATGCTTGTCATCTTCTTGAATGCTGTTTTGGCTTGGCCCATTCTGCCAGCTATTTCCGATGTGCATCTGCCGTCTGATGAAATGACCGTTCCCAGGTATTTAAACTTATTAACCTGTGTCAAGGTTGTGCCATTTGCTGTTATTTGCAGGAGGGGATTTCATGTTTTTTACTGATCACCATGACTTCAGTCTTCCTGCTGTTTAGTTCCAACCCCTTACCTTTGCTTTCGGTTTCTAGTATATTCACAAGGTTTTGTAGGTCCCTTTCATTTTCTGCAATTAGCACGGTGTCATCTGCGTACCGAATGTTGTTTATCATTTTCCCTCCAACCTTTAATCCAGGGTCTTCTTCTAGGTTTCTCATGATGCTTTCGCTATATAGTGAAAACAGATCTGGTGACAAAACACAACCCTGTCTGACTCCTCTTTTGATGTTTTGAAAAGAGCTTATATTGTTTTCTATTCTCATTGCAGCTGTTTGTTCCCAGTACATATTCCTGATTATTCGTAGATCTTTTCCATCGACATTGAGTCTCTCCAATTGGTTGATCAATTCTTCATGTCGTACCCGATCGAAAGCCTTGGTATAGTCAACAAAGCATAAATACAAATCCTTATTCATCTCAACTGACCTCTCTATGATAGTTCTTATGATGTATATGGCATTAATAGTTCATTTCCCCTCCACAAATCCACACTGTTCTTCTGCTATTTCTCTTTTGATTCTATTCCTTGTCCTCATCATGATTATTCTTAACAGGATTTTTGTTACATGACTCATCAAACTGATTGTGCGATGGAGTTCGCATTCTATAGCCCCTGTCTTCTTTGGAAGTGCAATGAAAATTGATTTTGATATATCTTTGGGGATTTTTCCTGTGCCATAAATTTCATTTAGGAGGACTTATTTTTTCCATGCCAAATTCCTCCAGGGCTTCAATCATCTCTGTAGTAATGTTGTCTGGTCCTGGGGCTTTTCCTGGTTTCATCTTTTTCAGTGCTGCTCTGACTTCATCTTTCATTATGGGTGGTCCTTCAAAGTTCTTTTTTATAATGTGTTCTTCGTTTCTGTCATCCTCAAAAAGGTCTTTAATGAACTCTCCCCATCTGTCTAATATCTTGTCTTTTTCCATGATAGGCATGCCATCTTTTGATTTTAAGCAACCAGTTGATGTGCATGTATTTTTCCTGTGAACAATTTCTTCAATTCGTCTGTACATACCCTGAGGATCCATTTTGTGTCGTTCTTCTATCTCTTTGCATTTTGTGTTCAGCCAAGCTTCCTTAGCTTCATTGCACCTATACCTGATTTCTTTGTTTATCTTCCTGTATATCTCCTCGTTTCTCTTTGCCTTCCTCCTTTTCTCCATCAGGCCCAAAATTTCATTAGTCATCCAGTTCTTTTGTGCTTTTCTATTTGCCTTAGGGATTTCCTCACAAGCTTCATTTATAGAACTTCTCAACTTTGTCCATTGTTCCTCACTGTCACCAAAGTCTTCCAGAGCACTGAATTTGTTTTG
This sequence comes from Monoplex corrugatus, assembly GCA_030674185.1. Classification (NCBI taxonomy): domain Eukaryota; kingdom Metazoa; phylum Mollusca; class Gastropoda; order Littorinimorpha; family Ranellidae; genus Monoplex; species Monoplex corrugatus. The sequence continues at coordinate 28,527,225 of JAPXFY010000019.1, forward strand.
AACATGTACAATTTCCCATTGTGATGCTTTGGGCTAAATAAAATTCTTGTATCTTGTATCTTGTATGTACATTAAATTTTTGACGTATCATTTCATCTGTCTTCAAGAGTCCAAGGTTTAGTTTGATGTTGCTTTTGGTCTGTTTCCTTTTCCTCAATTTCAGCCTAAACCTTCCCACTACCGGATTGTGGTCACTGTTGCAGTCTGCGCCTGGTAGTGTTTTTGCTGACAGTAAAGAATTTCTAAATCTTTTGTTAATCAGGATGTAGTCAAATTGATTTTTGGTATTATCTCCTGGACTCATACAAGTCCATTTTCTTCTGTTAGGCTGCTCAAACCAGGTGTTTCCTACTATGAACTCATTCATCTGTGCCCATTCTACAAGCTTCCCCCCTCTTTCGTTTTGTGTACCAAGGCCATGAGGTCCAACTATATCCTCCACCCTATCCTGTCCCACTTTAGCATTAAAATCTCCCATTATGACTAACTTCCTGTGATTTACATTGGACCTTGGCCATCTCTAAAACTTCGTAGAAGTTGTCGATGTCTTCCTGAGTACTTGCGGATGTTGGTGCATACACCTGTATGATGTTGATATCAAAAGGTTTCCCTCCGAATTTGACCAGTAAAACTCTGTCGGACACTGCACAGTATCCTTTAACTGCATTTGATTTGTCTTTGTCCATTATGATGCCTACTCCTCTTTCATGTGAATTACCACCAGAGTATATTACTGTATATTCTCCTGATGTTATCATGCCTGCCCCCTTCCATCTCATTTCCCCTAGTCCTAAAATACTAATGTTAAGCCTTTCCATCTCCATTTTGATGTTGTCTAATTTACCTTTCTGCAGCATTGTTCTTACATTCCATGTTGCCACCTTGGTGTTGAATTTAATCTTGGTTTTGGTCGCAGTAGCTGGCTGACGGTCTGGTGTCACCTGCGCCGCATGACAGTCCCTACCGGACGAAGGTGCTCCACAGGAGCACCTATTGACGTCGTTAACTTTCTTCTTTATTCTTCCTCTGTCCATGGATTTCCAGGGGAAAAGTACGATGGTGGTTTCCCCTTGCCTTCCATCGGTTTTTTTATTTTAGGGTTGACTCCCTTAGCCTTACTCTCTCCCGAGATGTCCACAAGGCAGTGGAGCTATTTACCCATAGCTTGGGGATCTAGTTCGTGGGCACCAGGGCGTGTCCACACGCCGGTGGGCCTGCATGCCTCACGTCTGGGGGCCAGACCTCCTCCGAGTCCTACGAGATTCAGCCTGAGTCCGTGAGGTGCTCAGTTACCGCCTGTCGCCACGAGGAGGCACAGCGTAGGGCTTGCTGATGGAGAGGCTATGTACTGACAGGAAGAGACTTACGCATTGCTCTTCTTTTCGCACAGCAGTGCTAGCCAGCGGTGCAGACCGAAGCCAACACACTAGAAGCATCACATCTGCCAATATGACAAGTGGAACGGTCTCACTGTGATGAAATCCTTCTGGAGAAACTCAAACTAAACTAAATTAAACTGAACAGGAAACATGTGTCCATTACCTTAGGGTAGATGTGGAAAAGAGGGTGGGGGAACATGACAAGAACAGATTTACTTACGAGGGTATGAAATGAGCAAAGTATATACTTTTTTACACCCAGCGCTCACCCAAACAGGGTCCACTTTAGCAAGAACAAAGTGTATTTACGAGGATATCAATTGAGCAAATTATAGGCTTTTTTGTACATCATCCAACCTTGCCCAAAGAGTGTCTACATTAGCAAGAACAAAGTGTATTTATGAGGGTGAAATGAGCAAAGTATATACTTTTTTACACCCAGTCCTCACCCAAAGAGAATGTGTATCAAACTATATATATATATATATATATATATATATATATATATATATATATATATATATATATATATATATATATATAATAAAGTATGCATTAGACAATGCAGACATTCCAAGTTAACATTAAACATTTGGTCAAAGAAACAGATTTCAAGTTTTTCTACCAAATAGTTAAACACTTCACAGTGTGTTAACAATTCAACAGAAAGACAGAGAGAGAAAAAAAGAGAACCAGACAGCAGAGAGGAAGAAAAAAAATCTGTCCTTAAGCCTGTAGCTAGCAACAAGCGGCAGGAGTTAATCGATAACGGTCGTTTCAAGTGTCTATTAACACTGATAGACTTCACTCGGCAAGCAGGAAGGGAGATGATTAGCTGCCTTTCACCCCACGGCGATTCTCTCCCTTCTCCTTTAAGACTTTTCGTCTGGCGTGACAACGAGGGTAAAGTTGTTTCCACTCTCTGTTCACTGTCTGGAAAAAGAGATAGGGAAGGAGAGAGCACAGAGAGAGCGAGAGAGAGAGACAGAGACAGAGATAGACAAACAGAGAGAGACAGACAGAGTGAGAGAGAAAGCGAGCGAGAGCGACAGAGAGAGACAGACAGACGGACAGAGAAAGAGACACAGAGATACAGACAGACAGATAGACAGACAGACGGACGGACGGGCGGACAGACAGACAGAGGGGTATAGGGAGAGATAGAGACAGACAGACAGACAGACAGAAGCAGAGAGAGAGAGAGGGAGAGAAAGAGAAACAGAGACAGAGACAGAGAGAGAAACAGAGACACACATACGCAGAGACAGAGAGACACAGAGAGAAATGGAGAGGGAGACAGAGACAGACAGGCAGACAAACACTGAGAGAGAGACAGAGAGACAAACAGACAGACAAACAGAGGCAGAGAGAGAGAGAAACAGAGAGAGACACACATACACAGAGGCAGAGAGACAGAGAGAGAAATGGAGAGAGAGAGACAGACAGACAGGCAGACAAACATGGAGAGAGAGAGAGACAGACAGACAGACAGACAGTGAGGCAGAAAGACAGATAGACAGACATAGAGATCACAATCACAATCACGAGCACAATCAGGTGATACTTCCATTTAAGTTATAGTCCAATGTGAAGGGGTGTTAATTAATTACGAAGGCCATTAACGTTTAGCTGTAAATATGTTGGAAACCCTCAAGTAAAAGTCTTCCAGACAATTCAAACAATTCTGTTGCAAACATCATGTGATAAAAGAAAAACTGCGTATCCATGGAACATAATCATTTTGAGAGGTGTATACGAGAATATCGACAAGTTTTGTTTTTGTTTGTTTATTTGTTTGTTTGTTTGTTTGTTTGTTTGTTTTGCTTGATTTATTGTTGAGGGAAGTATAGTTCATCGTAACACACACACACACACATATACAGAGAGAGAGAGAGGGAGACAGAGAGAGAAGGAGAGAGAGGGGGGAGAGAGCAAGACAGCAAGAGAGAAAAGAGAGCAAGACAGCAAGAGAGATAGAGACAGAGAGACAGTTTCTTAATCAAAAGTTTTGACCAATACCACATGTGTCTGTATTTCGCAGGCCTCTTGACACCAGGATGTATTAAGCCTAGGGTAAAACCATGTCACGCAGCCTCAATCTAGAATGACCCTCAGTAGCATCATGACTATCATCCGCATCATCATCATCATCATCATCATCACAGCATTTTCAAAAATTTGTCCAGATTCAATGGCCATTAAACTTGTAAAGAAAGTGGACATAACGATAAAACTGTCAAACTAAACAGCTGAAACAGAAGTTTGTGAAACGGAGATAGCTGAGACTGACACAAATAGCCGCGCAAAAAGCAGTTTGGCTTTTGTTCTTCAAGAAGTCAGCAGCCTGCGGCATGAATGATACAGATTATTTCCAATATTCTGTGAAGTGTAGACTCAAGTGCTGACAGCGTGCGCGGAACGGAAACAACATTTACTGCCTGGCCTTGTCGCGACAGACAGAATGTTTAAAGAGGGAAGGGAGAGAACCACCGTCGGGTGAAAGGCAACTAATCATCTCCCTTCTTCCTTCTTGAGAGCGAAGGCCATCAATGTTAATAGATCTACGTTATCAGCGTTTCACGTCACATGACTTTTTCCTTGTCATCTCTGACAATTTTCTTGTTGAAAGTTTATAAACGCTAGGATTTAGTCAGACTATCAGGACTCAGTTGGACTATATTCTCTGCTCATTTGAAGGCAAGTATACCATTGTTTTATTTATTTGTTATTTGTTTCTGCTCTGAATCTAACTCTTATCTCGATTAGGACTTCTTCCCATATTTTTTCCCAATAGTAGTCTAGGTAATTGATGTTTTCTTTCTGGCCATTTTTCTCGTACACAGAAAACCAAGGTCTTCGTGATTATCAAACAAATAACCATTAATTTAAAATAAGAGATTAGCCAAAAATGAAAATGCGCCAACAATCACAAATAAAATTTTTACAGTGGAATTGTAGATCTATTTCCACCAATTCCGCATATCTGGAACATAGAGAGAGACAGAGAGACACACACACGCGCAGAGAGAGAGAAAGAGAGACAGTGACACACATAGAGAGAGACAGAGACACACATAGAAAGACAAAGGACACACAGAAAGAGAGACACACACATACAGAGAGAGACAGAGACACACATAGAGAAACAAAGACACATAGACAGAGAGGGAGAGAAAGAGACAGAGACACTTAGAGACACACACACATATGTAGAGAGAGACACAGAGACAGAGTCAGAGAGAGAGAGAGGCACATAGCAAGAGAGACAAAGGCACGTAGAGAAACACACACTCACAAGCACGCCCGCGCAGGTGCGCGCACACACACACACATGCACACACACACACACAACATAGAGAGAGAGAGACAGAGACACATTGAGAGAGAGACACACACACACACACATAGCCAGAGAGACAGCGAGACACACACACATAGAGAGAGGGACATACACACAGAGACAGAGACAGAGAGAGACAGGGAGAGACTCAGAGGGAAAGACACACACCCACATAGAGATGCAGAGATACACATAGAGGGAGTGAGACAGAGAAACACACGAGAGAGAAAGAGACAGAGACACACATAGAGAGGGAGACAGAGACATTCATAGACAGAGACAGAGATACACATAGAGAGACAGAGACAGAGACAGAGAGAAGGAGAGACAAAGACTCACATAGATACAGAGAGACGGAGACGCACATAGACAGAGAGAGACAAAGAGACACGCACATACAGAGAGAGACAAAGAGAGACATATATGCATATATACAGAGAGGACAGCGAGAGAGAGACGGAGACAGAGACAGATAGAGATACCCACACATATACAGAGAGAGAGAGAGACAGAGACACACATGGAGAGAGAGAGAGAGACAAGCACATAGAGAGAGACACACACAGACAAACATATAGAGAGAGACAAGCACATAGAGAGAGACACACACAGACAAACACATAGAGAGAGAGAGAGAGAGACAAGCACATAGAGAGAGACACACACAGACAAACACATAGAGAGAGAGAGAGAGAGAGACAAGCACATAGAGAGAGACAACACAGACAAACACATAGAGAGAGAGAGAGACTGGGACACTCACATAAAGATAGAGACAGACACACATAAAAGAGAGAGACAGACACACATAGAGATTGAGAGACAGTGACACAGAGAGATACAGACACACACAAGAGACAGAGAGAGAGAGTAAGAGAGAGACACATAGAGAGAGCCAGAGACACACACAAAGAGAGACACACAATACAGACTGAGACACACATACACAGAGAGACAAAGGCACACACATAGAGAGAGAAACACATAGAGGGAGAAACAGACAGACAGAGAGACAGTGACACACATGGAGATGCAGAGACACAAGCATAGAGAGAAAGAGACAACCTCACATAGAGACACACACAGACACACAGAGAGACACACACAGACACAGAGAGAGACACACACACGTAGAGAGAGATAGAGACACACATAGATAGAGTGACAGAGACACACATGTAGAGAGAAACAGACACATAGAGAGACAGACAGACAGACAGTGACACACATAGAGATACACAGCCACACACATAGAGAGAGACAGAGACACACATAGAGAGAGAGACAAAGACATACACATAGAGAGAGAGACAGACGCATAGAGAGAGAGACAGACACACACATAGAGAGAGAGACTGGGACACTCACATAAAGAGAAAGACAGACACACGTAGAGATTGAGAGACAGTGACACATAGAGAGATACAGAGATACACACATAGAGAGAGAGAGAGAGAGTAAGAGAGAAACCATAGAGAGAGAGACAGAGATACATATAGAGAGACACACACATAGAGACAAAGACATATAGACAGAGAGACAGAGGCACACACATAGAGAGAGATAGAGAAAACATAGCGAGAGAAACAGACACACACATAGAGAGAGAGAGAGACAATGACACACATAGAGATACAGAGACACACACAAAGAGAGAAAGAGACAGAGACTCACATAGAGAGAGACACACACAGAAACACATAGACAGAGACACACTCATAAAGAGAGACAGAGACACATACAGAGAAATAGAGACACATAGAGAAAGAGATACAGAGCCACTCACATAGAGAGACAGAGACACACATAGAGAGAGAGAAACAGAGACACACATAGAGAGAGACATCGACACACATAGAAAGACAAAGGACACACAGAAAGAGAGACACACACATACAGAGAGAGACAGAGACACACATAGAGAAACAAAGACACATAGACAGAGAGGGAGAGAAAGAGACAGAGACACTTAGAGACACACACACATATGTAGAGAGAGACACAGAGACAGAGTCAGAGAGAGAGGCACATAGCAAGAGAGACAAAGGCACGTAGAGAAACACACACTCACAAGCACGCCCGCGCAGGTGCGCGCACACACACACACATGCACAAACACACAAACACACACACACACACACACACACACATAGAGAGAGAGACAGAGACACATTGAGAGAGAGAGACACACACACACACACATAGCCAGAGAGACAGCGAGACACACACACATAGAGAGAGGGACATACACACAGAGACAGAGACAGAGAGAGACAGGGAGAGACTCAGAGGGAAAGACACACACCCACATAGAGATGCAGAGATACACATAGAGGGAGTGAGACAGAGAAACACACGAGAGAGAAAGAGACAGAGACACACATAGAGAGGGAGACAGAGACATTCATAGACAGAGACAGAGATACACATAGAGAGACAGAGACAGAGAGAGACAAAGACACATAGATACAGAGAGACGGAGACGCACTTAGACAGAGAGAGACAGAGACACGCACATACAGAGAGAGACAAAGAGAGATATATATGCATATATACAGAGAGAGACAGGGAGAGAGAGACAGAGACAGATAGAGATACCCACACATATACAGAGAGAGAGACAGAGACACACATGGAGAGAGAGAGAGAGAGACAAGCACATAGAGAGAGACACACACAGACAAACACATAGAGAGAGAGAGAGAGAGAGAGAGACTGGGACACTCACATAAAGATAGAGACAGACACACATAAAAGAGAGAGACAGACACACATAGAGATTGAGAGACAGTGACACAAAGAGATACAGACACACACAAGAGACAGAGACAGAGAGTAAGAGAGAGACACATAGAGAGAGCCAGAGACACACACAAACAGAGACACACAAATACAGACTGAGACACACATACACAGAGAGACAAAGGCACACACATAGAGAGAGAAACACATAGAGGGAGAAACAGACAGACAGAGAGACAGTGACACACATGGAGATGCAGAGACACAAGCATAGAGAGAAAGAGACAACCTCACATAGAGACACACACAGACACACAGAGAGACACACACAGACACAGAGAGAGACACACACACGTAGAGAGAGATAGAGACACACATAGATAGAGTGACAGAGACACACATGTAGAGAGAAACAGACACATAGAGAGACAGACAGACAGACAGTGACACACATAGAGATACACAGCCACACACATAGAGAGAGACAGAGACACACATAGAGAGAGAGACAAAGACATACACATAGAGAGAGAGACAGACGCATAGAGAGAGAGACAGACACACACATAGAGAGAGAGACTGGGACACTCACATAAAGAGAAAGACAGACACACGTAGAGATTGAGAGACAGTGACACATAGAGAGATACAGAGATACACACATAGAGAGAGAGAGAGAGAGTAAGAGAGAAACCATAGAGAGAGAGACAGAGATACATATAGAGAGACACACACATAGAGACAAAGACATATAGACAGAGAGACAGAGGCACACACATAGAGAGAGATAGAGAAAACATAGCGAGAGAAACAGACACACACATAGAGAGAGAGAGAGACAATGACACACATAGAGATACAGAGACACACACAAAGAGAGAAAGAGACAGAGACTCACATAGAGAGAGACACACACAGAAACACATAGACAGAGACACACTCATAAAGAGAGACAGAGACACATACAGAGAAATAGAGACACATAGAGAAAGAGATACAGAGCCACTCACATAGAGAGACAGAGACACACATAGAGAGAGAGAAACAGAGACACACATAGAGAGAGACATCGACACACATAGAAAGACAAAGGACACACAGAAAGAGAGACACACACATACAGAGAGAGACAGAGACACACATAGAGAAACAAAGACACATAGACAGAGAGGGAGAGAAAGAGACAGAGACACTTAGAGACACACACACATATGTAGAGAGAGACACAGAGACAGAGTCAGAGAGAGAGGCACATAGCAAGAGAGACAAAGGCACGTAGAGAAACACACACTCACAAGCACGCCCGCGCAGGTGCGCGCACACACACACACATGCACAAACACACAAACACACACACACACACACACACACACATAGAGAGAGAGACAGAGACACATTGAGAGAGAGAGACACACACACACACACATAGCCAGAGAGACAGCGAGACACACACACATAGAGAGAGGGACATACACACAGAGACAGAGACAGAGAGAGACAGGGAGAGACTCAGAGGGAAAGACACACACCCACATAGAGATGCAGAGATACACATAGAGGGAGTGAGACAGAGAAACACACGAGAGAGAAAGAGACAGAGACACACATAGAGAGGGAGACAGAGACATTCATAGACAGAGACAGAGATACACATAGAGAGACAGAGACAGAGAGAGACAAAGACACATAGATACAGAGAGACGGAGACGCACTTAGACAGAGAGAGACAGAGACACGCACATACAGAGAGAGACAAAGAGAGATATATATGCATATATACAGAGAGAGACAGGGAGAGAGAGACAGAGACAGATAGAGATACCCACACATATACAGAGAGAGAGACAGAGACACACATGGAGAGAGAGAGAGAGAGACAAGCACATAGAGAGAGACACACACAGACAAACACATAGAGAGAGAGAGAGAGAGACTGGGACACTCACATAAAGATAGAGACAGACACACATAAAGAGAGAGACAGACACACATAGAGATTGAGAGACAGTGACACAAAGAGATACAGACACACACAAGAGACAGAGAGAGAGAGTAAGAGAGAGACACATAGAGAGAGCCAGAGACACACACAAACAGAGACACACACATACAGACTGAGACACACATACACAGAGAGACAAAGGCACACACATAGAGAGAGAAACACATAGAGGGAGAAACAGACAGACAGAGAGACAGTGACACACATGGAGATGCAGAGACACAAGCATAGAGAGAAAGAGACAACCTCACATAGAGACACACACAGACACACAGAGAGACACACACAGACACAGAGAGAGACACACACACGTAGAGAGAGATAGAGACACACATAGATAGAGTGACAGGGACACACATGTAGAGAGAAACAGACACATAGAGAGACAGACAGACAGACAGTGACACACATAGAGATACACAGCCACACACATAGAGAGAGACAGAGACACACATAGAGAGAGAGACAAAGACATACACATAGAGAGAGAGAGACAGACGCATAGAGAGAGAGACAGACACACACATAGAGAGAGAGACTGGGACACTCACATAAAGAAAAAGACAGACACACATAGAGATTGAGAGACAGTGACACATAGAGAGATACAGAGATACACACATAGAGAGAGAGACAGAGTAAGAGAGAGACCATAGAGAGAGAGAGAGACAGAGATACATATAGAGAGACACACACATAGAGACAAAGACATATAGACAGAGAGACAGAGGCACACACATAGAGAGAGAGAGAGAAAACATAGCGAGAGAAACGGACACACACATAGAGAGAGAGAGAGAGAGAGAGAGAGAGAGAGAGAGAGAGAGAGAGAACAATGACACACATAGAGATACAGAGACACATACAAAGAGAGAAAGAGACAGAGACTCACATAGAGAGAGACACACACAGAAACACATAGACAGAGACACACTCATAAAGAGAGACAGAGACACATACAGAGAAATAGAGACACATAAGAAAGAGATACAGAGCCACTCACATAGAGAGACAGAGACACATATAGAGAGAGAGAGACAGGGCCACACATAGAGAGACAGGGACACACACATAGAGAGAGAGAAATAGAGACACACATAGAGAGAGACATCGACACACATAGAAAGAGAGACACACATATAGATAGAGACACACATACACATATAGAGACACAAACAGAGAGACAGAGACGCATAGAGACGCATAGAGAGATGGAGACACACAGGGAGAGAAATTGACAGACACACATAGAGAGAGACAAACATAGAGACAGAGACACACATAGAGAGAGAGAGACAGAGACACACATAGAGAGAAAACAGACACATAGAGAGAGAGACAGTGACACACATAGAGAGAGACAGAGACACACACATAGAGGTAGAGACAAAAAACATAGAGACACAGGAACAGACACACATAGAGAGACAGAGACACACGTAGAGAGACAGTGACACACATAGAGAGAGAGAGACAGAGACAAATAGAGAGACTGGGACACACACAAAGAAAGAGAGAAAAAGATACACATACAGAGAGAGACACACACACACATAGAGAGAGAGAGAGACAATGACACACAAGGAGAGAGAGACAGAGGTCACACATAGAAAGAGACAGAGACACACACATAGAGAGAGACAGAGACACACAAGGAGAGAGAGAGAGAGACACACACACACACACAGACAGAGACACACACTGAAACACACATACAGACAGAGAAAACACATACACACACACACACCCAACACCACCACACACACCCCAACAGAGAGAGAGAGAGAGAGAGAGAGAGAGGCAGAGACGCACATACAGAGAGACAGACACATAGGGAGAGAGAGAG
>JAPXFY010000019.1:28541033-28563533 GCA_030674185.1 Monoplex corrugatus
CATTGCGCTTTTACTTTCTTTTCTAATATAGCATTCATTTCATGTTCAGAGAGTCGTAAATCAAGTTTAGTACTGCCTGCCCTATTCATTGCTGCACTTTTAGCGATTCTATCGACTCGATCATTATCTATTATACCACAGTGTGATGGAATCCAACAAAAAGTAACGTGAGTATTATTTGTTATTAAACAATGAATTAAAAAGTTTATCTCAAATATTAACGTACTATTTACTTTACATTTGCAGCTCGTCAGGGATTGTAATGCAGATTTCGAATCTACACATGATAAGATACTAAATATAGCTATGGGTAGATCTACTATATATTTCAGTGCCATTAGGATGGCGACTAATTCAGACGTGAAGATTGAGTGTCCCTGTCCTAAAGAGTAAGCCTTTTCCACTTTTAAGTTTGGAATTATAAAACCAGCGCCTGCTGCACCATCATCTAGAACAGAGCCATCAGTAAATATTTTCAAGTGAAGTGAATATTTTTCATGCAGATGAGACAGAACGTCAATTGCCAACAGGTGCGGATTAATATCTTTTCTCAAGTCAGTTTCAATGTAGTTGATATCAAAAGTAGCAGTGGACAATTCCCAGGGGGGTAGAGGACAACATATCAGTTTATGTGAAACTTTTTTAGGAACTACTCTGCAAATTTCGAAGAGCTCATTTGTGTAACTGGATATTGTTTCTTGTGCCTTTATTGTTCTTGCTCTCTTGGGGAAATGGATGTCAGACCGAATTTTAAGATCCGTGTCAACATAGTTAGCTACTGCATTTGCTCTAACTATATATTTAGCAGCTGATAACTTCCTCCAGTCTTCCAAAGGAAGGATGCCGGCTATTTTATATACTTCTTGTGTTTTTGTATACACCGGTACCCCAAGAGCACATTTAACAGCTTTACTATCTAAGCTTTGAAGTTTTTTCAAATAACATTTTGGGGCTGAAAAATAGACCTCTTGGCCATAAGCCAACTTTGATCTGACTAAAGCTGTAACAAGATGTAATAACGTTTTAGTGTCCTGCCCCCATGACTGTTTACTAATTATTTTTATTAAATTAAAGCTTTTCACGGCTTTGTATAACAAGGCATCAATATGTACTTTCCATTGTAAACTAGAAGTCAAGTGAAACTCCCAGAAATTTCACCTGAGTGGTATATTTCAGTTCCTCATTATCAATTTTGAACAGTGGTAACTCTTTAGGACTGAAACCATTATTAAAAAGAATCATATGTGTCTTTTCATTGGATATTTCCAGACCGTTAACTTTCAAGTAAGTGGAAATGTGATCAATTTCACGTTGATAGATCTTTTTAATATAGGTTATTTCTCTAAGGAAGTCTTCCTTTTCAACGAAACGTTCATCCAGAGCGCTATATCATCAGCGTACTGAGCTAAGTTCACATTGTTTGAGACTTGTGATGGCAGGTCATTGATCAAAATATTAAATAAAAGAGGAGATATTATGGAACCCTGTGGAATTCCCATGTTTACAGGTCGTTTTTCAGAGTATGTATTACTTATTTTAGCGACTATACTTCGATTACTTATAAATGCTTTGATGAAATAATAAATATTACCTTTGAGACCAATATGTTTCAATTTCAACAAAAGTCTTGCATGCCAGACTTGATCATACGCTTTTTTAAGATCAAAAAAGGTAGCTAAGACATTTTTCCTTCTCGCAAACTGAGTTTTTATTTGAATTGTTAATTTGACTAAATGGTCTGTCGTCGATCTACCTTTTCGAAATCCAGACTAGTTAATAGGTATTATATTATTTTTCTCACAAAAATAAGTCAGTCGATTCAGAGTAATTTTTTCCATTAGTTTCGAAACATGGGATGTAAGCGAGATAGGCCTGTAACTACCTGTATCAGAGCGTGGTTTATTAGCTTTCAGTACAGGTATCACAACTGAATTCTTCCAAATATCAGGTATGTGACCACTTTCCCAGCATTTTAGTATGATATGGTGTAAATATTTAATCCATTTCTCTGGTAAATGATTTAAAAGCGTATACGAAATGCCATCCAGACCTACAGCCGATTTTTTATTGTTCTAAGAGAGAAGAGCATCTTTAAATTCTTGTAACGTAATTTTTGAATTTATGTACATGTGGCTATCGGGGGGAGGATCTGAGTATTCTACAGATTCCTCAATTTTCCGTCTTTTCTCCTGAATTGGTGGAGACAAGCTACTGGAATTACTTGCTCTTGAAAAGAACTGTACAAATTCTTCAGCTTTCTCAGATGACGAAGGAAATTCATTGTCTCTAATCTTAATAGGAAACTGTTGTAAATGAAATCCATTTTTCATTTCTTTGACCTTATTCCAAATTTTAGGAAGATCTTTAGGACCGGAAATTTGTTGAGAACAGAAATCTGACCAATATCTCTTTTTGGCTTGGGCTATGACCTTGGTTGAATGAATCTTTGCCATTTTCATATTGTAATGGTCTTCTGGAGATTTAGTTTTTAAGTAGGTTTTATACATTTTCTTTTTTTCGTTCTTAGCTTCACATAATTGATTCCACCAGCTATTTCCAACAAAATTACCTTTGTTTACATTTTTCCTTTTTGGAATTGAATCTTTTGCTGCCTCATGTAATGTGTTTGTGAAGTGTGAATACATATAATTAACACTGTCGCTCTCGTTGAACGTGCAATCTTTTCCCATTAAGATCGTGTGGTATTTTACCCAGTTTGCACGGTTGTACAAATATCTAGGAATACAGTCATCTTGTTCTGGTGCTTTAGCAAATAATTCATCAATAACTGTGACAATTGGTAGATGATCACTTCCAAGGGAGTCGGATGTAATATCCCATATACAATCAATGACAAGGTCAGGAGATAATAAAGTCAAGTCAATGGCGGAAGCTTTATGTTTAGGATTATCTGGTAGTCTAGTTATTCGACCGTCATTTAATAATACCAAGCCAGAGTCAACGATGTTTTCAACAAAACAATTGTTAGACACATATTGGCAGATAGATAGATAGATAGAATAGGGACACACATAGAGACAGACACACATAGACAGAGAGACAGAGGCACACACATAGAGAGAGGTGTTTCTCTCTGTGTGTGTTTCTCTCTATGTGTGTCTCTGTCTCTCTCTATATGTGTCTCTGTCTCTCTCTATATGTGTCTCTGTCTCTCTCTTTCTTTGTGTGTGTCCCAGTCTCTCTATTTGTCTCTGTCTCTCTCTATGTGTGTCACTGTCTCTCTATGTGTGTCTCTGTCTCTCGATGTGTGTCTATGTCTCTATGTGTGTCTCTGTCTCTCTCTGTGTCTCTGTCCCTGTCTCTCTATGGGTTTTTGTCTCTATCTCTATGTGTGTGTCTGTCTCTTTCTATGTGTGTCACTGTCTCTCTCTATGTCTCTGTTTCTCTATCTGTGTCTCTGTCTCTTTATGTGTGTCTCTGTCTATGTTTGTCTCTGTCTCTGTCTCTATGTGTGTGACTCTCTCTATGTGTGTCTCTGTCCCTCTCTCTACGTGTGTCTGTCAATTTCTCTCCCTGTGCGTCTCCATCTCTCTATGTGTCTCTGTCTCTATACGTGTCTGTATCTCTCTCTCTATGAGTGTGTCTCTCTTTTTATGTGTGTCGATGTCTCTCTCTCTCTATGTGTGTCTCTGTTTCTCTCTCTATGTATGTCTCTATCTCTCTCTACCTGTGGCTCTGTTTCTCTCATTTGCGTCTCTGTCTCTGTATCTGTGTGGCTCTGTATCTTTCTCTATGTTTCTCCTTTTCTCTCTAGATGTGTGTCTCTGTCTCTCTCTATGTGTCTCTGTCTCTCTTTATGTGTGTGTCTCTCTCTATGTGAATCTCTGTCTCTGTCTATGTTTATCTCGTGTCTCTGTCTCTATGTGTGTGACTCTCTCTATGTGTATCTGTCTCTCTCTCTCTCTCTCTCCTCTCTCTCTCTCTCTCTCTCTCTCTCTGTATGTGTGTGTCTGTCAATTTCTCTCCCTGTGCGTCTCTGTCTCTCTGTGTGTCTCTGTCTCTCTATATGTGTCTGTGTCTTTCTGTCTATGAGTGTGTCTCTCTTTCTATGTGTGTCGATGTCTCTCTCTCTCTAGGTGTGTGTCTCTGCTTCTCTCTCTATGTATGTCTCAGACTCTCTCTACGTGTGGCTCTGTCTCTCTCATTTGTGTCTCTGTCTCTGTATCTGTGTGGCTCTGTATCTCTCTCTATGTGTCTCCTTTTCTGTCTAGATGTGTGTCTCTGTCTCTCTCTATGTGTCTCTGTCTCTCTTTATGTGTGTGTCTCTCTCTATGTGTGTCTGTGTGTCTTTCTCTATGTGAGTCTGTCTCTTTCTGTCTATGTGTGTGTCTGTATCTCTATGCGTGTCATTGACTCTCTCTCTATGTGTCTCTGTTTCTCTCTGTATGTGTTTCTCTACCTCTCTCTATGTGTGTGCCTCTGTCTCTCTGTCTATGTGTGTCTGTCTCTATGTGTGTGTCTCTCTATATGTGTCTCTGTCTCTCACTATGGTCTCTCTCTTACTCTGTCTCTGTCTCTATCTCTCTCTATGTGTGTATCTCTCAATGTGTCACTGTTTGTCAATCTCTATGTGTGTCTGTCTCTCTCTTTATGTGTGTCTGTCTCTGTCTTTATGTGAGTGTCCCAGTCTCTCTCTATGTGTGTGTGTCTGTCTCCCTCTCTATGCGTCCGTCTCTCTATCTATGTGTGTCTCTGTCTCTCTCTATGTGTGTCTCTGTCTCTCTCTATGCGTGTGGCTCTGTATCTCTGTGTGTGTCATTCTCTCTCTCTCTCTCTCTCTCTCTCTCTCTCTCTCTTTCTCTGTCTCTGTTTCTCTCTAGATGTGTGTCTGTCTCTCTCTCTCTCTGTCTATGTGTGTGTGTGTCTGTCTGTGTCTGTGTGTGTCTCTATTTAAGGTTGTCTCTTTCTCTCTTTGTTTGTGCCTCTGCATCTGTATGTATGTCACTGTCTCTCTATGTGTCTCTGTTTCTCCCTCTGTATGTTTCTCTCTATGTGCGTGCCTCTGTCTCTCTGTCTATGTGTGTCTCTGTCTGTATGTATGTGTCTCTCTATGTGCGTCTCTGTCTCTCTCTATGTGTCTCTCTCTTACTCTCTCTGTCTCGTGTGTGTGTCTGTATCTCTCTACGTGTCACTGTCTCTCAATCTCTATGTGTCTGTCTCTCTCTTTATGTGTGTCTCTGTCTCTATCTTTATGTGAGTGTCCCAGTCCTCTCTCTCTCTCTCTCTCTCTCTTCTCTCTCTCTCTCTGTCTCTGTCTCTCTCTGTATATGTGTAGGTATCTCTATCTGTCTCTGTCCCCGTCTCTCTCTCTCTCTCTCTGTCTCTCTCTGTATATATGCATATGTGTCTCTCTTTGTCTCTGTATGTGCGTGTCTCTGTCTCTCTCTGTCTATGTGTGTCTCCTTCTCTCTGTATCTATGTGAGTCTTTGTCTCTTTCTCTCTGTCTCTGTCTCTCTCTATGTGTATCTCTGTCTCTCTCTATGTGTGTCTCTGTCTCTGTCTCTATGTGTGTCTCTGTCTCTCTCTATGTGTTTCTCTGTCTCACTCTCTCTATGTGCACCTCAGCATCTCTCTGTGTGGGTGTCTGTATCTATATATCTCACTTGTCTCTCTCACTATGTGTTTGTGTTTCTCTCTATGTGTGTCTCTGTCTCTCTCTCTATGTGTGTCTCTGTCTCTCTCTATGTGTGTGTCTCTTTCTATGTGTGTGTGTATTCTGTATCTCTCTGTGTGTCACTGTCTCTCTCTCTCTATGTGTGTGTCTCTCTTTCTATGTGTGTCGATGTCTCTCTCTATGTGTGTCTCTGTCTCTCTCTCTATGTGTGTCTCTGTTTCTGTGTGTGTGTGGCTCTGTATCTTCTCTCTCTCTCTCTATGTGTCTCTGTCTCTCTCTCTATGTGTGTGTCTCTGTCTCTCTTTATGCGTGTGTCTCTCTCTATGTGTGTATGTGTGTGTCTCTCTATGTGAGTCTCTATCTCTTTCTCTCTATGTGTGTGTCATTGCATCTCTATGTGTGTCGTTGTCTCTCTCTCTCTATGCGTGTCTCTGTTTCTCTCTCTGTGTGTTTCTCTATTTCTCTCTATGTGTGTGCCTTTGTTTCACTGTCTGTGTGTGTCTTTGTCTCTAAGAAAAAATTATTGGGCATCATACTGCACAAAAGAAATTTCAGATTTCAAGGATTTCCATAAAGTCTGGACAAAAATGAATCAAATGAAAAATGGAACCAACTTACCTAGGTGTGCAATAATGATTGACAAATATCACAAATTTCCTTCCGACATGGACAAAGCTGAAACTTTTGTGGAACATTTAGCCAAAAATAGTAAAGTAGATGGTTTCACTCCTACCTGCAAACACTACAGGAAAATGGCAGCTAACAACCCTATCTACACTGATCCAATACCTCAGAATGATCGCTGGTTTAATTCTCCAATCACCTTAGAAGAGTTAAAAACACTATCTTGTCTCTACACAACAAAAGGAGTTCGGTAGGTGTCGATGCAGTTTCAACTGAAATGATTAAACATCTTCCAGAAAACTGTATTATTGTTTTACACAAAATTTTTCAGAAATGCTGGGTTGGTGGAACTATACCACAATTATGGCAAAAGTCTATTGTTATACCAGTATTAAAAGCAGGAAAGTCTAAAAGCAATGAAAATAGTTACAGACCTATTGCGTTGACGTCCCATACGAGCAAACTATTGGAAAAATTGGTATTAAACAGACTTGTACATTACTGTGATAAAAATAACATTATTCCAGTAAATCAGGCTGGTTTTAGAAAAGGGAGATCTACAGTTGAGCACCTGGTTAAACTTACCACTCACATCAAGAAACAGTTTGCCCGCAGAAAAAGTCTTTTAGCTACTTTTTTGATGTGAAAAAAGCTTACGATCAAGTTTGGCATACGCGTTTATAGTACAAGCTGAAATCTATTGGTTTATCTGGCAATATGTATAATTACATTAAGTCTTTTTTAGCCAATAGAACTATTCAGGCAAGAGTGGGAACTTGTTATTCTACTTCACGACATCTTGATATGGGAATTCCACAAGGTTCAGTGATAGCACCGCTTTTATTTAATATCCTTATACAGGATCTTCCTAAAGCACTCTCAAATCGTGTTGTTTTGGCACAGTACGCTGATGACATATGTATTTGGATGAATATTACTTTAAAAAAAAGACAACCCCAGAGAGAGCACAGAATTACATTAGGAAGTTGTATCAATCTGATCTTGATAATCTTGGAAACTATATGTTAGAAAATGGTCTGTCGTTGTCAGCGGAAAAAACTAACATGATGCTATTTAATTCTGGTGGTACTTTAAGTAATTTGCCTACTTTTAGATTGCTTGGTGAAGTGTTACATTACAAACAGGTTGTAAAATTTCTGGGAGTCTTTATGACATCGAAATTAAACTGGAATATCCATTTTGATTATATTTCAACAAAAGCAAGAAAAGCCCTAAATTTTCTGAAGATAATAAGCCGATTACCTTAGGGAATGGATACGAACATACTAATTCATCTATCAACAGCACTTGTACGATCTAAATTATCCTATGCGCAAGAAGTGTTCTTCAGTGCACCAAAATATTTATTAAAGAAGATACAAAGCTTAGACTGCAAAAGTATTAAAATTGCTCTAGGTGTCCCTACTCATGCCTCTAATCTGGAAACGTACAAAGTTGCTGGAATTCTGCCTCTGAACAACTATCGTGAGCTAGCGACAGCAAAATTTGCAGTTAGAACTACTTCACAAACGGACAATTTTGTGAGTAAGGAAATTAAAATCAGGTCTGATGTTGACTTTCCAAAGCGAGCAAAAAGCATTTCATCACAAATGACTGTTGCAACTTACATATCTGACTTGGTCAAACAGTCTAATATAAATATGGATGAAATAGCTGAGACACCATCAACAACGCCTATCCCTAAATGGGAAATGCTAAAAGCCTCTTTTGATATTGATTATACAGACGCTAAGAAATATGAAAACGTCAACATTTCGATATCCACAGCAAGAGAACACATCGATGGAAAATACCGTACCCACCTTCACATTTTTACCGATGGATCAGTCTTAGAAAATAAATGTGCTGGAGCAGCATTTTATGTTCCAAAATTTAAAATAAAAAAGTCATTTTTCGTTGGGGCAAACATATCTATCTTTACAGCGGAATTATTCGCTATTAATCAAGCATTAGGGGTGTAGGGGGCTCTGGATAGAGGTAGTACCTTTGATGTCTGGCTGCTGCACTCTACCTGGTAGGGTGGACGGGCATCACTGGTCCTCGTCCATCCTCTAAATCTCTCACGTGCGCCACACCCCGGGACCTCACCTCAGCAGGCGTGCCAAACCATGTGAGGGGGGATGTTAACACTGCATCACTGGGCGAATAACCTCCACGATGCAGGTTACCGGCCAAGGCGGACGAAGTTCCGCAAGGAACTCAACGGCTATGTGTTCAAGACCAAGGCGAACCACCTAGATGGAGGACGTCGGCTGTGGTCTGGCATGGAGAGGGATGGGCTCCGCCATGCGACATTGCCCAAGACACACTAAATGAAGATTACAACCGCAACTCAATCCATACCGGCCCGGTCGTCGCCCGGAACAAGGACCGCGCCTTCCGTCGCTGGCCATCAGGGCGGAGGTGAAAAGTATGTGACTGGTGGACCAAAATCCCTACGTACAAGAAAAAATGTTACTATCGGCACCTGGAATGTGAGATCGCTGAGAGCAGCAGGAAAAGTTGCAGAACTAACACATGAAATGAAGAGATACAGATGGAACGTCCTTGGGCTCTGTGAGGTACGATGGAAAAACCTCGGAGAAACGTCTACCCCAGAAGGCTACAAACTCTACTTCAGTGGCAGTGAAGACAAACATGAACATGGAGTTGGATTCCTCATTCACAAAGACACTGTGAATGCCATCATGGGATGCCGACCAGTCTCTAGCAGACTCATTACTATTCGGCTTAAGGCTTCACCTTTTAACATCACCGTCATCCAAGCTTATGCCCCAACAACTAACTATGATGACGAGGCTGTCGAAGATTTCTATGATCAACTGCAGGAAATCGTAGATCAGACGCCAAAGAAAGACATCATTATAGTGCAGGGCGACTGGAATGCGAAGATTGGAGAGGATGAACACAATAACTGGAAAGGGATATGTGGCCAATACTGCAACCCTGAGACCAACGAAAGAGGTTTGAGGCTCCTAGAATTCGCCAGTTACAACGACCTGAAGATGGTGAACACGTTCGGTCCACACAAACCATCTAGACGCTGGACATGGCACAGCCCAGGAGAAAAATACCACAGTCAGATCGACTACATCATGGTTAAAAGACGCTTCCAGTCAAGTGTTAACATCGCAAAGACCAGGAGCTTTCCAGGAGCCGACATTGGAAGCGATCATGAGCTTATAATGATGACCTTCAAACTCCGCCTCCAGAGGATGAAGAAACAGGGCAACATAAGAATTAAGTTCAATCTTGAGAAGCTCAAAGACCCCAACATAGTTGAAAACTTCCAAGCAACGATAGGAGGGAAGTTTGCTCCTCTCCTCGTCCTTGACAATGTGGACACCGAAGTAGACACTCTGATCAACAACTTCAACACTGTCGTGACCGAAGCAGCCAACGACATCCTTGGAAAACACCGACCAACAAAGATGCCCTGGGTCACGGAAGAAGTACTAAAGCTGAGCGACAAACGCAGAGAACTAAAGCAAAAGAAGAGTACGGATGAAGGTGCTAAACTATACAGAAAAGCCAACCAACAAGTTAAAGAAGGCATGAGGAAAGCAAAGGAAACATGGATTGAAGAACAATGCCAAGATATCGAAGCAAACCTGCAGAAAAATAACAGCAAGAAAGCCTACCAGCTTGTGAAAGGACTAGCAAGCTCAAAACAAGGCAGAACCACTACCATACAGAACAAAGCAGGGAAATGTCTCACAGAAGATCAAGAGATTCTGCAGAGGTGGACAGAGTACTGCTCCGAATTATACACACACACAACAACAGGAGATCCCAAGGTGCTAGACGTTCCTCCACCAACCAACAACGACAGCTACCCCATCGTGCGAGAAGAAGTTGAAGCTGCAGTAAAATCATTGAAGAAAGGCAAGTCGGCAGGAGTGGACAACATTCCCTCAGAACTGGTCCAGGCAGGAGGAGAGGCCATGATAGATATGTTACTCATCATCTGCAATAAGATCTGGCGGACAGGTGAGTGGCCAACACCTTGGACCCAGTCCCTGATCATCACTCTCCCGAAGAAAGGCAACCTACAACTATGCTGCCCGTCTCATCTTCCGCTCTTCAAAATTTAACCATGTTACGCCATTGCTCTGTTCTCTCCACTGGCTCCCTGTTCAGCAAAGAATATCCTACAAGATTGCCTGCCTCTGCTTCAAATCTATTGAGTCTTCCTGTCCTGAGTATCTCACCCATCTGTTACATCTCTACACGCCATCTCGAGCTTTGCGGTCCTCATCTGATACCCGTCTCTATAGTATCCCCATAGTCCGCACTAAAAGGTTTGGGCAGCGTTCTTTTTCCTATCAAGCTCCAACCATCTGGAATCAGTTACCTCGCTCTCTTAGATACTCACCCTCTCTGTCCACATTCAAACGCTCCCTCAAAACTCACCTGTTTCCCAAAACTGGTAATCTCTGCCCCCTTCCCCCCATGTAATGTAATGGTGACATTATAGTGTCTTAGTGTCAATGTGTCATTGTATTTGCATGTCATGCTGTGTGTGTGTTTGTGTGTGTGTGTGTGTGTTTGTGTGTGTGTGGGTGCTTCTGTGGGCGTGTGTGTGTGTGCTTGTGATTCTGGTTATATGTTTTGCCATTGTAAACGCTTAGGGCATTAATTTGATTAGGCGTACTAAATGTTCATAATAATAATAATAATAATGCCAAAATTACCGTACCATCAGCCTGATCAGCCATCCAAGTAAGGTCATGCTAAAAATCCTTCTGAGTAGACTGAAGCCACAAGCTGAGGAGATAATAAAAGAAGAGCAGGCAGGTTTCAGACCAGGAAGAAGTACCACAGAGCAAATTTTCAACCTCAGATTGCTCTGTGAGAAATACCTGCAACACCAGCAAGGCCTTTACCACGTCTTCGTGGACTTCAAGAAGGCATTCGACAGAGTTTGGCACGCAGCCTTGTGGGCAACCATGAGGCTGTACAACATCAATGCCAACCTGATCAGAACCATAGAATGCCTCTACGAAAAGGCGACCAGTGCAGTCTACCATGACAACAACATAGGAGAATGGTTCCGAACCACAGTTGGAGTACGCCAAGGATGCCTGCTCTTCCCCACTCCCCTTAACCTCTTCTTAGAGAGAATAATGGCTGACGCACTTGAAGACCACGAGGGAACAGTCAGCATCGGAGGTAGAACAATCACAAACTTGCGTTTTGCCGACGACATTGACGGACTAGCTGGGCAAGAGCAAGAGCTAGTCAGCTTGATAAAACATCTTGATGAGGCCTCCACAGCATATGGCATGCAGATCAGTGCAGAGAAAACCCAGTTGATGACAAATAATACCAATGGCATCAGCACTGACATTACCATAGACAACAAGAGACTTGAGACCGTCCATAGATTTAAATATCTGGGAGATATAGTATCAGATGAAGGATCAAAGCCCGAAGTACTTTCCAGGATTGCCCAGACCACAGCTGCAATGACCAAGCTAAAAGTCATCTGGAACGACAAGAATATCGCAATCGGCTCCAAGATCAGACTGATGCGTTCCCTGGTCATGTCAATATTTTTGTATGCATGCGAAACATGGACCATAACAGCAGACATTGAAAGAAGGATACAGGCAATGGAGATGAGATGCTTCCGCAAACTCCTTGGTATCTCGTACAAAGATCATATAACCAATAAGGAAGTGAAAACCCGAATCGAAAACGCCATCGGGCCGTATGAAGACCTCCTGACCTCAGTGAAAAGACGCAAACTGAGGTGGTACGGGCACGTCACACGATCATCTGGACTGGCCAAGACCGTCTTGCAGGGAACAGTTCAGGGAGGGAGACGAAGAGGCAGACAGAGAAAAAGATGGGAAGACAATATCAGAGAGTGGACTGGCCTTGAAGGAATATCATTCTGCGGAAAGCTGAGGACCGTGAGGAGTGGAGGAAGTTGGTTGCAAAAAAAAATCTTCAGTGGTGCCCCAACGGTCAACCAGACTACGGGACTGATGATGATGATGATGATGAATCAAGCATTGTATTATCTAGTAAATCTTAAACCCATGTCTTTCAAAGTAGTTCTCTTTGTTGACTCAAAATCTGTATTATATGCCTTACGGTCTTTTGATGCCAACACAAGACCTGATTTAATTACTGAGGCAAATCATCTTATGCATCGTTTAAGGGTCAAAGGTACAGATATCAGTTTATGCTGGGTGCCTTCTCACGTTGGTCTTCACGGCAACGAAGTAGTTGACAGAGCAGCTAAGCAAGGCGCCCAGAATTCTGATAATGCTATAGAATTACAAGTTCATACCTCCGTAAAAGAAGCTTGCAACTTACTCGAATCAGCCTCATGGACTCGATTTCATGTACATTCAAATGAACAGTTTGTGTTACAACAAATGATAAAACTTACCGTTCAAAATGTATGTAAAAAATTGCAGTATTCTTCCATGTATCATTTGAGATCGATTGTTGCTGTTTGTTTTCGAATTCAGCTAAACGCATTGAAAACAAAATATTGTAAAAATGTCAAGTGTATTTGCGGCGAACAGTTCACACTGTTTCACTGTTTATTCTACTGAAAAATGCTACGTTCTTTTTTACCGAAAATGTTTACTCAAGAAAAGTATTCTGAAAATCATTTCCAAAAAATTACATCAGATCAATCTTTGTTAGTTAAAATTTCAGAATCATTAGTTCACAGTGAGTTAATGCATTACTTTAACTTTATTCGGTTTGTGTTTTAGTGTTACAATTTCCCTTCACGTTGTTGAAGTTAATTGTTAGTGTTAAGTTCTCGTTCCATTTTACTGTTCCCCTACCTACTAATGTCTTTTTCCTGTCTTCCCTCTGCCCATATCCAACCCGTCCAATTATCGTTCTACATTTCATTTTGTTCTTTTTTTTTTTTCCTTTTTTTTTTTTTTTTTTTTTTTCCTTTTTTTTATTATTATTATTATTTACTTTTTATTTTATAAGTCTTCCTAGGACAATTTTTCAAACACTTTTTTGCGTTGATTCAAAATCAGTACTTCAGGCTCTTGAATTATCAAAATTACAAACAAGATCAGAAATGATTCTGGAAATTAGTCACTTGATTCATAATTTATCTTTAAGAGGCACTGATATTACTTTCTGCTGGATACCTTCTCATAGTTCTTTTCGTTATAATGATAAAGTTGACAGGGCTGCCAAACGGGGAGCTAATAACTCACCAGATTCAAACAATATCCAGCTTTCTCTCTCGTTGCACGAGAATTACACTTTAGTAGACAACTACGTCTGGAAGCAGTTCCAATTAAAACAGAAAAAGTATGATAAATGTCACATGAACTTTGAAGTTAGCAAAATACTTAAGCAGCTTCATGCCAGCAGAATCATACAATCCCTTATGTATAGATGGAAACTTGCATTCAAAACAAAATACACCAAGAACATAGTGTGTCTGTGTGGAAAGAATATAACACATAGTCATATTCTTTCTTGCGTTAAGGTAAAACGACATATTCCAACACTATCTATGAGTACAGTTTCTGATATATTTGCCTCATCATCATTACTGTATGAATTTTTTGTTAGCCTGTCAAAAAGTCCTATAGCGAATTACCTTTAAAATGTTATTTCACTTGTTCACTGTTATGGTTAGTCAATTATTAGTTTTAATTTTTTTCTTCAATTCTTCCAGATATTTATTAATTTTGTTTGTTAGTTTGTTTGTTTAAATCGTTAATTATGGTAACATTATTTGTTAGTTTTACCTTCCCCTCTTCAAAACAGTTGTTTTCTGGATCATCTTTTCTCAAGTTCAAAATTGACAATTTTCAAATATTCTCTTCACTTCTCCTCCTTTTTTTTTTTGGTCTAAAATCACTTTAGTGAATAGACATTAAATCAAAGACCACCACATGCATAGACAGAGAGACAGAGATACACGAAGAGAGAGACAAAGAGAGACACACATATATGTAGAGAGACACACATAGATGGAGAGAAACATACATATAGAGAAAGAGACACACATAGAGACAGAGAGGCACACACATACAGACAGAGACAGAGACACATATAGAGACACAAATAGAGAGACAATTAGACACCAACAGAGAGACAGAGACACATAGACAGAGAGACAGAGACAGATAGGGAGAGAAAGAGACAGAAACACACATAGAGAGAGAAACACACACACACAAACACGCATAAAGAGAGACAGAGACAGAGAAAGAGACAGACAGAGAGAGACAGAGACATACATGGAGAGAGACACATAATGAGAGAGGCATGTAGAGAAAACACACACACACCCCACACACACACACACACACACCACACACACAACACACACACACACACACACACACCACACAACACCTCGCATATAGAGAGAGACAGAGACAAAGAGAGAGAGACAGAAAGAGAGAATGACACACATAGAGACAGAGACACACATAGAAAGACAGACAAAGGCACACGCAGACAGAGACACATAAAGAGAGAGACAGAGACAGACAGGGGAGAGAAAGAGACAGAGACACACATAGAGAGAGACACACACATATGTATAGAGAGAGACAGAGACAGTCACAGAGAGAGAGAGAGAAATACATGGAGAGAGGCACATAGCGAGAGAGACAGAGACACGCAGAGAAACACACACACACGCACGCACGCACACACACACACACACACACACACACACACACACACACACACACACAGACACGCATAGAAAGATAGAGACAGAGACACATATGGGGAGAGAGAGATATACATTTAGAAAAAGAGACAGTGACACATATAGAAAGAGAGACACAGAGAGACAGACAGACAGAGAGAGAGAGAGTAGACACACATCGAGAGAGACACACAGAGAGACAAAGACACATAGAGAGACAGAGGCACACGAAGAGAGAGACAGAGACACACACATAGAGAGAAACGCACACACATAGAGAAAGAGACAGAGAGAGACACACACATAGAGAAAGACACACACACATAGAGAGAGACAGTGACACACATAGAGACAGCGACACACATAGAGAGAGAGACAGAGACACACATAGAAAGAAACACACATAGAGACACACACACACACACATACAGAGACAGAGAGAGACACACGCATAGAGAGAGACAGAGAGAATCACACATATAGAGAGAGACACATGCATATAGAGAGACAGAGACACACATAAAGAGAGAGAGAGAGACAGAGACACACATAGAAAGAGAGACACACACACATAGAGAGAGACAGAGACACACATAGAAACACAAATACATGTACAGAGACGGACACATAGACAGAGAGACAGAGACACATAGGTAGAGACAGAGACACACATAGAGAGAGGAACACACACATAGATCAGAGACAAACATAGAGAGACAGTCACACACACATAGAGAATGAGAGAGAAAGAGACAGAGACACACATAGAGAGAAACAGAGACACATAGAGAGACAGAGACACACACATAGACAGACAGGGACAGAGACACATAGAGACAGACACACACATAGACAGAGACACACATAGGGAGACAGAGACAGAGACACGTAGAGAGACAGAGACACACATAGAGAGAGAAACAGAAACAAACAGAGAGACTGGGACACGAACAGAGAAAAAAGATATATAGAGAGAGACAGAGACACAGAGAGAGCGAGAGACAGAGACACATATAGCGAGAGAGACAGAGACATACAAAGAGAGAGAGAGACAGAGACACACAATGAGAGAGACAGAGACACACATAGAGAGACACACACACAAAGACAGAGAGAGACACACGCATAGAGAGAGACAGAGAGAATCACACACATATAGAGAGAGACATGCATATAGAGAGACAGAGACACACATAAAGAGAGAGAGAGACAGAGACACACATAGAAAGAGAGACACACACACATACAGAGAGAGACAGAGAACACATAGAAACACAAATACATGTACAGAGACGGACACATAGACAGAGAGACAGAGACACATAGGTAGAGACAGAGACAAACATAGAGAGACAGACACACACACATAGAGAATGAGAGAAAAAGAGACAGAGACACACATAGAGAGAAACAGAGACACATAGACAGAGACACACACATAGACAGACAGGGACAGAGACACATAGAGACAGAAACACACATAGACAGAGACACACATAGGGAGACAGAGACATACAAAGAGAGAGAGAGAGAGACACACACACACGCATAGAGAGACAGAGACACACAATGAGAGAGACAGAGACACACATAGAGAGAACACACACAAAGACAGAGACACACATAGACACACAGACACAGACAGAGAAACAGAGAGAGAGAGAGACACACCCACATAGAGAAAGACACGCACATAGAGAGAGAGACAGACACACATAGGGAGAGAGAGATGGACAAACAGACAGACAAACACACAGAGACAGAGACACACATAGAGAGAGATGCACGCACGTACACACACACACACACACACACACACACACACACACACACACACACACACACACACACAACATTCACACACATACAGAGAGACTGAGACACACATAGGGAGATGGAGAGAGACATAGACACATACAAAGAGAGAGAGAGAGACAATGACACACACATAGAGGCAGAGACACACAAGGAGAGCCACAGAAAGATGGACATGCACATATAGAGAGACACATAGAGCGAGACAGACACACATAGAACGAGACAAACACAGTCAGAGACACACATAGACAGAGAAACAGAGACACACACATAGAAAGAGACAGAGACACACATAGAGAGAGAAACGGAGACACATAGAGAGACAGTGAGTCATAGAGAGACAGAGACGCACACATAACAAGAGAGAGACAAAGACACACATAGAGCGACAGAGACAGAGACCTATATAAAGAGAGACACAGGGACACACATATATAAACTACGCACAAAAAGTTAAGGATCACTATGAGAAAACAGGTGCGTAATAAACTCAGTTCGCTACTGTTATTTATTTCTCAGTCCAGCCAAATTGTTATGAATTCTTGTTCAGCTGTAAGTGGGCGATGTTGTGTTAGTGCGAAAATTGCACGGGATTCTCTACTACTGAGCTTGGCCGCAAACGGAAAAGCGGAAACTTGCGAAAAAGGACCTTGTTTTGACCGTTCTGCCTGAACACATTGCACAAGCCAGATGGAAAAACCATTATGCACGTGCAAGCACTGCTGTTTATGTGTGAGATGCTGTCTCTTGCTTGGCTTTATAAGAAGACATTCCACCAGTAGTAGGCCTGATCTGACAATGCCTCCACGACGAAAAGTGAGCGAGTTTGAGAGGGGACGAGCTGTTGCATGGTTCCAAGATGGTGTTCCCAAGCGAGAAGTGGCCAGTCGACTTCAGGTGTCCATCTCGGTCATTGTCAGACTGATTCAACGCTTCACAGCCACTGGGAGGGTTCATGAAAGACGCAGATCTGGTCGACCGAAGAAGACAAACCCACGTGAAGATCGTCTCATTGAACGACAAACCCTGCAGACAAGAACAGCCTCTTCCAGCATCATTCGAAGGCAGCTGAGGGTGGCTACTAACATCAACATCAGCCAGCAGACCATACGGACCCGCCTTCATGGGTTTAACCTCCGTTCTCGTCGCCCAGCTGTACGGCCACGCTTAACTCCAGCCCATAGGGCAGCACGCCGCGCCTTCTGCAGACGTCACGTGAGGTGGACACGTCAGCAATGGTCCCAGGTCCTGTTCAGTGATGAATCACGCTTCACCATGAACCACAACGACGGCCGACTGAGGGTCTGGAGGCGCCCAGGGCAATGCTTTATTGACACCACTGTCCAAGAAAAGGTGGCCTTTGGTGGAGGTTCTGTAATGGTCTGGGGGGCCTTCAGCCTTCACCACAGAACACCCTTGTATCATGTACAGGGTAACCTGACTGGCCTCCAATACCGGGATGAGATCCTTCGACCGCTGGCTGTGCCTACACTGCAGCAGATGGGACCGACGGCTGTCTACCAGGATGACAACGCTCGCCCCCACAGGGCAAGGGTGGTCAACGACTTCCTGCAGCAGTCTGGAGTCAACAGAATGGAGTGGCCAGCATGCAGTCCCGATCTCAACCCGATTGAGAACCTCTGGGATGAGCTGGATCGCAAAGTGAGGAGCAACCACACCCCTCCCAGGGATGCCCAACACCTCTACCAGATGCTGCAGGCTGAGTGGCAGGCGCTTCCACAGAGGATCTTCACCAACCTGGTCAACTCGAGGAGGACTCGCTGCGTCGAGTGCCAGAACAGCCATGGCGGTTACACGCATTACTGAACTTTTGGGAGCATCAGAATGCCCTGTCTTGTGATTTCAATGACTTTGGGAAATCAAATTTCGATACGTACCCACTTTGATCAAATGTACACACCAAACGATTGCTCGAAATTGAAGGCAATTGTGTATCGTTATCACTAAAGCATGGAATTAAATGTTTGCCAAACTTCAACGCATTGGCTTTCTTATTTTGAAAGTTATGAATTTTTGTGCAAGTGATCCTTAACTTTTTGTGCGTAGCTTATATAGAGAGAGAGACAGAGACAGACGTAGAGAGAAACAGAGACACACATAGAGATAGAGACAGATACACATAGAGAGACTGGGGCATATGCATAGCGAGAGAGAAAATGAGACGCATAGAGAGACAGAGACACAATATAGAGAGACAGAAACAAAAATAGAGACAGAGACACACAGAGACAGACACATTGAGAGACAGACACACACACATAGAGAGAGGGAGACAAAGAGAGATACACACACAGAGACACACACACATAGAGTGGGAGACAGAGAGAGACAAACACACTCTCTGTCTCTCTTTGTCTCCCTCTGTCTCTCTCTCCCCCTCTCTGTCTCTCTGTCTCTATCTCTGTCTCTGTCTGTCTGTCTGTCTCTCTCTCTCTCTCTCTCTCTCTCTCTCTCTCTCTCTCTCTCTCTCTCTCTCTCTCTCTCTCTCGCTCTGTTTCAGGTTCGACGCGTCGCAGGTTCGACACGTCCAAGGTTCGTTACATCCCAGGTTTTAGGGCCAAAAAGTGGATACACAATGTAACACGAAAAGCAGTATAAATCCTGTTTGCGTGTACGTCTGTGTGTGTGTGTGTGTGTGTGGGTGTGTGTTTGTGCGCGTGTGCATGTGTGTATGTGTTGTGCGGGTGTGTGTATGTGTGTGTGTGTGTGTGTGTGCGGTCGCGTCCGCCCGTGTGTGTGTGATTGTTCGCACGTGTGTGTGTTTATGCGTTGCGCGCGTGTGCGGTGTGTCTATGTGTGTGTGAGCGCACGCGTACGTGTGTGTGTGTGTGTGTGTGTGTGTGTGTGTGTGTGTGTGTGTGTGTGTGTGTGTGTGGTTGTGAGCGCGCGTGTGTGCATGTGTGTATGTGTTGTGTGTGTATGTGCGTGTGCGCACGCATGCGCGTGTGTGTGTTTTTGGCCACGTGTCCGCGTGTATGTGTTGCGCGCGTGTGTGTATGTGTGTGTGTGAGCGCTCTTGCGCGCGTTTGTGTGTGTGTGTGAGCGCTCTCGCGCGCGTTTGTGTGTGTGTGTGCGTGTGGTTGTGCGCGTGCGTGTTTGCATGTGTGTTTGTGTTGTGCGGGTGTGTGTATGTGTGTGTGTGTGCGCGCGAGCATATGTGTGTGATTGTGCACGCGTGTGTGTGTATTTGTTGCGCGCGTGCGCGTGTATGTATGTGTGTGTGTGAGGGCGCCGGCGCTTGTGTGTGTTTGTGTGGTTGTGCGCGCACGCGTGTCTGCATGTGTGTATGTGTTGTTCGGGTGTGTGTATGTTGATTGTGCGCGTGTATGTGTGTATGTGTTGCAAGCGTGCATGTGTGTGTACGTGTGTATGTGAGCGCGCGCATGTGTGTGTGTGTGCGTGCGTGCGAGCGCGTGCGTGGTTGGCATCGGTTCTCGTTTGTATACAGAGATCCCCCTGGAAGGTGGGGGGCGAGAAAGAGGGAGAGATAGAGAGACAGAGACAGACAGACAGACAGAGAGACAGAGACAGAGAGAGAGACGGAGACAGTGAGAGAGAGAGAGAAGAGAGAGACAGAGAAAGACAGAGAGACAGAGAAAGAGAGAGAAAGACAGAGAGACAGAGAGGAGACAGAGAGAGATAGACAGAGACAGAGACAGAGAGAGAGACACACACACACAAGAGAGAGAGAGACACAGAGAGAGAGAGAGAGAAACAGAGAGACACACAGATACAGAGAGAGATAGAGAGACAGACAGACAGAGAGACAGAAAGAAAGAGACAGACAGACAGACAGACAGACAGACAGAGAGAAAGACAGAAAGAGAAAGACAGAGAGACAGAAAGAGAGAGACAGAGAGAAAGACAGACAGACAGAGAGAGATAGAGAGACAGAGAGAGACAGAGAGAGACAGAAAGAGAGAGAGAGAGATAAAGAGAGAGAGACAGACAGACAGACGGACAGATACAGAGAGAGACAGACATAGAGAGAGAGAGAGAAAGAGAGACAGAGAGACAGAGACAGACACAGCGAGACAGAGAGAGAGAGAGAGACAAAGAGACAGAGCGAAAGATAGATAGATATAGACACAGAGAGAGACAGAGAAACAGAGAGAGAGAGACAGAGATTCAGAGAGAAAGAGAGATAGAGACACAGAGAGAGAGAGACATAGAGACAGAGACAGAGAGAGACAGATAGACAAAGACAGAGAGTCAGAATGAGAGAGAGACACACACAGAGACACAGAGACAGAGAGAGAGATACTGAGAGAGACAGACAGACAGACAGACAGAGAGGCAGAATGAGAGAGAGATAGAGAGGGAGACAGAGGGACAGAGAGAGCAAGATAGATGGAGAGAGACAGAGAGACACAGAGAGAGAGATACAGACAGAGACAGAGACAGAGAGACAGACAGAGAGAGACAGACGGAGAGAGGCAGAGAAAGAGACAGACAGAGAGAAATAGAGAGACAGAGACAGACAGAGAGACAGAGACAGCGAGACAGAGACTCACAGAGAGAGACAGAGAACAGAGAGAGACAGACAGACAGAGAGACAGAGACAGACAGAGGGAGACAGAGAGACAGAGACAGAGAGACACAGGGAGTGAGATAGAGAGACACACAGAGTGACACAGAGACACAAAGAGACAGGGGAGGACACACACACACAGAGAGTGAGACATACAGACAGAGAGAGAAAGAGAGACAGAGACAGACAGACAGACAGATAGAGACAAACAGAGAGAGCAAGATAGATGGAGAGAGACTTAGAGACACAGAGAGAGACACACACAGAGAGAATGAGAGATAGAGACAGACAGACAGAAAGAGACACAGAGAGAGAGAAACAGATAGAGACACAGAGAGAGACAGACAGAGAGACAGAGGGAGAGAGATAGAGAGAGACACAGAGACGCATAGAGACGGAGAAAGACACACACACACAGAGTGAGACATAAAGACACAGAGAGACAGAGAGAGAGACGAGAGACAGACAGACAAGAGAGACAGATAGACAGACAGAGAGAGCAAGATAGATAGAGACTTAGAGACAGACAGAGAGACACACACACAGAATGAGATATAGACAGACAGACAGAGACAGAGAGATAGAGGGAGACACAGAGAGAGACAGATAGAGATGAGAGACAACGAGACAGAGAAAGAGACAGAAAGACAGAGAGAGAGAGAAAGACAGACACAAAGACACACAGAGAGATACAAAGAGATAGAGAGAACAGAGAGAGAGACAGACAGAGACCAGAGAGAAAGAGAGAGACAGACAGACAGAGACAGACAGTCAGAGAGAGACAGAGAGAGAGAGACAGAGAGAAATAGAGACAGACAGCGAGACAGAGAAAGAGAGACAGAGACTCACAGAGAGAGAGAGAGAGACAGAGAACAGACAGATAGACAGACAGACAGAGAGACAGACAGAGAGACAGACAGAGAAACAGAGACAAAGATACACAGAGAGAGACACAGAGAGACACAGAGACACACAGAGACAGACAGAGAGAGAGAGAGAGACATACAGACAGAGAGACAACAGAGAGACAGAGAGACAGAGAGAGAAAAACAGAGAGAGCAAAATAGATGGAGACAGACTTAGAGACAGAAAGAGAGAGACACACACAGAGAATGAGAGATAGAGACAGACAGAGAGAGACAGAGAGAGACAGAGAGACAGATATAGACAGAGACAGAGAGAGA
>JAPXFY010000019.1:28576033-28578533 GCA_030674185.1 Monoplex corrugatus
CACACATAGAGGAGGACGTAGGAAAAAAAAAAAATACCGGTCCTGACGTCACCATTCCACCTCGACAAGAACAGCCATCACCCCCAGCACCGGACTAAACCTAACATCAAGAGTCTAATTTCAATTCCATTGGTTTCACCTCCGAACCCAACAATTGTGAACAACCTGCACATCGTTTTGTTTAATGCTAGGTCTGTTGGGACTCCCAGTAAAAGAGCGGAGATCTCAACATTCATCACAGACAACAATATCGACATTCTTTTCATCACAGAAACCTGGCTAAAGCAACATGGCGACGAGGCTAAATGCTGTGATCTCACGCCTGTGGACTACACACTCGATTCATTTCCACGGCCATCTCGAGCAGGGGGGCTGGCTTTTGTCTATAAGAACTCTCTCTCACATTATTCAACTACCACGGCAACTCTACCCTTCCACCACTCATCTTTTGAAGCAGCACGTTTCACCCTGAATCTACCATCCTGTTGTATACATTTTGTGTGTGTATACAGACCTCCACCCAGTCGGAAAAACAAACTTACTGATGCAATGTTCTTAAATGACTTTCCACAGTTGTTAGATTTTTGTAACAATCTCACTGGTGCTATTGTAATTCTGGGTGATATTAATGTACATTTTGATTCATCTGATAATTGTACTACTAGACTAAAAAGCATGTTGGACATGTTTAATCTCTCTCAATCAGTCCATGAGCCCACACACGAACGTGGTCACATTCTTGACTGGGTCATTTATCGACCTACTGACAACATAATAGACTCAACCAGTGTTACGCAATCCTTGGCGTCTGACCATTTCTGTGTAGTTAGTAGTCTATGTCTCCCCGTCCCATCCAACCCAGCAGTACGCAGACGGTCCCGTAATATACGTAAGATTGACAGATCTGCCTTTCAAGCAGATCTACACATGTCTATTTCTCCACATTCATGTCCAACTATTGATTCACTCAACAACACACTGTTAAGTCTACTAGATAAACACGCGCCTCTCCGTGATCACACAGTGCGCCGTGACAAACTAGAGCCTTGGTATCCACTTGTCAGCACTGAACTGCAAGCGGCAAAAACACACAAACGCAAAGCTGAGAGAGCATGGCTAAAAAATCCAATCACAATAACAAAATCCATTTTCAACTCAGCAAAAAGACAAGTCACTAACATAGTGTTAAAAGCCAAATCAGACTTCTATCACAACGAGATTGCCAACGCAAAGTCATCTAGGCATCTTTTCTCAGTTTGTAACAAACTACTGGGCCGTGATGGAGGCTCTCCATTACCAACAACCCTGCCTCCTACCAAACTCCCACATATTTTCAATGACTTTTTTGTTAAAAAAATAAAAACTATTCGTGATGATCTGGATCAAGCCTCATCTGTAGCAACACCATATGATTACCCTGACCAGATCACTACCTCCAGATTCACAGCATTTGAACCAATAAATGAGTCAGAATTGAAGAACATCATTTTGAAATCAAAACCCACTTCTTGTGCACTTGACCCTCTCCCCACACCATTATTTTGCGAGTTTTTGGATGATTTACTTCCAACTCTAACTAGCATTATCAACACTTCCTTGATCTCTGGGTCTTTTCCATCAGCCTTCAAAAGGTCTGTTGTCAAACCCCTTCTAAAGAAAGCCACACTTGACCCCAACACGCTAAAAAATTATCGCCCAGTTTCAAATCTCTCATTCTTGTCAAAAGTCATGGAAAAGATTGTACTTAAACAGCTTCTCGCTTATCTAAATGAACATAAACTCATCAGTCCATCTCAGTCGGCATATCGACCCCATCACAGCACTGAAACTGCTCTTCTTAAAGTGACAAATGATATACTTCTTAGCCTTGACTCTCGAAACGTTTCTGTCTTGACACTGCTAGATCTCTCAGCTGCTTTTGATACCATTGACCATCATGTCCTCCTAAAGAGACTCCAGTTTGCTTTTGGCATCTCTGGTACAGTGCTAAAATGGTTCACATCCTATCTGTCTCACCGAACACAATCTGTTTCCATCAAAGACTGCTGTTCTGGATACAAAGATTTAACTTGTGGTGTTCCACAAGGATCTGTGCTTGGACCTGTTCTTTTCATCCTCTATACAAAACCTCTTGCAGACCTGATTAAGTCTCACTCAATCAATTCCCAATCATTTGCCGACAACACTCAGCTGTATGTCTCTGCTCCTCCAACCAACATGTCACCATCAGTATCTTCCTTAGAAAAATGTATTCTTGACATCAAATCCTGGATGCTTCAAAATAAACTCAAACTCAATGATGACAAAACTGAAGCATTATTTCTTCATTCATCATCAAAACATCCTTCTCATCAGCAGCCTAAGTCCATATCAGTTTGTGGCAATGATGTCACCTTTTCTCCATCTGCTCGTAATCTTGGCTTTCAAATGACAGAGAACATGAGTGTCGACTTACACATTAAACATGTGTGCCGTTCAGCCTATCTTGAACTACGTCGCA
>JAPXFY010000019.1:28583533-28598533 GCA_030674185.1 Monoplex corrugatus
CTCGTCTCTCTGTCTCTGTCTCTCTGTGTGTCTCTATCTGTCTGTCTCTCTGTCTCTCTGTCCGTCCTCTCTCTCTCTCTCTGTCTCATCTCTCATTCTGTGTGTATGTGTGTCTCTCTGTGTCTCTAGTCTCTCTCATCTATCTGCTCTCTCTGTCTGTCTCTATCTGTCTCTCTCTGTCTCTGTCTCTGGTGTGTGTCGTGTGTTGTGTGTGTGTGTGTGCTGTGTGTGTGTGTGTGTGTGTGTGTGTGTGTGTCTCTCTTTCTCTCTCTGTCTCTGTTGTATGTCTCCTCTTGTGTGTGTGTCTCTCTCTCTGTCTCCATTGTCTCTCTGTGTCTCTCTCTATCTCTCCTCTGTCCATCTGTCTCTGTTTCTCTGTCTCTCTGTCTGTTCTCTCTGTCCCTCTCTCTCTTTCTCTTCTCTCTCTCTGTCTGTCTGCCATGTCCTCTGTCTTTTCTCTCTTCTCTCTCTCTCTCTCTCTCTCTTCTCTCTTATCTATCTCTCATCTCTCTGTCTTGCTCTCGTCTCTATCACTCTTTCTGCTCTCTCTCTCTCTGTTCTCTCTGTCTCTGTCTCTCTGTCTCTCGTCTCTGTCTCTGTGTCTATCTGTGTCACCCATGTGTCTCTCTCTCTCTGTCTATATCTATGTCTCTCTGTCTCTCTTTTCTCTCTCTCCTTCTGTCTCTCATTGTCTCTCTCTCTCATCACTGTCTCTCTCTCTGTCTCTCTCTGTCGGTGTGTGTGTCCTCTCTTCTCTCTCTGTCTCTGTCTCTCCTGTTGCTCCTCACTGTCTTTCTCTGTCTCCTCTGTCTGTTACTCGTGCATCTGTCTTTCTTCTACTTCTTCCTCTGTCTCGTCTCTCTATCTCTGTCTCTCGCTCTCTCTCTAGTCTCTTCTGTCCTCACTGTCTCTGTCTTGTACTGTCTCTCTCTGTCTCTCTCTCACTGTCTCTCTCTCTGTGTCTATCTCTGTCTATCTCTGTCTTTCTCTCTCTCTCTCTCTCTCTCTATCTCTATCTCTCTCTGTCTCTCTCTCTCTCTCTCTGTCTCTCTCTCTTTGTCTCTCTCTTTGTCACCCCCAGCACCGGACTAAACCTAACATCAAGAGTCTAATTTCAATTCCATTGGTTTCACCTCCGAACCCAACAATTGTGAACAACCTGCACATCGCTTTGTTTAATGCTAGGTCTGTTGGGACTCCCAGTAAAAGAGCGGAGATCTCAACATTCATCACAGACAACAATATCGACATTCTTTTCATCACAGAAACCTGGCTAAAGCAACATGGCGACGAGGCTAAATGCTGTGATCTCACGCCTGTGGACTACACACTCGATTCATTTCCACGGCCATCTCGAGCAGGGGGGCTGGCTTTTGTCTATAAGAACTCTCTCTCACATTATTCAACTACCACGGCAACTCTACCCTTCCACCACTCATCTTTTGAAGCAGCACGTTTCACCCTGAATCTACCATCCTGTTGTATACATTTTGTGTGTGTATACAGACCTCCACCCAGTCGGAAAAACAAACTTACTGATGCAATGTTCTTAAATGACTTTCCACAGTTGTTAGATTTTTGTAACAATCTCACTGGTGCTATTGTAATTCTGGGTGATATTAATGTACATTTTGATTCATCTGATAATTGTACTACTAGACTAAAAAGCATGTTGGACATGTTTAATCTCTCTCAATCAGTCCATGAGCCCACACACGAACGTGGTCACATTCTTGACTGGGTCATTTATCGACCTACTGACAACATAATAGACTCAACCAGTGTTACGCAATCCTTGGCGTCTGACCATTTCTGTGTAGTTAGTAGTCTATGTCTCCCCGTCCCATCCAACCCAGCAGTACGCAGACGGTCCCGTAATATACGTAAGATTGACAGATCTGCCTTTCAAGCAGATCTACACATGTCTATTTCTCCACATTCATGTCCAACTATTGATTCACTCAACAACACACTGTTAAGTCTACTAGATAAACACGCGCCTCTCCGTGATCACACAGTGCGCCGTGACAAACTAGAGCCTTGGTATCCACTTGTCAGCACTGAACTGCAAGCGGCAAAAACACACAAACGCAAAGCTGAGAGAGCATGGCTAAAAAATCCAATCACAATAACAAAATCCATTTTCAACTCAGCAAAAAGACAAGTCACTAACATAGTGTTAAAAGCCAAATCAGACTTCTATCACAACGAGATTGCCAACGCAAAGTCATCTAGGCATCTTTTCTCAGTTTGTAACAAACTACTGGGCCGTGATGGAGGCTCTCCATTACCAACAACCCTGCCTCCTACCAAACTCCCACATATTTTCAATGACTTTTTTGTTAAAAAAATAAAAACTATTCGTGATGATCTGGATCAAGCCTCATCTGTAGCAACACCATATGATTACCCTGACCAGATCACTACCTCCAGATTCACAGCATTTGAACCAATAAATGAGTCAGAATTGAAGAACATCATTTTGAAATCAAAACCCACTTCTTGTGCACTTGACCCTCTCCCCCACACCATTATTTTGCGAGTTTTTGGATGATTTACTTCCAACTCTAACTAGCATTATCAACACTTCCTTGATCTCTGGGTCTTTTCCATCAGCCTTCAAAAGATCTGTTGTCAAACCCCTTCTAAAGAAAGCCACACTTGACCCCAACACGCTAAAAAATTATCGCCCAGTTTCAAATCTCTCATTCTTGTCAAAAGTCATGGAAAAGATCGTACTTAAACAGCTTCTCGCTTATCTAAATGAACATAAACTCATCAGTCCATCTCAGTCGGCATATCGACCCCATCACAGCACTGAAACTGCTCTTCTTAAAGTGACAAATGATATACTTCTTAGCCTTGACTCTCGAAACGTTTCTGTCTTGACACTGCTAGATCTCTCAGCTGCTTTTGATACCATTGACCATCATGTCCTCCTAAAGAGACTCCAGTTTGCTTTTGGCATCTCTGGTACAGTGCTAAAATGGTTCACATCCTATCTGTCTCACCGAACACAATCTGTTTCCATCAAAGACTGCTGTTCTGGATACAAAGATTTAACTTGTGGTGTTCCACAAGGATCTGTGCTTGGACCTGTTCTTTTCATCCTCTATACAAAACCTCTTGCAGACCTGATTAAGTCTCACTCAATCAATTCCCAATCATTTGCCGACGACACTCAGCTGTATGTCTCTGCTCCTCCAACCAACATGTCACCATCAGTATCTTCCTTAGAAAAATGTATTCTTGACATCAAATCCTGGATGCTTCAAAATAAACTCAAACTCAATGATGACAAAACTGAAGCATTATTTCTTCATTCATCATCAAAACATCCTTCTCATCAGCAGCCTAAGTCCATATCAGTTTGTGGCAATGATGTCACCTTTTCTCCATCTGCTCGTAATCTTGGCTTTCAAATGACAGAGAACATGAGTGTCGACTTACACATTAAACATGTGTGCCGTTCAGCCTATCTTGAACTACGTCGCATTAGTTCAATTCGTCATCTCACCTCAGCTAATACCAAAAAAACTCTGGTATCTGCCCTTGTCTTGTCAAAATTAGATTACTGTAATTCAATTCTATCAGGCTGCTCCAAACATTATCTTGATAAGCTTCAGAAAGTTCAGAATTCTGCTGCAAGAATGGTACTGAAGGCATCCAAATATGATCATGTACAACCTCTCCTCAAAAATCTGCATTGGCTTCCTATCCAAGCAAGGATTGATTACAAACTTTCAACTCTCTGCCATTCCTTTTTCTCTGGAACTGCACCTCTCTACCTCTCAAACCTTCTCTCTGTATACACACCATCACGTCAACTTCGTTCCTCTTCTGATTCAAAAATACTTAACGTTCCTCATGTCAGAACTGCTACCTTTGGACAACGTTCTTTCTCCTTTGCAGCCCCCAAAACATGGAATTCCCTTCCACGTGAAATTAGAGAAATCTCATCAACTCCGTCTTTCAAAAAAGCTCTGAAAACTCACCTTTTCAAGAAATACTATAACCTTTAAATTCTTCTGGCCTACCCTTTAATGTCTAGCTTATTTGGCTGTCTCGTGTGCTGCTTCGTGTTGTTTATTAAGTGACATGTTATTTAGTAATGATTGTATAATTAATCTCTTGTGTATGTATATCTGTGTTCAGGTTTGTATGTGTGTATGTGAGTGAGTGAGTGATTGAATCAGTGCGTGTGTATGTGTGTCTGTGTCTATGCGCGCGCGCGCGCGCGCGTGTGTGTGTGTGTGTGTGTGTGTGTTGTATGTATGTGTGTGTGTGATCCTTTATCCTTAACTTAATGTTGCTTAGGTTTTTTATAACAAGTTACCAATGTGTTATCTATCACTATTTTTAATTTTGACTTGATTTGTACATCACTGTTGCTTGTCTATCATGGATTGCTGCTTAAGATAACGTCTGTTAAGTGCACAGAGCTCTGGCATCTTGTTGGAGGAGTGCGCTATACAAATGCTTCATTATTATTATTATTATTATCTCTCTTGCTCTCTCTGTCTGTCTCTCTCTTTCTGTCTCTATGTCTCTAACTCTCTCTCTCTCTCTGTCTCTCTGTCTCTCTCTCTGTCTTTCTGTCTCTCTCTCACGCACGTGTGTGTGTGTGTGTGTGTGTGTGTGTGTGTGTGTGTGGTGTCTCTCTCTCTCTCTCTCTCTCTTCTCTTTATCTCTCTGTCTCTGTCTCTTTATGTCTCTGTGTCTCTTTCTCTCTCTCTTTTTATCTCTCTGTCTCTCTCTTTATGTCTCTCTGTCTTTCTTTCTCTCTGTCTGTGTGTGTGTGTGTGTCTCTCTCTCTCTCTGAATCTCTGTCTCTCTATCTCTCTGTCTCTGTCTCTGTGTGTGTCTCTCTCTTTCTCTCTTTCTGTTTCTCTCTCTGTCTCTCTCTCTCTGTCTCTCTGTCTCTATCTCTCTCTGTCTCTCTCTCTCTCTCTGTCTCTCTCCATCTCTCTTGCTCTCTCTGTCTGTCTGTCTGTCTCTGTCTGTCCGTCTCTCCCTCTCTGTCTTTCTCTGTCTCTCACTGTCTCTCTCTCATTCTGTCTCTCTGTCTGTCTCTCTCTCTGTCTGTGTGTGTGTGTGTGTGTCCTCTCTCTGTCTCTCTGTCTTTGTCTCTCTGTGTCTGTCTCTATGTATCTTTCTCTCTGTCTCTCTGTCTCTATCTCTCTTTCTCTCTGAATCTCTGTCTCACTCGCTCTGTCTCTCTCTCTCTCTCTCTCTCTCTTCTCTCTCTTCTCTCTGTCTCTCTCTGTATTTCTGTCTCTCTTTGTCTCTCTGTCTCTGTTTCTCTCTCTCTGTCTCTGTCTTTGTCTCCCTGTCTCTATCTCTCAGTCTTACTGTCTTCTCTCCTCCTCTGTTCCTCTCTCTCTCTTTCTATCTGTCTGTCTGTCTCCGTCTCTCTCTCTCTCTCTCTCTGTCTCTCTGTCTTTCTCTCTCTGGCTCTCTCTCACTGTCTCTCTGTCTCTGTCTCTCTGTCTCTCTGTTGCTCTGTCTTTATCTCTCTGTCTCTCTCTCTTTTTCTGTCTCTCTCTGTCTAATATCTAATATTCTCTCTCTTTCTCTCTGTTTTTCTATCTCTATCTCTCTGTCTCTCTGTCTGTCTCTCTCTCTCTGTCCCTCTATCTCTCTCTCTTTTTATCTAACTGTCTGTCTCTCTGCCTCTCTGTCTTTCTCTCTCTGTCTCTCTTTCTCTTTCTGTCTCTCTGTCTCTGTCTCTCTCTCTCAGTATCTATCTCTCTGTCTCTCTCTCTCTCTCTTTGTCTCTCTCTGTCTCTCTGTCTCTCTGTCTCATTCTGTGTGTGTGTGTCTCTCTCTGTCTCTAAGTCTCTCTCCATCTATCTTGCTCTCTCTGTCTGTCTGTCTCTATCTGTCTCTCTCTGTCTGTCTGTCTCTGTCTCTCTGTCTCCCTCTCTCTCTGTGTCTTTATGTGTCACTCTGTGTGTGTGTGTCTCTCTCTCCGTCTCTGTGTCTCTCTCTATCTCTCTCCCTCTGTCTCTCTGTCTCTCTCTATCTCTCTATCTGTCTCTCTGTCTCTGTCTCTCTCTGTCTCTGTGTCCATCTCTTCTCTCTCTCTCTCTCTCTCTCTCTCTCTCTCTCTATCTCTCATTCTCTGTGTGTGTGTCTCTCTCTGTGTCTCTCTCCATCTATCTTGCTCTCTCTGTCTGTGTCTATCTGTCTCTCTCTCTCTCTCTCTGTCTCTCTCTGTCTCTCTTTCTCTCTCTCTCTCTCTGTCTGTATGTCTCACTCTGTGTGTGTGTCTCTCTCTGTCTCTATGTGTCGCTCTGTGTCTCTCGCTATCTCTCTCCCTCTGTCTCTCTGTCTCTCTCTGTCTGTCTGTTTCTCTCTGTACCCCCTCTCTGTTTTTCTCTTTATATCTCTCTGTCTGTCTCCCTCTGTCACTCTGTCTTTCTCTATCTCTCTGTCTGTCTCTCTATCTCTCTGTCATTGTCTGTCTCTATCACTCTTTCTGCCTCTCTCTCTCTCTGTTTCTCTCTGTCTCTGTCTCTCTGTCTGTCTCTGTCTCTCTCTGTCTCTGTGTCTGTCTGTGTCACCCTGTGTCTCTCTGTCTGTCTGTCTCCTCTCTGTGTCTCTCTGTCTCTCTCTCTGTCTATCTCTCTCTGTCTCTCGCTGTCTCTCCCTGTGTGTGTGTGTCTCTCTCTGTCTCTGTCTCTGTCTGTCTCTCTCTCTGTTTCTCTCTCTATCTCTATCTCTCTCTGTTTCTCTCTGTTCCTCTCTCTCTTTTTGTCTCTCTCTCTGTGACTATCTCTCTCTCTCTGTGTCTCATCTCTGTCTGTCTGTCTCGCTTTCTGTCTCTGTCTTTCCCTCTCCTTCTCTCTCTCTGTCTATCTGTCTCTACGTCTCTCTCCCTGTCTCTCTGTCTCTATCTCTCTTTCTCTCTGAATCTCTGTCTCGCTCTCTCTCTCTGTCTCTCTCTGTCTCTCTGTCTCTCTTTCTCTCTCTGTGTCTCTCTGTCTCATCTCTCTCTGTCTCTCTCTTTCTGTCTCTCTCTGTCTGTCTCTGTACCTCTCTGTCTCTTTCTGTCTCTCTCTGTGTTTCTGTCTG
Organism: Monoplex corrugatus; assembly: GCA_030674185.1. NCBI lineage: Eukaryota > Metazoa > Mollusca > Gastropoda > Littorinimorpha > Ranellidae > Monoplex > Monoplex corrugatus. Next base: position 28,590,611 of record JAPXFY010000019.1, read on the forward strand.
TGTGTGTGTGTGTGGTGTGTGTGTGTGTGTGTGTGTGTGTGTGTGTGTGTGTGTGTGTGTGTGTGTCTCTCTCTCTCTCTGTATGTCTCTGTCTCTGTGTCTCTCTGTGACTCTCTGTACCTCTCTCTATCTCTGTCTCTCTCTGTCTCTCTGTCTCTGTCTCTCTTTCTATGTCTCTCTCTGTCTGTCTCTCTCTGTCTCTCTCTCTGTCCTCTGTTTTTCTCAGTCTCTCTCTGCCTATCTGTCTCTGTTTGCCTCTCTCTGTACCTCTCTTCTCTTTCTGTCTCCTGTGTCTCTCTGTCTTTCTCTCTGTCTCTCTCTGTCTCTGTGACTGTCTCTCTCTCTGTCTCCTCTCTCTCTCTCTCTCTCTCTCACTCTCTCTGCCTTTCCGTCACTTTATCTCTGTCCCTCTCTATCTGTGTTCTCTCCGTCTCTCTGTCTCTCTCTGTCTCTCTTACTCTCTCTGTCTCTCTCTGTTTCTGTCTCTCTGTACCTCTCTGTCTCTTTCTCTCTCTCTCTGTGTCTGTTTCTGTCTCTCTGTCTCTCTCTCTGTTTATCTATCTCTGTGTCTCTCTGTCTGTTTCTGTCTCTCTCTGTCTCTCTCTCTGTCTCTCTCTCTGTCTCTCTCTCTCTGTCTCTCACTCTCTCTGCCTCTCTGTCTCTTTATCTCTGTCCTTCTCTATCTGTGTCTCTGTCTCTCTCGCTCTCTGTCTCCCTGTCTCTCTATTTCTCTCTCTGTCTCTCTTTCTGTCTCTTTCTGTCTCTCTCTCTCTCTCTGACTCTCAGTCTCTCTCTGTCTCTCTTACTCTCTCTCCCTTTCTGTCTCTCTGTACCTTTCTGTCTCTCTCTCTCTGTCTGTCTGTTTTCGTCTCTCTGTCTCTCTCTCTCTCTGTGTCCTCTCTGTCTCTGTCTCTCTATCTCTGTGTCTCTCTGTCTTTCTCTCTGTCTCTCTCTCTGTCTCTCTCTCTGTCTCTGTCTCTCTCTCTCTGTCTCTGTCTCTCTCTGTCTCTGTCTCTCTGTCTCTCTCTGTCTCATGTCTCTCTCTGTTGCTCTCTCACTGTCTCTCTCTGTCTCTCTGTTTATCTCTGTCTCTCTGTCTTTCTCTCTGTCTCTCTCTCTGTCTCTGTCTCTGTCTCTGTCTCTCTATCTCTGTGTCTCTCTGTCTTTCTCTCTGTCTCTCTCTCTCTGTCTCTCGGTCTCTCTCTCTGTCTCTGTCTCTCTCTGTCTCTCACTGTCTCTGTCTCTCTCTCTCTCTCTGTCTATCTCTGTCCTCTGCCTCTCTCCTTTGTTTCTCTCTCTCTCTGTCTATCTCTCACTGTCTCTGTCTGTCTCATCTCTGTCTGACTGTTCTTTATGTCTCACTCTGTGTGTGTGTCTGTGTGTGTGTGTGTGTGTGTGTGTGGTGTGTGTGGTGTGTGGTGTGTGTGTGTGGTGCTCTCTCTTTCTCTCTCTCTGTCTCTGTTTGTATGTCTCACTCTGTGTGTGTGTGTCTCTCTCTCTGTCTCCATGTGTCTCTCTGTGTCTCTCTCTCTATCTCTCCTCTGTCTCTGTTCTCTGTCTCTCTGTCTGTTTCTCTCTGTACCCTCTCTCTCTTCTCTCTCTCTCTCCGTCTCTATGTTTCTCATGTCTCTCTCTATCTGTCTCCCTCTGTCTCTGTCTCTCTGTCTCTGTCTCTCTCTGTGTGTCTCTATCTGTCTGTCTCCTCTCTGTCTCTCTGTCCGTCTCTCTCTCTCTCTCTGTCTCTATCTCTCATTCTGTTGTGTGTGTGTCTCTCTGTGTCTCTAAGTCTCTCTCCATCTATCTTGCTCTCTCTGTCTGTCTCTATCTGTCTCTCTCTGTCTCTGTCTCTGTGTGTGGTGTGTGTGTGTGTGTGTGTGTGTGTGTGTGTGTGTGTGTGTGTGTGTGTGTGTGTCTCTCTTTCTCTCTCTCTGTCTCTGTTTGTATGTCTCACTCTGTGTGTGTGTGTCTCTCTCTCTCTGTCTCCATGTGTCTCTCTGTGTCTCTCTCTCTATCTCTCCCTCTGTCTCTGTGTTCTCTGTCTCTCTGTCTGTTTCTCTCTGTACCCCTCTCTCTCTTTCTCTTTCTCTCTCTCTGTCTGTCTGTCTCTCTCATTGTCACTCTGTCTCTCTCTCTCTCTCTCTCTCTCTCTCTCTCTTCTCTCTCTCTCTCTATCTATCTATCTCTCAGTCTCTCTGTCATTGTCTGTCTCTATCACTCTTTCTTGCCTCTCTCTCTCTCTCTGTTTCTCTCTGTCTCTGTCTCTCTGTCTCTCTCTGTCTCTGTCTGTGTCTATCTGTGTCACCCTGTGTCTCTCTCTCTCTGTCTGTCTCTCTCTCTCTGTCTATATCTATGTCTCTCTGTCTCTCTTTGTCTCTCTCTCCCTTTCTGTCTCTCATTGTCTCTGTCTCTCTCCTCTGTCTCTCTCTCTGTCTCTCTCTGTCTGTGTGTGTTGTGTCTCTCTCTCTGTCTCATGTCTCTCTCTGTTGCTCTCTCACTGTCTTTCTCTGTCTCTCTGTCTGTTTATCTCTGTCTCTCTGTCTTTCTCTCTGTCTTTCTCTCTGTCTCTGTCTCTCTATCTCTGTCTCTCGGTCTCTCTCTCTGTCTCTCTTTTGTCTCTCTCACTGTCTCTGTCTCTGTCTCTGTCTCTCTCTGTCTCTCTCTCACTGTCTCTCTCTCTGTGTCTATCTCTGTCTATCTCTGTCTTTCTCTCTCTCTCTCTCTCTATCTCTATCTCTCTCTGTCTCTCTCTCTCTCTCTGTCTCTCTCTCTTTGTCTCTCTCTTTGTCTCTCTCTCTCTGTCTATCTCTCACTTCTCATCTCTGTCTGACTGTTCTTTATGTCTCACTCTGTGTGTGTGTCTCTCTCTCCGTCTCTATGTTTCTCTGTGTCTCCCTCTATCTGTCTCCCTCTGTCTCTGTCTCTCTTGTCTCTGTCTCTCTCTCTGTCTCTATCTGTCTGTCTCCTCTCTGTCTCTCTGTCCGTCTCTTTCTCTCTCTCTCTGTCTCTATCTCTCATTCTGTGTGTGTGTGTGTGTCTCTCTCTGTGTCTCTAAGTCTCTCTCCATCTATCTTGCTCTCTCTGTCTGTCTCTATCTATCTATCTCTGTCTGTGTGTGTGTGTTGTGTGTCTCTCTCTCTCTCTTTCTCTCTCTCTCTGCCTCTGTCTGTATGTCTCACTCTGTGTGTGTGTGTGTGTGTCTCTCTCTCTCTGTCTCTATGTGTCTCTCTGTGTCTGTCTGTGTCTCTCTCTCTATCTCTCTGAGAGAGAGACAGAGAGAAATAGACACAGAGACAGAGAGAGACACAGAGAGAGACAGACACAGAGAGAGAGACAGAGACAGAGAGACAATGAGAGACAGAGAGAGAGAGAAAGAGAGAGAGAGACAGTGAGAGAGAGACAGAGAGAGAGCGATACAGAGACACAGAGAGAGGCAGAGAGGAAGACAGAGAGACATAGAGATCTCCAGAGAGACAGAGAGAGAGACAGAGAGAAAGACAGAGAGACACAGAGATAGAGATACAGGCAGAGAGACAGAAACAGACACAGAGAGAGAAAGAGACAAAAAGATACAGAGAGACAGAAAAAGAGAGACAGAGAGAGATAGAGAGAGACTGAGAGTCAGAGAGAGTGAGAGAGAGAAAGAGACAGAAAGAGAGATGATGAGAGAGAAATACAGAGACAGAGAGACAGAGAGAGCGAGAGAGATAGAGACACAGATAGCGAGGGACAGAGATAACGAGACAGAGAGGCATAGAGAGTGAAAGACAGAGAGAAACAGAGAGACAGAGAGAGAGACAGAGAGAGACAGAAACAGACAGAGAGAGACAGAAAGAGATGAAGAGGTACAGAGAGAGGCAGAGAGAGACAGAGACGCAGGACAGACAGAGAGAAAGAGAGAACAGAGAGAGACACAGACACAGAGAGACAGAGATAGAGAGAGGTACAGAGAGTCACAGAGACAGAGAGATACAGAGACGGGGAGAGAGAGACACAGAGAGACAGAAAGAGACACACACAGAGACAGAAACAGACAGACAGAGACAGAAAGAGAGAGACAGAGATGAGACAGAGAGAAAGAGAGAGACAGAGACAGAGACGTAGAGACAGATAGAGAGAGAGAGAGAGAGAAAGAAAGAGAGAGAGAGACAGGCAGACAGATAGAGATGAGACAGAGAGAGTGAGTGAGAGATAGGCAGAGAGAGAGACAAAGAGAGATAGGCACAGAGAGAAACAGAGAGAGAGAGACAGATATAGAGAAACACAAGAGACAGAGAAGAGAGAGAACACACACACACACACACACAAAACACAGAGACAGATTCAGAGAGAGAGAGACAGACTGACAGATAGAGAAACAGACAGACAGAGAAATGAAGAGAGAGAGAGACACACACACAGACATAAAGAGACAGAGACAGAGAGATAAAGAGAAAGAGACACACACAGAGGACAGAGAGAGAGAGACAGAGAAATAAAGAGAGAGAGACAGAGAGAGACATACAGGGAGAGTTAGAGACAAAGAGATAGAAAGAGACAGACAGACAGAGAGAGCAAGAGAGATGGAGAGGGACAGAAAGAGACACACACACAGAGAATGAGAGATAGAGACACAGAGAGACAGAAAGAGAGACAGACAGAGAATGAGAGATAGAGACACAGAGAGACAGAAAGAGAGACAGACAGAGAAACAGAGAGAGAGAGACAGAGACAGAAAGAGAGAGACAGAAGAGACACAGATAGAGAGGGACAGAGATAGAGAGACAGAGAGGCAGAGACAGTGAGAGACAGAGAGAGACAAAGAGAGAGACAGACACAGAGAGACAGAGAAAGAGACAGAGAGAGATAGAGAGACAGAACAGACACAGAGAGACAAAGAGAGAGACAGAGACAGAGAGGTACAGAGAGAGGCAGACAGAGAGACAGAGAGAGACAGACAGAGAGACAGAGAGAGACAGAGAGAGAGACTGAGAGAGACAGAGAGCGAGACAGCAAGATACAGAGAGAGAACAGAGAGAGAGAGAGAGAGGGACAGACAGAAAGACACAGGGTGACAGAGACAGAGAGAGAGATCGAGACAGAGACAGAGAGAGTCAGAGAGAAACAGAGAGAGAGAGGCAGAAAGAGTGATAGAGACAGAGACATAGATATAGAGAGAAAGACAGAGAGACAGACTGACAGAGAGATAGAAAGATAGAGAGAGGGGGGGACACAGAGAGAGAGACAGACAGAGAGACAGAGACAGAGAGAGGACAGAGAGAAAGAGAGAGAAACAGACACAGAGAGAGACAATGACAATGACAATGATGCTTTATTTTCCAACGGTAAAAGCTATTGGCTAGAAGCCATTTTTCAAACTTGCCGTTGCTATTCTATACACAGAGATACAGAGAGAGTGAAATAGAGACAGAGAGAGAGACTCACAAGAGAGAGATAGAGACAGAGAACAGACAGAGAGACAGGGACACACAGAGACAGAGAGACGAGACAGAGAGATACACACAGAGACAGAGAGAGACAAAGAGAGAGGAGACAGAGAGACAGACAGAGAGAGAGAGACAAGAGAGACAGAGACAGAGAAAGAGAGACACAGAGAGAGAGACAGACAGAGAGAGCAAGACAGACGGAGAGAGACTAAGAGACACAGAGAGAGAGACACACACAGACAATGAGAGATAGAGACAAACAGACAGAGAGAGAGAAGACAGAGAGAAAGAGGGACAGAGAGACAAAGAGAGAGAGACAGAAGAGGGATAGAAAGAAAGAGAGAGAGGGGGACAGAGAGAGACAGACAGGGAGACAGAGAGATAAAAATAGAGAGACAGAGAAAAGAGAGACATACAAGAGAGAGAGATAGAGACAGAGAGAAAGAGAGACAGAGAGAAAGACAAAGAGACAGAGAGAGACAGAGACATACAGACAAACAGAGAGATAGAAAGAGACAGGGAGAGAGAGAGAGGGACAGAGAGAGAGACACTGAGACAGAGAGAGCAGAACAGACAGAGAGACAAAGACAGAAAGACAGAGAAAGAGAAACAGAAAGACAGAGACAGAGAGACGGAAATACACAGAGAGGAGAGACACACACAGAGAGAGACAGAGAGAGACACACAAGAGACAGAGAAACAGAGACTGAGAGTGAGAGAGAGAGAGACAGAGAGATAGAGAGAGACTGAGAGAGAGAGAGACAGAGAAGACAGAGACACACAGAGAGAGACACAGTGAAAGTGAGAGACAGAGACAGAGACAAAGAGACAGATATTTAGAGATTCAGAGAGAAAGAGAGACAGAGACAGAGAGACACGGAGAGGGCAGATACATAGAGACAGACACAGAGAGAGAGAGAGAGACACACACACACACAGACACAGAGAAAACCAAAGAGAGAGAGACAGACAGATAGAGAGAAGGGAGAGATAGAGAGAGAGGGAGATACATAGAGACAGAGAGACAGAGACAGAGAGACATAGAGAGACACACAGAGAGATACAGAGAGAGAGCGAGACACACACACACAGAGACACAGAAAGACAGAGAGAGACAGTGAGAGAGAGAGACAGAGAGGGAGCGTTAGAGGCGTTAGAGACATAGAGACACAAAGAGACAGAGAGAGCAACAGAGATGGTGAGAGACAGAAAACACACACACACACACACAGAAATTGAGAGATTGAGACAGAGAGACAGAGAGAGAGAGACAGAGAGAGAGAGAGACATAGAGAAAGAGAGACAGAGAGATAGAGATTGAGACAGAGAGAGAGACACAGAGAGAGACAGACAGAGAGACACACACAGATACACAGAGGGACAGAGAGAGAGAGGGGCAAATGAGACAGAGAGGCAGAGAGAAAGAGACAGGGAGACACAGAGATACAAAACAAAGAGAAAGAGAGAGACAGACAGACAGACAGAGACGACATTTTGGTCCATTCTAAAACGTGGACTGAACATTAGGAATCCTCCGAGAGCTTTTCAAGCGATTGACAGCTAGACCCAGCAAGTGTATTATTGGTGCAGACGATGTTGACTTCATTGGACATCGCCTCCAGGAAGGCGTGAAAGGGGTCCTTGAGGACAACGTCAAGAAGATTGTGGAAGCACCTCGTCCCCAGACCAAGAAGCAGCCGAGATTCTTTCTTGGTTTGGTGAGGTTCTACAGGGAGTATATGCCCACTTTGCAATTGTGACAGCACCACTGTCGGACCTGCTTCGCAAGGGACAACCCAACCAACTGGATTGGAGAGCAGCACAAGATCGGGCCTTCAGCACCATCAAGGAGTTCCTGTCAAGAAAGCCAGTGCTACGCCTACCTGATCCCTCAAAGACTTTTGTGCTCAGTGCTGACGCTTCTGACGACGGTGTTGGTGCCGTGCTAATGCAAGAACATGAAGGGAAGCCAGTAAGAAGTTGTCCAGAGCAGAGCGGAAGTACGCCACTATGGAGAAAGAGTGCCTTGCCATCGTGTGGGCTGTGCGTAAGTTTGAATTGTTCCTCCAAGGGGTTCGCTTTGTGTTGCGTACTGACCATAAACCTTTATCGTTTTTGGACTCTGCCAAATTTGTCAATAACAGAGTTATGCGAACTTTGATATGAAGGTGGAGTATGTGAAAGGTACAGACAACCATGCTGCAGACTTTCTCAGCAGAATGTGATGCAGATGGACTAGTATATGTATTTGGACAGAAACTAATTGTATGTTAGTTTTCCTGTATAAGATTGTTTCCTTTTTTTAATGTAAAGAATTTTGAGAAATTTAGTGAAATTTCTTTAAGAGGGGGGGTTATGTTACATTCCAAAAAGGGAAACTCAATGTGAAAGTGTGAAGGCCGATAAGAGAAGTGTGACGTCAAAATGTCTGTCCATTCAGATATTCTCCACTGTTCATTCTTGAAGATTGGTTTGTGTTTCACTCAATAATGAATCGAGA
>JAPXFY010000019.1:28603533-28626033 GCA_030674185.1 Monoplex corrugatus
TAATATCTGATAATGATATTCCTCTATAATTATTCGGATCATTTACACCTCCCTTTTTAAAAAGTAGAATGATTATAGATTCTTTCCAATTATCAGGATATTGTCCAGTGTCAAACAGCTTATTGAAATATTTTAACCAAAAATCAATTACATCATCACCAGCATTTTTAAAAAGTTCACCAATAATACCATCTGGTCCAGACGACTTACCGTTCTTTAGCTTTCTTACTGAGAACAAAACTTCTTCCTTTGAAATAGGAGAGTTCAAAAAACAATCATCAGAAACACTTTCTCCATTCACACGTAAGGAATGCTGAGCTTCCTCCGTAAGATTATCAGCAGCACTATCAGAATCATTATTTAGCTCTGGTTAAGGGTCATCATTGCTGTCAATAGAACGTTTCCCAAGTACACTTTTGAAATGGCTAAACCAATCATTAACTGTAATATCATTAGACTGATACACTCTTTTCCTACATATCTTATTCATGTTTTGCCAGAATTCTTTTTGATCATTGACAGACGAGTTCAATTTTTCTAACATGGCATTATTATACTCTTTTTTCTTTCTTAGTAATAAGTTTTTGTATTCTCTTCTAGCTTTACAGTACCTACAGCCATCTGTCTTCTTATCTTTTGACTTATAGAACACCCTGAGAAGCTTTTTGACATTACGTTTAGCAGTTTTGCATTCCGTATCAAACCATTCTTCAGAGCGTCTTTCATTCATAAAGATTTTCTTTTTCATACAGTTAGCCTGTTGCTGTACACAATAAAAAAAAATGCAAGTAACGCACTGTTTATATCCTCATCTATCAGGTTTTTAGCATAGCTGATTCTTTCTCTGGTCTCTATAGAAAGCATGTTATCAAAATATTGTTGCGCATACACATCATTCCAAACAAATTTCTCAATAAACATTTGTTTGTTGTTTGTTTCATTGTGTATTTTGCCTATGACATTACTGTATACATCAAAACAATATTCTAAAGGTTGGTGGTCAGATTCAATCCGCTCTGAAACAGTAAAAAGACAGCAATCTTGAATAGTAGAAAAAAAATCTTCTGAGACTAAAAATAGTCATTGACGCTATTTCCACTATCTGATATGTATGTGAAACGACCATAAGGGTCACCATTACATACACCATTCATAATCAACAATCAAAAAGCGCTACAGAAATCCAAAATCAATTTTCCAAATGCATTCAGAACTGAATCTTTTGATTTTCTTGTAATAGTTACATCATCATTATCATTTCTAAAAACAGAAATGCCATAATCATCATCAGTAACTGGACATAGATCTGCTGTTCTGCCATTTAAATCTCCACACAGAATAATATTTACATTTTCGTCAACCAGCACTTTGTCAGCCACAACATCTTCAAGATATATAATTCCATTTTCAACTTCATTTGTTAAAAAATATGGAGAACTGACAGGAGGAACATATACACAAATATAAAGAACATCTTTTTCAAAACTAAAGAGTTTTATCAAGAAGAAAACAAAGAATATTGTCATGGTTGCATGTGAGTTCAGAAGCGAAAGGAACCAACTCCTTTCTAATCAAACATATCACCCCACCCGATCTCCGTCCTTGCTTTGAAAGCTTTAATGCTGGTTTACAAAAAACTGCATAAGGAAACTGCATGAAGGAAACACACTTGTGTCTACATTTTCCATAAATGTTTCGACCAGACAAACAAAATCAAAGGAGCAAACATATGATAAAAAATCTTTATCTGTCAGTTTGTACAAAAGACCTTACATTCCAGTGAAGAAAAGAAACAGAACCGACATTACTTTTTAATTTATCACCCTTGCCAGGCAGATTCTTATTATTAATACTACGTTCACCCTCACCCTCACCTCCACCCTCACACACAGACCCCCTACCTCCATTCTCACTTTTATTCCACACTCCCATTCTAGACACCACCACTGTCATTCATATTTTCCCCACCCTCCCTCTCACTTTGATCTTCTGTATCACCACCTCTACCCTCAATGTCATGTATCTTTCTATTTCTTTTTTCATTTACTTTGTTACAATCAGAATACAGCACACGCTTTCCAGGCTTAACTGCTGACGCAAAATCACGGGCTTCACACTCTATCCTAGATACATCTATCTCGGCACGTGCAGTTACCGGATTAGGAGTTGGTGTTATGGACAAGGAATAACCCCTCTTAAAAAATGACCCTGGGTACGAATTATCAGAGGCCGGCCATACCACTATTTTATCTCCTGCAGCTGATCTTCGTCATTAAGAAAGAACTTCTTCCCTTCAATGAGCAGGTGATCAAACACCATGGTAGCCCTTTTACCACTGTCTCTAGCTGCCTTTAGATGTGGCCCCAGTTTCTTGCGAACATCACGAACTCTTTGAGTAAAGTCCTGGCCGATGAAAATGGTGCTATCTTTCAGGTTCTTTTTGGCTTTCATAATACCTTCCTTGTCTTTGTAAAATGTGCATCTACCAATAATTGGTGAGTTAGGCTTGTTATTTAATCTATGAAGTCTATCAAATTCCACAGTGCTTGGCAGATCCAGATCCTTTACAGCATTCTCACACTCATCTCTCGTCTCTCCTAGGCACACCATAGAAAATCAAGTTATTTCTCTTGGAACGCCCCTCGAGATCATCAACCTTTCTTTCCATAAACATCAACCGTTCATTCAGTTTAGTGTTCTCTTTTCTAAGTGCATCATCTTCCGCATGAAGGTCACACACAGATTCTTTCAACTCTTGGACATCCTCTTTGAGACCGCTTACAGAGTCTTTCACATCTGCAAGATCATTTTTCATGCCATCAAACTTACTGTCCAGGTTTGTCAACATCTGCGTAATATTCTGGAGTACAGGATTGTTCACATTCCAAACCTGATGAGGACGAGTTTGGGTCATGGTCAGGCGTCACAGAGCGGTCTGAACTTGCACGGCAGTTGGAACTGTCACTGTTGATGCGAGTCTGCCTCAGGGGATTTGCTTTTGGAGGCCCAGGGTTCGCCTCAATGTCCACTGACCTCAGCAGGAGATCACCGTAGAAAAACGTCAGGAGGACAAAACCGACCATGACACCAGCAGCCCTAGTCCGAACTCTTAGCACACGAGCTCTCATGGCTAGCTTAAATTTGGCACATTTGGTCATGAAACCAATGAAGACCCACAAAAAGGAACCACAACGGCCACGAAACTCCAGTGCAGCAGAAGGCATCCTTAGTAGCAGTCACTACTTTTTGAAGTCTCTAAGTTGGTTACTAATGATAACAAGCAAAATTTGTTGTTTCTTCTTTCTCTGTGGGTACGTTTTGACGTGGGGTAGGAACAGACTATAGATATACATATACACCGACTATCACAACAGTCACTTGCAGCTTTGCAAACAAAAGTAGTTTGACTGGTACACTAAAACCAGGGCACATTCAGTCACAAGTCCCACATCAGTACATCATCACCAACATCACACAAGCACTTGTCGATCTATACCTCCATAGAGTCCACCAAAACAAAGATATTCAAGAAAAAGGCGACAGAGAAAACTTCGGGTAGCCACACCAACTTCCGACATCAGTTCACCCAGGAGAGAGAGAGAGAGAAACACCGGGTATGAACAGACGAATTGAGAGAGATCGAGACAGAGAGACACAGAGAGAGAGACAGAGAGAGACAGAGAGAGCACACACACACACATTCAGAGAGAGAGACAGAGATTCAGAGAGAGAGAGACAGACAGAGAGACATAAAACAGAGACAGAGATAAATAGAGATTGAGACACAGAGACATAAAGAGACAGAGAGATAAAGAGAGAGAGAGAGAGACACACACACACACACAGAGACACAGAGACAGAGAAGGAGAGTTAGAGACATAGAGACAGAAAGAGACAGACAGACAGAGAGAGCAAGAGAGATGGAGAGAGACAGAAAGAGACATACACACATAGAATGAGAGATAGAGACAGAGAGAGAAACAGAGAGAGAGAGACATAGAGACAGAGACAGACAGACAGACAGAGAGAAACAGAGATAGAGACACACAGAGAGAGACACACACACACAGGGTGAGAGAGAGGACAGAGAGAGAGAGAAAGACAGAGAGACAGATACAGAGAGACAGAAAGAGACAGAGAGATACAGAGAGAGACAGAAAGAGAGAGAGACAGAGAGCAACAGAGAGTCAGAGAGAGAGACAGAAAGAGGACACGAGAGACACAGATGGAGAGGGACAGAGATAGAGAGACAGATAGGCAGAGACAGTGAGAGACAGAGAGAGAAAGGCAGAGAGAGAGACAGAGAGAGACATAAACAGACACAGACAGAGAGAGAGACAGAGACAGAGAGGTACAGAGAGAGGCAGACAGAGACAGAAAGGCAGAGAGACTGACATAGACAGAGAGAGAGACAGACAGAGAGACAGAGAGAGACAGAGAGACAGACAGAGAGAGACACAGAAAGACACAGAGAGACAGAGAGAGAGAGATGAGACAGAGAGAAACAGAGATAGAGAGAGAGACAGGAGAGAGAGACAGAGAGAGAGACAGAGAGAGAGAGACTAGAGAAGAGAGAGAGAGAAAAGAAAGAGATAGAGAGAGAAAGAGAGAAGAGAAAGAGAGACAGACAGATAGACAGACAGAGATGAGACAGAGAGAAACAGTGAGATATAGGCAGAGAGAGAGAGACAAGGAGAGAGACAGGCAGAGAGAGAGACAGACAGACAGACAGAGACAGACAGACAGAGAGACACAGGGTGACACAGAGACAGAGACAACAGACAGAGACAGAACCAGAGAGAAACACAGAGACAGAGAGGCAGAAAGAGTGATAGAGACAGACACACAGAGAGACAGATATACAGATAGAAAGATAGAGAGAGAGGGGGGGACACAGAGAGAGTGATAGAGACAGACAGAGACAGACAGACAGAAAGAAAGAGAAAAACAGACATACAGACAGACAGATAGAAAGAGAGAGAGGGGGGGGGGACACAGAGAGAGAAACAGACAGAGAGACACAGAGTGAGACACAGAGAGATTCAGAGAGACAGACAGACAGAGAGACAGAGAGAAAGAGAGACAAAAAGAGACAGAGACAGAGAGATAAAGAGAGAGACACACACACGCACACAGAGACACACAGAGAGAGAGAGAGAGAGACAGAGAGACACAGCGAGAGAGACACACACAGAGAGAGACAGGAGAGGGAGAGTTAGAGACAGACAGACAGCCAGAGAGAGCAAGAGAGATGGAGAGAGACAGAGAGAGACACCACACACACAGAATGAGAGATAGAGACAGAGAGAGAGACAGACAGAGATACAGAGAGAGACAGACAGACAGACAGACAGAGACAGAGAGACAGACAGAGAGAGAGAGAGACAGGGTGAGAGAGAGGGACACAGAGAGAGAGAGACACAGGGGAGAGAGAAAGACAGAGAGACAGAGATAGAGAGACAGAGAGAGACAGAAATAGACACAGAAAGAGACAGAAAGAGACAGAGAGGTACAGAGAGACACACAGAGAGACAAAAAGAGAGAGAGACAGAGAGACACATAGAGAGAGACACAGAGAGAGAGACACAGAGACAGAGACAAAGAGACAAGATAGAGAGGGACAGAGATAGAGAGACAGAGAGGCAGAGACAGAGAGAGGGAGACAGAGACAGAGAGAAACAGACACAGAGAGACAGAGACAGAGAGGTACAGAGAGAGACAGACTGAGGGAGAGAGATAGAGAGAGACACAGAGAGACACATAGAGACGGAGAGAGAGACACCCACAGAGAGAGTGAGACATAAAGACAGAGAGAGAGAGACAGACAGAGAGAGAGAGAAACAGATAGAGACAGACAGACAGAGAGAGCAAGATATATGGAGAGACTTAGAGACAGAGAGAGACACACACACACACAGAATGAGACAGACAGACAGAGAGAGACAGAGTGACAGAGAGAGACAGAGCGACAGAGAGAGACAGAGAGAGAGACAGAGAGAGACAGAGAGACAGATAGAAAGAGAGAGAGGGAGGACAGAGAGAGAGAGAGACAGAGAGAAAGAGAGAGAGAGACAGACAGACAGAGACAGAGAGAGAGAGACAGAGAGAAATAGAGAGACAGAGAGAAATAGAGAGACAGAGAGAGACAGATATACAGAGAAAGAGAGACAGAGACTCACAGAGAGATAGAGAGACAGAGACAGTGATACAGAGACACAAGAGAGACAGAGAGAGAGAGAGACTTACAGACAGAGGGAGAGAGAGAGAGGCAGAGAGACACAGAGAGAAAGACAGAGAGAGAAGATAGATGGAGAGAGACTTAGAGACAGAAAGAGAGACACACAGAGAGAGAATGAGAGATAGAGACAGACAGAGAGACACAGAGACAAAGAGAGAGAGAGAGAGACAGAGAGAGAGAGAGGCTGAGAGACAGAGACAGAGAGAGATAGACAGAGAGACAGAGAGAGACAAATAGAGAAAGAGACAGAGACACAGGGACAGAGAGAGACAGAAAAAAACCACTAAAACAAAAACATAAAACAACACTAAAACAAAAACAGAAACGAAAACAAACAACGACACAAACAAAAACAACAGTAAAACAGAAACAACACTAAAACAAAAACAAAAATAAAAACAACACTAACACAAAAATAGAAATATCACTAAAACAAAACAAACTACACTAAAACAAGAACAGAAACAACACTAAAACAAACACAGAAACAACACTAAAACAAAGAAACAACATAAACAATAAGAGTAATGACTCTAAAAGAAAAACAGCAATGACACTAAAAGAGAGACGGAAACGACACTAAAACAAGAAAAGAAACAACACTAAAACAACAATAGAAACAACACTAAAACAGAAACAACAAAACACGGAAACAACACTAAAACAAAAACAGAAACAACACTAAAACAAAAACAGAAACAACACTAAAACAAAAACAGAAACAACACTAAAACTAAAACAGAAACAACACTAACACAAAAGTAGAAACAACACTAAAACTAAAACAGAAACAACACTAAAACAAAAACAGAAACAACACTTAAAACTAAAACAGAAACAACACTAACACAAAAGTAGAAACAACACTAAAACTAAAACAGAAACAACACTAAAACAAAAACAGAAACAACACTAAAACTAAAACAGAAACAACACTAAAACAAAAACAGAAACAACACTAAAACTAAAACAGAAACAACACTAAAACAAAAACAGAAACAACACTAAAACAAAACAGAAACAACACTAAAACAAAAACAGAAACAACACTAACCAAAAGTAGAAACAACACTAAAACAAAAACAGAAACAACACTAAAACAAAAACAGAAACAACACTAAAACAAAAACAGAAACAACACTAAAACAAAAAACAGAAACAACACTAAAACTAAAACAGAAACAACACTAACACAAAAGTAGAAACAACACTAAAACTAAAACAGAAACAACACTAAAACTAAAACAGAAACAACACAAATTACCATATACACAGACAGAGAAACAGACACACACACACACACATAGAGACAGGGAC
This sequence comes from Monoplex corrugatus, assembly GCA_030674185.1. Classification (NCBI taxonomy): domain Eukaryota; kingdom Metazoa; phylum Mollusca; class Gastropoda; order Littorinimorpha; family Ranellidae; genus Monoplex; species Monoplex corrugatus. The sequence continues at coordinate 28,611,089 of JAPXFY010000019.1, forward strand.
AGAGAGGCAGACAGCCGGAGACACATATGTAGAGAGAAACAAAGACACATAGAGAGAGACAGTGACACACACATAGAGAGACAAAGACACACATAGAGAGACACACATAAAGAGAGAGACAGAGAGAGAGAAACAAACACGTAGAGAGAGACAAAGAGAGACACACACACATAGACAGAGAGACAGAGAAAGATACACACTTAGAGTGAGACAGAGAGAGACACACACATACAGAGACAAAGACTAACACACGCCACACACACACACACACACACACACACACACACACACACACACACACACACACACACACACATAGAGATAGAAAGAGACAGACAGACAGACATATATTGAGAGAAACAAAGACACATAGAGGGAGACAAAGACACACATAGACAGACAGAGACAGAGACACGTATAAAGAGACAGACAGACACACGCATAAAGAGAGAGACATAGACACACACATAGAGAGACATAGACACATATAGAGAGACAGAGACAGAGATACACGTAGAGAGACAAACAGGGGGACACACATAGAGAGAGACAGAGATACATAGATAGAGAGAATGGGACGGACACATAGAGAGAAAGAAAAGAAGACACATATAGAGAGAGACAAAGACACAGAGAGAGAGACAGAGAGAGAGACATAGAGAGAGACAGACAAAACCGGAGAGAGAAACAGAGACACACACAGAGACAAAGACATACGTAGACAAACAAGCAGACCACACACACACACACATAGAGAGAGAGAGAGAGAGGGAGAGAGAGAGAGAGAGACAAATAGATAGACTGGGAGACATACAAAGATCGAGATAGACAGAGACACGTAGAGACAGAGACACACAAAGACAGACAAAAAAAAAGAGAGAGAGACAGAGACAAATATAGAGGGAGAGACAGAGACAATATAAAGGGAGAGACAGATACATTTATATATACAGAGATACACAAAGAGGGAAGCACATAGAGAGAGACAGAGAAACACACACACACACACACACACACACACACACACACACACACACACAAACACACACACACAAACACAAACACAAACACATAGAGAGAGACCCACCTACATAGAGACACTCACACGCATAGAGAGAGGACAGAGACACACATGGAGATAGAGATAGACACATGTAAATATAGAGAGATAGGCACAGAGAATGAGACACATAGAGAGAGACAGAGAGACACAGAGATAGAAACAGATACACATCGAGAGAGAGACATGACACACATAGAGAGACACAAAGATACCCACATAGAGAGAGAGAGAGACAGACACATATAGATAACGAGACAGAGAAACATATATAGAATAGAGATACAAGAGAGACAGAGGCATACATAGACAGAGACAGCCACGCGTAGAGAGACAGACAGAGACACACAGAGAGAAAGACAAAGACACACATCTGTAGGGTAGCGTATCTAGAGTTACGTAGAATCAGCTCTGTCCGTCATTACCTGTCTGTTGATGCAACCAAAACGCTAATTTGTGCATTTGTTCTTTCAAGGATTGATTACTGCAACTCTCTCTTAGCTGGCATCCCCAAAAACCTTTTAGACAGACTTCAAAAGATTCAGAACAACGCTGCACGTCTCATCTTTAAATCCTCTAAGTTTGACCATGTCACTCCTCTCCTCCGCACTCTGCACTGGCTGCCTGTCTCTGACAGAATAGATTACAAGCTTGCTACTCTTTCCTTTTCGATTGTTTCGAACACTGCGCCAGAATACCTATCCTCGCTTCTTGACATCTACACACCATCCCGTCAGTTGCGTTCTTCTGCAGACACACGACTCTTTCGCATCCCCCCCATTCGAACAAAAACATACGGACAACGAGCATTCTCCTATCAAGCACCCCAAACATGGAACAACATCCCCAACATCCTTAGGCACTCAGACACAATCACCTCATTCAAATCTGGCCTCAAAACACATCTGTATAGAAAAATGTGAAAAAAGTTTCTGTCTTTAAAATATTGTTTGGGCTGTTGCGTTTGTGCGCATGATTCGTGTATTATATAATGTGCATTGTGGGTGTGGTTGTTTGTGTATTTTGGATAACTTGTGATGTAATATCTATTATTGTCTGTCCGATGGGCAACTATTGGTTAGATTTGATAGACATGTTTCTGTTTGTGTTGATGTCATTGTAATTATAGTAGACTTGATTGATATGTATGTATAACTGCTAATGTTGAAGTGGCGAATAGGGGTGGTAAAGATAGGGTGAATTGTAAAGCGCTTGGAGCAGAGTTCTCTGGATCTTGCGCTTATAAGTACTCATTATTATTATTATTACACATAGATAGAGAGAGACAGAGACAGACATAAAGAAAGAGACAGAGACACATATAAGAGAAGAAAGGACAGAGAGAGAGAGAGCGGAGACACACACATGGAGAAAGAGACAGTGAAAGACACACATAGAGAGAGAGACGGACACATAAAGGAAAGACAGAGACGCACATATATAGAGAGAGACTGTAGCACTCACATAGAGAGAGAGACAGAGACACACATATATAGAGAGAGACAGAAGCAGAGAGAGAGAGAGAGACAGTGACACATAGAGAGATACAGAGACACACACATAGAGACAGAGAGAGACAGAGATAGAGAGATACAAAGAGGGAAACAGAGACACACACATAGAGACAGTGACACACACAATCACACACACAAACACACACACACACACACACACATACACACACACACGCACATAGAGAGACAGAGACACACATAGGGAGAGACAAAGACAGACAAACACACAGATAGAGACACACATAGACAGAGACGCATACACACACACACACATAGAGAGAGAGAGAGAGAGACACACACACACACACACACACATAGAGAGAGAGAGAGAGAGAGACAGAGAGAGACTGAGACACACAAAGGGAGAGTGACAGAGACAGAGACAGAGACAAACAAAAGAACAGAGAGACAGTGAGAGAGAGAGGAGACAGAGAGAGAAACAGAGACACACATAGAGAGACACATAAAGATAGAGAGACATTCACACATACCGAGACACACAGAGCGAGACAGAGACACACATAGACACACATACACATAAAGACAGAGACAGAGACACACAGACAGAGAGACGGAGAAAAACAAAGAGAGAGAAACAGAGACATATAGAGAGAGAAAGATAGTGACACACATAGAGAGAGAGACAGAGAGACACATAGAAAGACAGAGACAGAGATACACGTAGAGAGAGAGACAGAGAGACACATAGAAAGACAGAGACAGAGATACACGTAGGGGACAAACAGGGACACACATAGAGAGGGACAAGATAGAGAGAATGGGACAGAGAGAGAGAGACATATAGAGAGAGACAAACAGGGACACACATAGAGAGGGACAAGATAGAGAGAATGGGACAGAGAGAGAGAGAGACATATATAGAGAGACAAACAGGGACACACATAGAGAGGGACAAGATAGAGAGAATAGGACAGAGAGAGAGAGACATATAGAGAGAGACAGGGACACACATAGAGAGAGACAGAGACATATAGAGAGACTGAGAGACGGACAAAAATATAGAAAGAAACAGAGACACGTAGACAGAGAGACATACACACATAGACAGAGAGACAGAGACACACATAGAGAGAGACATACACACATAGAGACAAACACAAATATAGACAAAGAGACAGAGACACACATAAACAGAGAGACAGACAGAGACACATAGAGAGAGAAACATAAACACTTACACACAGAGAGACAGCGACACATAGAGAGAGACAAAGACACACACATAGAGAGAGAGACAAAGACACACATAGAGAGACAATGACAGAGAGACAGAGAGACACATAGAGATAGAAACAGAGACACATCGAGAGAGAGACATGACACACATAGAGAGACAGACAGAGACACATATAGATAACGAGACAGAGAAACATATATAGAGATAGAGACACACAAAGAGAGACAGAGGCATACATAGACAGAGACAGACACGCGTAGAGAGACAGACAGAGACACACGTAGAGACAGAGACAAAGACACACATAGATAGAGAGAGACAGAGACAGACATAGAGAGAGAGACACACAGAATGAGACACAGAGACACACACATAGAGAGAGAGAGAGACAAAGAGAGACAGAGAGAGACACACACACAAAGAAACAGACAAAGAGAGACACACACACATGGAGAAAGAGACAGAGAAAGACACACATAAAGAGAGAGACGGACACATAAAGGGAGAGACAGAGACGCACATATAGAGAGAGACAGAGACACACATAGAGAGACAGAAACACACACATAGAGAGAGAGAGACAGAGATAGAGAGATACATAGAGGGAAACAGAGACACACATAGACAGAGACACACACATAGACAGTGACACACACAGTCACACACACACACACACACACACACACACACACACACACACACACACACACACACGCACATAGAGAGACAGAGACACACATAGGGAGAGACAAAGACAGATAAACACACAGAGACAGAGACACACATAGACAGAGACGCAAACACACACACACTCACAGAGAGAGACACGCCCCACACACACACACACACACACACACACACACACACACACACACACACACACATAGAGAGAAGAGAGAGAGAGAGAGAGAGAGAGAGAGAGAGAGACCTAGACACACAAACGGAGAGTGACAGAGACAAACAAAAGAACAGAGAGACAATGAGAGAGAGAGACAGAGAGAGAGAGAGAGAGAGAGAGACACACACACACATAGACAGAGAGACAAAGACACACATAGAGAGACACACACACATAGAGACAGACACAAACATAGACAAAGAGACAGAGACACACATAAACAGAGAGATAGACAGACACATAGAGAGAGAAACATAAACACATAGAGAGAGAGAGATATACCGACACATAGAGAGAGACAAAGACATACTGAGACAGAGAGACAGACAAAAATATAGAGAGAAACAGAGACACACATAGAGAGAGAGAGAGAGAGAGAGAGAGAGAGACAGCGACACAGACAAAGAGACAGAGACACACATAGAGAGAGACACACACATAGAGACAGACACACACACTTAGAGGGAGAAAGAGAGAGAGAGACACACACACACGAACATAGAGAAAGAGACGGAGATACACATTGAGAGAGACAGAGTAAGAGCGATAGAGATAGACACACATAGAGGAGACACATAGAGAGACAGACAGACAGAGAGAGACAGAGACACACATAGAGAGAGACACATACACACAGAGACAGAGACACATAGAGAGCGATACACGAAGAGAGAGGCAGAGAGAGACACGCATGTAGAGACAGAAACACACACATAGAGAAAGAGACAGAGAAAGACACACACATACATGTAGAGAGAGAAACACACACACATATATAGAGAGAGAGAAAGAGACAGACACACACATATTGGGAAAGAGAGACAGAGTGACAAAAACACACATAGAGAGAGAGACAGAGAGAGACATACACACAGATAGAGAGACAGAGAAAGACACACTTACAGAGAGACAGAGTGAGACACACACATAGAGAGTGAGACAGAGAGAGGCACACACACACATACACACACACACACGGATCTACATGACACACATCCCACCTACGCTGAGGCACTGAAACAAAACCACACAAGCAAGCAGGACGACAAACAGACCCGAAACCTCAAGGCACCAAAACCCAGCAGCAAAACAAAACAGCAAGCAACAAAAGTGCCTGAAAATAAAATAAAAAACAAGAAAGAACAACGTCATGACGTCATACCAACTAAAGACGTCATTTCGCTTCCCAAACATAGGCCTACACCATCCCGTTCTGAAAATATTTCAAAACAACATAAAAAGACCCACGATCTTCCGTACGTTCTCACTGTCCACGACTCTGTGTTGAAAGGTGTCAACTCAAGAAGACTTGGACGATCTTACGGTTTTGAAGGAGACTCGTGCCCTGTGAACGACCCTCATAACATTAAAAGCTCATTAGATATGGCCTTTTCCAAATTTGATGATTCAGCAGACTGTATTGTTTTTCACTGTGGTGTGCATGAATTGAACAGCAAAGATCTCCCTGCAACAACTAAACATCTCGCTTCAGGCATAAAACAAATAGCACAAGAACATCCAAAATCTAAACTAGTCGTTAGTAAGGTTGCCCCTGTACGCAGGCCCGAATGGAGGTTCAACGAAATCTGTTCAACGCTTTTCTATCTGCTGAACTTGTTGATATGAAAAATATTTCTTTTGTATCACATGAGAACCTTCGTACCACTCAACAATTTCTAAAAGACGACATTCACCCCACCACCAGAGGAAGTAGCATCATTGCAGGAAATCTTGGAAGACACATTCGAGACCTATTTTGGGAGACTCCAAGGAGAACATCAAGATCAAGATCATCACAGCTACACCCTTCCAGATTCTCCAGAGGACAGTACCACCCTTTTGACAACTACACACCATGGTGGCCGTATAATATGTTTTGAAATAACAGTATTACATATACAATACTTAATGTTCATGTCACAGGACTTTTTCCTCGTCATCTCTGACATTTCTTCTGCTGAAAATAAACAATAACTAGGTTTTAGTCCGACTATCAAGACTCGGTCAGACTATACACTCTGTACATTTGAAGACGTGAATGCCATTATTTTGATTTTTGGTTATTTGTTATCCCTTGTAATCTATTATCACCTTTATAAGTTATTCGTACGTTGGACTATGTAATTTTCTTTTTATTGATTTTGCTACAATTTTGTTTTCTTTACTTCGTAGTCTAAGTAATTACGTAATTTTCTTTCTGTCCAGTTCTCCTGGACACAGAAAATCAAAGTATTCATTATTATCGACCATAAATAACAGTTAATAGAAAGTTGGAGATTAACCAATATCAGCAATGCGAAAACAATCCCAAGTCAAGTTTTTGCAATGGAATTGTAGATCCCTTTCCACCAATTCGGCTTACTTGGAGCATTTCCTAGCATCAAATAGGTGTGAAATTTTGATTCTACAGTCGATGAATGTTGTCGCTACCAAGCTTCCCAATTTCCCCAATTATTATTATCCTCCAGTCTATGAATGTGGGAATCACGGGAAGAAGGTATCCACCGCGATTTATATACTCAAAGAGTTACAATACTGCTTACTTACTTCCCCAGTTTTGAAATCAAGCGAAGATTTGCATGCTTGTGCTGCCACTGTCCAATTAAGCAATTCTCTAAACATTAACGTTTTGTCAGTCTACCTACCAACAGGTCCAAATGACCACAACACAGAATGGCTGCGCACTATCCAAGATCAGCAGCGTGGTAAATGGCTAATAGGTGGAGACTTTAATTCCCACTCCCCATTTTGGGAAAAGAACTGTTCTACTGTTACGAGCAATCGTTTGGTAGAAAATATCGTTGATAGTTCGCTTTACCTTCTAAATGATGGTAGTGTCACTAGGATCCCTGATGTATCCAAACACAGGGCGACAGCCATCGATTTGTCTCTAATCTCACCAGAATTAGCACCATCCTGTACCTGGGAAACTCACAGAGACACTTTGGGAAGCGATCACCTACCTATCATCATAACCATAACTGACAAAAACATCAGGATGAAAGACAGCTCTCCTGAAATTATTCCAAAATATAATTACAAGCGTTCTGACTGGTCCTTATTTCGAACTGCTCTAGCTAATCAAGATTACAGACATTATGAAAGTGAAAATGTAGACATTATGTTTTCTAAATTCCAAGAGTCAATTTTAGCCGCTGCAGACCTATCGATTCCGAAACTCAAATCTTCTAGATCAAATAATCGATTGGGTAATGTTTGGTGGACAGAGGCATGTGAGAAAGCAGTTCAATATAAAAGGGAGAAATACAAAATCTACATCAAAAGCCGGAAACCTGAGGATCATGTCGAAATGAAAAAAGCTAACATCCAATGTAACAAAATCATTGCTGAAGCAAAGAAAGATTATTGGGCATCATTCTGCACAAAAGAAATTTCAGATTTCAAAGATTTCCATAAAGTCTGGACGAAAATGAAACAAATGAAGGATGGAACCAACTTACCTAGGTGTCCGATAATGATTGAAACATGTAACACATTTCCTTCAGACATGGACAAAGCAGAAACTTTTGTGGATCTGTTCGCCAAAAACAGTAAAGTTGAAGGTTTATCTCCTGACTGCAAACATCACAGAGAAATGGAAGATTACAACCCAATCTACACTGATCCAGTACCACAGAATGATCTCTGGTTTAATTCTCCAATCACCTTAGAAGAGCTAAAAAACACAGTACTGTCTCTACACAACAAAAAGAGTTCGGTAGGTGTTGATGCAGTTTCGACTGAAATGATTAAACATCTCCCTGAAAACTACCTTATTTTCTTACACAAAATTTTGCAGAAATGCTGGGTTACTGGAACTGTGCCACAAATCTGGCAAAAGTCTATAGTTATACCAATCTTAAAAACAGGAAAATCGAAAACCGATAAAAACAGTTACAGACCTATTGCTTTAACGTCCCACACAAGCAAACTAATGGAAAGATTGGTCTTAAACAGACTTTTACACTACTGTGACAAAAATAACGTTATTCCGGTAAACCAGGCAGGTTTTAGAAAAGGAAGATCCGCAGTTGAGCACCTAGTTAAACTTACAACTCAGATCAAACAACAGTTTGCCCGCAGAAAAAGTGTTTTAGCTACTTTCTTTGATGTGAAAAAAGCTTACGATCAAGTTTGGCATAAACGTTTATTGTTCAAGCTAAAATCTGTTGGTTTATCGGGCAATATGTTCAATTACATTAAATCGTTTTTAGCTAATAGAACAATTCAGGCAAGAGTGGGAGCTAGTTATTCTTCTTCACGATGCCTCGACATGGGGATTCCACAAGGTTCAGTGATAGCACCTATTTTATTTAATATCCTTATACAGGATCTTCCGAAAGCTCTTTCAAATCGTGTTGTTTTAGTACAGTACGCTGATGATATATGCACTTGGATGAATATCACTTTAAAAAAGACAACTCCACAGAGAACGCGAAATTACATCAGGAAGTTGTATCAAATTGATCTTGATAATCTTGGAAACTATATGTTAGAAAATGGGCTGTCGTTGTCAGCAGAAAAAACTAACATGATGCTGTTTGATCCTGGTGGTAACTCAAATAACTTGCCTATTTTCAAATTGCTTGGTGAAGTGTTAAATTACAAACAGGTCGTAAAATTCCTGGGAGTTTACATCACGTCCAAATTAAGCTGGAATGTCCATTTTGATTATATTTTAACAAAAGCGCGAAAAACCTTAAATTTTCTAAAGATAATAAGCTAATTACCCTGGGGAATGGATACAAATGTACTGATTCATCTGTCAACAGCGCTGGTCAGGTCTAAATTATCCTACGCGCAAGAAGTTTTCTTCAATGCACCCAAATATTTACTAAAAAAGATTCAGAGCTTGGACTGCAAAAGTCTTAAAATTGCACTAGGTGTACCAACTCATGCTTCTACTCTGGAAACGTACAAAGTTGCTGGAATTCTACCTTTAAACAACCATCGTGAGTTAGCTACAGCAAAGTTTGCAATTAGAACTACTTCACAAGTGGATAATTTTGTGAGCAAAGAAATTAAGATCAGGTCTGATACTGACTTTCCAAAACGAGCAAAAAACATTTCATCACAAATTACAGCCGCAACTTACATATCTGGCCTGATCAAACAGTCCAACATAACAATGGATGAAATTGCTGAGAAACCAACGATAACGCCTATCCCTACATGGGAAATGCTAAATGCCACATTTGATCTCGATTATGCAAAAGTTAAAAAAGATGATAATGTCAACATTACGCTATCCACAGCTTGTGAACACATCGATGAAAAGTACAGTACCCACCTCCACATTTTTACCGATGGGTCAGTCTTAGCAAACCAGAGCGCTGGAGCAGCCTTTTATGTTCCAAAATTTAACATTAAAAAGTCCTTTTTCATTGGGGCAAATGTATCTATATATACAGCAGAATTGGTCGCTGTTGTTCAAGCGTTGCATTATTTAATAAGCCTTCGGCCTGTGTCATTCAAAGTAGTTCTCTTTGTTGATTCAAAATCTGTATTATATGCCTTACAATCTTTTGATACAGACACAAGACCTGACTTAATTATTGAGGCAAATCATCTAATACATTGTTTAAAGATAAATGGTTCGGAAATCAATTTATGCTGGGTGCCTTCTCATGTTGGTCTTCATGGCAACAACGTAGTTGACAGAGCAGCTAAATCCGGTGCCCTCCATTCTGAAAATTCCATAGAATTACATGTTAACACCTCGGTAAAAGAAGCTTACAACTCGCTAGAATTAGCATCATGGATTCGATTTCATGAACATTTAAATGAAAAATTTGTGTCTCAAAAAAGAATCAAACTTTCAGTTCAAAATATCTGTAAAAATTTGCAGTATTCCTCGTTATATCATTTGAGATTAATTGTTATGACATATTTTCGCATTCAACTGAACGCTTTGAAAACAAAATATTGTAACAACGTTTTATGTATTTGTGGTGAACAATTCACATTGTATCACTGTTTGTTTTACTGCAGAAAGCTTCGTTCCTTTTTACCAAAGACGTTTACACAAGGAAACTATCTTGAAACGCATTTTAAAGAAGTAGTATCGGATCAAGTTTTGTTAGTTAAAATTTCAGAATCATTGGTTCACAGTCCTGTTAATGCGTTACTTTAAGATTATTATTATAATTATGATTATTTTTGTTTTGTTTTGTTTTTATGACGATTTTTCTTTTACATTATTGATGTTAGCGTTGTTCTAGTTTCATTTCTCTGTTCATCCATATCCTTTTTCTTAAGACCTTGCCGCTTCCTTTTAATTTTTTTTTTTTTACATCCCTTACTCTGTTCCCCTCTCCCCTCCACACACACCCCCCCCCCCTTATTTCATCCTCCATGCCATTTTTCCCCGTCTAATATCACTTATAGTGAAAAGACGTTAAATCAAGCAACGAACACACACACATAGAGAGACAGAGATTGACACACACACACACACAGAGAGACAGAGAAACAGAGACGCCTAGACCCACACACACATAGAGACTATGACAGAGACAGAGAGACAGACAGACAGAGACATATATAGAGAGAGAAACAAAGACACATATATAGAGAGAGACAGTGACAAACAAAGAGAGAGACAGAGAGAGAGAGACAAAGACACACATAGAGAGACAGAGACAGAGACACATATAAAAAGAGAGAGACAGAGACACACACATAGAGAGAGCCAGAGACACATATAGAGAGACAGAGACAGAGATACACGTAGAGAGACAAACAGGGACACACATAGAGAGAGACAGAGAAACATACATAAGAGAGACTGGGACACACACATAGAGAGAGAAAGAAAAACACATATTGAGAGAGACAGAGACACACATAGAGAAAGACAGAGACATAGACAGAGACATAGACAGAGACAGACAAAAACAGAGAGCGAAACAGAGACAGAGAGAGAGCGAGACAGAGACACACATAGACAGAGACACACATAGAGAGAGAAACACACATAGAGATAGAGGCAGAGACAAACATAGACACAGAGACAGAGACACACATATAGAGAGTGAGAGACAGAGTTACACATAAAGAAACAGAGACACATGGAGAGAGAGAGAGAGAGAGACAGCGACACACATAGAGGCAGACACACACATAGAGAGAGAGAGATAAAGATACACATAGAGACAGAGACACACATAGAGACAGAGACAGAGACACATATAGAGAGAGACAGAGACACACATAGAGAGACAAAGACACACTTGGAGAGACAGGCAGACACACATAGAGTGAGAGAGACAAAAAGATAGACTGGGAGACACACAAAGCTTGAGATAGACAGAGACACACATGGAGGCAGAAACACAGAGAGAAAGACAGAGACAAAAATCGAGAGAGACAGAGACAAATATAGAGGGAGAGACAGAGACACACAAGGGGAGAGAGAGACAGACATACACACATAGAGAGAGAGACAGAGATACACAAAGAGAGAGGTACATAGAGAGAGAGAGAGACACACACACACTCACATACACATAGAGAGAGACCCACCTACATAGAGACACTCACACGCATAGAAAGAGAGACAGAGACACATATAGGGAAACAGAGAGACAGAGACACACACATAGAGAGAGACAGTCTTAAAGAAAGAGATACACAGAGACACACATAGAGAGAGAAACAGAGACAGAGAGAGAGAGAGAGAGACAGCAAACACATAGAGAGAGACAAAGACACACATAGAGAGACAGAGACAGAGAGAGACAGAGACACACATAGAGAGAGAGAGTCGAACAGATAGAGAGAGACAGAGACACACACATAGAGAGACTGGGGCACTCACATAGAGAGAGAGACGGAGACACACATATATAGAGAGACAGAAACACATAGAGAGACAGAGAGAGAGAGAGACAGACAGAAACAGAGACACGAGAGAGAGAGAGAGGCAGAGAGAGTGAGAGACAGAGATAGACAGAGAGAGAAAGACAGACAGATACAGAGAGACAGAGATAGAGACAGAAGAGATAGAGAGAGGGACAGAGATAGAGAGACAGAGAGAGGTGAAAGACAGCGAGAGATAGAGACAGAGAAAGAGACACAGAGAGAGACAGAAACAAACAGAGAGACAGTAAGACACAGAGAGGTACAGAGAGAGGCAGACAGAGACAGAGAGACAGAGAGAGACTGAGAGAGAGAGACACAGAGAGAGACAGAGAGAGACACAGAGACAGAGAGGGAGACAGAGAGAGAGACAGACAGAGAGACAAAGACAGACAGACACACAGAGAGATGAGAGAGAGGAACAGAGAGACGAGACATAGAGACAGATAGAGAGAGAGAAAGAGAGACAGAGACAGACAGAGAGATAGACAGACAGACAGAGATGAGACAGAGAGAGACAGAGACACGCAGAGAGACAGACAGAGCAACAGACAGACAGACATGAGACAGAGAGAGACAGACAGAGAGAGACAGACAGAGAGAGAGAGACAGTGACAGACAGAGAGAAGAGACAGAAAGACAGAGACAGAGCGAGAAGAGACAGATAGACAGAAGAGAGAGAGAGAAGACACAGTGAGACACAGAGATAAACAGAGAGACACAGAGAGAGACACACACACACACAGACTCAGAGACTTCAGACTTCAGATGGTTTATTCATGTAATAGGCCATTGCCCCTCATGAGAGAAAGAAAGAGATGGAGAGAGACAGAGAGAGAGAGAGACAGAGAGAAAGAGACAGACAGACACAGATGAGACAGAGACAGACAGAGGAGACAGGTAGAGAGAGAGACAGAGAGAGAGAGAGAGAGAAGAAACAGAGGACAGAGAGAGACAGAGAGAGATAGAGAGACAGAGACAGACAGAGACAGACAGACATACAAAGATGAGACAGAGAGAGAGACAGACAGAGACATACAGAAGATGAGGACAGAGAAGAGACAGACAGACAAGAGACAGAGAGGAGAGAGACAGGAGAGAGACAGGAAACAGAGAGACACAGAGGAGACACAGAGAGAACAGAGAGAGACAGAGAGAGACAGAGAGACAGAGACAGAGAGAGACAGAGAGAGAGACAGAAAGAGAGACAGACAGACAGAGACAGAGAGACAGAGAGAGAGACAGGGAGAGAGAGATACAGAAAGAGAGACAGACAGACAGAAAACAGAGAGAGAGACAGAGAGAGAGAGACAGAGAGAGAGAGACAGAGACAGAGATAAAGAGAGAGACAGAGAGAGACAGAGAGAGACAGAGAGAGAGACGGGAGAGAGAAAAGAGACAGGGAGACAGAGAGAAGACAGAGAGAGAGACAGAGAAAGAGAACAAGAGAGAGAGGACACACACACAGAGACAGACAGAGATGAGACAGAGAGATAAAGAGAGAGAGAGACAGAGAGACATAGAGAGGCAGAGAGACAGACAGAGAGATGAGGAAGACAGAGAGAGAGAGACAGACAGACAGAGAGAGACAACACAACACTGAGAGAGAGAGAGATAAAGAGAGACAGAAGAGAAAGACAGAGAGATAGAGACAGAGAGAGAGAAACAGAAACAGACAAAGAGACAGAAACAGCAGAGAGATACAGAGACAGAGAGAGACAGAAAAGAGAAGAGACAGAGACAGACAGACAAAGAGAGAGACATACAGAGAGAGACAGAAGAGAAGAGAGAGTGAGACAGAGAGAGACAGACAGAAAAGAGGACAGATAGACAGAGATAGAGAGACAGATAGACAGAGATAGAGAGACAGAGAGGCAGAGAGAGTGATAGACAGAGAGAGAGACAGAGAGAAAGAGAGACAAAGATAAAGGCAGAGAGAGAGACAGAAACAGAGAGAGACAGAGATGTACAGAGAGAGGCAGACAGAGACAGAGAGGCAGAGAGAAACTAAGAGAGACAGAAAGAGACAGACAGACAGACACAGAGAGACAGACAGAGAGAGAGAGAGAGAGACAGAAACAAAGAGACAGAGAGAGACACAGAGAGGGACAGAGAGTCGTAGAGAGTCGTAGAGAGCACAGAGACGAGACAGAGAGAGACAGAGACAGAGAGAGAGACAGAGACAGAGACACACAGAGACAGATAGAGAGAGAAGAGAAAGAGAGAGATGGAGAGGAGAGAGAAAGAAAGAGACAGATAGAGAGAGAGAGAGAAAGAGAAGAGAGAGATGGAGAGAGAGATGGAGAGAACAGAGACAGACAGACAGACACAGATGAGACAGAAACAGACAGTGAGAGACAGGTAGAGAGAGAGACAGAAAGAGAGAGAAGAGACAGAGACAGAGAGAGACAGAGA
>JAPXFY010000019.1:28628533-28636935 GCA_030674185.1 Monoplex corrugatus
CAGGAGAGACAGAGAGACACGGGAGACAGAAAGAGAGACAGACAGACAGAGACAGAGAGAGACAGGGAGAGAGAGATACAGAAAGAGAGACAGACAGAGAGACAAACAGAGAGGAGACACAGAGAGAGACGAGTTGAAGACAGAGAGAGAGACAGAGACAGAGAGAGACAGAAAGAGAGAGACACACACAGAGAGAGACAGAGAAAGAAGAGAGAGAGACAAGAGAGACATACAGACAGAGAGGAAGACAGACAGACAAAGAGAGATGACAGACAGAGAGAGAGACAGAGAGTGAGACAGAGGAGACAGAGACAGGAGAGAGAGAGAAGAGCAATGAGACGCACACAGAGAGACTCAGACACTTCAGATCTCAGATGGTTATTCATGTAATAGGCCATTGCCCCTCATGAAGGGGTACAAAATTAATACATAAGCAAAACTATCATTTGGCATCATGACAATCACATTAATGCTACATTGTACATAGACTAAGACAGAAATTTACATTTAAACAATACTCATATCAATAACAAACCTAAGAGGAGACTGAGCAAGACAGAGAGAGATAGACAGAGGACAGAGAGAGAGACAGAGAGAGAGACAGAGACGGGAGAGACAGAGAGACACGGAAGAGACAGAAAGAGAGACAGACAGACAGAGACAGAGAGAGACAGGAGAGAGAGATACAGAAAGAGAGACAGACAGAGAAGAGACAGAGAGAGAGACACAGAGAGAGAGAGACAGAGTGAAGACAGAGAGAGACAGAGACAGAGAGAGACAGAAAGAGAGAGACACACACACAGAGAGAGACAGAGAGAGAGAAGAGAGAGAGAGACAGACAGAGGAGAGAGAGGAGACGTGAAGACACAAAGAGAGACTGACAGACAGACAGAAGACAGAGAGTGAGCAGAGAAGACAGAGACAGGAGACAGGGAACAGAGAGAGAAGAGAGAGAGACAGAGAGACAGAGACAGAGAGAGATAGACAGACAGACAGAGAGAGACAGAGAGACACAGAGAGACACAGAGAGGGAGACAGAGAGACAGAGAGAGAGAGAGACTCAGACGCTTCAAACTTCAGATGGTACAAGGGGTACAAATACATAAGCAAAACTATCATTTGGCATCATGACAATCACATTAATGCAATTAAAACAGAAATTTACATTTAAACAATACTCATATAAATAACAAACCTAAGACATCAATCTATATGCACTGGTCATTTCAGTGAAGTTTGATTTGTACAATAACATATTGTCGTCTCTTAGAGAGAGAGAACAGAGGCAGACAGACAGAGAGAGACACTGAGACACAGAGAGAGACAGAGACACAAGAGAGAAGAGAGAGAGGAGATAGAGAGAGGCAGAGAGAGTGGGAGACAGAGACAGAGAGAGAGAGACAAAGAGAGACAGAGACAGAAAAGACAAAGAGAGAGAGAGACAGAAACAGACAGAGGGGTACATAGAGAGACAGAGACAGACAGACAGAGAGGAGACTGAGAAAGACAGACAGAGATAGACAGAGGACAGAGAGAGACAGAGAGAGAGAGAGAGACAGGAGAGACAGAGAGACACAGAGAGACAGAAAGAGAGACAGACAGACAGAGACAGAGAAACAGAGAGAGACAGGGAGAGAGAGGATACAAAGAGAGAACAGAGAGACAAAAGAGAGAGAGACAGAGACAGACAAGAGAACAGAAAGAGAGACAGAAGACAGAGGACAGAGAGAGACAGAGACAGGAACAGAGAGAGACAGAAGAGAACAGACAGGGAGACAGAAGAGATACAGATAAAAAGACAGAGAACAGAGAAGACAGAGGGAGAGAGAGACAGAAGAGAGACGAGAGACAAGAGACAGAGAGAGAGAGAGAGAGAACAGAAGAGAGCAGAGACAGAGAGGAGAGACGAGAGAGACACACAACGAGAGAGACAGAGACAGAGAGACAGAGAGAGAAGATAGAGAGAGACAGAGAAGAGCAGAAAGACAGAGAGAGAAGAAGATCAGAGACAGACAAGAACAGAGACAGCAACACAGAGAGAGAAGAAAGAGAACAAAGAGACAGAGAGAAAGAGAGAGACAGAGAGAACAGAGAAGAGAGAGAGACAGACAGAAAGAGAGACTAGAAACAGACAGAGAGGTACAGAGACAGACGAGAGAGAGAGAAAGAGAAAAGAGACGAGAAAAGAGAGAGAGACAGAAGAGACATGCAGAAGACAGAAAGAGATGAGCAGAGAGAGACAGAGAGAGAACAGACAGCAGAAAGAGAGAGGACAGAGAGAGAGGACAAGACAGAGACAGAGAGACAGAGACTAAGAGAGAGACACAAAGAGAGAGGACAGAGATAGAAGGACAGAGAGCAGAGAGAGGAGAAAGAGAAGAAAGAGAGAGTGAGAGAGACGAGAGACAGAAGAGACAGAGTAGACAGACAGAGAAGACAGAGAAGAGAGACAGAGAGAGAGACAGAGAGATGTAGAGAGCCACAGAGATGACAGAGAGAGACAGGGACAGAGACAGAGAAAGAGAGACAGAGAGACAGAAGACAGAGAACAGAGAGACAAGAGAAGAAGACAGAGAGAGAGAGAGAGAGAGAGAGAAAGAGAAAGAAGAGAGAGAGAGAGAGAGAGAGAGACAGAGAGACAGTGAGAATGAGACAGACAGACAGACAGAGATGAGACAGAGACGACAGTGAGAGACAGGTAGAGAGAGAGACAGAGAGAGAGAAAGAGACAGAGAGAGACAGAGAGCTAGAGAGACAGAGAGAGACAGACATACAAAGATGAGACAGAGAGAGAGACAGAGAGACACAGAGAGACAGACAGACAAAGAGACAGAGAGAGACAGAGAGAGGGAGAACAGAGAGAGAGAGACAGAAAGAGTGCTAGAGACAGACAGAGAGAGAGACAGAGAGAGAGACAGAAAGAGAGAGAGAGGCAGAGAGAGTGAGAGACAGAGATTGACACAGAGAGAAAGACAGACAGAGAGAGGTACAAAGAGGTACAGAGAGAGACAGAGAGAGAAACAGAGAAAGACAGAGAGAGACAGAGAGAGATAGAGACAGAGATAGAGAGAGTGAAAGACAGAGAGATAGAGACAGAGAAAGAGACACAGAGAGAGACAGAAACAAACAGAGAGAGACAGAAAGACACAGAGAGGTCCAGAGGCAGAGACAGAGAGAAACAGAGAGAGACTGAGAGAGAGAGAGAGAGACAGAAGGCAGAGACAGAGAGAGACAGAGAGAGAGAGAGACATAATAATAATAATAATAATAATATACAATATTTATATAGCGCAAAATCTTGATAAAATCAAATCTAAGCGCTGAAGCAGACACACACGCACGCACGCACGCACACGCACACGCACACACACACACACACACACACACACGCTTGGCTATAAATGGGGAGAAAGAATAAAAGCAATAAAAGCAAGAATAAAAGCAATGGAAAATTATAGAGAGCATAGCATATACAATTATATATTATAACCATGTGATTCCCCTCCGAGCGGAGACAGGCTGCAGGGGGGGGGGGGGGGGTTGAGTGAGGTTAGGATTTTATGCGGAGGAGAAAAGGTGAGTTTTGAGAGCGGACTTGAAGGAGACAAAAGTAGGTTGCTGACGGACTGAGAGAGGAAGTTTGTTCCAGGAGAGTGGACCAGAAACAGAGAAGGCTCGTGGACCATAGGTATTGAGCTTAGTGCGTGGAAAGCGAAAAGTCAGCGGATCGGAGGCAGAGCGGAGGGATACGTGAGGGAAGATAGATCTCAAGTAGGCTTGACAGGTAATGGGGGGCTGCGTTATTGAGGCTTTTGTAGCACATGGTGTCTAGTTTGTACTGTATGCGCTTTGATACAGGGAGCCAGTGAAGTTGTGCCAGGAGAGGAGATATGTGGTCAGCTTTTTTCTTTTTGAGTACAAGGCGTACAGCATTGTTTTGAATGCGCTGTAGGATGTGAATGGTGGAGGCAGGAAGACCAGACAGGAGTGAATTGCAATAGTCAATGCGAGACATTATGAAGGAGAGAACGAGTTTTGCAGTTGTTTCGACAGAGAGATACTTCCTGATCAGCCTTATACGATGGAGATGATAGTAGCAAGATCTGGCAGTTTGAGAAACAAAGTTGTTCATGGAGAGGGTAGAGTCAATGCAGACACCAAGGTTTTTAGCTGAATCAGAAATTGGGACTGATGTGTTACATAATGGGAGAGAAAGAGGAGGCAGCTGAGAAAGTTTCTGACGGGTACCAATGAGGATAGCTTCTGTCTTGTCGTCATTAAGCTGAAGTTTGTTGAACGTCATCCAGTTCTTAATGTCCGAGTAACACTCAGTGGTGCGAGTCAACAGGCGCTGTATATTATCAGGTGAGTCACTGTCTTGAAGTTGGGTGTCATCAGCATAGAAGTGGTGTTTTATAGAGTGGGAGTTGATGATGGTGGACAGGGGGGAGGTGTAAAGAGTGAAAAGAACAGGGCCAAGGACAGATCCTTGTAGAACACCACAGGTCAGGTATGCAGGTTGAGAGTAAGTGCCATTGATGAGAACAGTTTGTTTTCTGTTTGATAGGTATGAAGTGAACCAGGACAGTGCAATGTCAGAGATGCCAAAAGTATGATGAAGTCTAGAAAGGAGAATACCATGATCAATGGTATCAAAGGCTGCAGACAGATCAAGGAGTGTGAGGAGAGAGACTTTGCCAGTATCAGTTGCAAGGAGGAGATTGTTGAGAATGTGTAGTAGGGCAGTTTCAGTGCTATGGCACTGGCGGTAGGCTGACTGGAAAGGATTGAGGAGATTGTTGGCAGACAGGTGAGAGTTCAGCTGGTTAAGGACGAGTTTTGACAAGAAAGAGAGATTAGAGATAGGCCGGTAATTTTTCAGTTCATTTGGGTCTAAATTGTGTTTCTTGAGGAGAGGGTGAACAATAGCAGACTTGAAAGAATCTGGGACAGTTCCAGTTTGAAGAGAAGTGTTGATGATGTCAGTGATGAATGGGAGGAGAGTAGGGAGACAGTCGGAGTAGAGAGAACCTGGAAGAGGATCCAGTTCGCAGGTTTTGAACGACATGGATCTGATTGTGTTGAAAATTTCTTCTTGTGAGATTGGGGTAAAAGTAGTAAGAGGTGTGCCAGAGAAGGTGGGCATGGTTGACAGGGTGTCCTGTCAAGCCTGTCACGAAGAGTTTGTATTTTGGTGGTGAAATACTTGGAGAATACAGATGGGAGTTCTTCATTTATATGTTTTGTTGGGAGAGGTAAATCTTTTCGTGTGCCAAGGAGATGATTCATGGTTGTAAAGAGTTCTTTTGAAGAAGAGGCATTCAGGATTTTGGTTTGGAAATAGCTTGTTTTTGCTGATGCAATGAGGGTGGATACTTTTGTTTTAGAGGCTTGGAAAAGTTGCCTGTGTACAGTGAGTTTGGATTTGCGCCAACGGCGCTCTGCTCTGCGGCGGGCACGTTTTGCACAGGCAATCTCATGAGTGAGCCAGGGAGTAGGGGGGCGGTCAGGTAAAAGACGGGTTATGGCTGGAGCATGAGTGTCCAGAAGATGGTGGAGAGTAGTATAGAATTCATCGGCAAGGTTATGTGACTTTTCAGAAAGGAGACGGGAGGCATCAGATGAAAATGTGGAGACGTCGATAGATTTGAGATTGCGTCGAGTCACTGTGCTCATGGTACGGGAAGGAGGAGAAATGTCGAGAGAACAGAGAATTGCAGAGTGGTCAGATGGAAGGGCTGAAGTTAGACGGGTAGAAAGAACTAAGCAGTTGTCAGTAGCGGAATTGTGGTGATCACGAGAAATGATCCAGTCAAGAATGTGACCTTTTTGATGGGTTGGTTCAGAAATGTGTTGAGTCATATTGTGTTTGGACAGAGAGTTGATGATATGTCTTGTGTCATAACGGTGAGTGTTGTCATAGTGGACATTGATGTCACCTAGAATGATGAGATTTCCAGGTAAGAGGCAGTAGTGGTCAAGCAATTGGTCAAAGTCAGAGAGAAACGTGGATGTGGTGAGTTTGTTGGCAGAGCTAGGTGGGGGTCGATAGACACAGGAGAAGGTGATGGGGTGAGGGGTGGATTGGAAGGATACTTCAACGTGCTCGAAAGAAGGATGGGAGAAAGGCAGAGACTGCGAGAAAGATAGGCGGGAATGGAGTGAGTCGTTGTAGAGGATGGCGATACCGCCACCTCGGGATGATCGATGGAAAGAAGCAAGCCTGTAACCACTCGGAGTGAGGCTAGCATGTATAGGTTCGTGACCAAGGGGGTTAAGCCATGTCTCTGTGATAAAAGCAATGTCAACATGCTCATCTGCGATAAAATCAGCAATGACTTCGGCTTTGCCATCCTTGCATGTTGACTGAGCATTAAAAAGACATAATTTTAGTTTATCACAGTCATATGGTGGTGGCCGGGGTGGCGACGAAGGCGGCACCGACGGGACAGAAGGTGAAGGCGGCACCGGCGGGACAGAAGGTGAAGGCGGCACCAGCGGGACAGAAGGTGAAGGCGGTACTATCCGGACAGAAGGCAAAGGCGAAGACGGCAGAGGAGGAGACGAAGTTTGCAGCAGCGAGGTCGAGGGCAGGGGCAGTGGAGGAGACGAAGAAGCAGGAGACGAAAAGTGGCGTCGGGCAGGAGGCAGATTGTGCCAAAGACGGTGGAGACGTCCACCACGACAGGATCGCGCAGTGCGGGGCTTAGGACACAGCCCCAGTGTTCGTATTCGCTGGTAGACGCCTCCACCGAGGTAGCACTTGCTGTGTTTAAAAAGTGTCAGTCCAATTTGTTTTATAAAAGACGGGTCCATAATTGCGAGCCAGTCAGGAGAGGAAGATACTTGCAGGTTGGTGTGTGGGTTGGTCAGTTCACAACACTTAAATCCAGAGAACACAAAGGTTTGGAAGCTGTAGCGTTGGGCGAACACAGTAGGCTAAGATGTAAACACAGTTCACAGAATAAAATGTCCGACTTGAGCGGCTGAATTAAAATGATGAAAAGTAGGTATAAAAACTTTAAAATCAGATTATCTGGTAAAATATTCAAAATTTTAAAAAAATATTTACTCACCGTGTGTCAGGATTTCAAAGCAACAAACTGATACAAAATTCAATGCATAAAACCAAATAGAACCACGATAAAATCACTGTAAAACACCACACACACTTTTGCTGCCTGCTGGCGCGACATCTACTCACTACTCAACTAGACAGAGAGGGAGACAGAGAGAGAGACAGAGACAGAGAGAGACAGACAGACAGAAAGACAGACAGAGAGACAGAGAGTCACAGAGAGACACAGAGAGAGATGAGACAGAGAGAGACAGAGACATACAGACAGATAGAGAGAGAGAGAGAGAAGAGAGACAGAGACAGACAGAGAGATAGACAGACAGACAGAGATGAGACAGAGACACGCAGAGAGAGACAGACAGACAGAGACAGAGACAGATTCACAGAGAGACAGACAGAGATGAGACAGAGAGATAGAAGACAGAGAGAGACAGAGAGAGAGACACTGAGAGACAGACAGAGAGAGACAGAGACAGAGAGAGACAGACAGACAGACAGACAGACAGACAGAGACACAGTGAGACACAGAGAGACACAGAGAGACAGAGAGGGAGACAGAGAGAGACACACACACACAGAGACCCAGAGACTTCAGACTTCAGATGGTTTATTCATGTAATAGCCCATTGCCCCTCATGAAGGGGTACAAATACATAAGCAAAACTATCATTTGGCATCATGACAATCACATTAAATTGATTAATGCTACATTGTACATAGACTAAAACAGAAATTTACATTTAAACAATACTCATATAAATAACAAACCTAAGACATCAATCTATACCCACTAGTCATTTCAGTGAAGTTTGATTTGTACAATAACATATTGTCGTCTCTTAAATGTGTAAATACTATGGAAAAACAGAGATCCATGAAATAATTTGTACACAGTATACATGCAACATGTTCACTGACAGAAAATCAAAACGGACAGAATAAATTGTACTGCATCATGACGTTGCTTTTTCTCTAAACATAATTAAATGCTTTATACAAAAACAAAGATAGATTATATACAACATCAGATGCGTTTGATGACATCAATAAAGTCATTTTAAATAATGAAGGTTTCCTACGATATTTAAGTCGAATCAATTGAGAGACTCAGAGAGAGAGACAGACAGACACACAGAGAGAGACACAGTGATGGAGAGCAGAGAGACAGAGACAGCGAGAGACAGAGACACAAAGAGAGAGAGAGAGGCAGAGAGAGTCAGAGACAGAGACAGAGAGAAAGAGAGAGAGAGAGAGAGAAAACAGACAAAGAGAGACAGAGAGACAGAAACAGAGAGAGACAGAGACAGACAGACAGAGACACAGA
>JAPXFY010000019.1:28637035-28649535 GCA_030674185.1 Monoplex corrugatus
CCCCAATAAAAAAAAAATTTTTTTTTTTTTTTTTTTTTTTTTTTTTTTTTTTTTTTTTTTTTTTTTTTTTTTTTTTTTTTTTTTTTTTTTTTTTTTTTTTTTTTTTTTTTTTTTTTTTTTTTTTTTTTTTTTTTTTTTTTTTTTTTTTTTTTTTTTTTTTTTTTTTTTTTTTTTTTTTTTTTTTTTTTTTTTTTTTTTTTTTTTTTTTTTTTTTTTTTTTTTTTTTTTTTTTTTTTTTTTTTTTTTTTTTTTTTTTTTTTTTTTTTTTTTTTTTTTTTTTTTTTTCAAAACATATAGGTAACAGTAAAGGAAATAAGAGGCAAGCAGGAGAATTGTTCAAGATTAACCAAGGATTGTAACTCTGAGAGTCACGTAGGAGTCATCTCCCATGTTGTAGAATTTCTCAAAATCCAATCTTCTTTGCGGCACCGATTCAGCTAGCATAGAAAGAGCCACAAAACACAAAACTCTACGCTCAGAACATTCCCCAATAAAGGAATGTCCAAACCTACCTTTATACCCAGCAACTACACCTACACACAACTATGATGTGTAGGAATGCACACAACATATTGGTGTCATGTTAAACTGTAGTCTTTTATCTTAACTCACCAGCACACACATATAGGAAGATAACATATAGGTTTATTCCAAGCATATGGTAAATGAAGGAAATAATGGAAACATGGAGAATCTTTTAAGATTAACCAAGGATTGCAACTCTTGAGAGTCATGTAGAGTTTACCTCCCATGTCGAAGATTTCCTCAAAATCCAACATAGTTTGAGGCACTCATTCACCTAGCGTAGAAGCAGCCAAAACGCACAAAACCTGAAGTTGAGAATATTCCCCAATTAGGAAAACGAAGCGTACCTTTATACCCCGCAGCTACACCTACACACAACTATGAGGGATTAGAGAAGTCACACAAGACATTCGTCGCATGTTCAAGATTGACATAGTCTTTTATTTTTGAACTGACCAAACACACACATATAGACAAGACAGAAGATATATAGGGTTGTTTCCAAAACATATAGGTAAACAGTAATGGAAATAAGAGGCAAGCAGGGAGAATTGTTCAAGATTAAACCAAGGATTGTAACTCATGAGAGTCACGTAGGAGTCATCTCCCATGTTGTAGAATTTCTCAAAATCCAATCTTCTTTGCGGCACCGATTCAGCTAGCATAGAAAGAGCCACAAAACACAAAACTCTACGCTCAGAACATTCCCCAATAAAGGAATGTCCAAACACTACCTTTATACCCAGCAACTACACCTACACACAACTATGATGGTGTAGAGAAATGCACACAACATATTTGTGTCATGTTCAAGACTGACATAGTCTTTTATTCTTGAACTACCATCACACACATAATAGGAAGACAAACATATCAGGTTTATTTCCAAGCCATATAGGTAACATGAAAGGAAATAAGATGGAAACAGGGAGAATCTTTTAAGATTAACCAAGGATTGCAACTCTTGAGAGTCATGTAGGAGTTACCTCCCATGTCGAAGAATTTCCTCAAAATCCAACATAGTTTGAGGAACTCATTCACCTAGCGTAGAAGGATCCAAAACGCAATAAAACTGTAAGTTCAGAATATTCCCCAATTAGGAATACCGAAGCGTACCCTTTTTACCCGCAACTACACCTACACACAACTATGAGGGATTAGAGAAATTCACACAAGACATTCGTCGCATGTTCAAGATTGACATAGTCTTTTATTTTTGAACTGACCAAACACACACATATAGACAAGACAGAAGATATATAGGGTTGTTTCCAAAACATATAGGTAACAGTAAAGGAAATAAGAGGCAAGCAGGGAGAATTGTTCAAGATTAACAAGGATTGTAACTCTGAGAGTCAGTAGGAGTTATCTCCCATGTTGTAGAATTTCTCAAAATCCAATCTACTTTGCGGCACCGATTCAGCTAGCATAAAAGAGCACAAAACACAAAACTCTACGTCAGAACATTCCCCAATTAAGGAATGCCAAACTACCTTTATACCCAGCAACTACACCTACACACAACTATGATGGTGTAGAGAATGCACACAACAATTGGTGTCATGTTAAGACTGACATAGTCTTTTATTCTTGAACTCACCATGCACACACATAATACGGAAGATAGAACATATACAGGGTTATTTCCAAGGCATATAGGTAACATGAAAAGGAAATAAGATGGAAACAGGAGAATCTTTTAAGATTAACCAAGGATTGCAACTCTGAGAGTCATGTAGGAGTTACCTCCCATGGCGTAGATTTCCTCAAAATCCAAATAGTTTGAGGCACTCATTCACCTAGCGTAGAAGCAGCCAAAACGCAATAAAACTCTAAGTTCAGAATATTTCCCAATTAGGAATAACCGAAGCGTACCTTTATACCCGCAACTACACCTACACACAACTATGAGGATTAGAGAGATTCACACAAGACATTCGTCGCATGTTCAAGATTGACATAGTCTTTTATTTTTGAACTGACCAAACTCACACAAATATGACCAGCAGAAGATATATAGGGTTGTTTCCAAAACATATAGGTAACAGTAAAGGAAATAAGAGGCAAGCAGGGAGAATTGTTCAAGATTAACCAAGGATTGTAACTCTTGAGAGTCACGTAGGAGTCATGTCCCATGTTGTAGAATTCTCAAAATCCAATCTTCTTTGCGGCACCGATTCAGCTAGCATTAGAAAGAGCCACAAAACACAAACTCTGGCCTCAGAATCATTCCCAAATAAGGAATGCCCAAGCCTACCTTTATACCCAGCAACTACACCTACACACAACTATGATGGTGTAGAGAAAATGCACACAACATATTGGTGTCATGTTCAAGACTGATATATTCTTTTATTCTTGAACTTACCATGCACACACATAATACGGAAGATAGAACATATACAGGTTTACTTCCAAGCCATATAGGTAACATTAAAGGAAAAAAGATGGAAACAGGGAGAATCTTTTTAAGATTAACCAAGGATTGCAACTCTTGAGAGTCATGTAGGAGTTACTCCCATGTCGAAGATTTCCTCAAAATCCAACAAAGTTGAGGCGCTCATTCACCTAGCGTAAAAGACCAAACGCACAAACCTGAAGTTGAGAATATCCCCAATTAGGAATAACGAAGCGTACCTTTATACCGCAGCTACACCTACACACAAAACTATGAGGGATTATGAAATTCACACAAGACATCGTCGCATGTTCAAGATTGACATAGTCTTTATTTTTTGAACTGACCAAACAACACATATAGACAAGACAGAAGATATATAGGGTTGTTTCCAAAACATATAGGTAACAGTAAGGAAATAAGAGGCAAGCAGGGAGAATTGTTCAAGATTAACCAAGGATTGTAGGAGTTACCTCCATGTCGTAGAATTTCCTCAAAATCCAACATAGTTTGAGGAACTCATTCACCTAGCGTAATAGCAGCCATAAACGCAATAAAACTGTAAGTTCAGAAAATTCCCCAACTAGGAATACCAAGCATACCTTATACCCCGCAAGTACCCTACACACAACTATGGGGATTAGAGAATTCACACAAGACATCCGTCGCATGTTCAAGATTGACATAGTCTTTTATTTTTGAACTGACCAAAACACACATATAGACAAGACAGAAGATATATAGGGTTGATTCCGAAACATATAGGTAACAGTAAAGGAAATAGAGGCAAGCAGGGAGAATTGTTCAAGATTAACCAATGATTGTAACTCTTGAGAGTCACTAGGAGTCTTCTCCCATGTTGTAGAATTTCTCAAAATCCAATCTTCTTTGAGGCAAACGATTCAGCTAGCATAGAAAGAGCCACAAAACACAAAACTTGCGCTCAAATCATTCCCCAATAAAGGAATGCCCAAGCCTACCTTTATACCCAGCAACTACACCTACACACAACTATGATGGTGTAGACAAATGCACACAACATATTGGTGTCATGTTCAATACTGATATAGTCTTTTATTCTTGAACTCACCATGCACACACATAATATGGAAAAGATAGAACATGTACAGTGTTATTTCCAAGCATATAGGTAACATTAAAGGAAATAAGATGGAAACAGGGAGAATCTTTTAAGATTAACCAAGGATTGCAACTCTTGAGAGTCATGTAGGAGTTACCTCCCATGTCGTAGATTTCCTCAAAATCCAACATAGTTTGAGGAACTCATTCACCTAGCGTAGTAGCAGCCAAAACGCAATAAACTGTAAGTTCAGAATATTCCCCAATTAGGAATACCGAAGCATACCTTTATACCCCGCAAGTACACCTACACACAACTATGAGGGATTAGAGAAATTCACACAAGACATTCGTCGCATGTTCAAGTTGACATAGTCTTATATTTTTTGAACTGACCAAACACACACATATAGACAAGACAGAAGATATATAGGGTTGTTTCCGAAACATATAGGTAACAGTAAAGGAAATAAGAGGAAACCAGGGAGATTGTTCAAGATTAACCAAGATTGTAACTCTTGAGAGTCACGTAGGAGTCTTCTCCCATGTTGTAGAATTTCTCAAAATCCAATCTTCTTTGCGGCACCGATTCAGCTAGCATAGAAAGAGCCACAAACACAAAACTCTGCGCTCAAATCATTCCACAATAAAGGAATGCCCAAGCCTACCTTTATACCAGCAACTACACCTACACACAACTATGATGGTGTAGACAATGCACACAACATATTGGTGTCATGTTCAAGATGATATAGTCTTTTATTCTTGAACTCACCATGCACACACATAATACGGAAGATAGAACATGTACAGGGTTATTTCCAAGGCATATAGGAACATTAAGGAAATAAGATGGAAACAGGGAGAATCTTTTAAGATTAACAAGGATTGCAACTCTTGAGAGTCATGTAGGAGTTACCTCCCATGTCGTAGATTTCCTCAAAATCCAACATAGTTTGAGGAACTCATTCACCTAGGTAGTAGCAGCCAAAACGCAATAAAACTGTAAGTTCAGAATATTCCCCAACTAGGAATACCGAAGCGTACCTTTATACCCGCAACTACACCTACACACAACTATGAGGGATTAGAGAAATTCACACAAGACATCCGTCGCATGTTCAAGATTGACATAGTCTTTTATTTTTGAACTGACCAAACACACACATATAGACAAGACAGAAGATATATAGGGTTGTTCCGAAACATATAGGTAACAGTAAAGGAAATAAGAGGCAAGAGGAGAATTGTTCAAGATTAACCAATGATTGTAACTCTTGAGAGTCACGTAGGAGTCTTCTCCATGTTGTAGAATTTCTCAAAATCCAATCTTCTTTGCGGCACGATTCAGCTAGCATAGAAAGAGCCACAAAACACAAAACTCTGCGATCAAATCATTCCCCAATAAAGGAATGCCCAAGCCTACCTTTATACCCAGCAACTACACCTACACACAACTATGATGGTGTAGACAAATGCACACAACATATTGGTGTCATGTTCAAGACTGATATAGTCTTTTATTCTTGAACTCACCATGCACACACATAATACGGAAGATAGAACATGTACAAGGTTATTTCCAAGGCATATAGGTAACATTAAAGGAAATAAGATGGAAACAGGGAGAATCTTTTAAGATTAACCAAGGATTGCAACTCTTCAGAGTCATTTAGCAGTTATCTCCCATGTCGTAGATTTCCTCAAAATCCAACATAGTTTGAGGAATTCATTCACCTAGCGTAGAAGCAGCCAAAACGCAATAAAACTGTAAGTTCAGAATATTTCCCAAGAGTTGCAATCCTTGGTTAATCTTAAAAGATTCTCCCTGTTTCCATCTTATTTCCTTTAATGTTACCTATATGCCTTGGAAGTAAAACTGTATATGTTGTGTCTTCCATATTATATGTGTGTATGGTGAGCTCAAGAATAAAAGACTATGTCAGTCTTGAACATGACACCAATATGTTGTGTGCATTTCTCTACACCATCATAGTTGTGTGTAGGTGTATTTGCTGGGTATAAAGGTAGGCTTGGGCATTCCTTTATTGGGGAATGTTCAGAGCGCAGAGTTTTGTGTTTTGTGGCTCTTTCTATGCTAGCTGAATCGGTGCCGCAAAGAAGATTGGATTTTGAGAAATTCTACAACATGTTACCTATATGTTTCGGAAACAACCCTATATATCTT
Organism: Monoplex corrugatus; assembly: GCA_030674185.1. NCBI lineage: Eukaryota > Metazoa > Mollusca > Gastropoda > Littorinimorpha > Ranellidae > Monoplex > Monoplex corrugatus. Next base: position 28,643,227 of record JAPXFY010000019.1, read on the forward strand.
CTGTCTTGTCTATATGTGTGTGTTTGGTCAGTTTAAAAATAAAAGACTATGTCAATCTTGAACATGCAACGAATGTCTTGTGTGAATTTCTCTAATCCCTCATAGTTGTGTGTAGGTGTAGTTGCGGGGTATAAAGGTACGCTTCGGTATTCCTAATTGGGGAATATTCTGAACTTACAGTTTTATTGCGTTTTGGCTGCTACTACGCTAGGTGAATGAGTTCCTCAAACTATGTTGGATTTTGAGGAAATCTACGACATGGGAGGTAACTCCTACATGACTCTCAAGAGTTGCAATCCTTGGTTAATCTTAAAAGATTGGGGAATTGTGAACTTACAGTTTTATTGCGTTTTGGCTGCTTCTACGCTAGGAGAATGAGTTCCTCAAACTATGTTGGATTTTGAGGAAATCTACGACATGGGAGGTAACTGCTAAATGATTCTCAAGAGTTGCTATCCTTGGTTAATCTTAAAAGATTCTCCCTGTTTCCGTCTTATTTCCTTTAATGTTACCTATATGCCTTGGAAATAACCCTGTATATGTTCTATCTTCCGTATTATGTGTGTGCATGGTGAGTTCAAGAATAAAAGACTATATCAGTCTTGAACATGACACCAATATGTTGTGTGCATTTCTCTACACCATCATAGTTGTGTGTAGGTGTAGTTGCTGGGTATAAAGGTAGGCTTGGGCATTCCTTTATTGGGGAATGTTCTGAGCGCAGAGTTTTGTGTTTTGTGGCTCTTTCTATGCTAGCTGAATCGGTGCCGCAAAGAAGATTGGATTTTGAGAAATTCTACAACATGGGAGATGACTCCTACGTGACTCTCAAGAGTTACAATCCTTGGTTAATCTTGAACAATTCTCCCTGCTTGCCTCTTATTTCCTTTACTGTTACCTATATGTTTTGGAAACAACCCTATATATATTCTGAACTTACAGTTTTATTGCGTTTTGGCTGCTTCTACGCTAGGTGAATGAATTCCTCAAACTATGTTGGATTTTGAGGAAATCTACGACATGGGAGGTAACTCCTAAATGATTCTCAAGAGTTGCAATCCTTGGTTAATCTTAAAAGATTCTCCCTGTTTCCGTCTTATTTCCTTTAATGTTACCTATATGCCTTGGAAATCACCCTGGATATGGTTGCAATCACATCACAGGATTTAAACTTCAAAACATGAATGTCAGTTGTATTTTTTTTTTTTCATATGTTATACATATTCATGAAATGCAATCATTTTACAGATAACATAAGCATATGCACTCATGGTTAAGTTGCATAGAGAGTAAACATTGTAGTGCTGCAAATATCTAAGATAACTCATGCATATTCATATGTATATTCATATTCATTTATTTTGTCACAGTGAACTACCATGTGAAACTAGGGCTATTCTCCTCTTTGAAAGCGCGTGTCCGCAGTGCAAGGTCATCCATTTTTTTTATCAAGACCTTAGAAAGGCAAGGAGAGAGGGACCTTGGAAATCAACCTATCTCTTCAATGTTTTATACCAGAGCAACTGGGTGAAAGCCTGCTCTTTACCATTTTAAACTGCTGTTGGATCTTTGGCGTGCGCAGGCCAGAAGGCACACGAGTCTGACTCGTCTTTCGTGCCCTTCAGACGTTCAGTTAGATTTTCGTGTCAAACTGAAGAGAAAAGTCGAGCCATCAACAGGAACCGAACCCTAGAACCTCGAGTTCAGTTATTGGCAGGCGAAAGTCCGAACCATTCTGCCATCTCTCTCTCTCTCTCTCTCTCTCTCTCTCTCTCTCTCTCTCTTTCTCTCTCTCTCTCTCTCTTTCTCTCTCTCTCTTTCTGTCTCTCTCTCTTTCTCTCTCTCTTTCTCTCTCTCTCGGGGGGGGGCATGCTGGGTAATGGCGGCGAATAGCAGCTGTTTTGAGTTGCTGTGTATACTTTTCTCCATGACAGTGTTTTGATGATCTGTATCAAACAGCTATCCTGTGAAGTGCTTCAGTGATAGTCCCATGTGAGAGACAGTGCAGGAAAATGGTGGGCATTGAAGTGTGGAGAGCTGCTATCGGCATTTTCTGTGGACATTTCAAATCTGGGTCAAGAAGGTGTGCTCGAAAAAGTTTGAAGTGCGTACAGGTAAGCAAGGCCAGTGTCAATAACACAGTCTGGTCATCTTTGGATATTCTTGTCGCCTTTGTGGTATTTATTGCATTTGTGACATTCATTGACAGTTTCTTTTGTAATGCACATGAAATGTTGTCATTTAAAATGGCAAGACAAGCTGAACAAGAAAAAATAAAAGGAACAAGACTGGGGGCAGAAGAGGAGATATGTGTCACCGACGGTGTATGTCAGGTAGCCATGCACGTGCCATTGCTTTTCTCGGCCGTGTGCGTGCAGCACATCGTGTTTTGCGTGAGAAGGCTGCTCCTCTGCGGTGACATAGAGACAAATCCCGGCCCTATCACTGACAGTACCACACACACAGAGGACGGAAATGATAACATGGTTGACAGACTCATGCAAGTGATGCAGCAACAGTTCTCTGAGCAAACCAAATTGATAAGGAATGATCTTGGAGAGATCAAAGGCGAGCTACGTCAAGTGAAAGAACGATGTGAGGAAATCAATAACAGGTGTAACAGACTGGAGAAAGATCACAGAAACCTGACGGAGACAGTGACAGATATGAGTGGCGACATACAACAACTGTTCCAGGAATCTAATGATGAGAAAGAGGAAATACAACAACTCACAGAGACAATCAGGGATATGAGACACGATGTTGCCCAATTAAAGTCAGACACAGACAGGTTAGAAGATTTTTCACGAAGAGATAATTTACGTTTTTTCGGGATTTCTCAGCAAGAATCTAGGGAAACGTTTGACTCATGTGCTACCGCAGTTATTGACGTTCTCAATAGTATTGACGACCCTAAAGTCTGGACTACTGATGACATCGTACGAGCACATCGAACTGGACAGACAAGACAAGGGCAACCCAAACAAATGATAGTCAAATTCACCAGGTGGAGAGACAAAATGCTGATTATTACAAACAGAGACATACGACGAAAACTAGATGTGAAAGGTATCAGGGTCGCAAACGACCTAACAAGAACACAGGCACAAATCGTTGCAAGAGCACGTAGTGAAGGCAAAAGAGCATACTTCCAAAAGGGACAATTGGTGATTGGACCAAGACCACCAGAACAGCGATCTTATGCTCAGATTGTGAGTGGTGACACAGTTTCAGACTTACAACCTAAACACACCTCCTCTTCCGACGTGAGAGACACGCCCACCTTCACCAATCGGCGGGATGAAGTCGCTGGTGGGGACCCCCCTCAAGATGGGGAGATGACGAGAGGAGTTGTCACCTCTAACGGGGGCAGAGTCGCGAGTGGTGGTTCCCCTTCCTCCTCCTCTTCCCCGCCTGTCATCTCACGTGCAAACCGGGCCGAGCTTCAGCGTGACGCCAACAGGAGTTCCCAGGGGCATGACACCGGGCGTCTTACAGACACGGACGCACGTGCATCACGCGGCAGTCCTGCGGCAGACCGACAGACGGGTGAGAGGGTGAGCATGGGCAGCCAACCGCGACGGACGTCAACAAGCACGGCCCGCGGCAGAGGAGCAGGCGGTAACCTTGGCAACAGGAGCTTGCGTTCCGGTACTTCCAGAAAGCCATAGGACAGGCATGGCCATCCAAACCAGTGGTCCTTTTTGAATTACAACGTTGAAAATTTGTACAGTAAATTGAAGAACGTTTCCTTCATAAATTATGTAACAAAATTTGATTTTGTTTGTCTTACTGAATGTTTTCTTGATACTTCGTTTGATTTCAGCTGTTTGTTCACTGATTATTTGAAGTTTTACGCTCCAGCTAAGAAATTGTCACACCATGGCAGGAATTCGGGTGGAGTTTTATTGTTGGTGAAAAAAACTTTAGAAAATTGTGTGAAAGAAATAATGTTAGATTATGATAACACCATTGCCATCAGAGTAAACAAAAATGTATTTGATTTAGACAAAGATCTGATTTTGATTGCATGCTATGTTGCGCCAGAAGGAAGCCCTAGATATAACGAAACATTAATTAAAGATGGGATCTTGATGCTGGAAGAATTAATGCTACAACAGTTTGAAAAAGAAAAAACACATTTTATAATTATGGGAGATCTCAATGCTAGAACAGGTCACGAACAGTTTGCGCCTGAAGACATGACTACTTATTTGGAAGACATTGAGTATGACAGGATGTATAATGAATGTGATGTACGTTGTTCTAAAGATGAAACTGTGAATAGTTTTGGCAAAACATTGTTGAACTTATGTTTCATGTTGGATATGGTTATTTTGAATGGTTTTTGTGATGGAGATACAGAGGGTGAATACACTTTTGTGTCTCCAAACGGGTGTAGTGTGATTGACTATTTTCTTGTTCCATATAATCTGGTCTCATGCTTTGATTTACGGGTAGGTAACTGTGTTGATTCATGGCATCTACCTGTTGAGGTAATATGGAAAAGGGGAAATAATCATACATATGTAGAAAGTGCAAGACAACAAGGGGAAGAAAAAATTGTATGGTCTGAAGAATTAGCAAGTTTATTTGTACAAGAGCTTGATGGTTCTGAGTTCAACAATTGTCTACAGACAGCTTTTGGTTTGTTAGATTATAATGTGAATGACAGTTCGGAGCAGTTTACTAAGGCTTTATGCGGGGCAGCTGCGTGTATGGTACGAACAGTGAGACAAGGACAAAAGAAACAGAATGATTGGTTTGATAAGGAATGTGAAAGAAAGAAACAAGAAGTTAAGAGGCTACTGAAAAGATTCCAGAGATGCAAAACAGAAAAAGAAAAAAAAGAAAAAAGAGAAGCATATGTCATATCACGAAAAGAGTATGTTAAACTAAGGAAAACGAAAGAAAGGGAATACGAAGATAAGAAAATAAGAACACTCAAAGATTCCATCAATGACTCCAGGACATTCTGGTCAATAATAAGATCTGTTAATAGAAAGGCCTTTGTGTACAATGAAATCTCTATTGAACAATGGTACAATCATTTCTGCAGTGTTTTCAATGATATCGGGGGAAATACTGCACAAGAGAGTAATATAGTAGAGGAAGAAAATAATTTTGAGCCCTTTTCAATGAGCCTATAACTAAAGAAGAAGTGACTGCGAGTATCAGGCATTTGAAAGCAGGAAAGAGCGCAGGACCAGATCAAATAATCAGCGAAATGTTAAAACATGCAAATGCTAATGTAATTGATTTCCTTGTCCATTTATGTAACAAGCTTTTTGATAATGGCATTTTTCCGTCAGAATGGGCAAAGTCCATAATAATCCCAATTCATAAAAAAGGAGATGTGAATAATCCAGATAATTATAGAGGAGTTGCTCTAACAAGTATAGTGAGTAAAGTTTAATATATTTTGAATAAGAGATTAACAAAGTGGGCAGAAAAAGAAGAGAAAATAGTTGAAGAACAAGCTGGATTTAGAGCAAAATACAGTACAATTGATCATATTTTCACACTTTACTCCCTTGTGCAGAAGCATTTACTTTTAAATAAGAAACTTTATGTTGCATTTGTGGATTTTAGGAAGGCATTCGATTCTGTGAATCGTAATAATCTTTGGAATATATTACGTAAAAGTGGTGTGAATGGAAAATTATATATGGCCCTAAGAGGAGTTTATAACTCAGTGTTTGCATGCGTGCGTGAGAAGTGTGTATATTCAGATTATTTTGAATGCCCTAAAGGAGTGAAACAGGGGTGTCAATTGAGTCCTCAATTGTTTTCATTTTTCATTAATGAATTAGCAGTGGAACTGTCAAGAAAAGGCAGGCATGGCATTCAAATTATCCCTGGGGTTATTGAGATATTCCTATTGCTGTTTGCAGACGATGTTGTTCTTCTCTCTGGTACAGTCAAAGGCTTACAAAACCAGTTAAATGTCTTAAAGGAAGAATCGGATCGACTAGCTTTAACAGTTAACATGGATAAAACTAATATTATGATTTTCAGGAAGGGTGGACATTTATCAAAACACGAAAAATGGTTCTATGGAATTAACGAGGTTAAAGTTGTTAATTCTTATAAATACTTAGGAATAATATTTTCGACAAAATTAAGTTTAAATTATGCATGGGAAGAATCTTGTAATAAAGGGAAAAAAGGTGTTATTGAAATTCTAAAATCCTTACGGAAGCTCAATTCTATTGATTGTAATTTATATTGGAAAATGTTTGATACACAGATAGAACCTTTACTTACATATGCAGCTGAAGTATGGGGTCTTACTGTAAATCCACATAT
>JAPXFY010000019.1:28654535-28694535 GCA_030674185.1 Monoplex corrugatus
TTTTTGTCTTGCTTGTCGCCTCTGTTGCTTTTTGTTGTCATTTCACCACCACCAGTTCAGGCTTTTTTTTTCCTTTTCATGCTTGTCACGTCTGCTGATTTTTGTTGTCGTTTCACCACACTAGCACAGGAATGGTGAAGAAAATGATCTTGCAAGTGAGTTTTCTGTCTGTGTTCCAACAGACACACTGTCCAAATATGGTCAGTCAGAGAAGCCTTTTTAAAAAAAAATTTTTTTAGGGTCATGGCACCCAGGGAGGTTACCTTTGCGCTCACCTTTTTTTTTTCGTCCCATGTCGATGAGGATGATGATCATGATGCTATGGAGTTCCATCTAGGAATGAGACTGCGTGACAGGGCTGTACTCTATGCTTACTATCACAATATATCCTGGCGTCAACCAGGCCCGAGATATACAGATACCTGCGGTGCTGGTCAGAAGATTTGAGCAACACCCTCAATGACGCATCCGTGGATGAGACTCGACTATGTGGTCCCACAGTCTTCCCAACGAGCCATTGCAAGCCAAACTCTGGGTAGGAGCCGGTTAGAGCCGAAAAATCCCCCAATGATTTTTGAAGGTACAGATGGGGATACGAGCCCACAACCTTTCAGTCGGTAGTCCGTTGCGTTAACCACTACACCACGGCGACTGGTCTTTTACTATTTTCGTGTTATCACAGAGGAATGCAACATTTGGTTTTAAGTCACTTACATCACCATCAGCCATCGCACACTGACATGACCTACAAGATCTCTGATGCGCATATTATTAACCATTTCACATTCTAGTCTCCATCTGCAAACAGTTAACCTTTTGACCAAACAAACAATGCCCGGAACAAGCTCAGCTGTAATATCTGTTACGGAGCTACTTGTGCGAAACTTTTTTTTTTTTCTTTTTTGGGGGGAGGGGGGGGGGGGGAATAAACTGTAAAAGGGTAAAAGCCAAGTTCATGTCCTTACTCATCATTATCATCATCAGGTGCCCTGTCGCATGGCGTTGGCGACCATGGACTTCCAACCATCTCTATCTCTCCTTGCCCCCAGCATCTCCCCCACCCTCCTCATCCCCAGCCACTCTGCAAGTCCGTCCAGCAATTCTCTCCCTGGGTCTACCCGGTGCTCTCTTTCCCTCCATCTTCCCCGTTGTGACCAGGTGCTCCAAATCCCCCTTCCTCAATAAAATGGCCTATAAATGTTGCTTGTCTTTTCCTAATCTTCCTTATCAGTGATCGATTTGTGTCTGCCTCCATCAAGACTGTCTCGTTTGTTTTCTTTGCTGTCCATGGAACCTCAACATTCTTCTGAGAAACCACATCTCGGCTGCCTCGATCATGCTCTGGCTTTGCTTGCTGACTGTCCACTCCTCGCATCCGTACAACAGTATTGGTTCTACATAACATTCAAGGACTCTCTTTCTGATGTTAATTAATAGGCATTTGTTGGTAAGAATGCTTGTCATCTTCTTGAATGCTGTTTTGGCTTGGCCGATTCTGCCAGCTATTTCCGATGTGCATCTGCCGTCTGATGAAATTACCGTTCCCAGATGTTTGAACCTATTAACCTGTGTCAAGGCTGTGCCATTTGCTGTTATTTTGCATGAGGAGATTTCGTGGTTTTTACTGATCACCATGACTTCAGTCTTCCTGCTGTTTAGTTCCAATCCCTAACCTTGCTTTCTATTTCTAGTATATTCACAAGGTTTTGTAGGTCCCTTTCATTTTCTGCAATTAGCACGGTGTCATCTGAGTACCGAATGTTGTTTATCATTTTCCCTCCAACCTTTAATCCAGGGTCTTCCTCTAGGTTTCTCATGATGTTTTCGCTGTATAGTGAAAACAGATCTGGTGACAAAACACAACCCTGTCTGACTCCTCTTTAGATGTTTTGAAAAGAGCTTATAAAACATGTCCTTACTATGAAAACGAAACAAACAAACAAAAACTCGACGTGACAAGTGTGCGTGCGTGTGCGTGTGCGTGTGCGTGTGCGTGTGCGTGTGCGTGTGCGTGTGCGTGTGCGTGTGCGTGTCGTGTGCGTGTGCGTGTGCGTGTACGTGTGCGTGTGTGTGTGCGTGAGCGCGCGCGCGCGCGCGCGTGTGTGTGTGTGTACATGTGTGCATTGTGTGTGTGTGTCATGACGTGCACTTTCTGCTGTGGCTGTGCAGGCCGATTCTTGAGTGGCAATCTCTGTCATATCTGCCACATACAAATTGAGTCGCTATTGTCTGGTTTCTGGAACGTTGCTTGCGAAGAGCCCTTTTCTCATCTGCGCTTTCTGCTCTCCTCCTCTCCGCATTCACAACGCCTTGCTGAACGGCTGTCCGCCACGCTGCCCGGTCTTCCGCCAGTTCGCCGTAGAGAGCGTCTTTTGGTATGCGTCCATCCTCCATTCGACGCACATGGCCAAGCCAGCGTAGTCGGCGTTGGCTTAGAAGGGCAAAGATGGTCTGTAGATCCGCGCGACGGAGGACCTCTGTGTTGGTCACCTTGTCTTGCCATTGGATGCCAAGGATGCGTCGCAAGCAGCGGAGATGGAAAATGTTGAACCTCTTTTCTTGGCTGGCGTATGTGGTCCAGGCTTCACTTGAGTAGAGATGTGTGCTCAACACACATGCTCTCTCTGTACACCTGCAGTTTGGTGTTCGCAGTGAGACTGTTGTTGGACCAGACCCGCTTGTTCAGTTTAGCCATAACAGATGAGGCCTTTGCAATTCTGGCGCTGATTTCAGCGTCCAGAGAGAGGTTGTCACTTATGGTGGACCCCAAGTACTGAAATTTGTGGACAGTATTGAGGTCGTAGTCTCCAATGTGTAGAGATGGTGGTTCTTCACAGCCTTGGCCTAAGATCTCAGTTTTCTTCAAGCTGATTGTGAGACCAAACTCTCTGCAAGCGTGGGCGAAGCGATCAACGAGCCTCTGGAGATCTTGTTCACTGTGGGAAGCCAGCGCAGCATCATCTGCAAAGAGAGCTTCTCTGATGGTCTTCTTTTCCACCTTAGTTTTGGAACGAAGCCTGGCAATGTTGAAGAGCTTTCCATCGGTCCTTGTATGAAGATATATCCCTTCTTCAGGTCTGCAGAAGGCATAGGTCAACAACATCGAGAAGAAGATCACGAACAGAGTTGGGGCCAAAACACATCCCTGTTTCACTCCGCTGCTGATTCTAAAAGGCTCTGATGTGGCACCATTATAGCACACAGTGCTATGCATATCCTCGTGGAAGGACTCGATGACAGCTGATAGTCTTGGGGGGCAGCCGAATTTCTTCAAAAGCTTGAAAAGGCCAATCCGACTGACCAGGTCGAACGCTTTCGTGAGATCAATGAAGGCGAGGCAAAGGGGCATGTGCTGCTCACGGCACTTTTCCTGTAGTTTCCGGACAGAAAAGATCATGTCGATGGTCGATCTTCCGGCCCTGAAGCCGCACTGGGACTCAGGGTAGATGCGAGCTGCCGACGCTGAAGACGGGTTAAGACGACTCTGGCGAATGCTTTCCCAACAATGCTGAGGAGTGAGATTCCGCGATAATTATTACAATCACTGCGGTCGCCCTTGTTCTTATTATAGAGTCAATATCCTGGCGTCTCTCATGTCTCTCGGAATGAAGCCTTCCTTCCAGCACATGCACAAAAGTTCATGCAGCTCGTTGAGAAGAGCAGGCTTCCTGCACTTGATGACCTCTGGAGGTATCCCGTCTTCGCCAGGGGCTTTTCCCGTCGCCAAACCGTCAATCGCCTTGCTTAGTTCTTCAAGGCTTGGCTCAGCATCCAACTCCTCCATGACAGGCAAGTCCTCAATGGCATTCAGGGCAGCATCGGTGACAGAGTTCTGCGTGGAGCACAGCTCCAGGTAGTGCTCTACCCATCTGTCCGTCTGCTTTACCGAGTCTGTGATGCTCTCTCCTGCTTTGGACTTAAGAGGAGCTGACTTGGAGGCTGTTGGACCAGTCGCTTGTTTGATGCCAGTGTTGCCTGAATCTGCTGACTGCTGAATACTTGAGCTTAACTGTAGCCAATATTCGTCGGCGCATCGCCGAGCAGTTTGTTGGGCCTTGCTGCGGGCAGCTCTGTAAACATCACGAGTAGTTCGGATATTGTTGTTTTTATACGCAAGTAAAGCCTTGCGTTTCGCTTCCACCACTGGTTCCATTTCCTGCCAGTTTGCCTCAAACCAGTCGGGATTCTTTCGTTCTTTTTCCCCAGATATACTCAGGGCGGACTGATAGATTGTGTCCTTTACGTGATTCCACTTTTCCTCAGCGTTTTGGATCTCTGAGCCACTCTTGAGCGCTTCATTCAGGGTTTCTACAAACTCCCCGACCTTCCTTGCTGGGAACTCCTCTGACAACAGCATCCAGGGCCTCATAGAACTGGTCCTTGACGTCGGGTGAGGAGCTTAATGTTGGGGCATAGGCACAGATGAAGTTGACTGTGCCTGAACTGGTCGTCATTTTTAAAGTGAGCAGTCTCTCCGTACCTCCCGTGGGGAGCTCTACGGTTGCTAGGAGGGAGTTCTTTACAGCGAAGCCCACACCATGAATACGTGGCTCCTCTGGGTTCTTCCCCTGCCAGTAGAACGTGTACTTCTCACGTAGTGATCCGTCCCCAGGTAGCCTTGTCTCCTGTAATGCAGCGATGTCGACGTTGAGTCGCTGAAGCTCCCTGTCTATCACGGCGTCTTCCGCGTGTCGTCTAACAGCTGTAGGTCGCTGTCAAAACCAGGACACATTGTCCTTACATTCCAGCTTGATATCAGAAGAGCTGGCATCTTCTTTTTCTTCTTTGTGTTGCCTGGTGCCTGGTATTTACAACCTGCCTGTCAAATTTCCTCTAAGCTCCAAGCACCCATTGGAGCAAACAGGTTGTGGCGGGGTAACACCTTACTGACTGAGGGCTGCCCAGCTTGAGGCGGGCGGTAGCTACCCAATGGAATGCGAAGATTCCTCCCACCGTCGAGAGTAACCCCTGGCGCCCGGCTCTACGCCAAAAAAGCCTAGGTTTAAAACCGGTATCTGCTACTCTCCGTGTTGTGTCGATGCTGTGTTACCAGCGAAGCTGGAGTGACCTCTCTGGGTGCAGGCCTGGGCAAGTGAATATGGAGGACGAGCTGTTGCCCATGCAGCAGATCCCCCCTCTCCTCGCCACTAGTAGAATCCAGGGGAAAGACGGAGGCCTGTACGCCTGGTACCAGGGGCGACGCAGGAGTTGCCAGAACGAGGTTGTAGACAACGACGAACTGCCTTAGGGACTCCAACTCCGGATTTTTCCTCGAGATTTACTTCTGAAGCCTTTACCTTGAATGGGTGTAGCCGCGAGGCAGCGGAGGTTTGAAGTCGGAGTTTTCCTTCTCCTAGACAGGCTGCTTTCCCGGACTGACGAGTCCCATCTACCCGATGCAGTGATAATAATTTATCATATCACCCCCTCACGTGGTTTGGCACTCCTGCTGAGGCGAGGTCCCGGGGTGTGGCGCTTGTGTCAGTACACAACACATAAGATCAGTTATTTCCGGAGGTCGCCATACTGATAACGTCAGCATCCTGTAGTATGTGTGTGTGTGGGGTGGGTGGGGTTGGGGGTGTATGATTTCATAAAGGATGTAGGGAAAACCACATTTGATCAAAACCGAGCAGACTCATCATAAATAAAGTGTTCTTGTAAAGCGCCATTCCTCAAAGTCATTTTATGGAGTTTCTTTGCTCTTGCAACAAATTCGTAAGACTTTCCCAATCTTTTCTTGTCAACACCGTTTAGGGACCAGAAACAAACACATTAAAAAGAATAAGAACACGTATTTAATAGAACAAGATAAGACAGGCGCAAATTTTCGGCCAACTGGCCTTTGTCAAGCGTAAGATTACAAACAAACAAACACCAAATACAAAAATAGGAGAAAAAGACTGAAACTTCCCTGCTGCTCTGTCCGGTGTGAGAACAGGAATAAATGACTAAATAAACTGACCATTTAGGACAGAGTCTGCAGAATAAGAGCACGTTAAATTGCAGTTGTTTATCAGCGTATTGCACATAATCAGACTTGTTAGTGGAGCAGGGGGAACTCAAGCTGTTAGGCGAGCTGAACACATCCTGCTACGTTTTTGCACAGTCTGCATCTTCAGTGGTTGTGCATGCTGGATTTTTTTTGTGTTGCCATAAGCCACCAGACACTGACGGGACTTACAGGATCTTTAATGTATATATTATTTAACCTTTTCACTCCTTCTCCCTGTTTGCCAGCTTACAAAAAGTTAACCCTTTCACCAAACAAACAATGCCGGGAACAAGCTCAAAGGCCATGGTTATCTCAGACTGTACTATAGCTTTCAGTAAATCTGCAAGGAATTTTAGTGTTTTTCTTGATGAATCCTTATCCACGGAAGCTCATGTTAACTACCTGAGTAAAAATCCTGCGTCTCCAAATACGTGTGGTGGTGGTGGTGGTGGTATGATGGTGTGTGTGTGTGCGCGCACGCGCGTGTATATATATATGTATATATATATATATATATGTGTGTGTGTGTGTGCGTGTGTGTATGTGTGTGTGTGTGTGTGTGTGTGTGTTTTCATGTGTGTGATTGTCACTGATAAATTGAAAAACATATTTATTGTTATTTTTGATGAATCATGTTTATGTTGCACGGCTTTATAGGTGTATACATGTATCCCATATGTTTGTACTGCATTCTAATATATTAAGCATTGAAATGTTTATGCTGCGTTGATGTATTAGTGTGTGTATATCCGATTGTTGCACTACGTTACCGTATTGAAAAGGTTATGCTGTTTGTAAAAATGCAACGTGCATTGTCTGACAGGTATGTCTGCGCTATATAAATGAATTATTATTGATACCTATTATCGAAATACTTGTGCCTGATTTGTTTCGAAAAACAGTAACGTTGAAAACAAAAGGGAAATTCAACATGACAATGCGTGTGAACATATGTGCCTGTGTTTGTGATTGTATATATAGAGAGGAGTGGGGTGGTGGGGGTGGTGAGAGTCAGTCATCACTGAACACATGAATTTGGCAGAGATAACCACTATCAGGAAAAAAGTTCAGATGAAACTGTGAAGCTTGTTATCCACACATTTGTAAGTGCTTGTTTTGGATTTCCAGTAGCCGCGTGGTTAAGGTTTAATGGACAAAGGATCAAAAAGTAGCTGCTGCTGGTAGTGGTGGTGGTGGTGGTGGTGGGGTGTGTGTGTGTGTGTGTGCGCGCGCACGTTGTGTGTGTGTGTGTGTGTGTGTTGTCCGTGTGTGTGCTCGCGCGTTGTGTGTATGTGTGTGTGTGTGTGTGTGTGGCGCGCACGCACGTGCGTGTGTGTGTTTATGTGTATGTATGTTTGTGTGTGTGTGTGGGGGGGGGGGTGCGTTGTGTGTGTATGTGTAGCTGTATGGATCCAGTATACATAAAGAGAGTTCATTATTTATTCATCCTAACTTTGGCACTGGCGAGACTTCCTCAAGATATTACTATAGCTCTGAAAGCGATTACGTTCACTTTAATCTGAATCGTGTTGTTGTCATCGTGCAAATAACAGCCAGCCAACCAACCAACCAACCAGCTATGCAGCCAGCCAGCCAATCAGCCAAACAGCCAGCCAGCAACCAGCCAAGCAAGCACGCAACCAACCAACCAATCAGCCAGCCAGCCAGCCAGCCAAACAGCCACTCACCCAACCAACCAACCAACTAACCAGCCAACCAACTAACCAACCAACTGACCGACCAACCAACCAGCCAACCAATCAGCCGACGAGCCAATTAACCAACTAACCAAAACTGTGGCCCACTTGAGAGTCGAACCCACAATCCTTGCGATATCAGCATGATTCTCTGACCATCTGAGCGAACGGGAAACCTTTTTCTACCAGTATGTTTTAATATATGAAAATATTTATCTTTAAAGAAAAAGAAAAAGAGACGTTAATTTGACATTTCATTACGTGTGTTGTTTTGTTTCAGTCATTCTGGTGGTGTTAGTATTGAAGTTATTGGAGTTATTGGAGTTGTTTCAAGAGGGATTCACCGAGCTCAGACAACTCCATATGCGCTCCACCCAAATCTGCCAGGAATTATCTAACAGATTTCCTGAGCCAGCACAAAACTGTATGCGCTGGCAAGGTCTTGAAACGGGGAAGGGGAGAAGGGACATGTCAAACGCTAAGCTGACACCACCAGAATGATGGAAACATTAAGGTGGGCAGCGAACAGGCCAGATTTTAATGTTGCTGGCTGGGATTGAATTCAAGATACAGATCTTGAGTCCATGGCTCTACCAACTAGCCCGTCTTGGTGTTAGTAGGTCCCTTTAACCCCTTAACTCTTGCGTTCAGTCAGATCTGCGAAGGGATAAGGTCTCTCACAGGCTCAAGAAGTCTGCAAGATAATTGCAGGCAGATTCAGGTGAAGTGCATTAAGCATCGTATGAATCAGTCTCAAAGAAACTCCAGACATCACATGCCTCCTTCAAATGTAGACAGAAAGAAAGAACGAGAGGCAAAAGTATACATTTCCCTTCATGCCTTCTTCAAGTTAGATATAAAAACTGAGTACATTTTTATTTCGAAGTATTCAATATCTTAGAAGTCAGGGTTGTCTTTGTTACAGAAACTGTATAATGCACACGTTTAAAGATCATTGTTTCAGAATAAAAGAAGTTCCGAATGAGGCGCAGCGGTGTCATTAGTGTCAGGTTGGCGAGTGGTGAGTATGTGCTTGCTGTAAGATTCTGAAAACTTTTGGAAAAAAGTGAGTGAGCATTAACGTGTGTGTGTGTGTGTATGTGTATGTGTGGTGTGTGTGTGTGTGTGTGTGTGTGTGTGTGTGTGTGTGTGTGTTTGTGTGTGTGTCTGTGTGTCTGTGTGTATGTGTGTCTGTGTGTGCGTGCGTATGTATGTGCGTGCATGAGTGTGTGCATGTGTAAGTGGGTGTGTATATATGCATGTACCTACGTTGTCTTTCTGCCTGTGTCTCTTTGTCTCTGTCTGTCTGTCTGTCTGTCAATCTGCCTCTGTGTGTGTGTGTGTCTGTGTGTGTGTGTGTGTGTCTGTGTGTGTGTATGTGTGTCTGTCTGTCTGTCTCTGTCTGTCTGTCTGTCTGTCTGTCTCTCTCCATCTCTCTCTCTCTCTCTCTCTCTCTCTCTCTGCTTCCCTTTCATGATAAAATGATAAAAACAGCAACGTCGTTCCACTTCCAAAAATATAAAAGAAATTCCCATCCTGTCCTCATGCTATCCTCATGCATGTGTATTGTAGTATGTTTATCCAGCGTGATCAAATACATTCCAATCGATCAACATTTCGTCCTAAACAGTACTCACTTATTTCATTGACAGAATAATGTCATCTATCAACAGTCAACACTTCAAAGATTTTCGGTATAATATTCCTGAATGATGAAAAGTTTGTAATGTTGTTGGCGCTGAAATATTTTAACAAATTCCATATGTATCAAATTAATCCAAACAGCATTGTGTGCATCTTATTTGAGGATAAAAAATAAGCCCACAAACATTTTGGTACATATTCTACTTTTTCAGAAGGAATGATCAAAATATGTGTCCCCCAAGATTCTGTACTAGGCCTATTACTTTTTAACATTTTTTCCTATGATCCCTCATTATGTGTCCTATTTCCTGATGTAATGTGTGACATTTTTGCTGTTAATTCAGCTGATTATACTGTGAAGAACCGAGTCCGTTGTGTTTACGTTCGTTGCTCTCTGTCCTGCGCATGCGTGACCTTTGGTCCGAGCTTATGAATATTAATTAGCAATCGTCACATCCCTTTCCGTATACATAAAGAAAAGAAAATCGTACGTGGTGAACACAACTATAAACTATGGAAAATCAACACACTTATTCAGAACAGCTAGGATCCTCAATCAGTTCACAGATCAAGCCGAAGGGGCGAACGTACTACTCGTCCGGATCGAGTTACGTACTGCCCAACCGAATCTCTTTCAGTATCTTTCCTTTCAGAAGACAAAGTGGGCGTTTCCGTAACTTCTTGCTGATTGGGAGATTGTAGATCTGGGGATACTCTCAGTTCATCAGTGCAGCGATGCTCCAATGTGATGTCTTGTTCCTCTTGTACTGGAGCTTCATTTCCTTTATATGTAGAGGAGCGCAAGTGTTGTCTGTTCCGCCTGTACTTCTGATTTCCGAACTGGACGATGTATGACCGAGGAGATGGGTGACGTCCCAGGACGACAGCTGGTTGCCATTTTTTAGATCCAGGGAGTGGTGTCATACGCACCTGTTCGCCAGGCAGGAATGGGGTAAGACTTTTTGTGTGATATTTGTCATGGTAATATTTCTGTTTTGCCTTTTCCAGACTAAGACGCTGTTTGATGATTTCCTGACTGTATGAAGTAGGAATGAGCAAACTTCTTGAAGTTGGCAGCTTATTTCGTGGTCGACGCCCCATTAGTAGTTGTGCTGGAGAAAAGTTTATTCCTTCTAGTGGAGTTGTTCTGTAATCAAGTAGTGCAAGGTATCTGTGTTCTTTCTCCATAGCATTTTCACCGTCTGCACAGCACGCTCAGCTTCGCCATTGCAGCTTTGAAAGTAAGGGCTTGACGTTTGATGTTTGATTCCATAATCCTTGCAGAACTTTGAGAATTGTTCACTCGTAAATTGTGATCCACAGTCACTTCTCAGTTTCTCAGGAATACCGTGGCGGCTGAATTGACTTTTCAATTTATTTATCACCTCACTGGTGCTCAAGTTCTTCAGTTCATCTACTTCTATATATCTTGAGAAATAGTCAACAACAATGAGGTAGTTTTTTCTTTCAAAGTCGAAAATATCAACTGAAATTTCAGCAAATGGGTAGGTGGGAACTTCTGTTGGCATCAGTGGTTCTGCTGAGCTTTTTCTTTGGTATTCTGTGCACTTGACGCAATTCTTAACAGTTTCCTCTATTTCAGCACTCATTGAAGGCCAGTACATAACTTCTCTTGCTCTCTGTTTGCATTTCATGATTCCAAGATGAGATTCGTGGATTATTTTCAACATGTACTTGTGAAGACTTGGAGGGATGACGATTCTCATTCCTTTGTAGATAACTCCATCTGAGACTGTCAGTTCTGTTTTTGAATCCCAGTAAGGTCTGAGCGAGGTTGCAAGATCAGCACGTCTATCCTTCCAGGATGACTTGTTGGAGATGATCCAGTTCTTGATGGGTTTTCTCTTTGATTTCTTCATACTTTTCTTTAGTGACTGAAATGAAATCAAGTGCACTGATTGTTTCTAATTGTGGAATTTCTGGTTTTCCATCAGGCAGATGTGCTCGTGACAGGGTGACTGGAAGATTCATAGATGTGCCCTTCCGGTAACAGACATGGAGGTCATACCACTGCAAATTAAGCAACATTCTCTGCAGACGCATAGGAGCTGACAGTAAGGGCTTTTTGAAGATAATTTCCAATGGTTTATGGTCATTGATGACTGTAACCTCTTTGCCCAGTATATAACAGTGGAATTTTCTGCAAGCGAACACAATAGAAAGCATTTCCTTTTCTATTTGCGCATATCTCAGCTCAGTGTCTATAAGTGACCTGGAGGTTGCTGACGGACTGAGAGAGGAAGTTTGTTCCAGGAAAGTGGACCAGAAACAGAGAAGGCTCGTGGACCATAGGTATTGAGCTTAGTGCGTGGAAAGCGAAAAGTCAGAGGATCGGAGGCAGAGCGGAGGGTACGTGAGGGAAGATAGATCTCAAGTAGGCTTGACAGGTAATCGGGGGCTGCGTTATTGAGGCTTTTGTAGCACATGGTGTCTAGTTTGTACTGTATGCGCTTTGATACAGGGAGCCAGTGAAGTTGTGCCAGGAGATGGAGATATATGGTCAGCATTTTTCTTTTTTAGTACAAGGCGTGCAGCACAGAGAGGTCAATTGAAATGAATAAGAACTTGTATTTTATGTTTTGTTGATTATACCAAGACTTTCGATCGGGTAAGACACGAAGAATTGATCAACCAAATAGAAAGACTCAATATTGATGGAAAAGATCTACGAATAATCAGAAATATCTATTGGGAACAAACAGCTGCAATGAGAATAGAAAACGATACAAGCTCTTTCCAAAACATCAAAAGAGGAGTCAGACAGCGTTGTGTTTTGTCACCAGATCTGTTTTCACTTTACAGCGAAAACACCATGAGAAACCTGGAAGAAGACCCTGGATTAAAGGTTGGAGGGAAAATGATAAACAACATTCGATACGCATATGACACCGTACTAATTGTGAATATACTAGAAATAGAAAGCAAAGGTAAAGGCTTGGAACTAAACAGCAGGAAGACTGAAGTCATGGTGACCAGTAAAAAACATGAAATCCCCTCTTGCAAAATAACAGCAAACGGCACAACCTTGATACAGGTTGATAAGTTTAAATACCTGGGAACGATCATTTCACCAGACGGCAGATGCACATCAGAGGTAGCCAGCAGAATAGGCCAAGCCAAAACAGCATTCAAGAAGATGAAAAGCATTCTTACCAACAAATGCCTATCAATTAACATCAGGAAGAGAGTTCTTGAGTGTTATATAGAACCAATACTGTTGTACGGATGCGAGGCGTGGACAGTCAGCAAGCAAAGCCAGAACAAGATTGAGGCAGCCGAGATGTGGTTTCTAAGAAGAATGTTGAGGGTTCCACGGACAGCAAAGAAAACAAACGAGACAGTTTTGACTCATAAGGAAGATTAAGAAAATGTGTTCCAGGGGATCGTTTCTGAAAACTTGATCTGGATTTAAAGAGGGTAATTTTGGGGGTTGGGACATTATATAGATTTTTTTTATATTTCTGGTGTCGCGTATGTGATTTACAGAGATGAGACTACTTATGCTATAAACGAAATATGATTATCTGCTTCTCTCTCTGTCTCTCTCTCTCTCTTTCTCTTTTTTCTGTCTCTCTCTCTTTCTTTCTCTCTCTCTTTTGTTTTGTCTTTCTCTCTCAAATACACACACGCACACGTACCTACATACCTATACACACACTTACCTACCTACATGTACTTACCTACCTACATATACACATACATACATACATACATACATGCACACATGCATACATGCATGCATACATACATACATACATGCATACATACATACATGCATACATACATACATACCTACATACATACATACATACAGACAGACAGACATGCATACATACATACATACATACATACGCATACCTACATCATACATATATAGGTATGTATATGTATATGAAATATATATATATATATATATATATATATATGTATGTATATACACACATGCGCCACTCACGTACGTACGCACGCACACACACATACGCATGAATGCACACACACACACAGACACATACACGCACACACACACACACACACTCACACCCCACACACACACACACACACCACACACACACACACACACACACACACACAGAGGGACACAAACACACACACACCATCCTTTCAATACATAGACACGAACGCCTTATCGCAGCATGTTAGTCTGTTCCTCTGTCTTTCTGTCTGCGTGTTTGTCGCTCTTCTCTGTCTCTCTGTCTCTTTCTCTCTTTCTATCTCTCTCTTTCTCACACTCTTTTCCTCTTTCTCTCCCTCTTTCTCTCCCTCTCTCTCTCTCTCTCTCTCTCTCTCTCTCCTGTCTTTCTCTCTCTGTCTCTGTCTCTGTCTCTTCTCTCTCTCTCTCTCTCTCTCTCTCTCTCTCTCTCTCAAAAGTTCGTTTATAAACAAAATCATGTAAAAGTGTGAATACCAGCAAGTGCCAGTGTCTTTATTATTTTCATTAGCCACTTTCATCGTCATATTCACTCAATTGCTCTGTACATATGTCACGATATTTGGCACTTCTGTGATTGATCGGCTCTCCTGATATGGTATGTTGAAGTCTTAGACTAGTCCACATGCCAACCTTATCAGTGGTGTATCTGTAACTAAACTGTTATTGTTATTGTTAGTTTTGTTTAACACTTTGGCATCGTCAGTTGGCTATTTGACCTACTTCCCTGCAGACGTGCCAGCTGCCACTGACTACTTTCCTTGGAAACGCGCATTTTTATAACTTTGAATTAATTGTCACAGGCGCCCCAAATGACTAACATCAACATGTAGGGTATGGTTAGAAAAGTAATTTAATCCTCTTTTAGGATATCTACAGTATAAGGTTTGTTTAGACATGCTTTGAGGTTATTTGTGCAATGAAATATCATGGTTGAGGAGCATTTCATACAAGCATTTCATCCATTCAGCAGATGTAAACAAAACAGAAAAAAGAGACACCACTTCTCCATGACTTGTATCATCTGATCAGATGCTCAGAAAAGTACACACACACATACAAATTCCACAATCTTGAGTGAGCAGCGACATCGCGCATTCGCAGGGCGCTCCATTTTGCCTCTGTTTCAGTGAAGCACGCGGTTCGGGTGACGTTGTTCTCGCGCCCGAAAAATTCTTCAGATAGACTTTTTACTCGGGAAATCACTCTCACAGTACTTAGAAATGATTACTTGATACTATAATAGAGTTTTTTTCCCCTTAGACCGTAACTGGCTTCACGTAGGAATGTTCTAACGCAAGACGCTAGAATCCTAGCGTTACGTTGTCAGCGGCGAGCTTGCTGAACGCTATACCCCTAGCGTTACTGCGCCTGTGGTTACGATGTGAAAAAGTTAAAACTGCGTACATCAACATCAGGGCTATCATCGTTTCAAGATGTACACAATACTTTTAAAAGGAAATAAAAAGGAAAAGAAAATTAAGTATACATATCAATGCGTTCGCGCACGTAATCTAAGAAGATACCCGCGGTGTTGACCACTCCGTCCAATTTATCGCACATTGGGTTAAAAAAAAACATACCTGAAAACAAGTTTACCCATAACTGAGGACTGTAAAACAAACGTCAAAACGGGTTTATTTCTCCTAAAATTGCTTCCGCATACCTCATTTTCTTAGAGCCAGAAATGCACTTAATACATGTACTCGGTTATCAATCCCAAAAGAGTGTACGTAAGACTTTATCGACCACATACAGGTGAATGGACCAGCAAGCGAGAAAATGATAGAAATAAACGACGAAAAGCAAAGGAACAAGGCTGAAACAAAGAGAGTGACAGAAAAAAGAGGAAATTTCTAGCACAGAATTTCTGGAAGGTGGAGATAGTTGTTATACTAATAGAACCCCTGGCATCCCCCACGGGCTGGGGATTGAGGGGAGGGGGCAGTAAATAAATTGTTTTTTCTTTTGCTTTCCTATCAAGGTACAGGAACATCGTTTTGAAAAAGAGTATCTTTTTCCTCTTCTCTTTCATGTAGACATCAAAGGAAATACTACCATGAAAACGTGCACAAAAGTTTTTACGAGGTTGAGAAGCGCTCTGATAAAAACACGTCTACTGTCTCATTCTGACTGAATGAGTATTCTGTACAGAGAGCACCTGTTTTGCAACTGCCACAGACCATAATTATGCGATACCGTGAATGAAAGGCGACAAATTGATAACGCAGATGTTGAACGATGGTAGTCTGTGCGTATTTGTAAGGGAGCTTGTATTAGAAAGCTAATACGTTAAGCTCTTTATTCAGTTGACCGTGTCTTCACTATTTTCTGAACTGAAGAAAGACCGTTTGTGTTATCATCGCTGTACAGTCATGTTTCTTTTAAAGTTTCATTCCTCATCTACATCCTGATGGAAAATCTTCACAGTTAGTGACAGGCGTAAGAACCGGAAAGGCTGTGAATACAACAGTTAGGTTTATGCACAGTGCCATCTGTTTTACTGTAATCTCGTACAAAAACGGAAGTGAGAAAAGTGAAAACACACATACACAACACACACACCACACACACACACAACACACACACACACACACACACACATCACACACACACACACATACACACACAACACACACACAACACACACACACACACACACACACACACACACACACACACACACACAACACGACACAGTACACAAACACAACACACACACACACACACACACACATACACACACAACACACACACAACACACACACACACACACCCCACACACACACACACACACACACAGACACAAACACCAACACACACACACACACACACACAACACACACAACACACACACACACACCACACACACACACACACACACACACACACACACACAACACACCACACACACACACACCACAACAACACACACACACAACCACACACACACACACACACACACAACACACACAACAAACCGTCGACTATATGTAGGACCTACTGCAAACTCTCAATTTACGCGCTTAGGCGATAGTCACTTTATTCTCTCACAAGACAAGACAAGACAAGACAAGATAAAACAGACAAGACAAGACAAAACAAGACAGGACAAGGCAAGACAAGACAAGACAAAACAAACAAGCAAAGGGAAGGCAGTGAAGACAAGACAAATCAGGTAACGCAAGACAAGACAAGCAAGTTAAGACAAGATAAAACAAGAAAGACAAGACAAGACAAGGCAAGGGCAAGGCAAGGCAAGTTAAGACGAGAGAAAACAAGAAAGACAAAGCGAGAAAAAACTATAAAAGCTGAGTCGGAGAGCCAGAAAAAAAAATAAGTGAGAGAAAGAGAGAGAGAGAGAGAGAGAGAGAGATAGAGAGAGAATGAGAGAGAGAGAGAGAAAGAGAAAGAGAATGAGGGAGACAGAGAGAGAGAGAGAGAGAAAGAGAATGAGAGAGAGAGAGAGAGAGAAAGAGAAAGGAAATGAGACATAGAGTGAGAGAAAGAGAAAGAGAATAAGAGAGAGAGAGAGAGAGAGAGAGAGAGAGAGAGAGAGAGAGAGAAAGAGAATGAGAGAGAGACAGAGAAAGAGAATGAGAGAGAGAGAGAAAGAGAAAGAGAGAAGAGAGAAAGAGAAAAGAGAAAGAGAGAAAGAGAGAAAGAGAAAGAGAATGAGAGAGAGAGAAAGAGAGAGGGAGAAAGAGAAAGACACTGACGGGACTTACAGGATCTTTAATGTATATATTATTTAACCTTTTCACTCCTTCTCCCTGTTTGCCAGCTTACAAAAAGTTAACCCTTTCACCAAACAAACAATGCCGGGAACAAGCTCAAAGGCCATGGTTATCTCAGACTGTACTATAGCTTTCAGTAAATCTGCAAGGAATTTTAGTGTTTTTCTTGATGAATCCTTATCCACGGAAGCTCATGTTAACTACCTGAGTAAAAATCCTGCGTCTCCAAATACGTGTGGTGGGTGGTGGTGGTGTGGTGGTATGATGGTGTGTGTGTGTGCGCGCACGCGCGTGTATATATATATGTATATATATATATATATATATATATATGTGTGTGTGTGTGTGTGTGTATGTGTGTGTGTGTGTGTGTTTTTCATGTGTGTGATTGTCACTGATAAATTGAAAAACATATTTATTGTTATTTTTGATGAATCATGTTTATGTTGCACGGCTTTATAGGTGTATACATGTATCCCATATGTTTGTACTGCATTCTAATATATTAAGCATTGAAATGTTTATGCTGCGTTGATGTATTAGTGTGTGTATATCCGATTGTTGCACTACGTTACCGTATTGAAAAGGTTATGCTGTTTGTAAAATGCAACGTGCATTGTCTGACAGGTATGTCTGCGCTATATAAATGAATTATTATTGATACCTATTATCGAAATACTTGTGCCTGATTTGTTTCGAAAAACAGTAACGTTGAAAACAAAAGGGAAATTCAACATGACAATGCGTGTGAACATATGTGCCTGTGTTTGTGATTGTATATGATAGAGAGGAGTGGGGTGGTGGGGGTGGTGAGAGTCAGTCATCACTGAACACATGAATTTGGCAGAGATAACCACTATCAGGAAAAAAGTTCAGATGAAACTGTGAAGCTTGTTATCCACACATTTGTAAGTGCTTGTTTTGGATTTCCAGTAGCCGCGTGGTTAAGGTTTAATGGACAAAGGATCAAAAAGTAGCTGCTGCTGGTAGTGGTGGTGGTGGTGGTGGTGGGGTGTGTGTGTGTGTGTGTGCGCGCGCACGTTGTGTGTGTGTGTGTGTGTGTGTGTCCGTGTGTGTGCTCGCGCGTTGTGTGTATGTGTGTGTGTGTGTGTGTGTGGCGCGCACGCACGTGCGTGTGTGTGTTTATGTGTATGTATGTTTGTGTGTGTGTGTGTGGGGGGGGGGGGTGCGTTGTGTGTGTATGTGTAGCTGTATGGATCCAGTATACATAAAGAGAGTTCATTATTTATTCATCCTAACTTTGGCACTGGCGAGACTTCCTCAAGATATTACTATAGCTCTGAAAGCGATTACGTTCACTTTAATCTGAATCGTGTTGTTGTCATCGTGCAAATAACAGCCAGCCAACCAACCAACCAACCAGCTATGCAGCCAGCCAGCCAATAAGCCAAACAGCCAGCCAGCAACCAGCCAAGCAAGCACGCAACCAACCAACCAATCAGCCAGCCAGCCAGCCAGCCAAACAGCCACTCACCCAACCAACCAACCAACTAACCAGCCAACCAACTAACCAACCAACTGACCGACCAACCAACCAGCCAACCAATCAGCCGACGAGCCAATTAACCAACTAACCAAAACTGTGGCCCACTTGAGAGTCGAACCCACAATCCTTGCGATATCAGCATGATTCTCTGACCATCTGAGCGAACGGGAAACACTTTTTCTACCAGTATGTTTTAATATATGAAAATATTTATCTTTAAAGAAAAAGAAAAAGAGACGTTAATTTGACATTTCATTACGTGTGTTGTTTTGTTTCAGTCATTCTGGTGGTGTTAGTATTGAAGTTATTGGAGTTATTGGAGTTGTTTCAAGAGGGATTCACCGAGCTCAGACAACTCCATATGCGCTCCACCCAAATCTGCCAGGAATTATCTAACAGATTTCCTGAGCCAGCACAAAACTGTATGCGCTGGCAAGGTCTTGAAACGGGGAAGGGGAGAAGGGACATGTCAAACGCTAAGCTGACACCACCAGAATGATGGAAACATTAAGGTGGGCAGCGAACAGGCCAGATTTTAATGTTGCTGGCTGGGATTGAATTCAAGATACAGATCTTGAGTCCATGGCTCTACCAACTAGCCCGTCTTGGTGTTAGTAGGTCCCTTTAACCCCTTAACTCTTGCCGTTCAGTTCAAGATCTTGCGAAAGGGATAAGGTCTCTCACAGGCTCAAGAAGTCTGCAAGATAATTGCAGGCAGATTCAGGTGAAGTGCATTAAGCATCGTATGAATCAGTCTCAAAGAAACTCCAGACATCACATGCCTCCTTCAAATGTAGACAGAAAGAAAGAACGAGAGGCAAAAGTATACATTTCCCTTCATGCCTTCTTCAAGTTAGATTATAAAAACTGAGTACATTTTTATTTCGAAGTATTCAATATCTTAGAAGTCAGGGTTGTCTTTGTTACAGAAACTGTATAATGCACACGTTTAAAGATCATTGTTTCAGAATAAAAGAAGTTCCGAATGAGGCGCAGCGGTGTCATTAGTGTCAGGTTGGCGAGTGGTGAGTATGTGCTTGCTGTAAGATTCTGAAAACTTTTGGAAAAAAAGTGAGTGAGCATTAACGTGTGTGTGTGTGTGTATGTGTATGTTGTGTGTGTGTTGTGTGTGTGTGTGTGTGTGTGTGTGTGTGTGTGTGTATGTGTGTGTGTCTGTGTGTCTGTGTGTATGTGTGTCTGTGTGTGCGTGCGTATGTATGTGCGTGCATGAGTGTGTGCATGTGTAAGTGGGTGTGTATATATGCATGTACCTACGTTGTCTTTCTGCCTGTGTCTCTTTGTCTCTGTCTGTCTTCTGTCTGTCAATCTGCCTCTGTGTGTGTGTGTGTGTCTGTGTGTGTGTGTGTGTGTCTGTGTGTGTGTATATGTGTCTGTCTGTCTGTCTCTGTCTGTCTGTCTGTCTGTCTGTCTCTCTCCGTCTCTCTCTCTCTCTCTCTCTCTCTCTGCTTCCCTTTCATGATAAAATGATAAAAACAGCAACGTCGTTCCACTTCCAAAAATATAAAAAGAAATTCCCATCCTGTCCTCATGCTATCCTCATGCATGTGTATTGTAGTATGTTTATCCAGCGTGATCAAATACATTCCAATCGATCAACATTTCGTCCTAAACAGTACTCACTTATTTCATTGACAGAATAATGTCATCTATCAACAGTCAACACTTCAAAGATTTTCGGTATAATATTCCTGAATGATGAAAAGTTTGTAATGTTGTTGGCTCTGAAATATTTTAACAAATTCCATATGTATCAAATTAATCCAAACAGCATTGTGTGCATCTTATTTGAGGATAAAAAATAAGCCCACAAACATTTTGGTACATATTCTACTTTTTCAGAAGGAATGATCAAAATATGTGTCCCCCAAGATTCTGTACTAGGCCTATTACTTTTTAACATTTTTTCCTATGATCCCTCATTATGTGTCCTATTTCCTGATGTAATGTGTGACATTTTTGCTGTTAATTCAGCTGATTATACTGTGAAGAACCGAGTCCGTTGTGTTTACGTTCGTTGCTCTGTCCTGCGCATGCGTGACCTTTGGTCCGAGCTTATGAATATTAATTAGCAATCGTCACATCCCTTTCCGTATACATAAAGAAAAGAAAATCGTACGTGGTGAACACAACTATAAACTATGGAAAATCAACACACTTATTCAGAACAGCTAGGATCCTCAATCAGTTCACAGATCAAGCCGAAGGGGCGAACGTACTACTCGTCCGGATCGAGTTACGTACTGCCCAACCGAATCTCTTTCAGTATCTTTCCTTTCAGAAGACAAAGTGGGCGTTTCCGTAACTTCTTGCTGATTGGGAGATTGTAGATCTGGGGATACTCTCAGTTCATCAGTGCAGCGATGCTCCAATGTGATGTCTTGTTCCTCTTGTACTGGAGCTTCATTTCCTTTATATGTAGAGGAGCGCAAGTGTTGTCTGTTCCGCCTGTACTTCTGATTTCCGAACTGGACGATGTATGACCGAGGAGATGGGTGACGTCCCAGGATGACAGCTGGTTGCCATTTTTTAGATCCAGGGAGTGGTGTCATACGCACCTGTTCGCCAGGCAGGAATGGGGTAAGACTTTTTGTGTGATGTTTGTCATGGTAATATTTCTGTTTTGCCTTTTCCAGACTAAGACGCTGTTTGATGATTTCCTGACTGTATGAAGTAGGAATGAGCAAACTTCTTGAAGTTGGCAGCTTATTTCGTGGTCGACGCCCCATTAGTAGTTGTGCTGGAGAAAAGTTTATTCCTTCTAGTGGAGTTGTTCTGTAATCAAGTAGTGCAAGGTATCTGTGTTCTTTCTCCATAGCATTTTCACCGTCTGCACAGCACGCTCAGCTTCGCCATTGCAGCTTTGAAAGTAAGGGCTTGACGTTTGATGTTTGATTCCATAATCCTTGCAGAACTTTGAGAATTGTTCACTCGTAAATTGTGATCCACAGTCACTTCTCAGTTTCTCAGGAATACCGTGGCGGCTGAATTGACTTTTCAATTTATTTATCACCTCACTGATGCTCAAGTTCTTCAGGTCATCTACTTCTATATATCTTGAGAAATAGTCAACAACAATGAGGTAGTTTTTTCTTTCAAAGTCGAAAATATAAACTGAAATTTCAGCAAATGGGTAGGTGGGAACTTCTGTTGGCATCAGTGGTTCTGCTGAGCTTTTTCTTTGGTATTCTGTGCACTTGACGCAATTCTTAACAGTTTCCTCTATTTCAGCACTCATTGAAGGCCAATACATAACTTCTCTTGCTCTCTGTTTGCATTTCATGATTCCAAGATGAGATTCGTGGATTATTTTCAACATGTACTTGTGAAGACTTGGAGGGATGACGATTCTCATTCCTTTGTAGATAACTCCATCTGAGACTGTCAGTTCTGTTTTTGAATCCCAGTAAGGTCTGAGCGAGGTTGCAAGATCAGCACGTCTATCCTTCCAGGATGACTCGTTGGAGATGATCCAGTTCTTGATGGGTTTTCTCTTTGATTTCTTCATACTTTTCTTTAGTGACTGAAATGAAATCAAGTGCACTGATTGTTTCTAATTGTGGAATTTCTGGTTTTCCATCAGGCAGATGTGCTCGTGACAGGGTGACTGGAAGATTCATAGATGTGCCCTTCCGGTAACAGACATGGAGGTCATACCACTGCAAATTAAGCAACATTCTCTGCAGACGCATAGGAGCTGACAGTAAGGGCTTTTTGAAGATAATTTCCAATGGTTTATGGTCATTGATGACTGTAACCTCTTTGCCCAGTATATAACAGTGGAATTTTCTGCAAGCGAACACAATAGAAAGCATTTCCTTTTCTATTTGCGCATATCTCAGCTCAGTGTCTATAAGTGACCTGGAGGCATGGGACACAGGCTTTCCGTCTTGCAAGAGAACAGCTCCTAAACCATGTTGACTTGCGTCACACTGGATTTCAACTGGCTTATTGACATCATAGTATTTGAGGACTGAAGGTTTTTTAGTCGTTAAAAAGCTGCTTCTTGAGGTGGCTGCCAATCAAAGAGTACATCTTTCATCAGTATTCTCAGTGGGCTGATTTCCTGACTAAGGTTTGGAATAAATTTCCCAAGGTACGTGATGAAGCCAAGAAATCTTTTTAAATCTTCTTTGTTTTTCGGCATTGGCATTTTCTGAAGTGCACAGACTTTTTCAGGGTCTGGTTTCAGTCCTTCTGCTGTCAGTAGATGGCCAACATAAGGAACACTGGACTGTCTGATGTGAAGTTTCTCAGGGTTCAGTTTGAGGTTGTAGCTCGTAGCTCTCTCTGTTACTTGCTTCAGTATTTGGTCATGATGTTCTGTATTACGACCAGCAATAACAATGTCATCCATAACTGCATATGCTACTTTGATTCCTTCCAGCATATGGTCCATTATTCTTTGGAACACTTCAGGAGCACAAGAGACGCCAAAGGGTAATCTCAGCATCTGAATCTACCTATAGGTGTATTAAAAGTTGTCAGGTATGATGATTCTTCATCTAGTTTTATTTGGAGAAATCCGCTTTTTGTATCAAGTTTTGAGAATACTGTAGCATTTGCAATTTCAGCAACAATCTCTTCCACTGTGCGCATAGGATAATGTTCTCTTTCAATTGCATTGTTAAGGTCTCTTGGATCTAAACATATGCGCACCCTGCCATTCCTGACAGAGACTACCATTGAACTCACCCATTCAGTTGGTTCTTCTACCCGCTTGATATGGTCATTTTCCATTTCTTGCAGTTTTTCAACGATTTTCTGACGCATTGCTGCAGGCTGTCGGCGCGGGGATGAATGACTCCTCTGGCACCTGGCTTCAGTTTTATTGTGTACTCTCCTGGAAGAGTGCCTGTAGTATTTTTTAAATCAGGAAACTCTGCCCATAGATCAGGTTGAACATTCAGATTCTTTGGTTGTTGTGAGGTTGATGAAGCTACCTCTTCACTGACAGTAGCTAATCGTGCTATCAGACCTAATGCTTCAGCTGTTTGACCAGAAAGAACGTTCTCTTGTTCAATATTCACAATCTCAAACTGTGTTTTTATGGTAGTGTTATTACACTTGATGCTTAAAGTGCTGGTGCCCACTGGATAGATACAATGATTTGAGTATGTGCGCAAAACGCGTTTTGAGGTACTATCAGATATTTTCTGATAATCACTCAGCTTCATGGTGTTGCACTTTGCACCTGTGTCGATCTTGAAGTGAATATTTTCTCCATGTATGACTGCTGTTTGATTCCACTTGTCATTCATGTCTGTTGAGGTGTGAATGTCTAAAACTTCAGTTTCACTTTCAGTTTCTGAAGAATATTGGACTAGATGCATGCTATCTTTCTTTCTCTTCAGACAGGCAGTTGCCCAATGATTTGGTTTGTGGCAGTAGGCACATGTGCCAATGGTACAGTGCTGACGTGATTTATCGTTCTCTTTGTTGTGCTCTGCTCTCAAAGGACTGTCCTTGTTTGATTTTACCATTGGATCTAGACGCTAGCACATTGACATTCATGTTCTCGTCTCTCACAATACGAATTTGCTTTTGGGATAACTCATATTGTTGTCCGATCTCAATAGCCTTTGCCAAGGTGAGATTTTCCCCTCTGTCGAGCAGTCTTTCCTGAACTTTCGTATCACGCACACCATCAATTATACAGTCAATCAGAATATCGTCAGTTTGTGTGTACTCAGTCCATGAGAATGAGGCGTAGATCCTTGACAAAATTGTCGAATGTCTCGTCAGATGCCTGTCTTCTGTTTCAGCTTATGGCGAGCTATACGTTTGTTCTTTCTCAGCCTAATGTACATTTCCAGCTTGTCCAATACCTTAGCTGGATCTTCTTTCTCACCTTCTTCCCAAGCTAGGGTTTTGTATACTTCTCTTCCGTGCGCACCAATCCATGTCCAAGCCATCCTGCCTTTTGCTTGTTCGTGAGCGTAGACAACGGACCGTCGAATACGAACTCGATGCGATTTTTGAAGCGCTGAAATTCCTGATATAGATCAGGTGCATCCCAATCGATCGTTGGATGCTCAAAATTCATGAGACATATTTTGTCGTCGTTTACTGGTGTGTTTTAAAGAATGCCGTAATTTCTTCTGACACCATGTGAAGAACAGAGTCCGTTGTGTTTACGTTCGTTGCTCTGTCCTGCGCATGCGTGACCTTTGGTCCGAGCTTATGAAAATTAGCAATCGTCACATATACCAATGAAGCTTATGTTCATCACATTAATCATAAAGTATAACAGACCTGCTTTAAATTACTTGATGCTCAGACAATGGTGTGTTATTGAATCATGGAAAAAAAAGAAAAAGCATTATTCTAAGATCCTGATAAAAGATATCCACATATTCTTTGTCCGCTAACATTATCGCCTAAACCCCATGTCATTCAATAGGTTTCAAAACATTAGCATCGATACCAGAAAAACACGAAAATAAAACTAAAACGCGTGTTTGATACACAAAACAATGCAGGCGCTAAGTTTCTGTCAGCTGGCCTTTGTCACGCGGACAAAAAACAGAGAGCACACACAAAAGGTATGGAAAATGTTGCTTATTCTTTGTTGTTTGTGTATGCTCTGCAAAAGCCGATTGGCCGAAAATTTACGCCTGTCTTGCGCGCGTGCGCGCGCGCGTGTGTGTGTGCGTGTGCGTGTGCGTGTGCGTGTGCGTGTGCGTGTGCGTGTGCGTGTGTCTGTGTCTGTCTGTGTGTCAGGCTCGCTAAGACCTGATCTTGCTAAGAGGGATAGACAGAAGTTACAGATCTATCTACCTATCGCCCCAAACACACAGTAATGGTCAACAAAACTTTTTTCATTCACCCATATTTAATAGCTGTCATCCAACAATACAGGAGTTCACAATAACACAACACATGTCAAACAAAATTATTTACTGGACACAAAAAAAAAATATACTACATCCAAACACACCACAGCGCCCGGACTCTAACAGTGACCGCACAGAGCTACCAGTCTGCACGGTCGACCTGACGATAGCGTCCGCCATCGGCAGTCTCAACCGGAACACTATCCAAACCAGCTTGGCAGTCCCAGACTGGACAAACCCCACGAACGGTTCTCAAAACAGCTCAACGCCATAAATCGCATCAAATACACAACACACGTACTAACGTTGTATATTCCACATCACTTCACAGTCAAAGGCATCTCAAACAAATACCTTGTACAAAATTCATCCCCAGGTCATCTCAAAGAGAAAAAATCATCACAAAATAAACTTGTGAAACAACAGGGCATCTCGAAGACAAGTATACAATATCATCCACAGGGCATCTCGAGGGCACAATCAAATTGTAAAAAAAACGGACCCTTGAAATTTTTGTTGATCTGTCACCGAAATGAACTTGATGTCAGGTATAAGCAATCATCACGTTGCCCAAGGCAAGGCAAATGATTGAACATAGCCCCGATCAAATTTTATGAATATATGAAGGTAACAATTTCAATGCCCATCACAAGACATAGTAGAATCACATAAAATGAAACCCAT
Organism: Monoplex corrugatus; assembly: GCA_030674185.1. NCBI lineage: Eukaryota > Metazoa > Mollusca > Gastropoda > Littorinimorpha > Ranellidae > Monoplex > Monoplex corrugatus. Next base: position 28,680,624 of record JAPXFY010000019.1, read on the forward strand.
AGAACGTTACTACGACATGGGCCCAATATACAAAACCAACCAGCCCTTGACAATAGCCACACACTCATGCTGGCACTCAATAAAGTTACAATATCCGTTTCATCTTTAACTTCCTCGTCAACTGTCTGTCAGTCTGCCACACAACAAACTATCTTATCTCAAACGGTAACCTCATCTAGGTCTACCCTCAAATTGTAAATAACAAAATGCTTGTTGAACAAACCAAATTGGTTATCCCTAACGTCATGGATTGGGTTCCCCACGCTAGGCCCATCTAGCCACCAAAGGCGTAGGGAATCAAAATATTTACAAATTTACATCTCAACGACGACGTATAAACCCTGACTCAAACCTACGTTACGACGCCACACAAACCAGTTGGGCAAGCCTCTCAAACAAGCTTAGAATTCAGGGAAACAAGAAATTTGAAACAAACGCGCGAACACCACACCACCCCACAACGACCAACAACGCAACTCCCTCGAAACGACAGAGATCTGAACAGCACAGAACAGCACAGAACAGCACAGACGCCACATCACCCTTGCCAAGTTCTTTCAACTGGACTACGGGGTGAAACATAGAAACAGAATACATAGATGTACAGCACAGAACAGCACAGAACTAATACAGACGCCACATCACCCTTGCCAAGTTCTTTCAACTGGACTATGGGGTGAAACATAGAAACAGAATACATAGATGTACAGCACAGAACAGCACAGAACTAATACAGACGCCACATCACACTTGCCAAGTTCTTTCAACTGGACTATGGGGTGAAACATAGAAACAGAATACATAGATGAACAGCACAGAACAGCACAGAACTAATACAGGCGCCACATCACCCTTGCCAAGTTCTTCAACTGGACTATGGGGTGAAACATAGAAACAGAATACATAATGTACACACCGAACAGCACGAACAGCACATTTAAGCACAACTGATACAGACCCACATCACCCTTGCCAATTCCTTCAACTGGACTACGGGTGAAACAGAAACAGAATACATAAACCAATCTCGAACGAATCGGAGCTACATTTAATTCACTTATAAACATGTTTGCCAAACTGGCATCTGAGTGAACAAGAATACTCGAACATAGAAACATGTTTTGCCAAACGTGGCACCTCAAAACAACACATTCGACTCTTGAAACAGAATCACATAAAGTTTTTGCCATACGGCACCTCAAATACACATTTGAAATTTTAACGACAGAATTACATAGAACAAGCCCACTCACGCACTCACAGCAACGTCTTAGTCCACCCAAAATTTTGGGTCCGAAGGATGTTCCGGTACTATGGTTACCAGTCACAAGAGAGTCACTGAAGCATACGTGGAATCCTGCGAAAGACGGCACCGACGAACGAACCGAGTAGAACGGCTGGGCCGTAGGCTCGTGGCGTGGAAGTACCGTCGATCACGCTGGAAGACGCAGCGGTAGATGCCCCTCTGGTCGCACCTGCCTCGGACGCTCGCAACATTTCCGGCGCAGGGACAAGTGCTCCTCGTCGTAGCACCAGGCCCACAATGGACAGCAACGACGACTGGTTCAGGACACGGTGATCTTCCCCCTTCACGCTGGTGAAACTCCGACTACGACCTCCCTTTCTGACCTGTATATTGACAAGACATCAACAGCAGCAGAGAGCAAATGGCTATTCACTGCTGGATACGTTTTGACAACAACGGTTATGCCCTACCTTCTCTCACAACAACATGGGCAAAATGGAAGCGTCTGACAAAACCTCCCGCCCCACATCGATCATAACAGAAAACAACGGGCGTCACACATAGGCCCCCACAAACTTATACAACTACACAGACCGACAACGAAATGACTGACCCTCAAACTCTCCACATACCGTCCGTAGCGGAAGAAATTACAGGCGTCGAGTCGCTCCCGGTCTCACGCTGAGGACACAGACCTCCACAAAGCTCCACACCACCACACAGACCAACAAAATACCGATACCTCTACCCACTTCTGAGACATGAAATCCAACTACAAGTGGGAACTAACCTAATACACACCCAATCCACAAACCGACTGTTGCAGGAAGGGAAACGTCGACTGAACTCGAAACACAGACTTCCACCACTTCTAGGACATGAAATCCAACTACAAGTGGGAACTGACAATACACCCCCCCCCCCCCTAAGCTGCAACCGTCTATGCAGAAAGAAGGCCTGCCACCAACTGTATTCCTTACAACATGAAACCATCTTCCCAAACCTAAACTAAGCTACGCACAAAAAGTTAAGGATCACTTGCACAAAAATTCATAACTTTCAAAATAAGAAAGCCAATGCGTTGAAGTTTGGCAAACATTTAATTCCATGCTTTAGTGATAACGATACACAATTGCCTTCAATTTCGAGCAATCGTTTGGTGTGTACATTTGATCAAAGTGGGTACGTATCGAAATTTGATTTCCCAAAGTCATTGAAATCACAAGACAGGGCATTCTGATGCTCCCAAAAGTTCAGTAATGCGTGTAACTGCCATGGCTGTTCTGGCACTCGACGCAGCGAGTCCTCATCGAGTTGACCAGGTTGGTGAAGATCCTCTGTGGAAGCGCCTGCCACTCAGCCTGCAGCATCTGGTAGAGGTGTTGGGCATCCCTGGGAGGGGGGTGGTTGCTCCTCACTTTGCGATCCAGCTCATCCCAGAGGTTCTCAATCGGGTTGAGATCGGGACTGCATGCTGGCCACTCCATTCTGTTGACTCCAGACTGCTGCAGGAAGTCATTGACCACCCTTGCCCTGTGGGGGCGAGCGTTGTCATCCTGGTAGACAGCCGTCGGTCCCATCTGCTGCAGTGTAGGCACAGCCAGCGGTCGAAGGATCTCATCCCGGTATTGGAGGCCAGTCAGGTTACCCTGTACATGATACAAGGGTGTTCTGTGGTGAAGGCTGAAGGTCCACCAGACCATTACAGAACCTCCACCAAAGGCCACCTTTTCTTGGACAGTGGTGTCAATAAAGCGTTGCCCTGGGCGCCTCCAGACCCTCAGTCGGCCATCGTTGTGTTTCATGGTGAAGCGTGATTCATCACTGCACAGGACCTGGGACCATTGCTGACGTGTCCACCTCACGTGACGTCTGCAGAAGGCGCGGCGTGCTGCCCTATGGCTGGAGTTAAGCGTGGCCGTACAGCTGGGCGACGAGAACGGAGGTTAAACCCATGAAGGCGGTTCCGTATGGTCTGCTGGCTGATGTTGATGTTAGTAGCCACCCTCAGCTGCCTTCGAATGATGCTGGAAGAGGCTGTTCTTATCTGCAGGGCTTGTCGTTCAATGAGACGATCTTCACGTGGGTTTGTCTTCTTCGGTCGACCAGATCTGCGTCTTTCATGGACCCTCCCAGTGGCTGTGAAGCGTTGAATCAGTCTGACAATGACCGAGATGGACACCTGAAGTCGCCTGGCCACTTCTCGCTTGGGAACACCATCTTGGAACCATGCAACAGCTCGTCCCCTCTCAAACTCGCTCAATTTTCGTCGTGGAGGCATTGTCAGGCCTACTACTGGTGGAATGTCTTCTTATAAAGCCAAGCAAGAGACAGCATCTCACACATAAACAGCAGTGCTTGCACGTGCATAATGGTTTTTCCATCTGGCTTGTGCAATGTGTTCAGGCAGAACGGTCCAAAACAAGGTCCTTTTTCGCAAGTTTCCGCTTTTCCGTTTGCGGCCAAGCTCAGTAGTAGAGAATCCCGTGCAATTTTCGCACTAACACAACATCGCCCACTTAAAGCTGAACAAGAATTCATAACAATTTGGCTGGACTGAGAAATTAATAACAGTAGCGAACTGAGTTTATTACGCACCTGTTTTCTCATAGTGATCCTTAACTTTTTGTGCGTAGTGTATTACATCTTAAAAAAAAAGCACAAGCATCTGACCGGAAACTGGCCAGACCCCCGCCTCCCTATCTGCAACCGTCCGTTCAGAAGGGAGGCCCCACATCAACTGACCAGAAATTTCCAAACCAGTATATCGAGAACTCAAACTCAGACCTGAACTCAGGTTGGCCCCACAATCCATCGAATCCGCCTGAAAAGCGTGATTCACAGGACCAACGGAAACAGAGTGACTCGCCCTTCGGAACACAGGCCTACAGATTCAACATTCACACGCATGAGGCGAAACAGCACGGGAAACCAGCCCTACCGAGAAAAACATTTCTCAAACAGAAATTAGACTCCCTTGACCACCAAGATAGCATCAATGAAATCTCCACCTGCAACCAAGGCAACCACATGGGCCACAAAAACAACCCTGGTTCCAGAACGATAATTTGGTCAAGGCTTAGCAAGAACAAAGTCAGCATCCAGACGACTGCGTCCTGACACTGCGTCTGTGTGCTGTGTGTGTGTGTGTGTTGTGCGTCTGTGTGTGCTTTTTTGTTATTGTTTTGTTTGTTTGTTTTTATAAAATAAAGTTCTCATTCTATTTTCGTGTGTTTCTGTTTCATATTTGTTTGGGTTGAACGCTACCAGTCACTTTGATTCAAATTTGTAATAAAAGAAAACCAACTAAAATAGCTTAGAAAAAACTATAATCACTCTGATCCCATTGCTAAAAATACATCTGTGTTATCTTGCCATATTACGTTAACGATCCTTAATCTGCATGGTGATTTATTTTTTTCCATGCCCATATGATAGCTAAAAATAACTTTCACATCTATGAGATAATTGGACAAATATTGTAATGAAGAAATTTGAATTTTTGAGTAAGTGTAGCATACAGGTACATTGCAATGACGTACTGGTGACAACATATTTTATCAAACATTCTCTCTTTGTCTAATCGTCTCAAATTCAATGAGCGCGTTGGAATGACAACAACGGCTCATAACAAAACTCCTTTATGTCTAAAGCAAAATATTTCCTGCGTAAAGAAAGCAGATTAAACTCCAGAAAGGTATTTTGGTGTTGCAAAATATGACTGATTTTTACAAATACAATTAATGAAAATGATAGATGACCGATGCTGTTCCCATCATTTCTCTGATATTTGTGTTCCTGGTCATTCCGCGTCTGACAGCTCTTCTCGAACAACGCATCTCACAGATGGTAGTTCTGTGCTATAGATGTTTGGGCAGAATCCACGTCTGACATCAAGTTAACAACAAACACCACGAAAAGAAAATTAGGCTCACATATCTATGCATTCCCATACGCAATCTAAGGATATGCCCATGGCGTTGACCACTATTCCAATTTATCACAAGGGGGATTTAAAAAAAACAACTGAATACAAATTTAACATAACTAAGAACACTAAAAAAATGTAAAATGGCCAAATTACCCAAAACTGCTTCGCACATTACGTTTCCTTACAGCCAAAACTGCAATTGATACATGTGACCAGTTATCAACCCATCACAGAAAGTTCAGTCCCAGCCCAAAACATAATAGCTGGCCTGTTCATTGCCCATCTTAATGTTTCTGTTGTTTTGATAGTGTCAGCTTTGTTTTTTCATGTCTTTAAACCATCACCCATGCCCTTTCCTCCACATTTTAAGACCTTGCCAGTTCACAGGTTTGCGCAGATTTAAGATTCAACAACCGTTTGTTTATTGTCAGTTTAAGGCACTGTGCATTTTAAGGAACTGCCAGATATTTGCTGGCACATTTGGACAGGGGGAATATGGTACGGTCTCATCATCATCAATCATCATCATCAGGTGCCCTGCCGCATGGCGTTGGCGACCATGGACTTCCGACCATCTCTATCTCTCGTTGCCCCTAGCATCTCCCCCACCCTCTTCATCCTCAGCCACCTTGCAAGTCCGTCCAGCATTCTCTCCCTGGGTCTACCCGGTGCTCTCTTTCCCTCCAGCTTTCCCGTAGTGACCAGGTGCTCCAAATCCCTCTTCCTCATAAAATGGCCTATAAATGTTGCTTGTCTTTTCCTAATCTTCCTTATCAGTGATCGACTTGTGTCTGCCTCCATCAAGACTGTCTCGTGTGTTTTCTTTGCTGTCCATGGTACTCTCAACATTCTTCTGAGAAACCACATCTCGGCTGCCTCAATCCTGCTCTGGCTTTGCTTGCTGACTGTCCACGCCTCGCATCCGTACAACAGTATTGGTTCTATATAACATTCAAGGACTCTCTTTCTGATGTTAATGATAGGCATTTGTTGGTAAGAATGCTTGTCATCTTCTTGAATGCTGTTTTGGCTTGGCCGATTCTGCCAGCTATTTCCGATGTGCATCCGCCGTCTGATGAAATGACCGTTCCCAGGTATTTAAACTTATTAACCTGTGTCAAGGTTGTGCCATTTGCTGTTATTTTGCATGAGGGGATTTCATGTTTTTTACTGATCACCATGACTTCAGTCTTCCTGCTGTTTAGTTCCAACCCCTTACCTTTGCTTTCGGTTTCTAGTATATTCACAAGGTTTTGTAGGTCCCTTTCATTTTCTGCAATTAGCACGGTGTCATCTGCGTACCGAATGTTGTTTATCATTTTCCCTCCAACCTTTAATCCAGGGTCTTCTAGGTTTCTCATGATGTTTTCGCTATATAGTTAAAACAGATCTGGTGACAAAACACAACCCTGTCTGACTCCTCTTTTGATGTTTTGAAAAGAGCTTATATTGTTTTCTATTCTCATTGCAGCTGTTTGTTCCCAGTACATATTCCTGATTATTCGTAGATCTTTTCCATCAACATTGAGTCTCTCCAGTTGGTTGATCAATTCTTCATGTCGTACCCGATCGAAAGCCTTGGCATAGTCAACAAAGCATAAATACAAATCCTTATTCATCTCAACTGACCTCTCTATGATAGTTCTTAGGATGTATATGGCATTAATAGTTCCTTTCCCCTCCACATCCACACTGTTCTTTTGCTATTTCTCTTTTGAATCTATTCCTTGTCCTCATCATGATTATTCTTAACAGGATTTTTGTTACATGACTCATCAAACTGATTGTGCGATGGAGTTCGCATTCTATAGCCCCTGTCTTCTTTGGAAGTGCAATGAAAATTGATTTTGATATATCTTTGGGGATTTTTCCTGTGTCATAAATTTCATTTAGGAGGACTGTTATTTTTTCTGTGCCAAATTCCTCCAGGGCTTCAATCATCTCTGTAGTAATGTTGTCTGGTCCTGGGGCTTTTCCTGGTTTCATGTTTTTCAGTGCTGCTCTGACTTCATCTTTCATTATGGGTGTTCCTTCAAAGTTCTTTTTTATAATGTGTTCTTCGTTTCTGTCATCCTCAAAAAGGTCTTTAATGTACTCTCCCCATCTGTCTAATACCTTGTCTTTTTCCATGATAAGCGTGCCATCTTTTGATTTTAAGCAACCAGTTGATGTGCATGTATTTGTCCTGGGAACAATTTCTTCAATTCGTCTGTACATACCCTGAGGATCCATTTTGTGTCGTTCTTCTATCTCTTTGCATTTTGTGTTCAGCCAAGCTTCCTTAGCTTCATTGCACCTATACCTGTTTCTTTGTTTATCTTCCTGTATATCTCCTCGTTTCTCTTTGCCTTCCTCCTTTTCTCCATCAGGTCCAAAATTTCATTAGTCATCCAGTGCTTTTTTGCTTTTCTATTTGCCTTAGGGATTTCCTCAAAAACTTCATTTATAGAACTTCTCAACTTTGTCCATTGTTCCTCACTGTCACCAAAGTCTTACAGAGCACTGAATTTGTTTTGAACATGTACATTAAATTTTTGACGTATCATTTCATCTGTCTTCAAGAGTCCAAGGTTTAGTTTGATGTTGCTTTTGGTCTGTTTCCTTTTCCTCAATTTCAGCCTAAACCTTCCCACTACCGGATTGTGGTCACTGTTGCAGTCTGCGCCTGGTAGTGTTTTTGCTGACAGTAAAACATTTCTAAATCTTTTGTTGATCAGGATGTAGTCAATTTGATTTTTGGTATTATCTCCTGGACTCATCCAAGTCCATTTTCTTCTGTTAGGCTGCTCAAACCAGGTGTTTCCTACTATGAACTCATTCATCTGTGCCCATTCTACAAGCTTCCCCCCTCTTTCGTTTTGTGTACCAAGGCCATGAGGTCCAACTATATCCTCCACCCTATCCTGTCCCACTTTAGCATTAAAATCTCCCATTATGACTAACTTCCTGTGATTTACATTGGACCTTGGCCATCTCTAAAACTTCGTAGAAGTTGTCGATGTCTTCCTGAGTACTTGTGGATGTTGGTGCATACACCTGTATGATGTTGATATCAAAAGGTTTCCCTCCGAATTTGACCAGTAAAACTCTGTCGGACACTGCACAGTATCCTTTAACTGCATTTGATTTGTCTTTGTCCATTATGATGCCTACTCCTCTTTCATGTGAATTACCATCAGAGTATATTACTGTATATTCTCCTGATGTTATCATGCCTGCCCCCTTCCATCTCATTTCCCCTAGTCCTAAAATACTGATGTTAAGCCTTTCCATCTCCATTTTGATGTTGTCTAATTTACCTTTCTGCAGCATTGTTCTTACATTCCATGTTGCCACCTTGGTGTTGAATTTAATCTTGGTTTTGGTCGCAGTAGCTGGCTGACGGTCTGGTGTCACCTGCGCCGCATGACAGTCCCTACCGGACGAAGGTGCTCCACAGGAGCACCTATTGACGTCGTTAACTTTCTTCTTTATTCTTCCTATGTCCATGGATTTCATGGGGAAAAGTACGATGGTGGTTTCCCCTTGCCTTCCATCGGTTTTTTTTATTTTAGGGTTGACTCCCTTAGCCTTACTCTCTCCCGAGATGTCCACAAGGCAGTGGAGCTATTTACCCATAGCTTGGGGATCTAGTTCGTGGGCACCAGGGCGTGTCCACACGCCGGTGGGCCTGCATGCCTCACGTCTGGGGGCCAGACCTCCTCCGAGTCCTACGAGATTCAGCCTGAGTCCGTGAGGTGCTCAGTTACCGCCTGTCGCCACGAGGAGGCACAGCGTAGGGCTTGCTGATGGAGAGGCTATGTACTGACAGGAAGAGACTTACGCATTGCTCTTCTTTTCGCACATGCAGTGCTAGCCAGCGGTGCAGGCCGAAGCCGACACACTAGAAGCATCACATCTGCCAATATGACAAGCGGAATGGTCTCACTGTGATGAAATCCTTCTGAAGAAACTCAAACTAAACTAAATTACACTGAACAGGAAACATATGTGTCCATTACCTTAGGGTAGACGTGGAAAAGAGGGTGGGGGAACATGACAAGAACAGATTTACTTACGAGGGTATGAAATGAGCAAAGTATATACTTTTTTACACCCAGCGCTCACCCAAACAGGGTCTACATTAGCAAGAACAAAGTGTATTTACGAGGATATCAATTGAGCAAATTATAGGCTTTTTTGTACATCATCCAACCCTTGCCCAAAGGGTGTCTACATTAGCAAGAACAAAGTGTATTTATGAGGGTGAAATGAGCAAAGTATATACTTTTTTACACCCAGTCCTCACCCAAAGAGAATGTTAGTATCAAATATATATATATATATATATATAAAGTATGCATTAGACAATGCAGACATTCCAAGTTAACATTAAACATTTGGTCAAAGAAACAGATTTCAAGTTTTTCTACCAAATAGTTAAACACTTCACAGTGTGTTAACAATTCAACAGAAAGACAGAGAGAAAAAAAAAGAGAACCAGACAGCAGAGAGGAAGAAAAAAAATTCTGTCCTTAAGCCTGTAGCTAGCAACAAGCGGCAGGAGTTAATCGATAACGGTCGTTTCAAGTGTCTATTAACACTGATAGACTTCACTCGGCAAGCAGGAACGGAGATGATTAGCTGCCTTTCACCCCACGGCGATTCTCTCCCTTCTCCTTTAAGACTTTTCGTCTGGCGTGACAACGAGGGTAAAGTTGTTTCCACTCTCTGTTCACTGTCTGGAAAAAGAGATAGGGAAAGAGAGAGCACAGAGAGAGTGAGAGAGAGAGACAGAGACAGAGACCAGAGAGAAACAATGAGAAGAAGCGAGCGAGACAGAGCGACAGATAGAGAAAGAGGACAGAGAGAGAGAGAAAGCGAGTGCGAGCGAGACGAGGCGGACAGAAGAGAAGACAGACGGACTAGGAGAGATAGAGAAGACAGAGTACAGACAGACAGATAGCACAGACAGAGGACGGAGGGGAGAAAGACAGAGACAGAGAGGAGGAAAGAGAGAAGAGACACACATACAGACAGACAGAGCAGAACAGAGAGAGAAGAGAGAGGGAGACAGAGAAACGGGAGACAGAACAGAGAGAGAAACGAGAGAGACAACATACCAGACAGACAGACAAACAGAGAGAAGAGAGGAGAGAAAACAGAAGGCAGACAACATAACAGAGAGCAGAGAGACAGAAGAAAAGAGGAGAGAGAGAGAGACAGACAGACAGGCAGACAAACACGGAGAGAGAGAGAGTGAGAGAGAGACAGACAGACAGACAGACAGACAGACAGAGAGATGAAACCTAAAAGAGAAAGACAGACAGACAGACAGTGAGGCAGAAAGACAGATAGACAGACATAGAGATCACAATCACAATCACGAGCACAATCAGGTGATACTTCCATTTAAGTTATAGTCCGATGTGAAGGGGTGTTAATTAATTACAAAGGCCATTAACGTTTAGCTGTAAATATGTTGGAAACCCTCAAGTAAAAGTCTTCCAGACAATTCAAACAATTCTGTTGCAAACATTATGTGATAAAAGAAAAACTGCGTATCCGTGGAACATAATCATTTTGAGAGGTGTATACGAGAATATCGACAAGTTTTGTTTTTGTTTGTTTATTTGTTTGTTTGTTGTTTGTTTGTTTTTGCTTGATTTATTGTTGAGGGAAGTATAGTTCATCGTAACACACACACACACACACATACAGAGAGAGAGAGGGAGAGAGAGAGAGAGAGAGAGAGAAACAGACAGACAGACAGAGACAGAGAGAAGGAGAGAGAGGGGGAGAGAGCAAGACAGCAAGAGAGAAAAGAGAGGAAGACAGCAAGAGAGATAGAGACAGAGAGACAGTTTGTTAATCAAAAGTTTTGACCAATACCACATGTGTCTGTATTTCGCAGGCCTCTTGACATCAGGATGTATTAAGCCTAGGGTAAAGCCATGTCAAGCAGCCTCAATCCAGAATGACCCTCAGTAGCATCATGGCTATCATCCGCATCATCATCATCATCATCATCACAGCATTATCAAAAATTTGTCCCAGATTCAATGGCCATTAAACTTGTAAAGAAAGTGGACATAACGATAAAACTGTCAAACTAAACAGCTGAAACAGAAGTTTGTGAAACGGAGATAGCTGAGACTGACACAAATAGCCGCGCAAAAAGCAGTTTGGCTTTTTGTTCTTCAAGAAGTCAGCAGCCTGCGGCATGAATGATACAGATTATTTCCAATTTCTGTGAAGTGTAGACTCAAGTGCTGACAGCGTGCGCGGAACGGAAACAACATTTACTGCCTGCCTGACAGAATGTTTAAAGAGGGAAGGGAGAGAACCACCGTCGGGTGAAAGGCAACTAATCATCTCCCTTCTTCCTTCTTGAGAGCGAAGGCCATCAATGTTAACAGACACTTGAAACGATCGTTATCGATAAGTCCTGCTGCTAGCTTTAGGCGGTGAGACAGCATTTTCTGATATGTATGTATCATGTATGTATGTATGTATGTATGTATGTATGTATGTATGTATGTATGTATGTATGTATGTATGTATGTTGTATGTATATATGTATGTATGTATGTATGTGTGCATGCATATATCTGTTTATCTCTCTCTCTATCTGTCTATCTATATATCTATCTATCTATCCATCTATCTATCTATCTGTCTGTCTGTCTATCTATCTATCTATCTATCTGTCTGTCTGTCTGTCTCTCAGATGCTTTAGATAAAGTCCACCGTCTGAAGGCATCTAATCATCTGTCTTCTTCTTAGATCGAAGCCTATCTAATGTTAACATGACACTTAATCATCTATCGATTAGTCTGCTGTCTTCGCTTTCTACACATTATCTATTATTATTTCTGTATGTTATGTATATCTATCTCGTCTGTCTCTCTGTCTATCTATCTATCTGTCTGACTGTCTATCTATCTATCTATCTATCTACTCTTATCTATTCTATCTATCTATCTATCCTATCTGTCTGTCTGTCTATCTATCTATGTATCTATCTATCTATCTGTCTGTCATCTATCTATCTATCTATACTATTTCTGTTGTCTATCTATCTATCAATCTATATTTTCGATGTAAATTTCATGTTAGTTACCTCTCAAAATAAATATTTACAGAGTAAGCAAAATTCAATTAATGAAAATAAAAATGGTGGTGATCCCTTTCCCTGTCTGTGTGTCTGTGTGGTGTGTGCACGCTTGTGTGTTCGTTTGTTTGTATGTGTATGTATATACATATATACATATACATACATATAGAGCTTATTTATCTAGATATCCATAGCGAGTTGTATATATAGTTATTATATACATACATGAATAATATACACAGATATATGTGTGTGTTTTGTATGTATGTGTATGTGTGTGCGTGTGAGTGCGTGCTTGCGCACGTGCACATGAACGTGTGTATATGGTTTCAGACTTAAACTTTTCAGTTTAATCTACTAAAAAAAAGGCATTGCTGCAAGGAAACAAATCCATATGGCTCTGTGCTCTACATTAGCTGTCCCATTATCAAAGACACATGAACAAACCGACCGGTATTTATCAAAATGGAGCGTCAAAAAAGACAAAAATGCCGATATATCTTTATGGCACGTAATCTGCGAGAGAATTCACTAATTAAAAAGAAAACAAACAAGCCAAATCTATGCCATACCCGGTCTCTGACCAAGTCCCTGGGAGCCCCAAAACACCACCCGTAAGATGCGCTGTTTGAGAAGAGCTCTGAACAAGAGCAGGTGCAACATGATTAGAAAAACAAAGATCAGAAAAATAGTGGGAACAACTCCAGTCCACCATCATATTCATTAGCAAGGAATGCAACCTCACCAGCTGACTCAACAAGCAAGTAATGAAAAGACATGTGAATTTAAAGCGTGAAGTGACAAAGACAGACCTGGATCAATGGCGTGAAAGAGATCTTGATGCCACATGGCATTTGTCCACATTAGATCTGCAGATCACTACTGACTGTCTGCTTTGACTCGCCATGACACCCATGTAGGTATGAACAGACAGATGAAAAAGTAATTACCAAGAACAGAATTGACTAAATTCACAGAAAGAAAGACTAAACAACTTAAAGAAATATATGTATAGTTTTGTGCCATCATTCGGAAAGTTCACACCAATTAAAGGAGTACAATTCTTGCTTATTCTGTACAGCCACATCTACGAGAAAATAAACTTTACCCTCAAAAATCTGTATCAGGAATGTGTGTTTTTCCTGGTGAAGCTGAACAGTAAAGGAAAAATGTGACAGGCGTTTCTTGCTGATTGCGAAGGAGGCAGACACGTGAAGAACATTAATGAAGAAGATCAGGAAAAGACAAGCAACATTTATAAGACACTTTATGAGACAAAGAAAATTAGAGCGCCTGGTCACAACAGGAAAGCTGGAGGAAAAGAGAGCACTAGGGGAAAAACATTGAGCGGACTTGCAGAGTGGCTGAGAAGAGAGATGGGAATGTACTTGCAGTGACAAGGGATAGATCCGTATAGAGGGGCCAGGATCGCCAATGACATGCGATAGGGCACATGATGACGATGATGTGATGGGTTTGTCTAAATGCAATCTGTTAAAGAAACTCCGAATACCACAAACTCCATTAAAATCATCTCATTTTACAAAGTTCAAACGGCTTATATGGAATACTAGAGCTTTCTTGTGGCTTGTTCTGATGGGCGAAAAGAAATGTCTTTGGTCTAACAGAGGCTAATCAT
>JAPXFY010000019.1:28699535-28742035 GCA_030674185.1 Monoplex corrugatus
TCGGCCATGACCACGGATGTAGTGGTGCTGTTGCTGGTGTGTTGGCCACCTTGGTGCAGTCATGGCAGGCCTTGACTGTATCTTCAATGTCTTGATCAATGCCGGGCCACCACACATAGCTCCGAGCAAGAGCTTTCATCCTGCACATTCCTGGGTGCTCTTCATGTAGCTCCCTCAGGATCCTTTGCTGCAGTGATGTGGGAATGATAACTCGAAGACCCCAAAGGACCACACCTTACTCAACTGAGAGTTCCTGTCTCCTTTTGAAGTAGGGCTGTAGTTCTGCCTCCTTGACATGGTTTGGCCATCCATTGAGTGTGTTGTTCCACACTTTGGAAAGAACTGGGTCCTTTCTGGTCACTTCCGCAATTTGCTCAGCTGTCAGTGGAAGATCTTCAGTGCAGCTGATGTTGAAATTAGGCTTTTCTCTGGCTGTTGAATCTTCTCGTCGTGGGAGACGGAAACAGGTCAAGCTGGCTAACGGGGCTCTGGTGAAGCTGTGACTGGCCTAGCAAGCCGACAGTGGATTCTTCAACCGCTAAGAAAACTAAAAGGAGATACAAACGGACGGATACCAACGGAAAAAGACCTCGCAATGGAAACGGACATCGAGATAGGAATAGCGACTACACTGGAACATGGAACATCTGCGGCCTAACAGACAAGGAACCAGAAATTGTGGAATTCATGACCAAAAGAAAGATCTCCATCCTGGGCATTTCAGACACTAGGAAGAAAGGAGAAGGAACGAAAGAAATCCATTCAAACTTTGTTCTCATCTGGAGTGGTGTCAGGAAAGACCAGAGAGCAACGCATGGTGTGGGATTCATCCTACACCCAGACATAGCAAAGAATCTCATGAGTACAGAATACATATCAGAAAGATTGATTAAAATCGGTGTAAGAAAGTCCAACAAAATCGTCTACTATATCCAAGCATATGCACCGTGTAACGATTCGTACTCAGAAGAGGAGAAAGACTCATTCTATCAAGAGCTTTCCGACCTCATCAACAGCACCCCTGACAAAGAGGACCTGTATGTCATGGGGGATTTCAACGGCAGAGTTGGTGAGAGAAGAAACCCGTGGACAAAACATCTTGGACCCCACAGTGACCACAGAACACCTTGCAATTACAACGGGAACCACGTGCTGGAACTATGTGCAGAGCATGATCTGATCATCACCAACACCTTTTTCCAACATCGAGCCTCCCAAATTTACACCTGGTACAAATGGAACGACCTCAGCATCTCGTCTCAAATCGACTTCATACTTGCAAGATCTAGAACACGTTACGCCATCAAAGACTCAAAAGCCATCCCCAATGCCAACCTTGACACTGACCACAGGCCTGTCATTCTGGCCTCCAGTACTCAGAAGGAAAAAATAACAACTGCTAGGAAGAACCAGCCTGAAAAGATCAACCTCCTCAAACTGGAAGAGAAAGAAGTGCAAGAACAGATTGAAAGTGCTATCAAGGTGAAACTTGACCCCATTGATACAACCCCCCTCATCATGGAACAAGCCTGGGACACCTTCAAGCCAGCTCTCTTGAACACCTTAAGGGAAGTTTGCGGGACAAAGAAATGTAGAGGTAAAAACAGGAAAGCTACAGCCTGGTGGAACCAAGAGGTGAAGGAAGCCATCAAGAAAAAGAAGCAGCTATATAAAGCTTGGGTCAAGACCAAGATAGAAGAGGACTACGTCAAGTACAGAATCGCAAGAAGACATAGTAAACGTGTTGTGAAAGCCTCCAAAGAAAAATCTTGGGCGACCTATGGAGAGAAGTTAAGTGAAATTTGCAAGAACTCCCCAAGAGAATTTTTCAAAAGTGTGAAGACGATGAGAGTAAGAGATGAGCCATTCAACCCAACAACAGTAGTGAATGATGCAAATGGAGAGGCACTACACAAAGAAGAGGAAATTCTGAAAAGATGGGAAGACTATTTTAAAGACCTTTTAAACCCATCTGGAGTCCAGGCTTCCAGCTCCCAGTTCTCACCACGCTATAAAGACCAGTTAGAGCCCCAAATCCTTGAAGCAGAAACACGAAAAGCAATTAAGACCAGCCCAAAGGGCAAAGCAGCAGGCAATGATGGCATAACAACTGAAGCCATCCTTGCATGCGGAGAAACGGGAGTTAAGTGGCTCACCATCATCTTCCAGAAAGCATGGGAAGAGAGGAAAGTACCAATGGACTGGCAAAATGCAATAGTGGTGCCAATTTGGAAGAAGAAGGGCAGCAAGAAAGACTGCAGCACATACAGAGGCATTTCACTTCTCAGCCATGTAGGGAAAATGTATGCAAAGATTCTGGAACAGCGCACAAGAGCCAAAGCAGAACACCTACTGAGCAATGCCCAGTTTGGCTTTCGGAAAGGAAGAGGGTGCACAGATGCCATTTTCGCACTCCGACAGCTGTGTGAAAGAGCCATCGAATACAACCAAGACCTGCATACAGTATTCGTTGATCAAGAAAAAGCTTTTGACCGAGTCAACAGAGACAAGCTCTGGAAGATCCTGGAGCAGTACGACGTGAAGGGGCAGTTGCTTGATAACATCAGAGCAATCTATGCCAACAGTAGGAGCGCAGTCCGAACAGCCAGTGGAACATCGGACTGGTTCCCGGTTACATCAGGGGTCAGGCAAGGCTGCGTACTCTCTCCCCTTCTCTTCGTGATCTACATGGACCAGATTACAAAGGAAGCCAATCCAGATCTGGAGGCCCTGAACGAACTATTATTTGCTGACGACCAGTCCTTGATGAATCAGAACAAAGCAGCTCTTCAAGAACACACAGACCAACTCAACACAAGCTGCGAGAAGTATGATATGAAGATCAGTATCAACAAAACAGAAGTTATGTCTGTCAGCAGAAATCCAGGAAAGCTGGACATCAACATCAACGGCACCCAGCTGAAACAGACCAAAGAATTTAAATACCTTGGCAGCCTCTTCACTGAAGATGGAAAATTGGACAGAGAGATAGAAACAAGATGCCAGAAAGCGAACGCAGTCAGTTACCAACTCGCCCCCCTTCTGAAATATCCCAGCATCCCAGTGAGCACCAAGGCAAAACTCATCAACGCCATCTTCGTTCCAACACTCACATACCAGTGTCAGACATGGGCCCTAACAAAAGCCTTAGAGAGAAAATTGGTCACATGTGAAATGCGCTGCCTGAGAAAAGCTGTCAACAAGACCAGACGCGACAAGATCAAGAATGAGGTGATCAGAAACATGGTCGGACTAACACCAATTCTCCACCATGTCGAACAACAAAGGATCAGGTGGTTTGGTCACCTCACCAGAATGCCGCCCGACCAACCGGCCCTACGGGCATACACCACCAGATACACTGGCTGGAAAGCCAGAGGTAGACCACGGAGACGATGGAGCGACTCCGTGGCTGACACCCTGCGAGCCCATGACCTGTCACTCTATCAAGCCTCCCGCCTTGCTGCAGACAGACGTCTGTGTCTCCCCGCGACGCCGAAGGGCACCAGCGGCAGATGAAAGAAAGAAAGAAAGAAAGTTGAATCTTCTGTCTTCAGAGGCAGCCTGGACAACATGTCTGCATTTTTGTGCTCGTTTGTTGTTCTAAACTGTAACTGGTACTGGTAAGCTGCCAGAATCAGCGCCCAACGTTGCATTCGGGCTGCTGCCAGGGTTGGTACTCGGTTCTTTGGTCCAAGTATGGTGAGGAGCGGTTTGTGGTCTGTCACCAGCGTGAAAGGGCGACCGTACAGGTAGTCTTCTCCGACTGGACGAAGCAGCAGAACATCTATAGGATCACTAGGACAAGGTCAACGAGACACACAACGAAAGACAAGAAAGGAGACAACAGTATCATCTGGTCTTTACTGATGTTGACATTGTGGCACCGTCTGACAAGCTGTAGTTTGCCGTCTTGCTGCTGATTCTCGCTACGTCTTTATCTTCACATGTCAATAAGACAAGACATAAATTTGGGCAGACTGTCAGCCAGGACTGTTATAAGTATTGTGATCATTCTACAGAGACAAAAAAATGTTTTGAAAGCTGAATACTCTTGAAAAAGACAATTCAGATAGCTGAGAACATTCTCCTCGCGTTTTTAACACAACGAAATTTGCCGAAAGTATAAAAGCCATTTTGAAGCAGAAGACACCAAGATTGCACGGTTAGGATAGTTTCTGTCTGAAGAAAACTTTTTAAGACAATGATGGTCATGGTTTAATGTCTTACTTATATTTAGTTAGAAAGATCAAACTGTCTTGAAACTGAACAGGACGAAGAGCTGTACGGTTTGGGCAGTGTCTTCAGAAGAATTGGGTAGACAGCTTTGAGAACGGTGCTAGTAGTGTTTTGATGTCTTCCTGAAAGTTTGTGCCAGGTAACAAAAGCCGTTGGGAATCAGAAGATACCTACTAAAAGAAAGGCTGGTGTGATTTGTTTTTGTACCTGACGATCTAATCGTAACGGTTTGGTGGTGTTAGTGGTGATGATGATGGAAGAGCTGAAGGCAGACAAGAGGCATGACTGTGACCTGGAGGTGGTGCTAGACGCCTTCAGGAACTGTCTGAGGAACGACGGTTCTCTTTCTATGGACCACTATCTTACTGGCTTCCGTGAACTCTGCAGATTTTTCCGTCTCACGGGAAGCTGTTTGGATTTGTGGCAAAAGACCTAGAAACCAAAATGAAGCCGATCGAAGCACGGCGAAACTCGGCAACTCTCGGCCATCATTACGTCACACTGCAGTCCATGGTGCAATACGAGGTCAAACAGGGCATCACGGGTCACAAAGGTCACTTCCCCTCTGGTACGCGCCAGTCTTTACGTCTGCACCGCGCGCTGGAGTTTATTCTGGAATTCATGCGGCAGTTACGCCACGGCGACGACCATGCCAAAACAGCACACATTGCGTCAGAGGTGTATAGCCGTACCCTGTCCAAGCACCACCCTTGGGTGACCCGTCAGTTAGCGGCTCTGGCTGTGTACATGCTGCCTTCCAAGAAGTTCCTGATTGACGTCATGTGCAAACAGGACTACCGCAAGGTCATGAACCTCATCGATGACGTCACAACGGAGGGACAGCCCATCTATGACGTAGCTCAAAAACTGTACGCGGAGCATGGCCTTTTGCACATCCCCTGAGTGTGATTGAACGGGGGGGGGGGGGGGGGGGGGGGGTGGGGGGGAGACACTGGTTTGGGGGTGGGTGGGTGATTTTATGGAAATGATTGTGTGTGAATTAGGATTCTACGGAATTGAACCCCGTGCCTTTTTACAGGAAGAAGACGAAAACTGCTCGTCATGTGTCATGGGGAGTGATGAGTGTTTTGTATATTTCTGCTGTGTGTATGTCCAGTTTTGAACTATACACAGGTCTACAACAGGGGATCAACAACTTCAGCCCCCCTCTGCTATGGCTTAAACATCGAGCGAACTCCCGCCATAAAAACAGGACCTGTTTGCTGCCTATCTTAACATACCAGCCATTCTGGTGTGTCAGCTTTGTATTTCACAGATCTCATTTTCCCATACCAATCCAAGACCTTACCAACTTACAAGCTTTTGCGCAGGTTTAAGGAGTCTTTCAGGTGAAAGTTGGCAGAAGTGGATGGAGCACGTATTGAACTGTCTGAATGCAACGAATCCGTCTTGAACAGATAGATGGACCGATTCTGTTTTGGAGTGCACAAGACACACAAAGTTTCCTGTACGTGAATTCTGAATGTGATTGGTAATCCTACCACATTATTCCGTGACTCTACCAACTTACAAACTTTTGCACAGGTTTAAGGAGTCTTTCAGGTGAAAGTTGGCAGAAGTGGATGGAGCATATATGGAACTGTCTGAATGCGACGGATCCGTCTGGAACAGATAGATAGACCGATTCTGTTTTGGAATGCACAAGACACAGGTTTCCTGTACGCGAATTTTGAATGTGATTGGTAATCCTCTCATAACATTCCAAGACCTTACCAACTTACAAACTTTTGAGCATTTTTAAGGAGTCTTTCAGATGAGAGTTGGCAGAGGTGGATGGAGCACATGAAATTGACTGAATGCGATGAATCCGTGTTGATAACCGATTCTGTTTTGGAGTGCACAAGACACAGCAAGTTTCCTGTACGTGAATTCTGAATGTGATTGGTAAGTGGTTTTGCCTTCCTGCCATGTCCATGGTTCAGGCTTTCTTCAGCAATGGCTTTGAAGTGGACAAATTTTGTCAAGCGTGTCTATCAAGCCAGAGACATATAGAAAGAGATCGGTAACCTGCTCCGCGACTTGCTGTACTCTGTTGTGGTAATATGCTCTCTATAATTTTCCATTGCTTTTATTCTTTCTCCCCATTTATAGCCATGCGTGTGTGTGTGTGTGTGTGTGTGTGTGTGTGTGTGTGTGTGTGTGGTGCGTGCGTGCATGTGTGTGTGCGTGCGTGTGTGTCTGTTCAGCGCTTAGATTTGATTTTATCAAGATTTTGCGCTATATAAATATTGTAATTATTATTATTATTATTATTTAGTCATAGAATTTCTTCACTCCAAACACCAAAGCTAGTGCCTCCTTTTCAATCTGGGCATAGTTCCTCTCAGGCTTGGACAGAGTTCTAGACGAATAGGCAATCGGACGGTGGGGTCCATCTGGCATCTCATGGCTGATAACTGCCCCCAACCCCACAGAGGATGCGTCACACTCCAGCCGAATGGGCAGGTTGACATCAAAATGAGTGAGGACATCTGCAGATATCAGAAGCTCCTTGGTTCGCATGAAGGCTGCTTGACATTTGACGGTCCAGTGCCATGGTGTCCTGTCCTTGAGCAAGTCATGAAGTGGACCCAGCTCTGACGAAAGGTTAGGTAGAAACCTGGCATAGTACTGCAGCACTCCCAGGTAGGACCTCAGCTCACTGACGTTTGATGGTGTTGGGGCCTCAGTGATGGCCTGGACTTTCTCTGGCACTAAGTGAAGTCCGTCCTTGTCGATGATGTGACCCAGGTACTCGACTTGTCCTTCAGGAACTCACATTTGGACATCTTCAGCCGCAGCCCATGATCTTCTAGTCTTTGCAAAACCTGGTCCAGCCGGTCCAAGTGCTCCTCAACTGTAGCTCCTGTCAGTTGGATGTCGTCAATGAAAACGACCACTCCTCGAATTCCTTGTAGGATTTGCTCGATGGTTCGCTGAAAAAGTGCTGGTGCTGATGAAATCCCAAATGGTAGTCTGCGATACCGATACAGACCTTTGTGGGTTGTGATGGTGAGGAGATGCTGGGACTCCTCATCTACTTCCATCTGGTGATATGCCTGAGTGAGGTCCAGCTTTGAAAATATCCTGCCTCCTGCTAACGTGGCAAACAGGTCACTGGGCTTGGGGAGTGGGTGCTGGTCCACATCTAGTGCCTGGTTGAGGGTGACCTTGTAGTCCCCACAGATCCTCACATCCCCGGTTTTCTTTGGTACGACAACGATGGGCGAGCCCCAGTCACTGCGCGTCACTTTGGTCAACATTCCCTCTCGTTCTAGTTCATCCAGGGATTCCTCCACCTTTTTACGTAGGGCAAATGGAACTGGCCTGGCTTTGACAAATTTTGGTGTTGTTTCGGGCTTCAAGTGGAGCCTTGAACCCCTTCATGGTCCCCAGACCTTCCTCAAACACCGGCTTGTGGTCAGCCAAAACTTCATCCAGCTGCTTGGTCTTCCGGAGGTTGAACACTTGTGTTCAGTCCAGTTTGACTTCTGCCAACCATTCTCTCCCCATAATGGGGGGTTGTCCAGTCACGTCGGCAACCAGCAGCTACATCTGGTACACCTGCTGGTTGTGAGCGACCTGTACCTGCAAGGTTCCTTTCATGAGTAACTGCTTTCCTGAGTACGTGGTGAGGATTGGTGCTTTCTTTTCTGGCTGTTTTCCCTTGAAGAGTCTGGCGAAAGTGTCCCTGCCAATGATTGATTTGGCCGAACCAGTGTCAATCTCCATCTCCAGGATCACCTCATCAACTTGTACTCTTGCAGTCCAGGGTGCTGCGCCTTTTCCGCCCTTGTTTTGGTGGTGGAAAATCCGCCGTACTTGCAGTCTCTGTCCACTGTAGTCGTCGTCTTCTTCCACCTCTCGTACTTGCAGTCTCTGTCCCCTGTAGTCATCGTCTTCTTCTTCCACATCTATGTGCTTGGTAGCACCCTTGCTTCGACATACTGCTTGCAGATGACCCTTTTTTCCACACCGCCTGCACTCATAGCTTTTGAATCTGCAGTTCCTTGCGTCGTGGTCTGCTCTGCCACACCGGTAACACTCTCTAGTTGACCCTGGGGGCAACCTTCTTCTGCCTCCCTGTGCACCCCCTGTTCTGGAGTGAGGTCGTCCACTTGATTGTCTGCCTTCAACGCGATGACATTCCGTGGTTGCCGGCGAGGAGAGAGTGTAAATGTCTTTCTTCAATGCCTCTCTCACCAGTCCGCTTTTTTACTGCATCCGCGAAGTTTGGTGCAGTCCCTGTCCGCAACTGCTTCTGTGTTTCCACATCAGTCACTCCGATGCAGAAAATGTCCCTCAACACTTCGTTCAGAAACTGTCCAAATTCACGTTCAGCACCGAGCTCCTTCAAGGCCGCCACAAAGTCTGTTATGATTCGTTGCATCCTTGCATCCTTGCATCTGTTTCCTAGCCTAGAATCTTGCTCTTCTACTTATGAGTGACTGTTGGTTGGATGTGAGACTTCAGCACCTGTTTTATGTCCTCTATTGTTTTGTCCGAAGGTTTTTCAGGAGCACACAGAGATTTTAGTAGCTTGTACGTTTTAGGCCCTGCTAAGCTTATGAAAGTGGGAACTTTGGCATCGTCTTCGATTTTATTTGCAGTGAAGAAACAGTCTAGACGTTCAAAATAGGTATCAACATCACCTGAAGTAACATCAAGTTCTTCCAGTCTACCAACTTGCGCCATTGTGATTGTCAATCCTCGTCGCCAGTTGTCATGTTCTTGGCTCCGGTATTCGTCATCCGGGTTACTCCTCTGTCTATTTACCGCAATGGTAATATACAACACCTATGTACATGCGTCCTATTTGATTTTCTTTCGTTTATTTTCAGTTTTTTTGCCTTTATCCAAGCAGCTATATTCCTGGTGGCGTTTTCAATTTCTCCAACAGTACTTGAGATGTCTCTTCAGAAAGCAACACAGTGCGTCGTCAGCAAAGAAATTGAGAGTACTTCTTACATTTGATAACAGAGCTAAGTGGTTGAACATGTACATGGTGAAGAGAGTAGGGTCCAAAACGGAACCAACTGGACGCCATATTTCAGGAAAGCTAGAGCTGAACTAATGTTATTGGTGACAGCAGACTTAGTTAAACAAAAAAGGTGAGACACAAACCACTAAAGAATAGCTTCAATACAACCATGTGTGAATGGACAATCTTGATATTATGTCATGGCCAGTAGAAAGATCTAGTAGTGATAGAATAAATACTTTTCCATCATGGGAACCCAGCAGAAGATTATTAACAACTTTTTACAGAGCAGTTTCTATACTAAAAACATTGACGATATGCTGACCAAAAAGGTACAAGGAGATTACCGGCTTCAAGGTGACTCATCAGATATGAGAAGAAGGACCTTGGACAAAAATGGAAGACTGGGAAAGAGACAGATAGCTTATTACTATTATTATTTTTATAGGGATCTAGGTTGCACAGTTTGATTTGGGAGTTGATTGGGGCGTGTTTAAAGCTCTGTGGCACGTACATGTGTTCAAAGAAACATTCTTAATTTCAGTGAGTAATGGAGAAATTTCTTCAATACAGACAAAACGAAAAATGGCTGGAACAGAGTCAAGGTTGTAGGATTTTAGAAGCTGTGCAAGCATAACTGTTGTAACTTGAACCACTCTGATTGATTGAAATCATCTAAATGGGATGCCAGTAAAAAGGCAGACATTGATGGGTCAACATTTGAGCTGATTTCTTTTTCTTATTTATGTTTGCTCGTTTGTTTGTTTGTTTTGTTTGTTCGTTTTTTGTTTGTTTGTTTGTTTGTTTATTTGTTTTTTGTTTGTTTGTTTGTTCGTTCGTTCCTTCGTTCGTTCGTTCGTTCGTTCGTTCGTTCGTTTGTTTGTTCATTCGTTCGTTCGTTAGTTTGTTCGTTCGTTCGTTCGTTTGTTTGTTTGTTTGTTTCTTTTTCGTTTGTTTCTTTGTTTGTTCGTTTGCTTGTTTGCTTGCTTGTTTGCTCGCTTCCTTGCTTCTTGTTTGCTTGCTTGTTTGTTTTGATTCTACCTTTTTGCTTGCTTGCTTGCTTTTGTTTTGTGCTTACCTTTTAAAGATCCCAATACATAGTAGCCTATCCTATTCGTATCAATGTTCTTATCAATTTAGAGCACACTGCTGATGAAGACTGCCTTATCCAACTTTCGGATTTATTGTTATCTAATCTTATTTCATTAATATAATTATTGAGTCTGTGTTTGAACTGGGATGGAATCCATGACCAAAGTTTTATCAGCGTTGAGCTCTGACCAGTTGACCTAACTGGCCACTTAAAAGAAAACATTAAAAACAGAAATATGCGGTCTGTCTGAAGATCTAGTGTATAACCTCTGTTTTCCTTTTCTTTCTTTTCTTTAACCCTTTGACTCTTGAACCCTACACACCAACTGCAAAAACTGAGCCCTATGACTCCCTCACCCTATCCACCAGCTTCCTGCAGGAAGTTGGTGGATGGGGTGAGAGAGTCAATGGGTTCAGTTCTTGCTTTGCCACATGGTAGGAAATGCAGGATGCTGGTGAACAGGGTGCAGGAGCAAAGGGTTAATGGAGAATATTTCATATCGACTGATGGTGGTTTTGGTGTTGGTATATGTATGTAGGTGTGTGTGTGTGTGTGTGTGTGTGTGTGTGTGTGTGTGTGTGTGTGTGTGTGTATGTGTGTGTGTGTGTGTGTGTGTGTGTGTGTGTGTGTGTACGTGTGTGTGTTGTTGTTGTGTGTGTGTGTGTGTATGTGTGTGTTTGTAGGTGTAGGTGTGTATGTATGCCTGTGTGTGTTTGTGTGTATGTGTCTGTGTCAGTGTGTCAGTGTGTCTTTGTGTCTAAGATTTTCTCAGTTCTGTAAGGGTGGATTTTACCAAGTTCCGTCCATCAAAGGTGTAAAAGGACAAGGATGTGTAAAAGCGTAAGCATGTAAGCTAAATCTTTCAGGTCAAGATGACAGAGACGAAAAAAAAGGAGGGGGGGGGGGGGGAACACCTAAACTTTTCACGTGAAGGTATATGAACAGCACTTTCTCGGGATCATCTGAAAATATTCAATATCTGTTTTCACTGTTGTGACAGTCTGCCATCATCTTCGATTTACGTCAAGTTTTGTCTCTAGAATATACTTCTTTACGGTCATAGTGAATCGAGAAGCACAAGATCTAGATTCCTCTCTCTCTCTCTCTCTCTCTCTCTCTCTCTCTCTCTCTCTCTCTCTCTCTCTCTCTCTCTCTCTCTCTCTCTCTTTCTCTCTCTCTCTGTGTGTGTGTGTCTCTTTCTCTCGCTCTCTCTTTCGGTGTGTGGTGTGTGTGTGTGTGTGTGTGTGTGTGTGTGTGTGTGTGTGTGTGTGTTTTCTATTAAAAACATGAGTTTGTTAGAATGGCTTGACCATCTTGCTGTTGCTGTTTTTTTAAACCGACTTTCAAAGTTTGAAGACAGGTCCATTGCAAAAAGAACATAGCCAAAGAAGTAACCCACCCATTCCAGACAACACATCACTCACCCCTTTCCCACCCCCACACTATCTCTCCTTCATCCTCCATTCCCTTCTTCCCAAACCCACCCTTCTATCCCCGATCTGGGCTACTTCATGGAGACTCTTCAAGGGCAGCTGCAACCACTGAGCCCAATAATGAAGCCAATCTTGGCACCAATCGATAGTTTCACGATCCCATCCTCTTCTCTCCCCTCTCCTTTTGGCCCCGCTTTCTCCTCCCTCCTACCCCCCTCCCGCCCTCATCCTGGTTCTCCCTCATCCCCTACCCTCGTCTACCATTATCATTTTGTTCCGTATCAATTACTAGTTTGCCCACGTGAGTATCAGATTCCCGCCGTAAAAGTATGAATATTATTAAAAGCATATATACACACATATATATATAGATAGATAGACAGATATCTGATAGATAGATAGATAGATAGATATGTGTGTATGTGTATGAGTGTGTGTGTGTGTGTGTGTGTGTGTGTGTGTGTGTGTGTGTGTGTGTGTGTGTGTGTGTGTGTGTGTGTGTGATTGTGTGCGTGTGTGTTTGTGCGCGTGTTTGTGTGAGACAGAGAAACAGATAGACAGACAGAGAAACAGGCAGTGACAGATAAAGATCAAGAGAGAGTACCCACTCTTTGCCGCCTGGAGCCGTTCTATATCGAGTTCTAGTTTGCCTGCGTGAGTTAAAGATTCCCGAAGTATAAATAGAAATAATAAAAACGCGCGCGCGCGCGCGCGCTTGTGTGTGTGTGTGTGTGTGTGTGCGTGCGTGCATGTGTGTGCGTGTGTATGTGTGTGTGTGTGTGCGTGCGCGTGTGTGTTTGTGTTTGTGTGTTGTTGGTGGTGGTGGTGTTATTGTTGCTGCTGTGTATATGGCGGTTTAACTTTTGATTTTGAACTATATGTTGTTTTGGAAATTCTGTCTGTTTGAATACATCCTATGATTGATTTTGTGATTACTGATCTGATCGATTTGATTTCATCACGTTACATCTTTTCATGATCAAACACACCAAGATCAGCAACATAGTGGGAACAACACCAGTCTACCATCATATTCATCAGCAGAAAACGATGTGGTTTGGTCATCTGACCTGAATGAAACTCCACCATCTGACATACGATAAAAGAATCTGTGGATTTAATCCTTTGACTCCAGCACCCTGTCCACCAGAATCCCGCATCGTCATAAATTATAGCATAGCAAACGCTTGACTCTTTGACTCCATCACCCTATCCACCAGCTTCCTGCAGTAAGTTGGTGGATAGAGTGAGGGAGTCAAAGTGTTAAGTTTTTGCATCTGGTTGATAGGGTGCAGGAGTCAAAGGTTCAAAGTGAGATGAAGACCAAGGAAGACCTGGGATGAGAGTGTGAAGGAGACTTGGACTCTGACGTTATTTCTCTTTCTGAGAAGCTTTCTAATTCGCGCCTATTGTTAGTTCTTTTTTCCTGCAACAGTCATGGGATACAGTCAAGCGGACAGCCAAGGGAACTGATTACTGGGTCCGAATGGGTAACGCAACACATGTACAGCCAGCTCCCCCCCCCCCATCCCCCTTTGCTTGATGAAATGACTATCCAGTGGCGTCGGGAACTTGGGAGGTGATTGTCCGGAGAGCGGCGAGGCATTGGTGTTCTGGGTGCCATCCGCATCCTTGGTGGTTGATGTTAATTGTTAACCTCCAGCGACAGCCATGGGGATACAGGTGGGCAAATAAACGAAAAGAAGACAATTTTTTTTCTTTGCTGTGCAAGTCCTTTTCTTTAAAAGATATATGAAAATACGCACAATAATACAATATATGTAATCATGTATGTAAGTATTGCAATGCAGCCTCGATCAATCAGCAAACAAGATCCCAAAGTCAACATCTTGCTTAAAAAGGAAGCAATCTATATGGCATTGTGGGGTTTCAAAAAACAATGATGCAACCTCGATCAATCAGCAGTCAAGATCCCACAGCCAACATCTTGTTAACAAAACAAGCCATCTATATGGCATTGTGGGGTTTCAAAAAACAATGTCTTAGTTAATTATGCAAGAGAATTTGATATATGGAAAAAAATAAGCGCGTGCTTTCTTATAAGATACATGTCGTCTGTGTCATCTTGACATTCTAGGGATCCACAGTGATTAAGAGCTAATCATGAAAACAAATGGAATTCGTGTTTTCGTGATATTTAAACTTAAACCTAGAAATTCAGTCTAATAAGACGGTTTTACAGTTCTGATGATTCGTCTAGTAGCCACTTTGGTTGTCGGGGTAGGGGAGGGGGGGGGGGGGCTAATGAGACACAACAACAGACAGGATTCTTCATCTCTATCTCTGGGGTGCAGCAACAAGTGGGTCAGACATGGTGAAGATGGTCCGGTCTTTGAGATTTGCTGCTCAGCTCTTTTTCTTTCTTCGGCTTCGACAATACCATTCTTCTAGGAAGTCCTGGAAGATGGTCTTAAACGGTGAGTCACCGCAGGTGACGAGCGAGCAGCCCGTCTCTGTTTGTTAAAGCTGTGGGTTTAAGATCTGATATCTTGAGTTCAATCCCAGCAAGATAAGACTAAACCTGGCATGTTCCATGCCCATCTTAATGCTCCAATCATTCTTATGATGTCGATTATGTGTTTTGGGGGCTGGGGATTCAAGATCTGATATCTTGAGTTCAATCCAAGCAAGATAAAAACAAATCTGGTCTATTTGATGCTCATCTTAATGCTCCAATCATTCTTATGGTGTCAGTTAAGTGTTCTTTGAACTGTGGATTCAAAATCTTATATCTTGAGTTCAGTTCCAACAAGATAAGAAAAAGCCCGTTCGATGCCCATCTTAATGCCCCAATCATTCTCATGATATCAGTTATGTGTTCTTTGGGCTGTGGATTCAAGATATGATATCTTGAGTTCAATACCAGCAAGATGAGAACAAGCCTGTTGGATGCCCCCATCTTAATGCTCCAATCATTCTTTTGGTGTCAGTTAAGTGTTCATTGGCTTCCTCTCCTCCCTGCTCCAATCGTTTTTATGATGCCAGTCATGTGATCTTTGGACTGTGGATTCAAGATCTGATATCTTAAGTCCAATCGCAGCAAGATAAGACCAAACCTGGCTATTTCGATGCCCATCTTAATGCTCCAGTTATTGTTGTGATGTCAATTATGTGTTCTTTGGGCTGTGGATTCAAGATGTGATATATGGAGATCAGTCTCAGCAAGATAAGACCAAACCTGGCCTGTTGGTTGCCCTGCTTAATGCTCCATCCATCATTATGATGTCGATTATGTGTTCTTTGAGCTGTAGGTTCAAGATCTGATATATTGAGTTCAATCCCATTAAGATAAGAACAAACCGGTTCGATGCTCCCATCTAATGCCCCAATCATTCTAATAATGTCAATTATGTGTTCTTTGAGCTGTGGATTCAAGATTTGATATCTGGAGTTCAGTACCTGCAAATAAGAACAAACCTGGTCTGTTCGATGCCCCCTCTTAAAGCTCCAATCATTTTCATGATGTCAATTATGTGTTGTTTGGGCTGTGGATTCAGGATCTGATATCTTGAGTTCAATCCCATCAAGATAAGAACAAGCCTGTTTGATGCTAACTCAATGCTCCAATCATTCTTATGGTGTCAGTTAAGTGTTCATTGGCTCCCTCTTCTCCTTTCCCAGCGAACTGTGCTTTGTCCAGGTTCAAGAAGATTTTTCAGGGTTTTAAGAGGGAATCTGGGTGGAGCCCATATGGAGTTGTCCCAGTTCGGTGAATCCCTCTTACATAAACTGCAAAACTCTGTTGGTAAGTTAACGACCAGACCAAGAGAAAATACGTCCTTTAGCTGTTGCCAGATGCAGTTAACGTGAGCATATCAAGATCTTGGGTGTTGTGTCTCCGATCTATCAGTTCGAGTCCTGTGAGGACAAACACTTAAGATTTTCAGAAGAACAGGTTCTTTTAATTAATGAATTGAATTGGATTTTTGTGTGTTCGAAAAGAGAGAGAGAGAGAGAGAGAGAGAGAGAAGAGAGAGAGAAGAGAGAGAGAGAGAGAGAGAGACAGACAGACAGACAAACAGACGAAAAGAGAGACAGAGAGACAGAAAGAAGGGCAGAGAAGAGAAAGAGGGGGAGAGAGAGGGAGAGAGACACACACACACACACACACACACAGAGACAACAGAGACAGAGAATACAGACAGACAGATATACAGACAGAAACAGAGACAGAGAGACACATAATACAGACAGACAGACAGGCAGACAGGGCAGAGACAGAAACAGGAAAGCAGACAGGCAGACAGATTACAGTTTGTTCGAATAGGATTCCCCGCGCTAGGACAATTCCGTATGCAACCCCACCCAATCTGCCATATGGAAAACTCCTTCAGCCTGCACAGTTCCCTATGACTTGCAAGATCTTGAAATTAACCCTTTGACTCCCGCAACCACGTCCACAACTGCAAAATCTTAACCCTTTGACTCCCCCACCCTATCCACCTGCTTCCTTGACTCTCTCACCCTATCCATCAGCTTCCTGCAGGAAGCTGGTGGATAGGGTGGGGGTTCAAAGGGTTAAGTTTTTGCTTTGCTAGCGCGCTTGACAATGCAGGAAGCTGATGGAAAGGGTGCGGGAGTCAAAGGGTTAAAAATGAAGGGGGGGGGGGGAAGGGACAGGATCTCTGAAACGCTAAACTCACACCACCAGAATGATTGTTGCAAGCTGGGATTAAACTCCAAACATCAGATCTCGAGCCTCCGAGACACAGACACACAGATAAAGAGAGATACGACAGAGAGAGAAAAAAAAAAGTCACACTTACAGACCCCTTCCCACCCACGAAAAATAGGAGAGACAGAGACAGAGAGAGAGAGAGACAGAGACAGAGATACAGAGAGAGACAGAGAGAGAGAGAGAGAGAAGAGACAGACAGACACACAGACACACAGACACACAGAAAGACAGACAGAGACAAAGACAGAGACACACACAGAGACACAGAGACAGAGACAGAGAGAGACAGAGACAGACAGAGACAGCCAGAGAGACAGACAGACACAGAGAGACAGAGACAGAGAGACAGAGACATGGACAGAAAGACAGACAGACAGAAGAGACGAACAAACAAATTCGTTCTAGTGAAAACAAATTCTTCTCCCTTCAGATAAAAGAAAAAACAAGGCTAGATTGCTAATATCGCTGTAACCATTTGTTGACACTACTTGATACTGAAGCCTGTTGTTGTTATCACTGGTGTTGCTGTTGTTGTTTTTGTTTTTGTTGTTGTTGTTCTTGTAACAGATCGGAATGGAAGTCAATGAAAGCATGGAGATGTTTGGGTCTTTTTATCCACCCGGTATGATAAAGGTCACAGGAGAAAGCTGGGTGTGGATACAAACCATCAAGAGATGGGACCAACAACTTCAGCCCATCGCTGTGGTTTTTGACGGTGAGCAATGCTAAAGGGCGCGGTGCCCAAGTGGGTAAACATCGGATTTCCAGTAAGAAGTTCATGGTTTGATCCACCTAGACACCGCCACCTGCTGAAGTAAAGAGTACATATTTTTCCCATCTTGTTGTTGTTATTGTTGTTCAAAGCCCAGCCGACCGCATATAGCCATATCAGGGCTATAACCACTTCAAAACATACAAAACCTCAACAGGAAAAAAAAGAGAAAACTTTAAGTACATATATAAATACATCTGGGCACATAATCCAAGGACATGCCCCTGGCGTTGACCACTCCGTCCAATCTATCGCACAGCGACTTAAAAAACACACCTGAATACAAATATAAGCATACCTAAGGACACCAAAACATATATATAAAAACAGGCATGAATTACCTAAAATTGCTTCCGCATATTTCACCTTCCTAGAGCCAAAAACGCACTTAATACATGTACCCAATTATCAATCCTAAGAAAAAGTACATAAGACTTTATCGAACACATACAGGTGAATAGACCATTAAAGCAGAAAATGAAAGGAAGAAATGACAGAAAGCAAACGAACAAGGCAAATACAAAGAGAGTGATGCAAAAGAGGAAATTTCTGTCACAGAATTTCCAGAAGGTGGGGATACTATTTATACTGAAAGAGCCCCCGGCATCCCCACGGGGGTGGGGGGGGGATTTTCCCATCTCCCAGGTCAACATGTGTGCAGACCTGCCTAAGCCCCATTCGCGTATAATGCCTGCAGAACATCAGATATGCACGTTAAAGATCCTGTAAGTCATGTCAGTGGGTGGCTTAACGAAATGTGAAGACACCCAGCATGCATGCCCTCCAAGGATGTAGACTGTAAAACAACATAGTGGAGAGTGGTCAGTTTGTCTAACAGCTTGAGTTTTCCATTCTCCGCTAAAAGGTATGATTATGTGTGGGTGAATGCACAGAAAGTCCAAAGTAATTTCCACAATATCGCTGTATAAGAACGATTTGAAATACTACTATTATTACTTCTGCTGCTGCTACTACTACTTCTAGTACTACTACTACTACTACTAATAATAATAATAACATAATTACGATAATAATGATAATAATAGTAATAATGACGATGATGAATTTGATAATGATCGTGATAAAAATGTAATAATAATAATAATAATAATAATGAAAGAAGAAGAAGAAAAAGAATTGTAATGACAATGATAATAATATATAATAATAATAATAATAATAATATAATAATAATAATAATGGTAATGATACACTGTATGGGAAAAATAAAGTAAAGTAACTTTTAACTGGCGACCAATCAACGAAACAAAGTGACTGGAGCTAAACACTATTGACGATGAGATCATGAGTTCAAAGCCCTCTCAGTCGAAAATATTCTCGTGGAATTGTCCGGCTTGTACCCAGAATTCAGCATGCTATGGAAGACAGAGTACAGGTCCCATCCACTGTACGGATGCATCATTGAGGATGCTCTTATTTGTTTGTTTTTTTATCCAACGCTGCAAGTGTGTTTTTCTCAGGCTTGGTTGACGCCATAATGTTTTATACAAGTGAGTTCAGAGTACAACCCTATAATGCACTCTCATTTCGAAATGGAGATCCGTAGCATCTTCACTGTCATTCCTATCCTCACCATCATGGTATCATAGCACTGTAAAAACTGTCCCTAATTTTGTTAGTCTCTATACCCTGTTATCATGATGATCCCAGTTTTGATGGATTTGGAAGTGCGCCGGAGAGGTGAATCTGATGGATGGTGACACTTGGGCCTTTCATCCCTCTGGGGCTGTATGCCATCAACAAGAGGCCTCCATAGTCATTTGTCCTGTGGTTTTGCCGCTGGCTGTCTCCAGGTAAAGCCCATCCTCTTAGTGTTTGCTTGGAGGTCTCTTCACCAGGTGCTTCTCGGCCTGTCTCTTCCCGTGGGGGTCCCATGTCAGGGTCTATCTGGTGATACATGACGCAGGTTTTGGAAGTGTGTGCCCAATGCATCCCCACTTTCTTCGCCCATTTTCGTTTTCTGCTGGCGGTTGATATGTTTTCTTTCACACATCGTACACAGACGAACGGACGAACTTGCAGAGTGGCTGAGGAAAGAGAAGGTGGAAGATGTGCTTGCAGCGACAAGGAATAGATTTGTATGGAGGGCCATGATCGCCAATGCCATGTGGCAGGACACATGATGATGATGATGATGATGATGATCGTCCACAGATCTATGCTACTGATTTTTTCTGGCCAAAGTGTGTGGAAGATTCTTCTCAGACAGCTATTCATGAAAGTACATATATGGTCGACTATCGTGGTCGATAACGTCCAACCTAGCACTTTATTTGTGTACCCTCATGTGGGATCTCAGGCAAAAGTCTGATGCACACAGGCGGCCGCAAACTGGACACTCAGTGGAACACTCTACAGAGTATCAATGCTTGGCACCTGGGCTTGCAAACATACATTCATATTTGAGACTGTTGTAGCATTTGATGTTAAAAACTCACTCGGGACGGAGAGTTTTTCCCCTTGCTTTTTCCCCACAGACGGCCCATTTTGAAGGGTTAGGAAAAAATCACAAAAATACAAAACATAAAGGAACAAAATGAAATTCTCAGATCTGAATATTTATATGCTGGGTTAGTTCATGCCAAAATATGGAAGTTCTTCCTTGAATATTTCTTCTTCATGTGCCATGTTGAAAATACCCCAAATTTTGTGGTCAGGATCACAGTACAGTCACACACTTTGATCAGCTCCATGAACACACAGTCAAAGGTGAGAAGGTCTTTGTATACACAAAATAACATGAATAAAGTAGACTTTGCTCAGGGTAAAAAAAATTAGTGACATTATATGAATGTTACAAATTGTTACACAGGGGAATATGGAAAAAAAGGAGCACACCGGATGCTTCAGTCCCTATGCACTGTTTTCCTAATGATCAGTGTAGTTCTGCACTGAGTGATACAGTTGGAAGCAGGTGATGGTCTTGTTGGGCTAGCATAGTTTGTCACAGAGGGCAACCCCACACTTATTACACCAGTTGGGGGTTTGCCGCAGTTGAACCTCCGGGTATCTCCTGCTGCCAGCACTACACACATGGCACTTCCTACAGTTCTTCCTACCGCTGGGGATGGGTGGCAGAGGGCAGGAGAAGTGCTTATTCTGCTTGCCACTCAGTTCTCTTATGAATATCTGTTTATGATAATAGAATTTAGAAAGTCACAAATTGATTGAAGAAATCAATGGGGGCGTGGCACTCAGCTGGCCACAAGAGCCAGAGAACGGAGGCAAAGTGGGAGAAAAACTAAAATCTTCGTGCCAGTCATGCACAAGAAAGTCAATGAAACCTTCATCAGACATGTGACTCACAGTACCAGGCCCATTGACCACTCTCCTCTCGTGACGTGCACGCCCACCTCCCTCTCCCACTTCACTGTCGTCTGAAACTGGGTCACTGTCAGTACCTTCTTGATGGCAGCTTCCGTCACTTGATACACTTTCACCATTACCTTCATCATACTCCAATCCTTCAGTCTGAAGCACTTCAATCACTTCAGCAGCAGTAAAACGCCGCCGTCGCGATCTACTTTGCTCCAAAACTTGTACTCGCCTGTGACGCCATTTTCGACACGAATGCAGATTAGCCAGTTGTGTGGGGTGCCGAAGTCAATCGTTTCCCGACGAGTGTATGGCTACGGAATCTCACGAAGTAACTTTCCACTTGACCCTTGACACGTTTGCAGTGACCAGTGTAGCTTCGGTTGGCATGCCACGGCACGAGGGAAGCGTCGAAAAATTTTTAATTATCGAAACCGCTATCGCGTTCCGTCCTACGAAACCGTGCCTTACGTAACGAACGCTACAGCGTTCCGTCGTACGGAGTGAGTGATACGTCGGAGGCAGCGCTGGTGAAACTGATGTAGTAGCTTGACATGCCTACGGTAAGTATAGACGCCTGATAAGAAAAAGTATCAGTGAAAAACATGGGCCAGAAAAAGACTAGAAGACAGACAGACAGACAGAGACAGAGACGGTTGTACAGAGACAATGACAGAGAAAAATACACAGAGAGAGAAGTGTTGAGAAGTGTTGAGTGAGGTTAGGATTTTATGCAGAGGAGAAAAGGTGAGTTTTGAGAGCGGACCTGAAGGAGACAAAAGTAGGTTGCTGACGGACTGAGAGAGGAAGTTTGTTCCAGGAGAGTGGACCAGAAACAGAGAAGGCTCGTGGACCGTAGGTATTGAGCTTAGTGCGTGGAAAGCGAAAAGTCAGAGGATCGGAGGTAGAGCGGAGGGTATGTGAGGGAACATAGATCTCAAGTAGGCTTGACAGATAATCGGGGGCTGCGTTATTGAGGCTTTTGTAGCACATGGTGTCTAGTTTGTACTGTATGCGCTTTGATACAGGGAGCCAGTGAAGTTGTGCCAGGACAGACAGACAAAGAAAGAGTTTTTTGTTTAGTACCAATTACCATGGTGCAGTGGTTAGTACAACGGACTTAAAGATTGGAAAGTTATGAGTTTGGATTCCATCAGTTTGTTAAAACCAGTTGAAGCTTTTGCGTCCCCAACCAGCTCCTACCCAGAGTTCAATGTGCTATGGGCTCATTAAGAAGACAGATATCATAGAATCGAGTCTCATACACCTTACGGATACGTCACTGAAGGTGCTGCTTAAATTTTCTGACCAACACCGCAGCAGGCGTCTATGCAGATCTTTTGAGCCAGGTTGATGCCAGGATATGTTATGAAAAGAAGCATCGAATGCAGCCCTGTCACGCAGTCTCGATCCAGAATTTAACTTCATACCATCATGAGTATCATTCCCCATCGTCATGTATCATTATAGCATTGTGGCAAAAAATTGCTCCAGCTTATAAGGCCATTAATGTGGCGTAGAAAAGTGGACAGAAAGGCAAGGGAGAAAAAAAATCGTTCCAGCAGAAACGATTTGTTCTCCTTTCAGTTAAGAAAAAATAACCACTGCATTTTCAGTATTATAGTTAAAATAGGCTGAACATTAGGAGGAAAAAACAGAAAAGGAATATGTACTATAGTTTGTCCCTTTGTTGCCAGTCTGTGGCTAGCTTATCAAGGAGTCGGTGACAAATTAAGCTGTACTGCTGTAGGGAACGCAGTTTGAGCCCACGCGCACGACACACAGGACGCTGATAAGGCACGCGCTGCTCGCGCTGTGCACGTGCTCAGTCCGTCAAGCCTGGCAACGATGCCACATGGCAGCGATGGAGATGTTGCGGGAGAGGGAGAGATGTGGGTGAGGTGGTAGAGTGATGAACAAGCGTAAAACAGCTGTGGGCGGTGTCTCCATATCACGTGAGTGGCCCACAACGGGGACGGCCTAGGACATTTGAGTGTGTCTGTCTGTGTGTGTATCTTGTGAGGTCGGTGGTGTGTGCGTAAATAATGACAGCCCATGAAACAGGTTGCTGAATCTGAAGAACTGCTTTCTGTTTTCAAAATGTTGAATTAGATATGACTTTAAAAAAATCCTTCACACTAGTATTCGATTTCAAACTGAATACCAATCAATTAATAGGCTGTTGAAAGAAGTTGTTTTTTCTGTGACATTTGTAGGCCTATATGATTTCAGATTCCTAAATTAATGATT
Organism: Monoplex corrugatus; assembly: GCA_030674185.1. NCBI lineage: Eukaryota > Metazoa > Mollusca > Gastropoda > Littorinimorpha > Ranellidae > Monoplex > Monoplex corrugatus. The sequence goes on from JAPXFY010000019.1 coordinate 28,722,339, forward strand.
AAATGTATACTTTTGAAGTGGCGTTTCACTTTGAAGTGGCGTTTCATTTCAGACCGTTGTGATAATGTGTATATTTTTAACAGTTCAACGACGGGGGCGATAGTCGAATGGTTAAGACACTGGTAATTCAACTGGGATGTTGGGTTCGAAACTGCTTGAATAACGCCTGGTGGGAAAAGGCCTGTGATTTTTCCAAACTCTCGGGTCAACATACGTGTAGACCTGCTAGGGCCTCTACCACTTTGTGTATACTCATGAATAATATCAAACATTAAAGATCTTGTAACTTTTTTTTAGGATCATTGCACACAGGGAGGTTACCTTTGTGCTCACCTTTTTTTGTTTTTTTTTTGCGTCCCATTTTCTACGCCACTTTAATGGCCACAAAAGCTGGAACATATTTTACAGTGCGATGATGATGATGTTGATGAGGATGATAATCATGATGCTATCTAGGATTGAGACTGCGTGACGGGGCTATACTCTACGCTTACTATCATAATATACCCTGGCGTCAACCAGGCCCGAGAGATACAGTGCGGTGTTGATCAGAAGATTTGAGCAACATCCTCAATGACGCATCCGTGGAGTGGATGAGACTCGACTGTGTGGTCCCAATCTTCCCAATGAGCCCATAGCATGCCCAACCTGGGTAGGAGCCGGTTAGAGCCGAAAAATCCCACAAAGGTATATTTTTGAAGGTACTAATGGGGATTCGAACCCACAACTTTCCCTTCCGTAGCCCGTTGCGACCGGTATAAGATCATGTAACTTATGTCAGTTGTTCGGTGGTTTATAGAGGCACAAAAACACCCAGCGTGCATACTCCTGAAATTGGAGAATGGCTGTTTTGATGGTAGGGTAAATAATGCCTTTTCATGTAAAATCCGACTCGACTCTTTGAGTGCACGTGCGAGCCGTTCTCGACAAAAACATCTGTGAAACTATTGTACTGTTTCCAACTGTTAAAATTTCCAAGCGATAAACGTGTGTGTAACTTCAGACAGTTGAAATGGTGTTTAACATCAGACTGTAAAACTAGTGTTGGAATCAAACCATTAGCCCTTGATTGGTAGAATTTTTTTTCGACCGTAAAATAGATAAAGCAAGCTGTGTATTCTGTTAGGATTGTTACAATAATGCTTTAGATTTGTTAGGATTATAACACTGTTGCCTATTAATACGTTCTGACTACTACATTGGCATCCTAAAATCTGTTTAACGTGTTACATTAAGGTCTATGATTTTTTTAAAAAGATTTGTTACGTCAATGTCCGTTATATAGGTCAAGGTCGTTTCATCAAATTTTGTTGGCGTCCTTATTTGTTTCTTGATTTTTTACACTGTACCCTTAAAATTTCTGGAATAGTTTAAACAAAAGCTCTCAGTTCTGGTAATTGTCAATCGGTCCCCTTAACCATGTTGTTCGTATTACACTGATGCCTTCAAATGTCTTGATCGTGTAACAGTAGTGCCCTTAAATCGTTTGAATTATCGTTAGTGGTGCCCAAAAATCGTTTAAGTTTGTTATATTGATGCCTCATGTACTAAAATGGCTACACTGCTGTATTGAAATCTGCAAAGATCGTTATACAGGTAGCCTGATACCTTTTAAAATCTGTTGTTGAAACTGCGATAAGAGCGCCCTCAAATCTGTCAAACACTGTTACATCTGTGTCTTCAAATTGTTTACGGTTGTCATGCTAGATCCCTCAAATGTGTCACAATTGTTATACCATGCCCTCCCTCTAGTTAACATTATTATGCTGTGCTATTCAATTTCTTAACATTTAAAGGTTTTTTTTTAGAGTACCAAACGTTAGATTTATCAATACTGTATGCGAAAGACAATCAGTGTATGAATGGTACAGATGGAAAGTGTAGTAATACCAAAGACTTGACATTTTTCGGTTTATCAGTGCAATTGGTACAAGGATCATAATTACGTACTTTCGACATTAAGTTCATTGGACGATTTGTGTATCACATACGAAGTCAGTCAGTGTTGCAAGCATACAGTATATCAATACTGCATACTTGATGTTCGTTAGTTTACCAGTGTTATGAACTTAAGATTTATCTTTGCTGCAGATGTGAAAAGTTTCCTTTCGTAAGTGTTCTAGAAACAATATTAAGTAGGGCAGGAGTTGTTAAGTATCCATGTTTCCCAGTGTTAAAGCCTTAGGTTTAATGAACCCACAAACCCGAAGGTGTTTTTGTTTGTTTTGTTTTTGTTTGTTTGTTTGTTTGTTTTTATAGTTTTCCTGTGTTAAACCCTTAAGATGTGATGAACCCAAAGACGTGAAGGTTTTGAATTTTCTAATGCTGCAAACGTACAGTTTTACCAATATCACAGACAAGTTTTGAGTTTTGCAGTGTTAAAGACGTGGTTTTATTAAAACCAAGGATGCGAAGGTTTTCAGTTTTCCAGTGTTAAAAACGTACGATTTCTCAATGCCAATGACGTGAAGTTTTACAGTTTTCCAGAACTAAAGACTTCAGGTCATCGACGCAACAAACGTAATTTTTTTTTCAGGTTTAAAGACATACGATTAATCGACGCCACGAACTTGAAGTGCTGGTTCTAACTTACTCGTGGTATAGGCATGACGTTTATTTGTCTATCAGTGCTATAAACTTATCGTTTATCGGTTTATCAGTGAGGCAGTAACGGCGCTGAGTACCTGGCAAATATGATGACCTGTATTGCATTCTGCCTTCTGTGTCTTCTAGCTACAGGTAAAATTGTATTCAGGCTCTCATTTCTTGTCTCCCTACCTGCCTGCCTGTCTGCCTATCTATCAATCTGTCTACTGCCTGCACGGATATATGATAGCAAGAAGTTAATATCTCTCCCTCTCTCTCCCTCTCTCTCTCTCTCTCTCTGTGCCTCCGTCTATTCGTTAGTATGTATGTCTGTCTGTCCCGGTCTCTCTGTCTCTCTCTCTTTCTATCTATCTGTCTGTCTGGTTTTGTCTTCTATCTGTCTCTCTCTGTCTCTGTCTCACTGTCTCTGTCTCTTTCTCTCTCTCTCTCTGTCTCTCTGTCTCTGTCTCTCTTTCTCACTCGCTCTCTTGTTCTTTCTTATCGTGTGCACACACACACACACACACACACACACTAATATATATATATATATATTGTGGTGGTGTGTGTGTGGGTGCGTGTGTGTGTGTGTGTGTGTGTGTGTGTGTGTGTGTGTGTGTGTGTGTGTGTGTGTGTGCGTGTGTGTGTGTGCGCGCATGATACTATCTATGTTCACAACTCTTCTTTCATCCCCTCCTCTCTCTCTCTCTCTCTCTGTCTCTCTCTGTCTCGTTCTTTCTTACCGTCTTCCTTTCTCCTAATTTATGCAATCCCTGATACTGATTATGCATTGGACATTAGATAAAACGGGAAAACTACTATCGTAAGCAGAGTCTTTTGTCCCTGGAAGACTTTTGACGATACTTCAGGATGTCTCAATGTTCGAAATATGGATTACATGATAGCTAAGTTCTCAGTGCTACTTAGATATGAGGACTAGAATGGTTGTGTCATGAATAATTGTTTGATTCCAGTAAAAAACTGGTGGATGTACAGTACATAAAGTGTAGTTTTACAATCTATCAATTTTTAAGTCTATTGGTGTGGAAAGTGGGTACAAGTAAATATTCCTTTAAGGTTAAAATGTTGGACTGGTGGGTGTATAGTGAATAAAGTGCAGTTTTCAGTTGTTGTTTTTTTACAATATATCATTGTTTTAAGTCTAGTGGTATAGAAAGTGTGGTACAAGTAAATATTCCTTGAAGCTTATAATGAGCGCTCCATTCTTGCTACGGTATCACGCTTTTGTAATCACAATGTATCATTGTTTTAAGTCTGGTGGCATAGAAAGTGTGGTACAAGTAAATATTCCTTTAAGGTAAGTGTTACAGTATTATGCTTTTGTAATCCTTTCCCAGCTACGACTGCTATCAGAAATGTGATTTTTTTTTGCATGTTAATATCAAAGTATTTTATATGGATTTTAACCTTCAAGAGCCTATTCCTCGTCCTACGTGATGAGTTTCACATGGTCTAAAAATTTTTTTTCAAAATAGATACAATTATTCAAAATATGATTAAGATTACCGAAATCTGCATCCTTAACTGAGATTCATGTCCTAGCCATATAAATATATGCATAATTAGCATATTGAATTGCATAACTCGTGTTTAAAATACAATAAAAATCCTGATCATGTTTGTATTTTTTTTAATCCCCTGTGCGATAAATTGGACGAGTGGTTAAAGCCAGGGGCATCTCCTTAGATTATGTGTGCGAATGCATCGATATGTGTACTTATTTTTCTACAAACTGCAAACAATGTCAATTTTTGAACAAGAAAAACATACTTGATAAAGATAAACAGAGACATACCTTTTTGAAGTTGAAAACCTTATGCCTGGTATGGAATCCTCCATTTTTGCCCCATGTCTTCTCTTCAAAATCTTTGGTATCTCGTTTTCTTCCTATTTTCTTTATGGTCTCTGTGCATCAAGCGGGGCTGACAGAATGCAAACTGTGTCCTTGTCTTGGAGGAATTGCTCAGAGAACAAACCCACAGACATTCAAAGCTTCTCCAGGAAGAGTTTTGGCACCATCATTGAAAATACAAACAGGAATAGCTACTGCAATGTTGACAACTTTAAGACCTCTGTTAGGACTGTGTGTCCAAATCAGACTGTTGATACTCTCATTGGTATTTTCAGTGTAGCTCTCTAGACACTTCACCAAAAGCTAAATTTTGGCGAGATGCCTAACACAAGCCTGATAACTTGACTGTTTGTGACATATCGTTCTTGTGCCTACAAGTATCTAAAATGCTGCCAGCTTCTGCTTGCTTGAATGTTCACAAGCTTATTGAACAAATGCCTTGTTATCGTTTGCTCCTGTCAATGTCACCAAGTTCATCAGATGATAACTTGTAGAAGAAAATAGCCCACACAACTTCTCTAATTTCGTGCAAGTCATGTTTGATCACCGTTATTGTGTTTCGATAGTATGCCTGACTGCTTCTTGTTTCAGTGTCAGTAAGTCTACGCTCGTACTATTCCCACCTGTTATTATCTTCTCATTAGCTGGTACACTGCCCTACATTCCTTTCTTCAAATTGGGCAAACATGTATCCATGCGATTCTGTATAATTATGGCGTACACACACTATCTTTATAATATTTGATCCTCAAGATGTGTGTAAGAAATCACATCACTCTTGAAACTGTCTTTATCCCCATCCTCTATACATCTCGTATATCTGACCTTTTGGAGCTCAAGAGAACAGGTGAAAATACTTTGCAAACTGTGCCTCTGAAGAATTGGATAATACCTCATGAATCAACGTAAACATTGCTTTATGGTTCTCAAACCATGTTCTATACATATGTTTTTGCTGGTTCCAAGAGTCAGATCTTATAAGTTTTACTTGAGCATCCGATGTCAAGCATATTCCCTGTTTGGCAATCTATGACGATAGATACACCTGTGTTGGAGATATTACTGCCTATTGTGTGACTGCCATCCACAGACACACCGTAACCCTAACAGCTCCCTCACCGTTATGCTGGTCATGCTCTGAAACGAACGTTCTTTTCATACTTTTTTGCTTCGCACAGGCAGCTTGTTCTCTTGATTTTATTATGAGTTCTTTTCTGTACGGGAGGTGGCATATTCATCATACCACAAAATGTTTGTAGCTCAACAAAACCACTCCCAGTGCAACGCATGACAAAATTTGTCCATCTGTTGACAGAACTTACAGCCAAATTTCCTACGTGTACGTCTGCACACAAACAAAAAGCTTCCTCTGCCTGTTGACACACAAGAAAGCAAACTGACTTTTTAATCCCTTTCTGTGCAGTTCTCATAGACTCTCATCAACACCACAACAATATAAGCAAACAAGATGAGCTGAAATATTTTGATTCTAAATGTCTACATCAGTAATTCAGTTACTTTCTATTTTGTTATTCAGTTTAGCTTCAACATCATTACAATCATCATCTGAATCATCATCATCACAGTCACTACTAGAGCTAAAAGACTGATCTACATTATAAGGATTATTCGGAAGTTTCACCTCTGACTGGGTGGGCATGGCATTTGGAGATTTTTTCGTCCAAAAAGTGTAGTGTTCACACGAACACTTTTCCTGTTTGTCTGACTCGTTACTTAGTTCACACACGTTTGGCACTTCTTTGTAGTCTTTGTTTGGCTTGGTATGCTGGTTTCCTAAAAATCTACGCTTCTTTTTACTTGTTCCATATCGTTTGGGCTCTGAAGGCATCTTTGTGGCTTGTAAAACACGATTATGATTATTTAAAAAAAAGTGTCACTGACTTGGCCACACAACATGGGCGCAGCCATGTTAGATAACGTCACTATCGGCAGGCGCTAATGTTCAGAGTAAAGCAGGTAATAGCTCCGTATTTTTGACATGGGTGACATGAACAACTACAACAATAGCAACGAAAACTAGGGGAGGTAGCGGGAGGCAGGTTGCCAGGTCAATACATGAATGCAGGAGAAGTACAGTCCGGCAAACACATCAGCGCGTGATTATAAATGTCTTTCATGAAAAATGATTACCGACCGTTTCTCAAATCCAACACAGTTTGCGCTACCCATTCAGCTAGCATAGACGCAGCCACAAGGCACAGAAATGCAAGCTGAGAACATTCCTCAAAAAAGGAATGCCCAAGTCTGCCCCTATACCCTGCAACTACACCCACACACAACCACGAAGGAGGAGAGAAATTCATACAATACATTGGTCTATGTTAGCTGAATGGGTAGCGCAAACTGTGTCGGATTTGAGAAATTCTACGTGGGAGATAACTCCGTGACTCTCAAGAGTTATGTTGCTTAGTTAATATTTAAAATTCTCCCTGCTTCCCTCTTATTTCATTTGGTGTTACATACATGTATATGCCTTGGAAGCAACCCTGTATATGTTCTGTCTTGTCTATATGTGTGTGTTTGGTCAGTTCAAGAATAAAAGACTTTGTCAATCTTGAACATGAGACCAATATATTGTATGAATTTCTCTCCTCCCTCGTGGTTGTGTGTGGGTGTAGTTGCAAGGTATAGGGGCAGACTTGGACATTCATTTTTTTGAGGAATGTTCTGAGCTTGCAATTCTGTGCCTTGTGGCTGCGTCTATGCTAGCTGAATGGATAGCGCAAACTGTGTTGGATTTGAGAAATTCTACATGGGAGATAACTCCGTGACTCTCAAGAGTCATGTTGCTTAGTTAATATTTAAAATTCTCCCTGCTTCCCTCTTATTTCCTTTGGTGTTATTCAAACATATTTTGTTCTTCAAGAGCATGACAAGTCTATTGTATATGTCGATAAAGAAAACGCGAATCTAAGGCGTTGTTGCTTTGTTATGACATGTTGATAAACTGTTATGACATATTGATAATCCCCATCTCATTTTCCTTTTATTTATTTCTCTTAATAGTCCGTCTTCTTCCTCTATCTTCTCCTTTTTCGTCTTATTCTTCTTCTTCTTGTTCTCCCGCTTCTTCTCCTTCTTGTTCTCCCGCTTCTTCTCCCTCTTATTCTTCTTGTTCTCCCTCTTCTCTTTCTCCCTGTCCTTCTCCTTCTTCTTCTGCTTCTGCTTCTGTTTCTTCTTCTTCTTCTTCTTCTTCTTCTTCTTCTTCTTCTTCTTCTTCAATGTTTCCCATTCACAAGTCGAGGCTGTAACAAATTGTTTTTCCTGCTCATTTTGAACTACTTTGAAACGCATGTTTCAGGCACAATTAACGTGTGTCTTAAAGTCTGACGACATACAAAATAATGTTACTGTTACTCTGGTTATATATCTGGACTTTTGTCAATTTTCCCTTTCTGCTTGTGGTTTTCTTTTCATTCTTATTCGTTTGCTTTGGCTTTATCTATTTGTGCTTTGTGTTTCTTGTTCTTCTTCTTGGTCGTCTTCTTATTTTTCTTCTTGTTCTTCTTGTTCTTGTTCTTCTTTTTGTCTTTTATTCTTCCTTTCTCTCTCTCCCTGGCTCTTCCTCATTCTTCTTCTTTTTCATAGACGAACTAAAAGAACTGCAGGTAATATTTCCTATCTACAAGTCGAGCCTGATGTTTCCCTCTTCCTCCTCCTCCTACTCCTCCTTCTTCTTCTTGGTTTTTTTGTTTTTGTTTTTGTTTTTGTTTTTCTTCTTCTTGTACTTTTTCTTCTTCCATTTCTTTTTTGTTATCATTTTCTTTTTCTTCCTATTCTTCTTTTTCTGGTACAAAGACGACCTAAACGCGCTACGCGCCGTAGCTCCCATATACAAATCGTGTCAATATTTTTGCCTATTTCGAGCTAGTTTAAGCAAAATTGAAGCATTCCTGCTTCAAGAGCAGTATGGCAAATCTGTTCAGCCTGCCAATACATGTATTGAAAATAAGATCCGAAAGTATCCTTTCTTTCTTACAATACGCATTTTCTGCACAATTTTGTAGTTTTTCCGCTGCTATTATTCTTCTCTTTCTCTTTTTTATTCTTTCTTTTTCGTCTTTTTCCTTTCCACATCCTTCTCTTTCTTTTCTATTTCCTTTTTCCCTTTTCTGTTTTCTTTTTCCCTTGAATTTTTACCGTGCTCTCTGGCTCTTTTAAATTCATAAAACCGTGGTCTCAAGACCTGATGTCTTGAGTTCAATCTCAGCCGGCAACATAAAAAAATGGTTTGTTGTTCGCTGCCCATCTAAATGTTCCAGTCATTCTGGTTGTGTCAGATAATGTGTTTCAAAGGCCATGTTCCTCATTCCCTCCCACCCACTCCCACCACCCCCTCTCCATTTCAAGACCTTGCCTGCGCATGGGGTTGTGTGCAAGTTCAAAGAATCTGCTGTGTGCAAACTCAATTCTTCTTGCTTCTTCTTCTACACTCCCCCCTCTCCTCTGCATTTCCCTCTTCTCCTTCTTCATCATCGCCATATTTTTGTTTTCCTCATTCTTGTTCTTGTTCTTTTCGTTTTTCTTTTCATTCTTTCTTTTCTTCTTTCTCTGCTTCAAAGAACATCTGAAAGCGATATGTCCCATTCACAAATCAAGCCTCTTTTTTTCTTCTTCTTCCTATTTGAAACTCATTTAAACATAGTTTAAAATTGTCCTGTTTCAAACACGGGTTGACGACTCTATAAAGTCCAAAGAGCCATGTGAAAAGGACGTGTAGGATCACATTGCTTTTTTTGTTGTTGCTTTTTTTTCTTTTGGTTTGGTTTGGTTTGGTTTGGTTTGGTTTGGTTTGGTTTGGTTTGGTTTGGTTTTGGTTTGGTTTGGTTTGGTTTTGGTTTGGTTTGGTTTGGTTTTGGTTTGGTTTGGTTTGGTTTGGTTTGGGTTTGGTTTGGTTTGGTTTGGTTTGGTTTGGTTTGGTTTATTTTTTGTTTATTTGGGTTTTTTAAATTTTCTAATTATTTGATTACTTTTTCTTTATCTTGTTTGCTTTTTGTTTTCTTTTTGTTTTGTTTTTGTTCTGGGTTGCTTTTTTTGTTTTGTTTTGTTTTTTGTTTGTTTGCTTGTTTGTTGTTGTTGTTGTTGTTGTTGTTTTTGAACGCATCGATATTTATTAGATGTGTGCACGTTGTTTTGTTCACAGTCTGCATATTCTGTCTTCGGTGTTTTCGGTGGACATGCATGCTGGATGTTTTCATATTTCCGTAAGCAGAGCCATTGACACGACTCACAGGATGTTTAACGTGCATAGCTGATATTCTGCAAGCATCTAGTCACAAAAGGTACTGGCAGGTTTTCACACATACTGACCTAGACGATCAGAAAATATATACTCTATACCTCACCAGGCAGATGTACCTATATGGATTGAACCCAAACCTTCCAATGAAAGTCCGACTTTTATCCACTTGACTACAGCATCTGTCTATTGCTTTGTAAATTTATCTAGACTGTCATTTTGTTGTTTTTGTTGTTGTTGTTCTTCTTCTTCTTCCTTTTCTTTTTATTTATCTTCTTCTTCTTTTGTTTCTTGTTCTTCTTCTTGTTCTTGTTCTTGTTCTTCTTCTTCTTCTTCTTTTGCATCTTGTTCTTGTTGTCCGTTTTCTTGCTCATCTTGTTCTTCTTGATCTTCTTGTTCTTGTTCTTGTTGTTCTTCTTGTTCTTGTTGTTGTTGTTGTTCTTCTTCTTCTCCTTCCTCTACTTCTTCTTCTTCTTCTTCCTATTTTTCTTCTTCTTCCTCCTCCTCGTCCTCCTCTTTCTTCCTTTCTTTCCTTTCTTTCTTTCTTCTTCTTCTATTGCTTCTTTTTGTTGTTCTTGTTCTTCTTCTTCGTCGTCGTCGTCGTTGTCGTCGGTGTCGTCGTCGCCGTCGCCGTCGTCGTCGTCGTCTTCTCCTCCTTCCTCTCCTTCTCTCTCCTGTACTTCCTTCTCTTCTGCTTTGTTTTCCTGTTGCTCTTCTTTCTTTTTTTTTTTCTTCCTCTTTGATGTCCCTTTTTCCAAATGGGAGTGTATTTCATATCGACTGGAGGTGAGTATGTATGTGGACAATATAATACACACACACACACACACACACACACACACACACACACACACACACACACACACACACACACACACACAACACACACACACCACACAAATATATATATATATATTATATATATGTATATATATGTATATATAGACATATACATGTATATAGATATATGTATATACGTGTGTGTGTGTGAACATGTATGTGTGAGTGTGTGCATGTGTGTCTGTATATGTGTGTCAGTGCCTGTGTGTCTGTGCCTGTGTGTGTCTGTGACAAAAAATGTGCGAACACGATTCTCTCAACTCTTTATAAATGGACTTTTTCCACATATTTTGATCGAAGATGTGGATTGTTAAGCAGCTGCGAAAACATGACTTTGGAAGGCAAGGCGCCAAGGTCAAGGCCAAACGGGCAAACACTGGCTGAAATGTGTGTAAACAGCACATTCTCAGAAACTCCTGACAATGTGTAAATTCCGTTTACACTACTGTCTCAGTCTACCTTTGACCGCAATACAAGTCGATCAAAATTTCATTTGAAGCCCATGCATGGCCATGGTGACTGACATTTAAGGTTATCTGCATGCTTGTGGCTATACTGCATAAATCGAAAAATAAAATGTCATACAGACCGGAAGATGATACGCGTCTATTTCTGTATTTGCGTGTCTATTTGTTTCTCTATGAATAAAATGTGTGGATACAATTCTCTCAGCTCTTTATGGGAGGATCTTTACCAAATTTTGGTCGAAAGTGTGGACTATTAAGGAGTCACGAAAAAATAACTTTAGAAGTTAAAGCGCTATGGTCAAAGTCACACGGACTAAAAAGTGCTGAAAATCAGCACTTCGTGAGGAAGATGCGCAACTAGCAATAGCATTTTCTCAGGAACCTCTGACAATATTTCAATTCTGATTTCAGTGTCGTGATCATCTTTCATTGTTCTTGTTGCTTGTCAAGTTTCATTACATCTGAACTTTGTTCAAAGTCAGATGACTGATATTCAGGGTCATGTTAGATTTATAATTATACATTGAGCATCTAAACTAACTTCATGAATCCCTCCGTCGGGATGTCAGGGGCTCTTTCTGTATAAATAGTATCCACCTTCTGGAATTTCTGTGCTAGAAATTTCCTCTTTTCTGTCACTCTTTGTTTCTCTGCCTTGTTCCTTTGCTTTCTGTCATTAATGTTTGGTCTATCAATTTCTGCCTTGCTAGTCCATTCACCTGTATATGTTCAATAAAGTCTTACATACTTTCTCTTAAGATTGGTAATTGGTAAACGTATTAAATGCATTTTGGCTCTGGGGACAAGAGATTTGCGTAGCAATTTTATGTAATTTAAGGCCCCTTTTTATGTGTTTTAGTGCCCTTACTTATGTTTGAATTTGTATTCAGGTATGTTTTTTAAATCCCCTGTGCGATAATTTAGACGGAATGGTCAACACCAGGGACAACTCCTTCGATTATGTGCGCAAATGCATTGATATGTGCACTTAATTTTCTTTTCCTTTTTTTTCCTGTTGAAGTATTATGTATGTTTTGAAACGGTTATAGCCCTGATATGGCTGTACGCAGCTGGGCTTTAAACAAATAACAATAACAATAGAAACTTCATGAAAATATAAGGAATGAATTTTATTACCTATGCTGAAGAGCGAAAGCTGTTATCGTAATATCATCGACTTTTTGTCTTCATTTTCTATTGATGTGTAGTGGTTTGCCCTCAGCTGCTAAGAGATCATCATCATTAAAATACAGTTTAAGAAATTGACTTTGAGTGCTCGGAAGCTTAAATTAAACGTACTGATACATACACACTGAAAGGATAAGTTAGGTGATGCTACCCAGACACTTGTTGTTGTTGTTGTTGTTAATGTTGTTGTTGTTCCACGTGTATCAAGGACAGGCTTTGGGGAGGAAATCCTGAGGAAAAATCCGGAGCCGGAGTCCTTAACCCTTTGACTCCCGTACCCCCCCCCCTCTCTCTCTCTCCGCGTGTGTGTGTGCATGTGTGTGTGTGTGTGTGTGTGTGTGTGTGTGTGTGTGTGTGTGTGTGTGTGTGTGTGTGTTTGTGTGTGTGAGAGAGAGAGAGAAAGAGAGAGAGAGAAGCTGGTGGAAAGGGTGAAGGAGTCAAAGGGTTAAGTTTTTGCTTAAGTAGCATGGTTGACAATGAAGGATGCGGGAGTCAAAGGGTTAACGCGGCCGCTGCTGCTTTCAGCGACGTTCCGGGAACTCTTGCGACACTGTTGGTGCCAAGCTGTACCGGCCTTTGCCGTTTTTTGGTCCCATCAATAGTGTGGAGAGGATGGGGGGGGGGGGGGGGGGTCTGCTGCACGGTCACTCCAGCTTCGCCTCATGGTATCGAAACAACACGGGAATAAGCAGTCTACCGGTTATAAGCTACAGCTCAATTGGCGTGGAATGTAGCGCCAGGGGCTGCTTCCGAAGGGTGAGAGAGATTCTGGGATTTCACTGGATAGCTACAGCCCGCCTTCTCTGGGCAGCCCCGCCAAATAGATGCTGTCCCGACACAGTCTGCTTTCTCCATTGGGTGCTTGGAGATTGAGAAAACACCGACATGCAGACTGCAAGACAAAAAATTTTAAAAAAGACAAACCCCCCCACCCCCCACCCCCCAAAAAAAAACAAGGAATGAAAACCAAGCATAAAACAAAAGAGGCCAGCTCTCAAACTGGGATGTTGGAAAGTTCGTACAATGACAACAGAGCTATCAGAAAACCTTTCAAGCCTCTCATTGACACCTCCATGATGCAGTACCCTGAGAAAGCAACAACGAAGTTCTCCCTGGAGTAGATCTATAGCTCTGAGTAGAGTTCCACCCTTCTCTCCATCTCTTCATCGACCTCACCAAGATCTTTGATCTGGTCAGCAGAGATGGACTGTTCGATATTCTTTTGATAAAAAATATCAACAAACAAAAGACAATAAAAACTGCCTTCCTCAGATTGTAAATGATTTTTTTCTGTTTACCTAATATGAACTCCAAATGCAAACACACTTTGAACATTTGACAAGAAGACAAATCCCTTGACGAAGAACACCGTGTGACATGCCCGCTAAGCAGAACATGACGTAAAGAATGAATGACATAATCATCAAGTAAATTAGTAACCAGAAAAAAAAAACACGAAAGAAGAATCAGAAGGCGTATTTAATACAACCAAACAAGACCGACAGGCGCACATTTTCGGCCAACTGTCTTTGTCAAGCGTAGACGTAAGATCACAAATGAACAAACACCAAATAAAAAAATTCGGAGAAAAAGACTGAAACATCCGTACTGCTTCGTCCTGTAAACTAGTGAATAAGTCCAGTGAATAAGTAAATTAGTGATATCATATTACATAGGCCGTAGTTTACAAGCAAATAATCTTCTTTGAAATTATTTTTAATTGAGAAATAAAAGCCAAAGTAATTACATCCACCGCATTAACAAGTGACTGTGGCGCAGTGATTAGCTCGATGGCCTGGGCTACTGGAGGTTGAATCCCATCAGTCCAAACCAGTGTGGGGATTATCGGCTGTTACCAGCTCCGATCACGTTTGAGCGGGATCACTGGGGCTCAGCTGGGAAGTCTGAAACCACAGTCGAGTGTCACACTTTTCTATGGTGCGTTTTCAGGGGGGGGGGGGGGGTGTTCGAATTTCCCTAGCAGTATAGCTGTGTCCCTTCTGCCTGGTTGAGGCCAGTATGTAGCGTTAAAACAGAATACATCCCTGCCACACAATCTCAGTCCCGGCATAATGTGAACAACCGATTTTTTTTTACTGACAACTATGCATTGTGGTTCAAAAAGAAATTGTGTTAAGTAAACTTATCAATATAAAGCAATTCTGGATTAAATTAAACGGATTTAGTGTGCTGCAAGGTAAATTTTGGATACATGTCGTTACAAGAAAATCTATAAAAATTCAGCAATGAAATTTTAACATGAGGCAAACAATGTGTTTTCTTTCCGATAACATTACATATGATTTTATCCTCAATATCCATCTACTCATGGTAAATGGTGAGGCATTTCCAATAAAGAGATTTTTTCAAAATATGAAGTAGTTTGATGTTACATTTAATTTGTTTTAATTTATGATTTTCCCATAGAAATTGACCATCAATATATCCATAGCTATATATAAAAAGTTGGGCTTTCTTGCCCAAAACAACGTTTGTTATTACACTTGTATCAAAACATGCTTACTCGTGTCAAAAAAACGTTTTAACGACAAAGAATAGCTTCATAATTATGTTTTACATACAAAGAGAAAGAACTCAAAAAGTTTAAAACGAAACAGATACCGGAATACACACACACACACACACACACACACACACACACACACACACACACACACACACACACACACCACACAACACACACACACACAAACACACGAGAGAGACACATACATACACACACACACACACACTCGCACACACACACACTCGCGGACAGACAGACAGAGACAGACAGACAGACAGAGAGAGAGAGATAGGGAGGGGGGTCTAGATAAGACGCTCACCAGGAATTATCCTTCTTGTAAAAAAAACTTTGAATCTTCGATTTTCGAGGACCCCCATGTTTCCATTCTGGCAACATTGTTATGTGAAAACAAACATAAGGTTCCTTTAAGACTTTTGAGCGTTGTAACCATTATTAGGCCACAGTAACCGATTCTTTGCCTACAGTAGTCAACACTGTTTATCATCGCACATATCGATCGTTTCCCACAATGTTCCTTTTTTCTTTTAAGTGTAAATACCAAAAACCGTGCCAATGTCCGACGTGTAAATAATATTGTAGGAGGTCTATTTGTCATTTTAACAACTGTTCTGTTTTAATTTTACAGCCGCGAGGTCTATTTGTCATTTTTAACGACTGTTCTGTTTTAATTTTACAGCCACGAGGTCTATTTGTCATTTTTAACAACTGTTCTGTTTTAATTTCACAGCTGCGAGGTCTATTTGTCATTTTTAACAACTGTTCTAATTTTACAGCCGCGAGATCTATTTGTCATTTTTAACAACTGTTTTAATTTCATAGCCGCGAGGTCTATTTGTCATTTTTAACAACTGTTCTGTTTTAATTTTACAGCCGCATGGAGATTTGTGAGGAAAAATTAGTGTACATGAAAGGAATCTTTATTACTTTTTTTGTATAAAAATGGAGATTACGGAATGGTTTGATCATCTAGGATTTCTTTTTTTTCTTCCGCATCATGTGTCTTTTTTTCCCTTCTCTTTTGTTCTTTCCTTTTACAGTTTCAGAGAAGAACGAAAAGTGTTGCAAGCAATATTTTTTGTTTACGAGTGCATCCTGGTTTTTTCCCCATCTTCAGTTCGTTTGAACATACTTTGATAATTTTCTGCTTAAAGAGCATTTTGGCGAATCTGTTAAGTTTGCCGACATAGAAATAGAAAACACGAAATATTGTTGCTTTGTTGAAATGTCGGCACATTTTTTATCGGGTTTTCTCTTCTTCTTATTCTTCTTTTCTTCCTCTTCTTCTTCCTCTTCTTCTTCTCTCTTCTTCCTCTTCTTCTTCCTCCTCTTCCTCCTCTTCTTCCTCTTCTTCCTCTTCTTCTTCCTCTTCTTCCTCTTCTTCCCTTTCTTCTTCTTCTTCTTCTTCTTCTTCTTCTCCTCCTTCTCCTCCTCTTCCTACTCTTCCTCCTCCTTCTTTGTAAAAGACAGGAAGTTCTGGCCAAAATTTGCAATTGACAAGTCGAGCTTGTGTGTGTGTGTGTGTGTGTGTGTGCTCGTGTGTGCGCGTGCGCGCGTGTGTGTGTGTCCGTGTATATATATATATATATATATATGTGTGTGTGTGTGTGTGTGTGTGTGTGTGTGTGTGTGTGTGTGTGTGTGTGGTGTGTGTGTGTGTGTGTACGTGTATATATATATATATATATATTTTTTTATTATATTTATTATCTGTGTGTGTGTGTTGTGTGTGTGTGTGTGTGTATGTGGTGTTGTCTGTTCGTTCAGTTGGTTTGCTTTACTTTGCCTCGTTTTATTTCATCTTGTTTTGTTTTGTTTTGCTTTGTTTTGCTTTTCGTTTCGAATTCATGAAATCGTGCTTTGAAACTCTTTTGCTTCAAGAGCAGTTTGATGAATCAGTTTAAATCTGGTGATACAGAAAATGAGAACCTGAAGTATTGCTGCTTTATTGATATAGCTGTACTTTTTTGTGAGTTTTCTCCCATCTTCTTCTCTACTTTCTTTGTTGTCTTCTTTTTCTTTTTCTTTTTAATCTTTACTCGTGTTCTGCCCTTTCTTGTGCTCCTCCATCCTTTTCAGAGAAGACATAAAATCACGAAGACCTAAACACACACACATACACGCACGCGATTGCGCGCACACACACACATGCATGCACGCACACATTCACACACACGTATATGTATACATATATATATATATACATATTATGTGTGTGGGTGTCTGTATAGAGAGGATGAGCAAGACACAGAGCGAGCGAGCGAGATAGCGCGCGCGCGAGAGAGAGAGAGGGGGGGGGGGAGTTATTCATAAATACAGCGTATGCGTGGCTTAGAAATCCTATCTGTATCTTATGTACAAATCCTGTCTGTGTTACTTAATACTCCACTCTGTGTTTTACTTTAAAATCCAACCTGTGTGCTTCGATTTGATCGAGTACCATGAACAATCTACAAACTCCAAACTCCAAAATCCCTCGCCCATTTCCATTTCTTTTCCCATCACGTTGAAACTCTCACGATTCAAAGGCAGTTTGACCAGTTTATAAAGCCTGCCGATATATGTAGTTGTTACCCGATTATAACTTCACTCCTTCTCCTTCTTTTTAGTTATGTATCATCATCATCATCATCATCATCATCATCATCATCATCGTCGTCGTCGTCGTCGTCGTCGTTCGTCATCATCATCATCATCACCATCACCATCATCATGTGCCTTGCCGCATGGCGTTGGTGATCATGGCCCACCATACGGATCTATCTTTTGTCGCTGCAATGGCCATGGTATCTCCTACCCTTTCTGTTCTCATCAACTTCGCAAAACCGTCCGGTATTTTTTTCCTGCGTCTACCTAGTGTTTTTTCCCCTCTTGTGACTTGGTGCTCAAAATTGTATGATCATGAAAACTAAACGAGAAAAAATGATTTAAAAGATAAATAAACAAACAAATGAATAGGTAATTTCACTTGAAACATGCTTGCAGCGACAAAAGATAGATTCATATGGAGTGCCATGATAACCAACGCCATGTGGCAAGGCACATGATGATGATGATGTTGAGAAAAATGTTGATAGTCATCATCATTATCATGTGCCCTGCCGCATGGACTTGGCTATCATGGCCCTCCTTACATATCTATCCTTTGTCGTTGCAAGTACATATCCCACCCTCTCGGTCTTCATTCACTCCGCAAGTCCGTCCAGTATTTTCTCTCTGGGTCTGTCTAGAGTTGTCTTTCCTTCCAGCTTTCCTGTTATGACTCGGTGCACTAATTTTTTTTTTGCCTCATAAAATGTCCTTTATGTGTTGCTTTTGTTTTTCTCATTTTCTTCATTAATGTTCTTTTTGTGTCTGATAGTCTACTGTCAGAACTATCCAAAGACTTCCAGTTAGGAGGTATGGATTCGATTTTGTCTGGATTCCTCCTGCATAGTGGGTCAAGAGTGTAGAATTTTCCGATCTTCCTCTCAACATTTGTGTAGACATGCCTGTGCCTTATCCCCCATCGTGTGTACCCGCGCGAAGAACATCAAACACACACGTAAAGGATACTGTGAGTCATGTCAGTGCTCGGTGACTTATGGACATAGAAAAACACCCAGCATTTACGCCTTCAAAAGACGAGTATACAGACTGTGCGGCAGCATACCGCATGCACAGCACAGGCAAAACAATATGCTTTCACTTTCCTTGAAAAATGAGCAACCCAAAACGTTCAATTTGTAATAATAACAATAGTAATAATACTGTGAGTCATTACGATAATAATAATAATATTATTATTATTATTAATATTTTTATTATTATTATTATACTCATATCTCTATTAAGTGAATCACCCACCCTGCATCATGATAGCAAAAATAATATTAATACTAATATCAATGATGATGATGATAATAATAATAATAACAATAACAATAACAATAATAATAATGATAGCAATAATTAGTAGTAGTAGTAGTGTGTGATGATGATGATGATGATGGATGATGATGATGATGATGATGATGATGATGATGATGATGATGATGATGATAATGACTTACAGGATCTTTCACGTCCGTATTTGATGTTTGAACAGGGTTTTATTCTTACGAAGAGCTCAAAACAGACAACAACTGGAATAAACTCACTCTGGTAAAGACCAAAGAGGTTTCGACATTTTACTGGAGAATTAGGTGGAGCGTATATGGAATTGTCCTGTGTGAAGAATCTCTCTCATAACAGAGTCCAAGCTCCACAGTCATTTTGATAGAAATAATTTTGGAAAATTGACACCATAATTAGCAGTATGAGAAAGCTGTAATTGCGATAAGCAACTTACATCCTTATAAACACAATCACGAGACTGAACTGCGAATAACAGCTTGATTTCCATGGTTTAAAAGAGGGTTTGACGGAAACAGAGAAACAGATAGACAAGACAGAAAAACAGGCAGAGAAAAGGAGAGACAGAGACAGAGAGTGAGAGACAGACAGCGGTTTATTAGAAACAGAGACAGACAGAAAAAGAGAAGAGAAAAGCAAAGACAGAGAGACAGAGAGTGCGAGACAGAGAGCGGTTTGACGGAAACAGAGAAACAGACAGACAGAAACAGGCAGAGAAAAGCAGAGACAGAGAGCGGTTTGATGGAAAGAGACATACAGACAGACATACATAAATCGAGACAGAGAAAACAGAGAGAGTGAGAGATAGCGGTTTGACGGAAACAAAGAAACACAGACAGACAGACAGACAGAAACAGAGGCAGAGAAAAGCAGAGACAGATTGAGAGACAGAGAGCTGTTTGGTGGAAACAGACAGACATACAGAAAGAGAGACAGAGAAAAACAGACAGAGAGACAGAGAGTGAGAGATAGAGAGCAGTTCGATGGAAATAGAAAGAGACAGATAGACAAATAGAAACAGAGAGGAAAAGAGAGAGAAAAACG
>JAPXFY010000019.1:28747035-28752035 GCA_030674185.1 Monoplex corrugatus
AAAGTACAAAATATTAGATAGACGGGGAATGTAAAAAAAGACCTTTTTGACGATGACATGAAGCAAGAACACTTCATAAGAAAGAATGTTGAAGGAACACCAATAATGAAAGATGAAGTTAGAGAACCGTTAAAAAATGTGAAACCAGGAAAAGCCCCAGAACCAAAAAATATAATTACAGAGGCTCTAGATAAAGTTGGCATTGAAAAAAATGTCATCCTAAATGAAATTATGACACTGGAAAAATCTCTTAAGATATGCCAAAATGATTTTTCCAAAGCAAGCAGGGGCTATATAATGCGAACACCATCGTACAATCAGCTTGATGAGTCATGTGATAAAGATACTTTTAATTTTAAGAATAATCACGATGAGGTTTAGGAACAGAATCAAAACAGAAATAGCAGAAGAACAGTATGGGTTTGTTGAAAGGAAAGGAATTATTAATGCCATATACATCCTAAGAACTATCATTGAGAGATCAATCAAGATGAATAAGGATTTATTTATGTTTTATTGATTATACCACGGCTTTTTATCGGGTAAGACACAAAGAATCAATCAACCAACTAGAAAGACTCAATGTTGATAGAAAGGATCAACGAATAATAAGAAATATGTACTGGGAACAAACAGCAGCAATGAGAGAAGAAAATGAAATAAGCTCTTTCCAAAATATCAAAAGAGGGACTAAGCACAGATGCGTTCTGTCACAAGATTTGTTTTCACTTTACAACGAAACCATCATGATAAACCTAGAAATGCCATGGGATAAAGGTTGGCCGAAAAATGTTAAACAATCTTCATTATGGAGATGACACCGTTCTAACTGCAGAAAATGAAAAAGACCTACAAAATCTTGTGAATATATACGGGAATATAAAGCAGAAATAAAGGACAGGAGCTGAATAGCAAGAAGACTAAAATCATAGTAATAATTAAAAGAAATCTCCTCATTCAAAATAACAGGAAAAGACACAACATGAGAAAAGCTGGTAAGTTTGAATATCTGGGAACAGTCATTTCACCAGACTGTAGCAGAAATAGCCAACAGAATCGGCCAAACTTAAACAGTATTCAAGAAAATAAAAAGCGTGCTTACTAAAATTAACATCAGGCAGAGAGCTTTTCGATGTTGTGTAGAATAAATACTGTTGTATGATGTGAAGCGTGGACATGCAATAGCAAAGTCAGAACAAGATTGAGACAGCAGAAATGTGGTTTCTAAAATGAATGTTATGATTTCCATGGACAACAAAGAAGGTAAAGAGAAGATAAGGAAAGGACAAGCAGCATTTATAGGACATTTTATGGGGTAAGAGAAATTAGAGCACCTGGTCACAACAGGAAAGCTGGAGAGAAAAAGAGCACTAGGTAGACCCAGGGAGAAAATACTGAACGTACTTGTGGAGTGGATGAAGACAGAGATGTACCTGCAGCGACAAAAGATAGATTCTGTGTCCCTTGTGAATGGGCTAATGCCTTACACATTAAAACATTTCGCATCCGCAGTCTGTCATTCTCTGTCTGTCTGTCTGTCTGTCTGTCTGTCTGTCTCTCTCTCTCTCTCTCTCTCTCTCTCTCTCTCTCAAGCATATGAAATGTTATTAGTACATGTCCAGTATGAACATTTAACTTGGTGTCACAAGTGAAGAAAGTGAAAGCAGAAAATAATTTTGGTGCTGTCTGGTTGAACCCAGGCTTAGGTTTTCAAACACTATTTTATTGCTGAATTGAAAGACCGCCTAATTGCTATTCTAAACCAAACTGGCATTCAGATATGGAAAGCAATGCAAAATGTACAATTCCTTTAAAGATTATTACAACTTGAAAAAATATCTTATGGGTGTTAACACAAATGCTTGAAAGGTGCTCTTGCAAAATTCAGATTCAGGGTTTGTGGATTTAAGATAATGCCAGCGGTGTTTTCCAACAAAAATCATTGAAAATGTATCCTGCCCTTTATATAATTAAGGCAGGGAAGATAAAGTACATTTCCTCTTTTCACTGTATCGCTCAAGCTAGCATTCGTTCCAAGAGTGGCATAATTTTGTAGTATTTTCAAAAAGCAGATATGACCGTACTTTTTTCTTTACTGGGAGCATTTGATGACGATATTATTCTTCTCCTGGTCAAAATTGTCTTTGACCCTTTGCAATCCAGAAAAATCAAACTAGATCAATATAGTTGTGTTGTTTTCTTTGACGAATAATTTGAAATGATTGTTTTTCAGATATCTTGGTACAAGCACTGCACTCTTCCATATTTTGATCGTTTTAAGTTTGTATGAATATGGAGAACATATTTCATGTCGTTGCATGTAGGTAGTATGTGTGTGTGTGTGTGCATGTGTGTGGGTGTGCGTGCCTACGTGGGTCGTGCGCGCGTGTGGTCCCTCTCTGTCTCTGTCTCTCTCTCTGTCTCTGTCTCTCTCTCTCTCTCCTGTGTCTTTTTGCCCCCCCCCCCCTCTGTGTCTGTGTCTGTCTGTCTCTATCTCTTTCTGTCTCTCTCTGTCTATTTCTCTCTCTCTCTCTCAATACTCTCTCTCTCTCTATCTGTCTGTCTGTCTGTCTCTCTCTCTCTTTCTCTCAATTCTCTCTCTCTCTCTATCTGTCTGTCTGTCTATCAGTCTGTCTGTCTGTCTCTCTCTCAATCTCTCTCTCTATCTGTTTCTGTCTGTCTGTCTGTCCGTCCGTCCGTCTGTCTGTCTGTCTGTCTGTCTGTCTCTCTCTCTCTCTCTCTGCATGGTGCCTGTGATTTTTGTAGGTAAGTTACGTTAGAACGGATAATAGATTTGATCAGCTAAGTAAGCTGCGTGACTATTGTTTGACTTATGTTGCTGTATGACTATTCATGTAGTGCTTAACGTTTATACAACTGAAGTTTCTTTTCGTCCTTTAGTGTCATTGAAATTGTAACCCTGTCTTGTTTGGGCTAAATGCTTCCAAAACATTAAATCCTCTCTCTCTCTGTGTCTCTCTCTGTCTGTCTCTCTCTCTGTCTCTGTCTCTGTCTCTCTCTCTCTCTCTGTGTCTCTCTCTCTCTCTGGCTATCTAGCTAGCTATCTCTCCATCCCTCCCCCCCCTTTTTTTAGGTAATATTTAATCGATTTCCAGTTTAAGTTAAAATCGTCCTATCTTGAATTGCAATTTTTCAAAAGTGCCAGTTCAGAGCACAGCTCAGATTTGTAATTTTTGAACCAGAAAAATTTCTGATTCACTGAAGACAAAAGCTTTTGTCCATTGTGTTGATATTGATTATGGAAACCGATCCTTCCAAAATGTCAGTTTCCATTATTTCACCATTTATCTTGTAGACGATTCTGTTTTAGTTGTTCGTTTGCTTTTTCATCTATTGTTTCTTTTTTGTCAAGTAATTGTATTGTGTTGTTGTTGTTGTGTTGTGTGGTGTTGTGTGACGTCGTGACGTGTCGTGTCGTGTCGTGTCGTGTCATGTTGTCATGTTGCCTCACCTGGAATCGCCACGCCTCGCTTCGCGTCGTATCGTATCGTGTTTTTCTCTTCTTGTAATTGTAAATTATTACGTGAAATTTGGGATGCTTTCCCTGTGGAAAGTGTGAAGTCTTTTTCTGTGTGCGTATGTTTGCCATGTTAACCTGTTAAAGCGGAGTTACCACAAAGTTTTGCCAGCGACAACTCTTTTGTTCCTGCGGGATCTTTAACGTGCTCAGCCCCTGCTTGCTGCACACGGGACCTCGGCTTATCGTTTCATCTGAAAGATTAGCTCTTGATGCATCACTTGGATGGAGAGGAAGAGAGAGAAAAAAATCCCTGTCTGATACGCGATTCGAACCCCGGGTTTCTCGCGTCCTAGACAAGTGTTTTAGCCATCGGGCTACTGACTCCGTTCGGAGTTAATTTCAGACAAAATCCATTATGATAAATCGTTGGATTGCATTATAACATCATCATCATCATGTGCCCTGCCGCATGACGTTGGCGATTATGGCCCTCCATATGCATCTATCCCTTGTCGCCGCAAGCATATCTCCCTTTCTGTCCTCGGCCACCCTGCAAGTCCGTCTACCTGGTGTTCTCTTTCCCTCCAGCTTTCCGGTTTTCACCAGGTGCTCTAATTCCCCTTGCCTCATAAAATGGCCCATAAATGTTTCTTGTCTTTTCCTAATCTTCCTTATCAATGATCTTCTTGTGTCTGCCTCCATCAAGACTGTCTCGTTTGTTTTCTTTGCTGTCCATGGAACTCTCAACATTCTTCTTAGAAACCTAATTTCGGCTGCCTCAGTCTTGTTCTGGCTTTGACTGTCCACGCCTCACAACCGTATAACATTATCTGTTCTTTATAACATTCGAGAACTCTCTTCCTAATGTTAATTGACAGGCATTTTTGGTAAGAATGCTTTTCATTTTCTTGAATGCTGTTTTGGCTTGGCCGATTCTGCTGGCTATTTCTGGTGTGCATCTACCGTCGGTGAGATGACCGTTCCCAGATATTTAAACTTACCAACCTGCCTCAAAGTTGTGCCATTTGCTGTTATTTTGCATGGTGGGATTTCTTTCTTTTTTTTTTTTTTACTGATTACCATGACTTCCGTCTTCTTGCTATTTAGCTCCAAACCTTCATTTTTGTTTTCTATTTCTATTATATTCACAAAGTTTTGTAGGTCCCTTTCATTTTCTGCAATCAGCACGGTGTCATTGGCGTAACGAATGTTGTTTATCATTTTTCCTCCAACCTTTATCTCAGGGCATTCTTCTAGGTTTCTCATGGTGGTTTCGCTGTAAATTGAAAATCTATCAGGTGAAAGAACACAACCCTGCCTGACCCCTCTTTTGATATTGTGGAAAGAGCTTATATCGTTTTCCATCCTCATTGCTGCTGTTTCTTCCCAATAGATATTTCTGATTATTCGTTATAACAATAATACGGTAATGGAAGGTACTCTATCATTGGCAGATATTTTAGCACTGTCTTTTGTGGCGGAGTTTTTTTTTCTTACTACACACAACCAGAATGGGGAA
>JAPXFY010000019.1:28764535-28789535 GCA_030674185.1 Monoplex corrugatus
CCCGATCCCTTGATGATTTTCTGTCTATACTTGTGTCTGTCATTGAGCATAGCTCCCCATCTTACACAGTGTTGCATTTTTAACGATGTCCCCTCCCCTTTGCGGATTAATTCTGTGTGTGGGCCACCTTCGGTACACCCAACTATTAATGAGTACCTGATCCTGTTTACATGTAGAAAAGCTCAATCGGTGGAAGAGTTCTTCTTTTTCTTCTTCTTCTTCTTTATCTTCTTCTCCTCCAACTCCTCCCACTCCCCCTCCTCCTTCTGCTCATCCTCCTCTTCCTCCTCCTTCTTCTTCTGCTTCGTCTCCTTCTTTGTCTTCTTCATCTTCATCTATTTGTTGTTGTTGTTGTTGTTATTGTTATTGTTGGTGTTGTTGTTGTTCTTCTTCTTCTTCCTCCTCTTCTTCTTCTTTTCATCTTCGTCTTCTTCTTCTTTGTCTCCTTTTCCTTTGTCTTCATCGTCTTCATGTATTTTCGTTTTTGTTGTTCTTGTTCTTGTTCTTGTTGTTGCTCTTGCTCTTCTTCTTCTTAATCTTCTTCTTCCTTTTCTTCTTCTTCTTCTTATTCTTCTTCTTTTTCTTCTTCTTCTTCTTCTTTTTCTTCTTCTTCTTCTTCTCTGCCTCGTCCTCCTCCTTTCTCCTCCTCCTTCGTCTACATTTTGCTGTTCTTATTCTCGTTCTTGTTCTTGATCTTTGGGTTCTTCTGTTCTTCTTGCTCTTCTTGTTGTTGTTCTTGTTGTTGTTGTTCTTCTCCTTTTTCATCTTCTTCTCGTTGTTCTTGTTCTCATAGTTGTTGTTGTTGTTGTTAATGTTTTTCTTCTTCTTTTGCTTGTCGTATACATTGTCTGACCACTTGTGGCGATGAATGAGCCGTTTTTTTCCAGTTCCTGCCCGCTGCCATGGAACTTAGTGGTCACAGGAGCTGTAGTCGGCAAAGTCTCCTGACACTCTAGTATATAGTGGTGACATCGCTGCAATTCGTGTTGAGTTGGTTTGGTGTTCCTGACTTCAGGGGTTGACTGGTGATGGCATCAGTTTGAACTTACGGTTCATATAGCCGGTTGTGGTCAATGCCGAGCCTCATCAGGATCACTTGCTGCTCTGCTCTACAGACAGAAGGTTGAAGTCGTCCCTATCTGTTCGTGGCTCAACCCTTTGACTCACACACCCTCTTCACCAACTGCAAAAACCTAACCTTTGAATCCATCACTCTATCCACCAACTTCCTGCAGGAAGCTGAAGGCTTTGGTGAGGGAGTCAAAGGGTTAAGGTTTTGCTTTGCTAACAAGGTTGACAATGCAGGATTGCTGGTGGACGTGGTGCGGGAGTCAAAGGGATGATGCTCCTCGTCTCGCTGTAGCTGACGCTTTTGTTTGAAAGATCTGTATGGGCTCCTGTTCTTGCTAGCTCATCATATCATCATCATCATGTGCCCTGCCAGATGGCGTTGGCGATCATGGCTCTCCATACAAATCTGTCCCTTGTCGCTGCAAGTACATCTCCCACCCTCTCCGTCCTCAGCTACCTTGCAAATCCGTCCAATATTTTCTTCCTGGGTCTTCCTGGTGTTCTCTTTCCCTCCAGCTTTCCTGTTGTGACCAGGTGCTCTAATTTCTCTTTCTTCATAAAATGTATAAATTCTGCTTGTCTTCCAATAGTGGGATCAATAACATCATGATGACATAATTTGACGATATAACATCATGGCACTGTGCAAATGATAACTCAATCATTCTCTACGTTTTCTTAGCGAACTTCTCTGCGTTTTCTAACGAGCAGGCTGTTTTTTGTTTGGGTTTTTGGTTGGTTTTTGTTTGTTTGTTTATTTGTTTCTTCGTTTATGTTACTAAAGTTGAGGACACAAGTTTTTGATGTCCAGAGTTCAATCCCAGCCTTCAACATAGAAATTGGTCTGTTCGCTGCTCATCTGAATTCTTCAGTCATTCTGATGGTGTCAGCTTAATGTTTCATAGATCCCTTTCTCCCCCACTCCTTCCACTTTCCCCTCCCCCCAGTTCAAGATCTTTCCAGCCTACAGGGTTTTCCACTATGCTCAAGAAGTGTGCAAATATCTATTGCCAAATTTGGAGAGAGCGCGTATGGAACTGCAAGGGCACTAATCTTTTTTGACCGAATTCCAAACTCTACGTGATCAGTAACAAGGACATCGATTCACATGATCAATACTGACCTCGTGGACAAGACAGAGGACAGTAGTTAAGAAGCCACCCCAAAGGAAAGAAGGGAGGAAGGAGAGACGACAGTGCAAAAACAAGATGAATGGTGATGTTCGTTTTCCCCTCACTGGGCGGAACTGGTTCCAGTCTGGTGACCTCCACACCCCATCACTCCTTTCCGCCTGTCAACCCGCGGACCCCCCTCCCCCCCCCACCACTCCAATCCACACTTCCAACCATCCACACCGCTGCCAACATCATCAAGTACTGCTGCTGATGCTGCTACTAATGTGCTAGTTCGAGATGCCTTGTAAATCAGTTGCCCTCCCCCCCACCCCCTCCTTCCTCTTTACTCCCTATACTTATATTTCTCGAACACTGGTGCCTGATAAAGAGCGGAGTCCCAAATCCTTCCTTCAGAAGTACTAGGCCTGCAGGCACCTTGTAACAAATATAGGTACCACGTAATATGACAGAAATGTCTACATGTATATGAGACAAGAATGATGCTTTCCCATTGCACCAACCGGCCCTTGCTGTCTCAATAACAGCAGGCAGAAACTGAAAGAAAAAGAAAGAAAAGAAAAAATAAAGAATGGCCACATGCATTATGTACCTTACTATATTGATGCGAAGAAAAGAAGAAGCAGAAGCATTGTCATTCCTATTGACTGGTTGATTCATTCCTTCATTGAGTCACTATGTCTTTGATTCATCCATCCATCCATCCAGCCAGCCAGCCAGCCATCTGTCCATTCACTCACTCACTCACGCACACTCACTCACTCACTCATTCATTCACTCAATCAGTCGATCAATAAATCAGTCACACAAATGCCTATTAAAGAATTGAGTACCCCGCATCCTCCTTTCTGTTCACTGATTCAATCAATCAATCAATCAATCAATCAATCACACAGATGCCTGTTAAAGAATTGAGTCCTGCTTACTCCTTTCTGTTTACTGATTGAATCAATCAACGAATCGATTGGGTAATCGATCGATCGATCAATAGATCAATTTCATTGGTTCCTATTAAAACGGGAGAACCGTGTCTTCCTTACAATTGACTGATTACTCGATTCATTTATTGATTCATTCATTCTTCCATATATTAATTGAATTAATCTTTCGATCCAGCGAGCAATCAATCAATCCATCAATTAATCAATCAATCAATCAGTCAATCGACTTATCAATGACACTGCTATCTGTTAAAGATTGGAGTCCTGCACTCTCCCTTTCGATTGATTGATTGATTGAATGGTTGGTTGGTTGGTTAGTTGGTTGGTTGATTGGTTGATTGGTCAATAGATCGATGGATTGATCAATCGGTCGGTCGGTTATTTGATTGGTTCATTGGTTTATTAGTTGATTGGTTGGTTCGTTGATGAATTGATTGAATCGTTCATTGATTCATTGCTTCATTCATTGATAAATCAATAAATTAATTGACTATGAATTCAACTAGATGCCCATTTTCTTTCCGCCTTCTTCACCCATGCATCAATAATGTCTGTTAAATATTGGAGTCTCACATTTCCACCTCTTATTCATTCCTTCAAATCTCATATGAGAATTACAAAACATTTCAACTGTCAAACTTATAACATTGTCTACTTGATCAGCTGCTCTAAATGTTCCCAACTGTATATTGGTGAAACTGGACGCACCCTTGACACATGTTTTAAAGAACACTTGGCTGATATTCGCCACCAAAGGGATAAAACTATCCCCAATCACTTCAACCAATCAGACCACTCAATCAATGACATCCGAGTGAAAGGTCTGTGGCTTCTATACAATAACAGCACCATAGACAGGAAAGACAGAGAATCCCATCTCATAAATAAACTTGGAACACGCAAACCATATGGTCTTAATGACAATCCATTGCGCAACAGAATTCAGACATGCCGTTTCATGTTTCTTCCTGTTCCCAGGCCTATCAGATTCATGGCACTGGGCACAATCTACTCCCTTACCTCTTGGCTCTTGCCCTGTGCCTTCTTCAGAACAGGGCTATACCGATATAGCATGGCCACTTCTCAAAATTGCAGAACTCATCTCACTTCCCTTTTGACATCATAGTTGCCTCCCCTACCCCCACTTCTTACTACTGCTCATGAAGACATGGGCATTCCATTTCTTACCCACTGGACGAGGCGGCAGGGAAGTTTTTAGTCCCGTTTTTATTATCCATTGTTTGGTGTTTGTGATCTGTTTGTGACCGTGCGTTCGCGCTTGACAAAGGCTAGTTGGCCGAAAATTTGCGCTTGTTTTGTTTTGTTTTGTTGGATACGCGCTTATATTGGTTTTCTTGTTCTTCTGGTTCCTGTTTGCTTGGGCGCGGGCAGTCACACTTGTTTTGGATCTAATTAATTAATTTGTTTTAATTTCTTACGATTCTAGGTAGTGGCCTGGGATCGAACGCAAGACATCAGATCTTGGGTCCACGGCTCTGTTACAAGAGCCAGACAGCCCGCTAATACTGTGGCCCACCGGAGAGTTGAACCCACTACCGTTGCATTATGAGCATTGGGAGCTAATCAACTCAGCTAACGGCCACTAAGCTGTTCCACGCGTGAGATTCGAATTCACAACTCTTGCGTTATCATCATGGCACTCTTACCAACTGGGCCAACGGTACCACTGAAAACTACAATCCCCAGAGAGACACTGTATTGTAACGTGCCAATAACTAAACTCGAGGTTCCAGGGTTAGCTCCCCGTAGATGCCTCGACTTTTCTCCTCAGTTTGACCGGAAAATCCAGCTGAACATCTAGTCCTTCGGAAGGGGACGAAAAACGAGTCGGACCCTTGTGCCTTCTGGCTGCGCACGCTAAAGATCCCATGACAGTCGAAAGTCGTGAAGAGCAAGACATTGCCCGACTGCCTTGATATAAACATTGGAGAAATAAGTTGATTTCCCAGGTCCCACCCCTTGAAGACCAATTAGCCTTCTTGCCTTTCTGAAATCTTAGTAAAAAAAAAAAGTGAATATGACTATGAATTTGAATCGATGGAGAGGGGATGGGCGCCGCCCTCGTGGTGCTGGCCTCTGGGAAATTTGAGGTCTCTACCGCTCACTCCCCTACGACCCCAGGGTTATGAACTATCTGGGTAGGACCACGACATCGCCAGCTTGTGGGTTTATGTGCAGGCTCAGGGCTTGTGCCGTGATCATTCTGGATCTTCTCCATCACAGGGCACCTGTGACGTTAGTGCATACGGAATTCATTCCGAGCACGGAGACGTCATTCTTGAGAATTTGAAACGGAAACTGAAATGTAACGTAGGTCTAATGCAATTCAACAGAGAGTAACCTGTTTTGTGCAAAGAATAGGGTGACAGGGCTGTAGTCTACGTTTAGTTTCATGATATATCCCGCCATCAGACAGGCTCGAGAGATGCATATACCTGCGGTGCTGGTCAGGAAATTGAAGCAAAATCCCAAATGACTCCTATGTATTGTGGATGGAACTCCACTGTCCGACAGAATCATACAAATGGGATGAAATTAGAAAGGACTCCATACAAGATTAGTTTTTTTCTATCATTCCATTTGCAGATTCAAATCTGGAACCCCGTACTCTGGCGTGCATGCATACACACGCAAGTTTGCATGCACGCATGCGCGCACGCACACACACGCACACACACACAAGCACGCTCGCACACAAACACACATACTCACAAACATACATACAAACATACACACACGCAGATGTTAAGCACTTTGCAACACTGATTGGTAAAACGAACATTGTAAGGACAAGCTTTTTTAGCTGACTAAGGGAGGTGCTGAAAGGACAATCGTTCCGGGGACAATCGTTCCCAAAACAACCTGTTCATAGTTAGTTATAATAATAATAATGATAACAATAGTAATTAGAATAATAATGATGATGATGATGATAATGATGATGATGGTGGTGGTGGTGGTGATGATGATGATAATATAATAATAATAATTATAATAATAATGATAATAGTGATATTATTGATAATAATGATAACAATAATAATAATATAATACTAATACTAATACTACTAATAATAATATGATAATAATAATAGCAATAATGAGGAGGAGAATGATGAGGATGATGATAATTACAGTATTTATACGACGCCAGATCTTGACGTTTCAAATCAAAGCGCACTCACGCACCAAGCATGTGTGTGTGTGTTTGTGTTTGTGTGTGAGTGTGTGTGTAGTGTGTGTGTGTGTGTGTGTGTGTGTGTGTGTGTGTGTGTGTGTGTGTGCGTGCGTGCGTTTGTGTGTGAGTGTGTGTGTTGTGTGTGAGTGTGTGTTTGTGTGTGTGTGTGTGTGTGTGTGTGTGTGTGAGTGTGATTAGCTGTGAGTTGTTCATATACTTCTTTGCATAATTGTTGCGAGTGCCTAGACCCAAGGCAAGGCACTTTTTAACTCCTTTTATCATTTTTATTTGTATTTGTTAGTAGTAGTAGTAGTAGTGGTATCATCATTATATTATCATTATCATTATCATCATCATCATCATCATCATCATGTTCAGAAATAGTAGTAGTAGTAGTAGTAGTTGTAGTAGTGTTAGTTTTAACATTAGTGTTAGTTCATACCGAAAACAGCACTTCCAAGATATACGTTTCCAGGACAATACTCCCAAGAAAAGAACGTTTGGAATAATCAGTCCCAAAGATGTTACTGTACAAACACTTGTGGAATAATTACTTCCAGGCATGACTTTACTAGAAGAGCACTTTTAGAACACTCACCCCCAAGAAAAAAAAACATAAGAAGACAAGTAGGCTAGTTTCAGAATAATCACTTCCAGCGCAAAATAGTGCTAGAACGAGTACTTTTAAGAGAAACATTCCCAATGAACTATAAAGATGGTATTCGCTACTAGAAAGAATCAAGAACTAACGGACAGGCGCTGGGAGGTAAAAGTACCACAAAGAAAAAAGACTCTTAGTTGCGAAGATGAGCTGGGAAGTGAGTCGTATGAACACTGATTATGAAAACTGAAAAGGAATTCGGAAAAAAAAAATAAAGAGAAGAAGTTTCGGGCTGCATAGAATAAACAGACACAATGAGGTGGGACTAGTTTTTCTTTATGTTAACGAGGTGAAATCACACAGTAATTCATGGACTGAAGAGAGATTAAGGGTCGAGTCAATGTGATTGTTGAGAACCGCTTTCTTCTTTTTTCATGTCCTCTGCAAGGTCAGGCCATATTTGGTGATGGATGCAGCCATTTTTTCCCCATTCCCTGTAGGCTGTCGTGGGGCTTGATGGTCAGAGGAGCTGTACGTTTGTTTGTTTGTTTGTTATTTTGTTTGTTTGTTTCTTTGTTTGTTTCTCAGTACAGTGTGTTTGTGCTTGGAATAAATTCAATACACACCAACAATGCAGAAACAATGTGGTATTGTTCACTCAGTTGGAAGAGTTACAGGAGGTGTGAGAGTGAACTCTGTGATATTTGTAGAAACAGCAAAACGTTAGGCGTGAAAGTGTATATCATTACAACTGTTAGAATTGAAAACATAACAGACGAAGAAAGAAAGGATCTACAATGAGTATAGTAACTGAAGATGGAGAAGAAGTGGTTGGGTATCTACAATAATCGAAGAGACGGAGGAAAAGTTGTAGACTAAGGGGCGGAAAGGTCTTCAATGATTGCACGGATTGACAGGAAGATAGCTGGGGCATGATGGCATGATATGTTCTTTACTTTTAACAAACCTCAGCTGTAGTCAGGCTGTGGAGTACCGTGTTTTCCAAATACAAAAGACTTTTTAAAGTTCTTCTTTTTCTATGTCTGCATAAACTATAGAGACCACTCAATGATGAAGCTGCGAAATGGTTGTAAATGTTGGCGAGAGGATGTAGGCCAGCACGTGTCCACAAATACTGTAGAAATAGAAAATATGTCGGGCAGATAAAGGAGGAGTTGGGTTAGAATAATTGCATGTATGGAAGAAGATGTGGAAAGGGAAATGGGAAAGTTCTACTACAAATATGAAGAGCGAACAAGAAGGAGCAGACGACATCGCACGAGACACACACGTTCCAGTCTAAGCGATAGAGGAGAGGGCGATAATTGAAACTCGTTTTTGTGTCGATTGCAGCCAGGCGGGGAGAAAATTGGACTGGACATTCAATAAGTTAAGTTTCCCTGTAAAAAAAGAAAAAAGGCGTGCATGACGTTTGCTGGACTGAGGCAATACTCAGCAAAGTGGCGTCCATCGAGACTTTATCAAATTTCTCATTTTTGTTAAAATTATCATTTTCTGTCCATCGTTATAATATCCATTTTGAGGAGACTAATGATTGATATTCACTGATGTTGTATGTCAATCTATCTGTCTATCTATCTGTCCGTCTATCTATCTATCTGATGTTGTATGTCAATCTATCTATCTATCTGTCCGTCTATCTATCTATCTATCTATCTATCTATCTATCTATCTATCTATCTATCTACGTGTATCTATCTACCTACGTCTATCTATCTATCTATCTATCTATCTATCTATCTATCTGTCTGTCTGTCTGTCTGTCTGTCTGTCTATCTATCTATCTTAGCTGCTTAAGATAGTTTTCTGTCAAGTTTGGATAAGCTGTCTGGCCTGTCCAGTATGACCGAAGAGAAAAGAAGTGAGATGAGGTGTTAACTGCAATGTTATCTGGGACTGACAAAAACCTGGGGTGGTGGTGGTGGCAATGGTGGAAGGGGTGAACAGTTGCGGAAGGCAATGACCAGAAGGGGCTGTAGGGGGTGGGAAGGGGATGTTCATGATTGCATGGATTGAAGAGGATACGGATGGGGGCTCTGCACTCATTGAGACTGTAGAGATGATACAGTCTAGGACTCAACATATCATGTCTCAAATTCAGTTCCACCCTGCGACATTAAAGTTAAGTTGCTCTCTGTCCAAATTAATGCTCCAGCTATTCTGGTGGTGCCAGTGTTTCAACAGATCCTTATGCCCTCTCCATTTCAAGAATATTGCTACTGCATTAGGTTTTGCGTAATCTCAAGGAGTTTGCTAGATAACTGCTGTAGATTCGGGTGGATTGCATATACAACTGTCTGATTATGATGATTCCTTCTTGAACATGCCACAAACTCCATCACAGATGATCAAGGTAAATCGCGAAGACACCAGTATTAAAGAGACCATGCCAGGGAGAGTGGATCTATGGACTGTTTTGTACGTGTTTAAAAGGCAATACGAGGAGATGGGGAGGGGGGGGGGAAGAAGAGGTTACACTAACGGTTTACACTGAAGAAGAGATGGAAAGAAACGGAGTTCTACAAGGAATGTGAAGAGCGTAAAAGCAGACGGTATCGCGCGAGACTCACGCTCCAGTCTTCGCAATGGAAGAGAGGACAATAATAGAAATTCACTCTTGTATTGATTGCAGGCAGGGAGGGGGAAATTGGAAGTGGACATTCAATAAGTTACGTTTGCCTGGAAATTAAAAAAGATTGCCTGATGTCTGCTGGACATGGTAAAATTCTGCCAGTAGCGTTCATCAACATTTGATTGCATTTTTCATGATTTTTATTGTCATATTTTTTTTCTAATCAGATTGTAAACTTCTCTTCAGAAAAGGACAATCGTTCAGATTGATTTCAGAAAGAGTGTATGTGTGTGAGTGTGTGTGTATGAGTGTGTGTGTGTGTGTGTGTGTGTGTGTGTGTGTGTTGTGTGTGTGTGTGTGTGTGTGCTCGTGTGTGTGTGTGTAGGTCTCTCTCTCTCTCTCTCTCTCTCTCTCTCTTTTTCTCCCCCCTCTCTCTCTGTGCATGTACGTGTGTATTTGTGTTTGTGCGTGTGTGTATGTGTATGTATATATGGGGATGTGTGAGTCTGTGTATCTGCGTGTCTGTTTGTACGTCTGCAAATAAAGTGTCAGCATTTTGTTGTTGTTGTTGCTAATACAAAAATGCGACAATGCGTGATGAGATCACTTTCCCCATTGTATTTCACTAAACAATTTCCGTGTATATGTTGATGGATGGAGTTTTACCTATTTGAGCTACCCATGAATTCACACCTTCTAATGCGCGGAACTGTATGAAATGTTTGTCCCCTTTTCAGTAGACACATAAGTACATTACATCAATTCAATAGTGGCGTATATAGACAAGATGTAAATTATTAGGTACAATAAATGTACAAACCAATCACATTGATTATGCAATTTGAACCAAAGTGACTGCTGGCATTCAAACAAAACGAAACAAGAAACATTTGAAAGTAGAATGAGGACGCGTATTTAACTGACGAAATAAAACAAGCGTATATCTTGGATACAAGAAGAACATTGATGAAGAATATTAAGAAAATACAAGCAACATTTACGCGACATTTTATGAGGCAAGAGAAATTAGAGCACCAAGTTACAACAGGAAACCTGGAGGGAAAGAAAACACCAGGCAGACCCAGGTAGAAAATATTGGACGGACATGCAGAATAGCTGAAGACAGAGAGGGTTGGGAGATGTCCTTGTAGCGACAAGGGATAGATTGGTGTGGAGGGCCATGATGGCCAACGCCATGCTGCAGGGCACATGATGATTACATTTGAAACCAACCAGCCTTTGCCAAACATACACAAAAGAAGACAAATAAAAAATTCAATAGATTTAGTATTATGTCAGAGTTATCTTCTCCAGTTTAGCAAAACATTAGGGAGGTTATCTGTCCAGAATCTAGTGAATCTGTTTCATGTTGTCTTGTGCGTACACTTATTAAAAGCGAGATGGCCGAATATGTCCGCCTGTCTTGGTCCTTTATTTACATTAGTTATGACACGAAACCTGGTCAATATTGTGACATAGATACTAAAAAGTCAGATCTATTGTTTTGAATTGAATTTATGTGGAAATAATACATAAACCTGATAAAGGCCATGCTATTCAGAATATGTAAAGGAAAATTCAGCAACCTGCTTGGAAAGCGGTATTAGAGGATGAAATTATGTCATCAGCCGACATCTTACGTGTAACTAGGACACTATACAGACACTATTTCTTGAGATTAAAACAGCAATGTTTGCTAAATCGGAAACCAATTTATAGTTTTTGCAAAAGAAAGACCCATTATTTGCATTGCAACACATTTGGTTCTTTGATTTATGATGTTTGAGCATTTTGGGTTTCATTTTACATACCGCTAATTTTGTACACTCCATTTGTTTTAATAATGAAAACATCCAACCTGTGAAGATAAAGGTCTTTACTGATATCAGTTATGTTTCGCAATGCTGTCAAACACAGACATTGTTGGCAATTTTCAGATCAACTGAAAAAAGGTATTTGAATTAATTTGAAAAAGATCTTACGTGCAACGTGGACACCGCACTTGATGAACAATGGCTGGGTATAAACTAAACCAAGACAAATACTCTGCTGTCCAGCTGATATGAAGTAGACAACCATTTATAAAATAGCATAACTGATAATATAAAACACTTGAATTACATCATCATAATATTATTATTTCAGTCTGTTGTGCATAAAATAATGATGAGTGAAGAAAAAAAATTGTAGACATGACATTCTTTCTCATGCTGTTCACACAAGCACAAAGTAAAACCTGCTTATAAGATCATGTCTTATGCATAAATATGAGCTGCAGAAGCTGTTTTTAGGTTTGGAACGTTATTTAGATCAGTCCCTCTCATGAAATGACGGGATTTGGTCGGTCGGACTTTACATCAGGCTTGAATATCTGATGATCTAATTCTCGACCGACTCCCACTGTCTCTTTCTTTCGCTGTCTTTCTCCCCCTCTCTCTTTCTTTCTTTCCTTTTTGCTCTCTCTGGCTTGTTCTATCTCTCAATCTTTCGCGAGCACACACGTTTGTGTGGGTGTGAGAGTTGGCAGCAACTTAGATGTAGATAGACCTACTTCATGCACTGAAGCACTGACCACGCTGCCTTTCTAAAAAGTATGCAACAAGGAACTTTTTAGACGTCGATCGTTGGCAGACGCAGTAGATGTGGAAAACACTGATGAAAATCATCAAGGCATACATTGTTCCAGCAGAAACTAACTCTTTTTGTTGTTTCTGATTGATAGATGAACTGTTAATCAAATAATGTGCACTGCCTTGACCGTATTCATGCTGGTCGAGGTTTAGATCACCCCCTGGCCAGATTTTACATCCACCTGGTCGGAATTTAGATCATGTACCCCTACTTCGTTTTTGAGTATATTGTATGACTTTGGTACCCCTTATAACTTTGTAAACCCCAGTAGTCAATCACAGAAAGTCTACTACAGGCATCAAGCTGTTTTAACTAAACATCTATGAAAGATTTATGAAGACACTCCACAAAACCTGTACCTTGTGCCAAAATCGGTCGGATTTAGATCTAGTTTACCCTAACTACGACTGCATGGAGCATTCTCAAAAACCGGGATCTTCCCCGAAATTCGATCGAAAATTAAACACATGCTACATAGATAGAGTACTGAATTTGTAGAATTGTCTTCAAAGAATGCAATTATTTTCATTTTATGGCATATTTATGGATAACAAGCATTAAAACTTACCTTTCGTACGCTTTCAGTGGCTCGACAACAGTTGACAGAATGGCTGCGATCTCTCGCGCAACAGGCATTTGAAAGCCGTTTTTCCGCTTCCTTTGGGGAAGCCCCCATACGTTACAAAACTACTAAAAATAGGTTGAAACAAAGCCTTTGACCTGCACTTTGGTTGATTCATACGCCAAGAAGCCGTTTGTGAGTGCGAGGGTTGAGAAAATAGATCGTATTTTGGTCTCAAACGCAACACGTTTTCCGGACACAGCTACGTCAGCTGGACTGAAATATCATGAAAATGGGCTGTGAATTTATCAGATGGGTTATAATACTTATAAAACTAGATAAAAATAGTTGTTGTTGGTATTTCAATCGAAAAGTAGGTCTGTCTAGTTTCTGTTACTACACGAGAGCCGTTGAGAGAACAGCTTCGATTCGGACACCCCGTTTTACATTTTAAGACGTAAAAGTTCTGCGTATGTTGTTTCTTCAATTATACAACCACATACTTTTTTTTCATGTGTGGTTTGTAGATGAGGACTGTGTCTGAAAAACTTGTGACTCGGGAAGTTGTCTGCTCTGCATTTCTGGTAACGAAAGGCGAGCATTTATGTTGCATTTTTTCATGTCACAAAATGGCCGACCAAAAGCACCTGAATTCAGCACAAAAACCTCTCAAAACGAAACAACAACATAACACACAATGGTGAAATATGATTTTATTGTTGGTCACACTAAATTGAAGTCTAGATATGATATGATTATCACAGTTCAGCAAATTTTGTTCGATTCAGCATCGATTTTGTAAGCCTACCATCAATGACCCAAGTTTCGTGAGAGTGACCCATACATATACATATACATATACATATGTGTGCATATATATATATATATATGTGTGTGTGTGTGTGTGTGTGTGTGTGTGTGGTGTGTGTGTGTGTGTGTGTATGTGTGTGTAGAGATAGATAGACAGAGAGATAGATAGACAGATAGATAGATAGATAGATAGATAAATAGATAGATAGGTATACATATAAATATAGATATATAATTGATAAAATGTATTTTTGATGAAAAGTTTTAAGAAATAATAGTTCCGATACAATCTAAGGTTAAATTTCAGTAAAAATACATTTACGATATTACCTC
Source organism: Monoplex corrugatus (assembly GCA_030674185.1). Lineage (NCBI taxonomy): Eukaryota > Metazoa > Mollusca > Gastropoda > Littorinimorpha > Ranellidae > Monoplex > Monoplex corrugatus. The sequence continues at coordinate 28,778,410 of JAPXFY010000019.1, forward strand.
CCGGCAAAACACGTAAGGCTAAACTAAAACAATTGTATCAATACCTGGTATAATATGTATAATGTAACCACAAGACCGTTGCTGATACGCGCGTACACGTAGGATAGAAAAGTAACAATCATTTATTAATCATTTTCCCACACTGGATAAATCAGCAGGGAAGTTTCAGTCTTTTTCTCCAAATTTTTGTATTTGGTTTTTATTCGTTTGTGATCTTAAGCTTGACGAAGGCCAGTTGGCTGAAAATTTGCGTTTGTCCTGTCTGGTTGTATAAAATACGCGTTCTGATTCTTTTTTCGTGTTTTTTTTTTCTGGTAACTATGTAACTTGTTTGATCATAAAGGAACTTTTTTGTTATGGTGTATCCATCTTGTTTTGTTGGTGTGTTTCTGATATTTGTGACAAGGCACCAAACCTGTTTAACCCCATTCCAGCCCCAACCCACATCATCACCCCAGCTGCTTTGAGTTCTTTTCCTGAAATTTCATTATAGGAAGCCGTTGATTGGAAGAGAGGGTGGTAGCAAGTGTTAAACTGATGACAGAATATATCATGGACCAAGTGAATCCGTTTGTCGTTTTATCGAGAGAGAGAGAGAGAGAGAGAGAGAGAGAGAGAGAGAGAGACAGAGACAGAGACAGAGAGACATAGAGACAGAGACAGAGAGACAGAGACAGAGAGACAGAGACAGAGAGACATAGGGAGACAGAGAGACAGAGAGACAGAGACAGAGAGTGAGAGACAGACAGACAGACAGAGAGACAGAAAGACAGATACGGAGAGACAGAGAGAGAAACGGAGAGACAGACAAAGAGACAGGGACAGAGAAAGAAAGTGAGAGACAGACAGACAGAGACAGAAAGACAGATACGGAGAGACAGAGAGAGAAATGGAGAGACAGACAAAGAGACAGGGACAGAGAAAGACAGAGATGGAGAGACAGACAGAGACAGAGAAAGACAAACAGACAAACAGACGAAGACAAACAGACAGACCGACAGACCTCAAAGAGTGAGAGAGAGAGAAACTGAAACTGAAACTGAAACTGTTTATTGTCATTACCCGAAAAGGTCTTTTGACAAGGGGGATAACAATTTTCCAGTAGTGCGACACATAATCCACTCTTTGTATGTGCGCAAATTCTTCACACATAATCAAAAAAAAAATATCGAACATCCATTCCTTGAACAGTCGAACATATTCAAATCATATATAATAAACAATCATCCATTTTACCACTACTACATAATACTAAGAAAACAACAACAACAAAATATCAGAACAATGTTCCCACATTCAGGCCAATAATTTGTCTAGGTTTAGACAAACCAAAATCTTTTTCACACACCCACACCCACACACACTCACACGCATCCATATACGCTCACACGCGGGCGCGCGCTCGTGCGCGCACACACACACATCAAAACTGTAATATGATAAAACATCTGGGCTAGACCACCCCAACCTTACATTTAGTGATAATAATATAATCTTCACATAACTGCCCCAAAATACTCTGTTAACAAGGGACATCACTATGCCTTTTATTTATTTGTTTTTTGGTTTGTTTGTTCTTTTGTTTTTGTTAACATGTATAGTAGACCCTTAAGTGTCTATATACCCCTTCAATATCCACTTCTAACATATTCTACAAATATACCATTATTTTCATATTATTAGCTACTCTTAAGTTATCGGCAAACAAAGCAAAATAAAGCAAATGAAAACAGCTCTTTACAAAACAGAGTCTATAATAAAGCGGCTTCTTTTGGAGTTAGAGAGAGAGAGAGAGAGAGAGAGAGAGAGAGAGAGAGAGAGAGAGAGAGAGAGAGAGAGAGAGAGAGAACTCGGAACTCGGAACTCGGAACTCGGAATTTTAATGAATTTAGGGGGAAATCTTAAGACAAATTTCTATACAACATTACTTAATTAATTAACATACTTCAATGTATTTACATGGGATATTCAAGGGTACTAATGTAGAAAAAACTGTTGTTTCAAGTACGTACGTTCAAAATACTTTTTTCTCTTATTTTAAAGGCAGCGACCAAAAACTTCGCCAGGTTCACTATGGTTCCCGCAGAGTCATCCATCAATTTTCTAATAAAAAGATCTTTTAAGTTATCGCCTTCAGTGACCTCTAAATGATAAGATTGTCTGACCTGGTTGTACAGAGGGCATTCAAATAGAAAATGTATCTCGTTTTCCTGCACATTTGGACAAACTGGACATGAAGTATTGGCAGTCGTAGGCGCAAAGCGATATCTGTGAACGTTTAACTGAGACACGCCCATCCTAAATTGTGCCATAGCGTTCCTAAACACCTGCACATACAGGATTTCAATATACTTTGCTCTTGCAAATAAAGGTTTAAATTTGTCATATAGTGAACAGCGTGCACTGGTATCTAAGTGACAGAAACTGCTACGTAATCTTTCTTTCAGTTCTTTACTGAATCGTTTTTCGTCGCCACACCCAAAAAGCCAAACTTCTTCAAAACCATTTTCACATAAAATGCTTTTTATCTTGGACACCCAAGTTACATAACCTTTTCCACGCATACTGAATAACATTTTATATGCTTTTTTTGAATACCTAGTCTCTGGTTGTTTCAGTAGTCGAAAGCAGTATTTAATACATCTAGCAACAGCAGTTACCCAGAGAGGAAAGCGTCCCAATTCTCCGTACACAATATCATTCATCGTTTTGTTTCTTACGTGTAAAAATCTCTTGCATGCGTATAAATGTACCTGTTCAAGCTGATAACGTCTTTCATAACCCCAAATTTCTGCACCATAAAGTAATAATGGAACTACCTGAGCATCAAACATTTTAAAGAAAATGTCTAGTGAATTACATTTAATCTTTCTTAGTGTACTTAAAATAGCATTAGTACTTTTCTTACCTTTAACTTTAGCTTCTTCCATTGCAGTTACAAAACTATGTCTAGTTGAAACAGTGAGGCCTAAATACCTGTACGAATTCACCACTTCCAAATTATTGCCATTAAAATCCCATTTTTCTTTTGAACCACGAAAACCACCCTTTCGAAAAACTATCATTTTAGACTTCTCTAAATTTACTGACAATCGTAGCCGCTTTGTTTCTTGTTGAAGAATGTTGATGTTGAAGACCTACCGCGGTTGAAGCCAAAAGAGTAAGATCATCTGCAAAAAGCATGAGAAACATTTCTGTTTCATTTGAAGTGAATGTAACACCATGTTTTCCATTTAAAATAATTATGTTTGCAAGTTCATTTATCAGCAGAGAAAACAGTATAGGACTTACAATGCAACCTTGCCTCAGGCCTTGAAGGCATTCAAAGAAATTAGAATATCCATTTTTACTGCGACATAATACACATGCTTGGACTGTTGCGTACATTGCTCGGATCGTTTTGAACATCTTGCCCTTGATACCCACTCGTAATAATACAGACCATAAAACGTTTCTATTCACTGTGTCATATGCTTTTTTAAAATTCTATAAAGGCAACGTAGAGTTTTTTTATTTCTGAGTAAATACTTTTCAATTATTGCATGTAAAATGAACATATGATCATCTGTAGACCGGCCCTTCCTGAATCCTGCTTGCGCTTCGTTTATGACATTGTTTTCCTCTGCCCATACTGTTAATCTATTATTAATGATATGTGTAAATACTTTACTGAGAATGCTTATAAGAGAAATACCTCTGTAGTTATCAGGGATATTAGTGCTTCCCTTCTTGTGTAGAGGAACAATCGCGGCTTCTGTCCATTTCAATGGAAGTGTACCTGATTGAAACAAAGCATTGAAGTACTTTTTTAAATACGGTGTTGTTACATGCTCCGCATATTTCAATATTTCCGACATAATGCCATCTAATCCAGCGGCTTTTCCCGTTTTCAAATGTTTAATCGCTTTTATTATTTCTTGTTCACTGATTTCATCGTCAAGTATTTTCATCGCTGATATCTTCATCTGTTTCATCATTTACAAACTCCTCCTCCTCGTCAAATCCATCATTGAAAACAGATTCAAAATGATTTATCCATTCTCGTTCTGAAATATTATCGGCAATGATATCACGCCGTTTATGTTTACGAATCTGGCTCCAGAATTTGTTTGATTCATTTATCGAGTCCATTAGTGCCTTTAAATCTGCATCCTTATGCGCACGTTCTTTTTTATCCAGCAGGGCCTGATATTCCTTTCTCACTTTTGAATAATAAGCATAGTCTACTTTTGATTGTTTAAGCTTTCTCAGGCATTTTCTTACCTCTTTTTTTCTCCATTAGACACTCGGCATCAAACCATTTTGCCTTGTGTTTCTTTTGTATGCCCTGTGTGATAGTCTTTTTCATGGGCTCCGCAGCAGCAATAAGAGACTGTGAAAACATTTAATGACTCTTCTAAATCTGTAGCTATTAAATCAGTGGCTTTTACAAGTTGGGTTTGAAAAGTGTCAGACATAACATTTTCATTGAAAAAAGCAACACGATCAGTTGACCAATATAGTTTTTTCAATTCTAACAGTGGAATTGGAGATTGCAGCTGAGGTAAACATATTCCTTCGGATTTGAAAATACAATTCCACTGGCATATGATGTGATTCCATTCTGCTACCTACAATCATTTTGTCAATGTAACCACACAGATCGCTGCTTGATAGGAAAAAATCTATAACACTGTGACCATGTTCAGATAAGTAAGTGAAGCTGCCTGAACAATTTAGTTCTGGACATCCATTTACAATGCTTAAGTCACAGCAAGCACACATTTCAAGAAGCTTTTTTCCATAATCATTGACTACCACATCTTGCGATTGTCTACTGGTTTCAAACAGGGTCGATTTGTCAAAAACATCTATAAGATCAATATGTTTATTAATTTAAAAATTACCAGTCCTTGCATTAAAATCACCGCAACAGATTATATCTACATAGTCATCTACAGCTAACAGATCCAAAATACATCTTTCAACTTCCAGTATTTGGCAGTTTGTTTCTGCCTGCTCATAGAAAGGACTTCCAGGTGGTGGGACATATGTAGACAAATACAACACATCTTTTGTATTGCCAAACAAGTCTTTGGACAGTCTCAGGGTTATTATATTTCCACGGTTGCTCTCAATTTGACTCACAAATTTCATTAAATTCTTTTTAACCATTACAATAATCCCACCTGAGCTTCTACCATGGTGCGATAACTTTACAGCTGGACAAACAAATTTATCAAAATTGTTGAACAAGCTGGACATATCAAAATGTTCGTTTACAAACGTTTTTATCAATGACACAATATCAAAACTATGTAATTTAACCAGTCAAAATCACCAATTTCTTTACAATTCCTGAAATGTTATAAGTAAGGAAAGACAATTGCTTGGGCCGGCCGTTTTCCTAGCCTTCAGTACCTTCTGCATCAACAAAAGGCTCATCAGTATTATTATCCCCCACCTCCTCATCACTTCCTCTTTCATCAGAACTGACCATATTTGGCATGGCTTTTAAATCATGGGCCTGCTGGTCAGAACGCCGGCTTTGTAGCATGGAAACAATTTTCGGTTGGGAAGAGGGAGCAACACGGCCACGGCCTTTATCAGATCGTCTGGCCTGTTCCCTAGAAAGGGCCACACCGGTGTTGCTATTACACGCTCCATCATCAGTACGTGCTGCTGGACCACCGGCAGCTGAAACAGTACGCGTTCAGAGATTGTAAGCGTTTTCTTTTGTCGACGTACCAACACTGTCAGTTTGTTCTGGTTCATCCTGGATAACAGGGTTTCTGGGGTTAGTGGGTCTTTGGGGTGGGCCTTTGGGACATTGGGTCATGTTGTTGGGACTTAAGGGTGTATCTCTGGGACATTGGGTCATATCACTGTGGCTTTTCGACGAGTCTCTGGAACTCTGTGACGCACTGCTGGGGCTATGGGGTCGTTGGCTGGGGCTGAGGATTGTGCTGCTGCCACTCTGGACCTTCTGGAGTTACGACTGTACCTGGTTCTATCCACGGCTGCGGATTCAGCGACCCCCTGGTATGTACGTCTCCAAGACCCAGGTTTCTCTTTCCTGGCCACTCGTCCGTTGTCAACATCGTATGTGTAGATTGCATCGTTGGTGACCAGCTTATCGAAGCGTAAGTTGGCCCTTTGACCCTTCTGGCGCAACTGACGTTGTATAGGCATTAGCTCTTTTCTTGTTTGCTGCACTTTCACAGAAAAGTCCTCCCGCACAAAAATGTGCTGGAAACCCTCAGACGTTCGTAGCTTTCTGGCATTGGAAAGCACTAGCATCTTCTGTCGGTAAGACTGAAGCCTTACAATGACGGCATTACCCGATCTATATGAGTTGTCAATGTCTATTTCTTCAGATATGCCCATTCCAACTTCAATGACTTCCCTAACTTTTTGCTGACAGTCCTCAAAAGTCTGGTCCTCCCTCTTTGACTGAAATCCAAAGAAGAGAAGGTTATTATGTCTGCACTGATTGTCCAAGTGATCAACTTTGTCTGCCAAAATACTGATACTTTCATGTAGTCTGCCATTTTCAGACCTCAAGGACTGGCACTGCTTCTGGAGCTGTTTGTTGCTGTCAGCAAGCATGGCTTGCTGCTCTTCCAATTGAAACAGACGGTGCTCAATTTTTTGTTCCACACTCGATATTTTATTTTCCACGTTCCGTAAATGCTTTTCCATTATCTTCCCATGTCGACTACTATTGGCCTCAATCTTTAAAACCGCTTGATGGAGGGTATGAGACACATCATCATGTAGGCGAGTGAAGGGTGACTGGTTGGCATGCACACTATGCTGATGGAAGGAAAAGTTATCGCTGCCTGATGGGATTCTTGTGCGTATCCTCTCGAACTTCCATGACTAGCAGTCTGTGGAGACTTGCGGAATTCCTGCTCATACCCTCCTCTATAGTTAGGCCCTGGGTTCGGCTCTACTTCGCCACAAGAAAGAAGATAGTTAGCGAGGAAAACCAGGACTAAAAGCGGTATGTTCATGGTAAGAAAAGTCACCTTCAACTGTACGGACAAAATGTACCTGTTTCGCTGTCTTAAACTGCTTCTTTCCAACTGTATGAATCTGGCTGCAGCCAGCATGAGAAAGTTACGCTGTATCGCGTTTATTGTATGCGTAGCACTGCACATTTTCTGAACCGAACGTTCGTGACCGTAGCTCGACAACGTTGCAGGTAACGGGCCACATAACAACACTGTCAGTACAACACCCAGGCAAACAGTTCTCACTACACTCAAAGGCCAGCACAGCATAAGTCCGCAACTTGCATTCCGTTTGTTCAGTGTCCGTTTTTCCGTGAAAAACTGAAAAGTCCAGTAGAACTGGCCACAAGTCACTCTCAAGGACAAATTTGATACCGGCATGATCGGGGTAACCCCAGGTATTTACATTCCACAACAAGCAGACCGAATTTAGTCTGTAATTAGCAAAAACCGCTAATCAATCGCGCACGATGTGTCTATGAGTCCTACCGCACAGGTGAGCACGATTCAACCCCGAGAGAGAAGAGGAGTGAGAGAGAGAGAGAGAGAAACAGATAGATAGACAGAACAGGCAGACACACAGACACACAGAGACAGAGACACAGGGACACAAACACTAACACAATAATTTACCTTTCTAGGCTGAGTGAATATATTAACAAGAGGACAGAGGGTGATAAACTTGATCAATGTTAAACGAAAAATTATATCTCGATATGGCAATCATATCACAGTAAAATAATGGTAATGATATTAACCAAAACCAAAACAATCTAAAATGAACAAAAATACGACAACAACAACAACAACAAGAAACAAACAAACAAACACAACACAAACATTTATTGCTAGGGGTATTAAATTCGTTCAGTTCCGATCATGAGGTGGTTACGTTTACAGTATAGTGAATTATTATGCATTTTTGTGTGATTTGGTTTGCATTTCTATTGTGCAGAGTGACATTTCAAATGCTTCTCTCTGTCTCTGTCTCTCTGTCTCTGTCTGTCTGTCTGTCTGTTTTCTCTCCTCTCTCCTCTCTCTCTCTCTCTCTCTCTATCCCTCTCTGTCTCTCTCTCTCTCTCTCTACTTGTCTCTGTTTCTCTGCTTTCTGTCTGTCTGTCTGTCGACCTCTCTCTGTCTCTCTGTCTCTGTCTCTCTGTCTCTCTCTCTCTCTGTCTCTCACTCTGTGTCTCTCTACCTCTATCTGTGTGTGTGTCTCTCTCTGTCTCTGTTCTCTCTCTGTGTGTCTCTCTTTGTCTCTCTTTGTCTGTCTCTGTCTCTGTCTCTGTCTCTTGTCTCTGTCTCTGTCTGTCTGTCTGTCTGTCTGTCTCTCTCTCTTCTCTGCCATTATCCTATTTTCTATTGCATATATGAAATATATTCAGAGCACGATGACGCAATCTTCAGAAACTGAATTTAAAACGGTTGCATCTGATGCAAGTAAATATATTTATCAAAAATAATTGTTCGGATTGAGCAGATAAACTGACCATATTAATACCGTTGAAATAAGACAATTGCGCGCTCTCTCTGTCTCTCTCTCTGTCTTTCTCTCTGTCTCTCTCTCTCTCTGTCTCTCTCTCTCTCTCCTCCCTCCTCTCTCTCTCTCCCCCCCTCTCTCTCTCTCTCTCTCGTTCACTCGCTCTCCCTCTATCTCCCTCTCTCTCTCCTTCTCTCTCTCTCTGTTTCTCTCTCTGTCTCTCTGTCTCTGTCTGTCTGTCTGTTCTGTGTCTGTGTCTGTGTCTGTCTGTCTGTCTGTCTCTCTCTCTCTCTCTCTCGTCTCTGTCTGTCTCTGTCTGTCTGCTTGTCTTTCTCTCTCTCTCTCTCTCTCTCTCTCTCTCTCTCTCTCTCTCTCTGTGTCACGCTCCCTTCTCTGGCATCGTCCTATCTTCTGTTGTATATATAAAATAAATTCCGCGCGCGGAGACGCAATCTTGAGAAACTGAATTTAAAACGGTTGCATTTGACACAAGAAATCTACTTATCAAAAATAATTATATGGGATTGAGCGGATAAATGGACCATTTCATTTTCATTTGCTCCCCCCTCCTCTCTCTCTCTCCCTCTCATTCTCACTCTCTCTCTCCTCTCTCTCTCTCTCTCTCTCATTCACTCTCTGTCTCTGTGTCTCGCTCTCTCTCTCCATTAAAATGAAACAATCACCGCTGTAATGTGTTTTTGTACTTTCCAGAAAACAACACACAATAACCAATCAATCAACCAATCAAGCAAGCAAGCAATCAACCAATCAACCAGTCAATGAATTAGTCAATCAGTCGATCGATCTCGCTGTCTCCATGCACATACATGCATGCATATATACACTCTTTCTGTCTCTGTCCGTCTCTCTGTCTGTCTGTCCTCTCTTCTTCTCTCTCTCTCTCAGTCTCTCCTCTCTCTCACACACATACACATACTCACCCACGCACCCACGCACCCTCTACACACACACACACACCACATACAACACACACACACACACACACACACACACACACACACACACCACACACACACACACACACACACACACACAACACACACACACACACACACACACACACACACACACACACACACACACACACACACACACACACACACACACACACACACACACACACACACACACACACACACACACACACACCACACACACACTACACACACACACACACACACACACACACACACACACACACACACACACACACACACACACACACACACACACACACACACACACACACACACACACACACACACACACACACAACACACACACACACCACACACACACACTACACACACACACACACACACACACCACACACACACACACCACACACACACACACACACACACACACACACACACACACACACACACACACACACACACACACACACACACAACACACACCACACTCACAGACACACAATCACACAACGACACAACAATACACACACACTCACACACACTAACAACACACACTCCAGTGTTTCCAGCGTTCACATCACAAACCGTATCCACTTGAATGATCGCCAGACTGACGCAACAATAACAAACACGTCATCCACTCTAAAGCACAAGTGTTTCTTAAGTCAGCTGCCCACATATCCATCGACTTTTCAGACGGAGAAAGTTAAAAGACAGAAAAACAGACAGAGATAGACAGACTGACTGACTGGTTGGCTGACTTGGCAGGCTGGATGGCTAAGATACTGACTGAATGATTGACTCGTTTATTTCCAACGGTAAACAACAGTGTCTCTCTCTGTCTGTCTGTGTGCCTGTGTGTCTGTGTACTTGTCTCTCTCTTTATCTCTCTGTCTGTGTGTGTGTGTGTGTGTGTGTGTGTGTTATCTGTCTGTCTGTCTGTCTGTCTGTCTCTGTCTCTCTCTCTCCATCTCTCTTTGTGCCTCTCTGTGTCTCTCTGTCTGCCTGCATGTTTATCTGTTTGTCTGTCCGTCTGTCTGTTTGTCTCTCTCTCTCTTTCCCTCTCTCTGTCTCTCTCTCTCTCTCTGTTTCTGTCTCTCTTTCTGTGTCTCTCTGTCTCTTTGTCTGTCTCTCTCTCTGTCTTTGTCTTTCTGTTTCTGTCTCTGTTCTGTCTCTGTTTCTCTCTCTGTCTCTATCTCTGTCTCTATCTCTGTCTCTGTCTGTCTGTCTGTCTGTCTCTCTCTATCTATATATCTATCTATCTATCTCTCTCTCTGTTCTAGAAGTCAAGCCAGCACTACAAAGAAGGAAAACTGATTTGATCTACATAATGAAATTACTGCTTTGGGATCGTTCATACAGTTCCAATATGTGATCATGCTATGCTTTGTTTTGCCTTTCAAGATGTATCTAGGACTGTTTCCTCTCTCTCTACCCCTGTATCTGTAGAAATTAATCGTTTATGGCACTGAAATTGATCACAAATTTAGTGTTTGAGGTACCAGAGGCCTTGTGAGAGAGAGACAGAGAGAGACAAAGAGAGAGAGAGAGAGAGTGAGTGAGTGTGGTTGTGTGTGTGTGTGTGTGTGTGTGTGGTGTGTGTGTGTGTGTGTGTGTGTGTGTGTGTGTGTGTGTGTGTGTGTGTGTGTGTGTGTGTGTGTGTGTGTGTGTGGAGACCTAGGCTGCTTGTGT
>JAPXFY010000019.1:28797035-28859535 GCA_030674185.1 Monoplex corrugatus
TTTTTTGAGCGAACAAAAGAGGTACAGTGTTGGGTTTGACGAGTCAAAGCGAAAATATGACTGCTGTTACACCCCCACGCCCCCCCCCCCCCCTTTTTACATAATTTTTTCTCAAAACCTTCGAAAAATAAACAAAAATTGTTTACTGTATATTAAATTTCAGACATTTTTCTATAAAATCACATCCATTATAATTCAGAAAGAAAAAAAGAGATTTTTGACACCCGGCCAGGTGATACTGCTACCTTTTAAACAAAAAAACAAAAAACACATGCAAGTACTCTTTCATACGCACGCACGCGCAAACAGTCGTACATGCACACACAAAAGCAAATACACCTAGAGACAAGGACGGATATTCAGACACACACCGCGCGCGCGTGCGCGCGCACACGCACACATACGCACACACATACACACATACACACATACATAAATGCATGCGTGCACAAAGAACACACGCGCCCATGCTCATACACACACTCGCATACACTTGCACCCACCACCACCCACACACACACACACGTACACACACACATTCATACACACGCACACAGACGATGAATGTTTCAGAAACTTGCTGTACCAGTCATATATTTCATTCTATGACCTGAGTGCCTGGTTAGTACACAACCCAGATGATCGATGACTTCCTCTATACAAGAACCAAATCAATATGATCGAGCCATTCTAACAAACCACCTGTTCATCATCATCATGTACCCTGCTGCATGGCGTTGGCGATCATGGCCCTCCATACGAATCTATCCCTTGTCGCTGTAAGCACATCTCCCACCCTCTCTGTCTGTCCTCAACCACTGCAAGTCCGTCCAGTATTTTCTCCCTGAGTCTACCTTGTGCTCTTTTCCCTCCAGCTTTCCTGTTGTGACTAGATGCTGTAATTTTTCTTGCCTCATAAAATGTCCAATAAATGTTGCTTGTCTTTCCTAATATTCTTCATTAATGTTTTTCTCGTGTCTGCCTCTTTCAAAACTGTCTCGTTTGTTTTCTTTGCTGTCCATGGAGCTCTTAACATCCTTCTTAGAAACCACATGTCTTGTTCTGACTTTGCGTGTTGACTGTCCACGCCTCACATCCGGACAACAGTATCGGTTCTAGATAACACTGAAGAACTTTCTTCCTGATATTAATTGATAGGTATTTGTCGGTAAGAACACTTTTCATTTTGTTGAATGCTGTTTTAACTTCTCCATACAAACAATGTTGAAACCAAAACAAAAAAAAGTTTATAATACACACTGTTCTCATTACAAAATCCATACAGCTGAAAAAAATAAACTACACTTTTTCTTTCTCTTTTTCTTTTATATGTCCGCCTATACCATCCATTTTGTCACAAGGAGTAAAAGCTAATGGTCAACAACAATCTGGAAGACATGAAATAAAAAATCCTGTATGGCGTCAAGCTGTCTTAACGCAATCAGTCCAAGTTTTCCTCAGTCTGCCTCCCCCCCCCCCCACCGCCACCACCACTGCTGGGATGCCGGCGGCTATTTCTGTATAAAAAGTATCCCCTCCACCTTCTGAAAATTCTGTGCTAGAAATTTCCTCTTTTCTGTCACTCTCTTTGTTTCTGTCTTGCTTCTTTGCTTTCTGTCATTTTTTCCTATCAATTTATGGCGTGCTGGTCCATTCGCCTGTACGTGTTCGATAAAGCTCACCACATCCATGTTTCTCTCTGACTTTGACCAACTACTTGACTACTACTGCCTCTTACCTGGAAATCTCATCATTCTAGGTGACATCAATGTCCACTATGACAACACTCACCGTTATGACACAAGACATATCATCAACTCTCTGTCCAATCACAATATGACACAACATATTTCTGAACCAACCCATCAAAAAGGTCACATTCTTGACTGGATCATTTCTCGTGATCACCACAATTCAGCTACTGACAACTGCCTAGTTCTTTCTACCCGTCTAACTTCAGCCCTTCCATCTGACCACTCTGCAATTCTCTGTTCTCTTGACATTTCTCCTCCTTCCCGTACCACGCGCACAGTGACTCGACGCAATCTCAAATCTATCGACCTCTCCACATTTTCATCTGATGCCTCCCGCCTCCTTTCTGAAAAGTCACATAACCTTGCCGATGAATTCTATATACTCTCCACCATCTTCTGGACACTCATGCTCCAGCCACAACCCGTCTTTTACCTGACCGCCCCCCTACCCCCTGGCTCACTCATGAGATTGCCTGTGCAAAACGTGCCCGCCGCAGAGCAGAGCGCCGCTGGCGCAAATCCAAACTCACTGTACATAGGCAACTTTTCCAAGCCTCTAAAACAAAAGTATCCACCCTCGTTGCATCTGCAGAAACAAGCTATTTCCAAACCAAAATCCTGAATGCCTCTTCTTCAAAAGAACTCTTTACAACCATGAATCATCTCCTTGGCACACGAAAAGATTTACCTCTCCCAACAAAACACACAAATGAAGAACTCCCATCTGTATTCTCCAAGTATTTCACCACCAAAATACAAACTCTTCGTGACAGGCTTGACAGGACACCCTGTCAACCATGCCTACCTGACCCTTCCTTCTCTGGCACACCTCTTACTACTTTTACCCCAGTCTCACAAGAAGAAATTCTCAACACAATCAGATCCATGTCGTTCAAAACCTGCGAACTGGATCCTCTTCCAGGTTCTCTCTACTCCGACTGTCTCCCTACTCTCCTCCCATTCATCACCGACATCATCAACACTTCTCTTCAAACTGGAACTGTCCCAGATTCTTTCAAGTCTGCTATTGTTCACCCTCTCCTCAAGAAATACAATTTAGACCCAAATGAACTGAAAAATTACCGGCCTATCTCTAATCTCTCTTTCTTGTCAAAACTCATCGAAAAAGTTGTCCTCAACCAGCTGAACTCTCACCTGTCAGCCAACAATCTCCTCAATCCTTTCCAGTCAGCCTACCGCCAGTGCCATAGCACTGAAACTGCCCTCTACACATTCTCAACAATCTCCTCCTTGCAACTGATACTGGCAAAGTCTCTCTCCTCACACTCCTTGATCTGTCTGCAGCCTTTGATACCATTGATCTTGGTATTCTCCTTTCTAGACTTCATCATACTTTTGGCATCTCTGACATTGCTCTCTCCTGGTTCACTTCATATCTATCAAACAGAAAACAAACTGTTCTCATTAATGGCACTTGCTCTCAACCTGCATACCTGACCTGTGGTGTTCCACAAGGATCTGTCCTTGGCCCTGTTCTTTTCACTCTTTACACCTCCCCCCTGTCCACCATCATCAACTCCCACTCTATAAAACACCACTTCTATGCTGATGACACCCAACTTCAAGACAGTGACTCACCTGACAATATACAGCGCCTCTTGACTCGCACCACTGAGTGTTACTCGGACATTAAGAACTGGATGACATATAATAAACTTCAGCTTAATGACGACAAGACAGAAGCTATCCTCATTGGCACCCGTCAGAAACTTTCTCAGCTGCCTCTTCTTTCTCTCCCATTATGTAACACATCAGTCCCAATTTCTGATTCAGCTAAAAACCTTGGTGTCTGCATTGACTCTACCCTCTCCATGAACAACTTTGTTTCTCAAACTGCCAGATCTTGCTACTATCACCTCAATCGTATAAGCCTGATCAGGAAGTATCTCTCTGTGGAAACAACTGCAAAACTCGTTCTCTCCTTCATAATGTCTCGCATTGACTATTGCAATTCACTCCTGTCTGGTCTTCCTGCCTCCACCATTCACATCCTACAGCGCATTCAAAACAATGCTGCACGCCTTGTACTCAAAAAGAAAAAAGCTGACCACATATCTCCTCTCCTGGCACAACTTCACTGGCTCCCTGTATCAAAGCGCATACAGTACAAACTAGACACCATGTGCTACAAAAGCCTCAATAACGCAGCCCCCGATTACCTGTCAAGCCTACTTGAGATCTATGTTCCCTCACGTACCTTCCGCTCTGCCTCCGATCCTCTGACTTTTCGCTTTCCATGCACTAAGCTCAATACCTATGGTCCACGAGCCTTCTCTGTTTCTGGTCCACTTTCCTGGAACAAACTTCCTCTCTCAGTCCGTCAGCAACCTACTTTTGTCTCCTTCAAGTCCGCTCTCAAAACTCACCTTTTCTCCTCTGCATAAAATCCTGACTTCACTCAATCCCCTCTGCAGCCTGTCTCCACTCGGAGGGGAATCGCATTGTAATATATAATTGTATATAATATGCTCTCTATAATTTTCCATTGCTTTTATTCTTTCTCCCCATGTATAGCCGTGTGTGTGTGTGTGTGTGTGTGTGTGTGTGTGTGTGTGCGTGCGTGTGTGTGCGTGCGTGCGTGTGTGTCTGTTTTAGCGCTTAGATTTGATTTTATCAAAATTTTGCGCTATATAAATAAAATATTGTATTGTATTGTAAAGTCTTAGTACTTTCTCTTAGGATTGATAACTGGGTACACGTATTAAATGCTTTTTGGGGGGGGGAGGGGGAGTTGGGGCTCTAGGGAAATGAGTTATGCGAAAGCAATTTCAGGTAATTTAGATCCATTCTTATGTATGCTATATTGTCCTTCATCATCATCATCATCATCAGTCCCGTAGTCTGGTTGACCGTTGGGGCACCACTGAAGATTTTGCAACCAACTTCCTCCACTCCTCACGGTCCTCAGCTTTCCGCAGAATGATATTCCATTCAAGGCCAGTCCACTCTCTGATATTGTCTTCCCATCTTTTTCTCTGTCTGCCTCTTCGTCTCCCTCCCTGAACTGTTCCCTGCAAGACGGTCTTGGCCAGTCCCGATGATCGTGTGACGTGCCCGTACCACCTCAGTTTGCGTCTTTTCACTGAGGTCAGGAGGTCTTCATACGGCCCGATGGCGTTTTCGATTCGGGTTTTCACTTCCTTATTGGTTATATGATCTTTGTACGAGATACCAAGGAGTTTGCGGAAGCATCTCATCTCCATTGCCTGTATCCTTCTTTCAATGTCTGCTGTTATGGTCCATGTTTCGCATGCATACAAAAATATTGACATGACCAGGGAACGCATCAGTCTGATCTTGGAGCCGATTGCGATATTCTTGTCGTTCCAGATGACTTTTAGCTTGGTCATTGCAGCTGTGGTCTGGGCAATCCTGGAAAGTACCTCAGGCTTTGATCCTTCATCTGATACTATAGCTCCCAGATATTTAAATCTATGGACGGTCTCAAGTTTCTTGTTGTCTATGGTAATGTCAGTGCTGATGCCATTGGTATTATTTGTCATCAACTGGGTTTTCTTTGCACTGATCTGCATGCCATATGCTGTGGAGGCCTCATCAAGATGTTTTATCAAGCTGACTAGCTCTTGCTCTTGCCCAGCTAGTCCGTCAATGTCGTCGGCAAAACGCAAGTTTGTGATTGTCCTACCTCCGATGCTGACTGTTCCCTCGTGGTCTTCAAGTGCGTCAACCATTATTCTCTCTAAGAAGATGTTAAAGAGAGTGGGGGAGAGCAGGCATCCTTGGCGTACTCCAACTGTGGTTCGGAACCATTCGCCTATGTTGTTGTCATGGTAGACTGCACTGGTCGCCTTTTCGTAGAGGCATTCTATGGTTCTGATCAGGTTGGCATTGATGTTGTACAGCCTCATGGTTGCCCACAAGGCTGCGTGCCAAACTCTGTCGAATGCCTTCTTGAAGTCCACGAAGACGTGGTAAAGGCCTTGCTGGTGTTGCAGGTATTTCTCACAGAGCAATCTGAGGTTGAAAATTTGCTCTGTGGTACTTCTTCCTGGTCTGAAACCTGCCTGCTCTTCTTTTATTATCTCCTCAGCTTGTAGCTTCAGTCTACTCAGAAGGATTTTTAGCATGACCTTACTTGGATGGCTGATCAGGCTGATGGTACGGTAGGTTTGGCATAGTTGTAGGTTGCCTTTCTTCGGGAGAGTGATGATCAGGGACTGGGTCCAAGGTGTTGGCCACTCACCTGTCCGCCAGATCTTATTGCAGATGATGAGTAACATATCTATCATGGCCTCTCCTCCTGCCTGGACCAGTTCTGAGGGAATGTTGTCCATTCCTGCCGACTTGCCTTTCTTCAATGATTTTACTGCAGCTTCAACTTCTTCTCGCACGATGGGGTAGCTGTCGTTGTTGGTTGGTGGAGGAACGTCTAGCACCTTGGGATCTCCTGTTGTTGTGTGTGTGTATAATTCGGAGCAGTATTCTGTCCACCTCTGCAGAATCTCTTGATCTTCTGTGAGACATTTCCCTGCTTTGTTCTGTATGGTAGTGGTTCTGCCTTGTTTTGAGCTTGCTAGTCCTTTCACAAGCTGGTAGGCTTTTTTGCTGTTATTTTTCTGCAGGTTTGCTTCGATATCTTGGCATTGTTCTTCAATCCATGTTTCCTTTGCTTTCCTCATGCCTTCTTTAACTTGTTGGTTGGCTTTTCTGTATACTTTAGCACCTTCATCCGTACTCTTCTTTTGCTTTAGTTCTCTGCGTTTGTCGCTCAGCTTTAGTACTTCTTCCGTGACCCAGGGCATCTTTGTTGGTCGGTGTTTTCCAAGGATGTCGTTGGCTGCTTCGGTCACGGCAGTGTTGAAGTTGTTGATCAGAGTGTCTACTTCGGTGTCCACATTGTCAAGGACGAGGAGAGGAGCAAACTTCCCTCCTATCGTTGCTTGGAAGTTTTCAACTATGTTGGGGTCTTTGAGCTTCTCAAGATTGAACTTAATTCTTATGTTGCCCTGTTTCTTCATCCTCTGGAGGCGGAGTTTGAAGGTCATCATTATAAGCTCATGATCGCTTCCAATGTCGGCTCCTGGAAAGCTCCTGGTCTTTGCGATGTTAACACTTGACTGGAAGCGTCTTTTAACCATGATGTAGTCGATCTGACTGTGGTATTTTTCTCCTGGGCTGTGCCATGTCCAGCGTCTAGATGGTTTGTGTGGACCGAACGTGTTCACCACCTTCAGGTCGTTGTAACTGGCGAATTCTAGGAGCCTCAAACCTCTTTCGTTGGTCTCAGGGTTGCAGTATTGGCCACATATCCCTTTCCAGTTATTGTGTTCATCCTCTCCAATCTTCGCATTCCAGTCGCCCTGCACTATAATGATGTCTTTCTTTGGCGTCTGATCTACGATTTCCTGCAGTTGATCATAGAAATCTTCGACAGCCTCGTCATCATAGTCAGTTGTTGGGGCATAAGCTTGGATGACGGTGATGTTAAAAGGTGAAGCCTTAAGCCGAATAGTAATGAGTCTGCTAGAGACTGGTCGGCATCCCATGATGGCATTCACAGTGTCTTTGTGAATGAGGAATCCAACTCCATGTTCATGTTTGTCTTCACTGCCACTGAAGTAGAGTTTGTGGCCTTCTGGGGTAGACGTTTCTCCGAGGTTTTTCCATCGTACCTCACAGAGCCCAAGGACGTTCCATCTGTATCTCTTCATTTCATGTGTTAGTTCTGCAACTTTTCCTGCTGCTCTCAGCGATCTCACATTCCAGGTGCCGATAGTAACATTTTTTCTTGTACGTAGGGATTTTGGTCCACCAGTCACATACTTTTCACCTCCGCCCTGATGGCCAGCGACGGAAGGCGCGGTCCTTGTTCCGGGCGACGACCGGGCCGGTATGGATTGAGTTGCGGTTATAATCTTCATTTAGTGTGTCTTGGGCAATGTCGCATGGCGGAGCCCATCCCTCTCCATGCCAGACCACAGCCGACGTCCTCCATCTAGGTGGTTCGCCTTGGTCTTGAACACATAGCCGTTGAGTTCCTTGCGGAACTTCGTCCGCCTTGGCCGGTAACCTGCATCGTGGAGGTTATTCGCCCAGTGATGCAGTGTTAACATCACCCCCTCACATGGTTTGGCACGCCTGCTGAGGCGAGGTCCCGGGGTGTGGCGCTTGGAGCCAGCACGTGAGAGATTTAGAGGAAGGACGAGGACCAGTGATGCCCGTCCACCCTACCAGGTAGAGTGCAGCAGCCAGACATCAAAGGTACTACCTCTATCCAGAGCCCCCTACACCCTCCTTAGATGTTTTAATTTGTATTCAGGCATGCGTTTTTTTTTAATCCCTGTGTGATAAATTGGACGGAGTGGTCAACTCCAGGGACATCTCCTTTAAGCACGTGGCCGAATGGATCAACAGGGAAAAAAAGGAAAAGAAAATTAAGTACACATATCAATTTGTTTCAGTTTCTCAAGATGATGTCTCCGCGCTCGGAATGAATTCTGTTAGTGCACATAGAGTTCATTTCCTTTTTTTTTCCTGTTGAAGTATTGCATATGTTTTGAAACGATGAAAGCTCTGATGTGGCTCTATGCAGCTGGCTAGGCTTTAAACAAAATTAACAGTAACAATATATACCAGCGGGCTTTTACTACGTGTATGGCTGTTCATTTATCTTCTCACTGCGGCAATCAAACTCCGCTTTCGTATACCCGCATATAGGTTTTCTTTTTATTGTTTCCTTAAGCCACTAGACACTGACAAGGCTTGCAGCTCTTTAACATGCATATTCAGTGCTCTGTGTGCGTATACGCCCAAAGGGAGTTCAGGTACTGGTACATCTGCACTTGGG
Source organism: Monoplex corrugatus (assembly GCA_030674185.1). Taxonomy (NCBI): domain Eukaryota; kingdom Metazoa; phylum Mollusca; class Gastropoda; order Littorinimorpha; family Ranellidae; genus Monoplex; species Monoplex corrugatus. The sequence continues at coordinate 28,805,619 of JAPXFY010000019.1, forward strand.
AGAACGGAAAGATCTCCACCCTATACCCACCAGACGGTACCAAAGTAGGTTCCAATCCAGATATCCCAATTGAAAAATCAGTGCCTTAACCACTCGACCATCGTACCTGCACGAATCCCCGTATGTGCACGAGAGGACGAAGAAGAGGGGCGCTATTTCTTTTTTCTTCACCGTGTGTGCATACGAGGGGAGGGGGACGGTGTGAGGGGGATGGAGTCGGTGAGAATATGGGGAAAGGGGATGAGGTTGGTTGTGCGTGTGCTGGCCAATTTGTGAGCGAGGGGTGAAAATGGATGTCAACTGTCTGCTTGCACCCGATATAGACACTCTGCTGCACATTGAAAAAAAGGAGAGGGGTGGAAAAGAGATAGAGAAGAGGGGGGGAAGAGGAGAGAGAGAGAGAGATAGTGAAGAATGAGAGGAAAGAGAGAGAGAGAGAAACAGAAGGAATAGAGACAAAGACAGAGAGAGATGAGAGAGAAGAAGAAGAGGAGAGAGAGAGAGAGAGAGAGAGAGAGAGAGAGAAGAGAGAGAGAGAGAAGAGAGAGACAGAGAGACAGAGACAGACAGAAACAGAGATAGAAACAGAGACAGAGACACAGAGAGAGACAAAGAGAATGAGAGAAAGAGGCAAAAACGGAGAAAGAGCGAGGGAGAGAAAGACATAGACAGACACAGAGAGATTGAGATAGAGAGTGTGAGCGAGAGAGAGAGAGGAAAGAGCAAGATACTAGAACACAGAGAGACAAACAGACAGACAGAGACAGAATCAGAGAGAGAGAGAGAGAGGTGTGTGTGTGTGTGTGTGTGGTGTGTGTGTGTGTGTGTGTGTGTGTGTGTGTGTGGTGTGTGTGAGCGAGAGAGAGAGAGTGAGCGAGAGAGAGGGGGACAGAGAGAGAGAGAAAGAGAGAGAGACTGGAACAGAACGAGAGAGAGAGGGAGAGAGAGAACAAGAAAGAGAAAGAGAGAGACAGATACACAGAGAGAGACAGAGAGAGAGAGACAAAAACAGAAAGAAAGTGAGAGAGACAGACAGACAGACACAGTGAGAGTGTGAGAGAGAGGGGAAAGAGCGAGAGAAAGACTGGAACACATAGGGGGGGGGGAGAGAGAGAGAGAGAGAGAGAGAGAGAGAGAGAGAGAGAGAGAGAGAGAGAGAGAATGGATGGGAAATGTCAGTCCGTACACATGTATTTCTTTCACAAGCTGGCCCTCGCTATTGACTAGCGTGCAGCAGAACATGGTCACAGCTAGAGACATAGAAAAGAGAGATCGGCAACCGGTTTTTGTTTTTCACTATAAGGAATGTTTTCACAAGGAATTCATTTTGCTCTACCAGGCACAAGCACATCGCTATAATGTGAGGTCCCCTTTTTTTTCTTCACACATACATACATATATACATATATATGTATGTGTGTGTAAGTTTTCGTTTGTCTGTTTGTTTGTTTGTTTGTTTGTTTTGTTAGTTTGTTTGTTCGTTCGTCTGTTTGTTTCCCTCAGAGTTTTGCCAGGAACCTCTTTTGAGAGGATAGATAGATAAATAGATAGAAGATAGATAGATAGATAGATAGATAGATAGATAGAGAGAGAGAGAGAGAGAGAGAGAGAGAGAGAAGAGAGAAGAGAAAGAGAGACAGACAGACAGACACACAGACAGAGACACAGACACACAGATACACAGACAGAGAAAGACACAGAGAGACCACACACACACACAGACAGAAAGACACAGACAGAGAACCCAAGGTCTATTAAAGGGGGAGGAGTGTGTGAAAATACCTGTCTGTCCAGGACTCGAACTGGGACCATTTGCTTTCCAGGCAGGTGTTTTGACCACCTGGGCCCTTGTTCTATCACAGCCAACTCTGCACAATGCTCAGATGGCGTCTTCTTATGCTTTTTAAATACAGTGTCTTCACTTACGTTTTTCTTCTGCCTGATTTTCAGGCCTATTTGCAGTACAAAGGTGTTCCAATGAAATGTTTTCTCCTGCATGTGAGTGTGGGAGACACGCGCTATATCCAGTCTGCGATGTGAGGAACTTCATGTAATGGAAGGAGAGTCCATCTGAAGATGTATTGTCAATGGGGAATTTGGTGTTGTTGTTGTTGTTGTTGTCGTCGTTGTTGTTGTTGTTTGGTTTTCCTGTTCTTTTTCCTTTCGAACATGGTTACACCCCAAATAGTTCAGTGGTCCGGATGAAGCATGTGGTTTTTGTCAAATCCTCCGCTTTTCCAGAGATTCGACATTTTACTACTGCTCATTTCTATTATTTCTCAACAGTGGACGAAACTGTAGAAAGTGCTCTGGACTGTAGTCCTGTCTGGCATGGACACTTAAATGTTTTGGACAGCCTCATTCGGCACATATATTGCAGCAGTCGGCAGTGTTCAGTCTTCAAGCGAAAAGTTGCCGTTTGTTGTTACCGCTCAAGATACTGGATTGGGCCCATTTCTGTTATGTTTAGGGTGGAAGTTTCTCTGAAGGAGATGGGATGTTGCTTGTCAGGGATATTGCCTCCTTGTTTTCCTAGATACGAGTGTGAGTCAAAAAGTAATGCCTTTTTATTTACATCAGAGAAGTTTTTGATAAAATCACCTGAAATGTTGCTCAGTTACAAATGGTTATAACTGTTACGGACTGAAATATTTTGTTTGGTATGTTTCCGGTTCATAGACGCGTGAGGAAAATTCAAAGTGGCTGCCCCCTTAGAGCTGCGTCAAAAACAAAGAGCAGTGATTGAATTCCTTGTTGCTGCGGGGAAACCCCCTGTGAACATTCACAGGCGATTACAGAATGTGTATAGGAGAATACTTTAGATATAGCAATGTTCGCAGGTGGGTCTGTCGTCTGAATGATGAAAAGGTGGGCACTTCGAGCGTAGCCGATAAACCCCGTTCTGGCCGTCCGTCCACTTCTGTGAATCCTGCCAATAAAGCAAAGCAGATGCTCTGATTAGAGAAGATAGGCGCATAACTCTTGAGGAGTTGGCAGAAAACCTTGAAGTGAGCCATGGAAGTGCTTGTTACATTGTTGAATCAGTTGGGTTTTCAAAAGTGTGTGTATGTGTATATATGTGAGCACATGGTGTGTGTGTGTGTGTGTGTGTGTGTGTGTGTATGTGGTGGTGATGTGACATGTGTGTCTGTGTGTGTGTGTGTGTGTATACGCGTATGTATGCATGCGTGTGTGTTTGAATCTACATTTCACATGTGTGTGATGGGTTTTCAGCGGGGGAGGGGGGGGGGGAGACTGTAGGATGCGCACACGTTTGTCTTTCACTCTGTGTCTGTGAACTGGTCCTTGTATGCGTGAGAGAGAGGGAGGGAGGGAGGGAGAAGAGGCAGTTGAGGGTAGAGTGCAGAAGGCAAACGTTGCTATTTGCGTGTGCCGGCCAGCGTGTGAGCAAGGAGGTGAAAATAGATGTCAACTGTCTGCCTGTACGGACCTCACATAGACACCCATTTACACTCAGACATACTGACACTGACATTGACACTGACACTGTTTTAAGTGTGAAAACCATTGACCCATACACAGTGTATATATGTATAAGATATGCATTCTTGCACATATGCAAACATTTATATACACATACATACGTATGTATATCTGCATATAAACGTAAGTACATGCAACAATGCTACATACATGCATTCAAGGCACATGCCTGCTTACAGACAGACAGACATACATTCATACATGCGCATGTACATGCATGCATACAAGCATGCATAATACTTAAAAGCACACAGGGATTTGATATTTACGTATCCATACATATAAACACACATACATATATAGACATACACACACACACACACACACACACACCACACACACACACACACACACACACACACACACGCACACACACGTGCGTGCGCGCATACATACACATTCTGGACAGACATTGCTCGTACATAGTACATAAAAAACGATTATGCAGACCTTGGGTGCAGTTAATAAATACTTGCATTTGTGAGGTAGAGAGATACAGACGGAATGAGTGAGTGAGAAAGAGACAGACAGACACAGAGAGAGAGACAGAGAGACAGGGAGAGGCAGAGAGACAGAGACAGAGAGAGAGAGACAGACAGATAGACAGACAGACACAGACAGACAGACAGACAGAGAAAGAGAGAGAGAGAGAAAGAGAGATAGAGAGAGAGAGAGAGTGTGTGTGTGTGTGTGTGTGTGTGTGTGTGTGTGTGTGTGTGTGTGTGTGAGTACATGTGTGTATGTGTGTCCGTGTGCTCGTGTATATGCGTCTGTATGCGTGTTTGAGCGTTTGTGCGTCTCACATGTGTGTGATGAGTTGGGGAGGGGGAGGCTGTAGGATGCGCACACGTTTTGTCTTTCACTCTGTGTCTGTGAACTGGTCCTTGCATGCGTGAGAGAGAGGAGGGAGAAGAGGCAGTTGAGGATTGACAGAGTGCAGAAGGCAAACGTTGCTATTTGTGTGTGCCGACCAGCGTGTGAGCGAGGAGGTGAAAATAGATGTCAACTGTCTGCCTGCACGGACCTCACATAGACACCCATTTACACCCAGACATACTGACACTGACATTGACACTAACACTGTTTTAAGTGTGAAAGTCATCGACCCATACACAGTATTTATACGTATAAGATATACATTCTTATATAATTGCATGGATTCATATATACCTGTATACAGAAAAAAATGCATTCATATATATCACATATATACATACATATGAATATATGCATACAAACATATGTACATGCAGCGATGTTACGTACATGCGTTCAAGATATATGCCTGCATACAGACGTACATACATGCATTCATACACACGTATGTGCGTGTATGAGTACTTGCGTGCATAATACTTAAAAGCATACATGGATATGATACTTATGTTCATAAATGCAACACATATACGTAAACATCATCCATACATGTATGCATGTATACATACGTAGACATACACACATACATACATGCTTACACACACTTGCATACAAACACGCAAGATATATATATATATATATATATATATATATATATATATATATATATATATATATATAGATACATACATACATACATACATGCATACATACATACATATCACTTATAGTGAAAAGACGTTAAATTAAAGAACGAACGAACATACATACATACATACAAAGATAGATACATAGACAGATAGATAGACATAGATAAGATAGATAGATAGATAGATAGATAGATAGATAGATAGATAGATTGATAGATTGACAGATAGATATATACTAACATACACACACACACACATATATATATACATGTGTTGTGTGTGTATGCACACACACACATACACACACACACACACACACACACACACACACACACACACACACACACACACACACACACACACCACACACTTGGAGAGACATTACACGTACAGAGGAACGGATAAGCACAGCTTAGGTATAATTCAAAAAAGACTTACATTCACGGGGTAGGGAAATACAGATGGGGGGAGGCGGAGAGAGAAGAGAGAGAAAGAGAGAGAGAGAGAGAGAGAGAGAGAGAGAGAGAAGAGGAGAGAGAGAGAGAGAGAGAGAGAGAGAGAGAGAGAGAGAGAGAGAGAGGACATATGATGAAGAGAAAGAAGAATAGAGTCAAAACGGAGCCAGAGAGTGAACGGACGAGATAGACAAAAATTTGAGAATTAAAAACATTTCATTCTCAATGATAGTAACAAAGTATTTTCAAGAGATAGAAGGGGAGAGAGGGAGGAAAACAGAGGGAGAAAGACAGAGAAAAGGCCGGCAGGCCGGCAGACAAACAGACAGACAGTCACAGAGAAAGACACAAAGAGAGAGAAGAAATACAGAGACAGACATAAACAGAGACAGATACAGACTTGGAGAGAAAGAGAGAAATAGACACAGACAGACCGTCACAAGAATAGACAGTGAGAATGAGAGAAATAGAAACAGACAGGCTGTCAAACAGAACAGACAGAGAGAAAGAGAGAAATAGAAACAGATAGATCGTCAAGAAGAATAGACAGAGAGAAACAGAAACAGACAGACCGTCAAACAGAATAGACAGAGAGAAAGAGAGAAATAGAAACAGACAGATCACAAAGCAGAATAGACAGAGAGAAATAGAAACAGACAGCCTGTCAAACAGAAGAGACAGAGAGAAATAGAAACAGAGAGATGGTCAAATAGAACAGACAGAGAGAAAGAGAGAAATAGAAACAGACAGACCATCAAATAGAATAGTCAGAGAAAAAGAGAGAAATAGAAACAGACAGACCGTCAAATAGTACAGAAAGAGAGAAATGGAAACAGTCAGACCGTCAAACAGAACAGACAGAGAGAAATAGAAACAGAGAGATGGTCAAATAGAACAGACAGAAAGAAATAGAAACAGACAGACCGTCAAACAGAAGAGACAGAGAGAAAGAGAGAAATAGAAACCGACATATCTTCAAGACGAATAGACAGAGAGAAAGAGAGAAACAAAAACAGACAGACCGTCGAATAGAACAGACAGAGAGAAAGAGAGAAAATGAATACAGACAAATAGAATAGACAGAGTGAACGAGAGAAATGGAAACAGAAGACCGTCAAACAGAACAGACAGAGAGAAAGAGAGAAATAGAAACAGTTAGACCGCCAAATAGAATAGACAGAGTGAACGAGAGAAATAGAAACAGACAGATCGTCAAATAGAACAGACAGAGAGAAAGAGAGAAATAGAAACAGTTAGACCGCCAAATAGAATAGACAGAGTGAACGAGAGAAATAGAAACAGACAGACCGTCAAACAGAACAGACAGAGAGAAAGAGAGAAATAGAAACAGTTAGACCGCCAAATAGAATAGACAGAGTGAACGAGATAATAGAAACAGACAGATCGTCAAATAGAACAGACAGAGAGAAATAAAAACAGACAGTCCGTCAAACAGAACAGACAGAGAGAAAAGAGAAATAGAAACAGTTAGACCGCCAAATAGAATAGACAGAGTGAACGAGAGAAATAGAAACAGACAGACCGTCAAACAGAATAGACACAAAGAAACAGAAACAGACAGACCGTCAAACAGAATAGACACAGAGAAACAGAAACAGACAGACCGTCAAACAGAACAGACAGAGAGAAAGAGAGAAAGAGAGAAACACAAACAGAGAGATCATCAAACAGAACAGACACAGAGAAATAGAAACAGATAGACTGTCAAACAGAACAGACAGAGAGAAAGAGAGAAATAGAGACAGACAGACCGTCAAACAGAACAGACAGAGAGAAATAAAAACAGACAGATCGTCAAAAAGAACAGACAGAGAGAAAGAGAGAAATGGAAACAGACAGACCGTCAAACAGAACAAGACAGCAGAAAGAGAGAAATAGAAACAGACAGACCGTCAAACAGAACAGACAGAGAGAAAGAGAGAAATAGAATCAGACAGACCGCCAAATAGAACAGAGAGGAAAAAAAGACAGACCGAAACAGACAGGAGACGCAATCAAAAACAGACAGGAGAAAAGAAGAGAAATACAAGAAACAGACAGACCATCAAGAACAGTACAGACAAGAGAAATAGAAACAGACAGACCGTCAAACAGAAACAGACAGAGAGAAGAGAAAACAAAACAGACGAGACCGTCAAACAGAACAGAAAGAGAAATAGAAACAGACAGACCGTCAAACAGAACAAGACAAGAGAGAAAAGAGAAACAGAAACAGACAGACCGTCAAACAGAACAGACAGAGAGAAATAAAAACAGACAGACCGTCAAACAGAACAGAGAGAGAGAAATAAAAACAGACAGACCGCTAAACAGAACAGAGAGAGAGAGAAAGAGAAACAGACAGACCGTCAAATAGAACAGACAGAGAGAGAACAGAGAAATAGAAAACAGACAGAACCGTACAAAAGAACAGACAGAGAGAAATAAAAACAGACAGACCGTCAAACAGAACAGAAGAGAGAAAGAGAAACAGACAGACCGTCAAATAGAACAGACAGAGAGAAAAGAGAAATAAAACAGACAGACCTTAAACAGAACAGACAGAGAAATAGAAACAGACAGACCGTCAAACAGAAACAGAGATGAAAGAGAGAAATAAAAACAAAGACCGTCAAATAGAACAGACAGAGTGAAAGACAGAAATAGAAACAGACAGACCGTCAAACAGAACAGAGAGAGAGAAAGAGAGAAATAGAAACAGACAAACCGTAAAAATAGAACAGAGAGAAATAGAAATAGACAGATCGTCAAACAGAACAGACAGAGAGAAATAGAAACAGACAGATCATCAAACAGAACAGACGAGAGAGAAATAGAAACAGACAGACCGTAAACAGAACAGACAGAGAAAAATAGAACAGACAGACCGTCAACAGAACAGACAGAGAGAAAAGAGAAATAAAAAACAGACAACCGTTCAAAAGAATAGACAGAGAATAGAAACAGACAGATCGTCAAACAGAACAGAGGGAAAGAGAGAAATAGAAACAGACCGCAAACAGAACAGACAGAGAGAAGATAAGAAACAGACAGACAACGTAAAATAGAACAGAGAGAAATAGAAACAGACAGATCCATCAAACAGAACAGACAAGAGAATGAAGAAATGCAAACAGACAGACCTCAAACAGAATCAGCAGAGAGAAAGACAGAAATAGAAACAGACAGACCGTCAAATAGAACAGAAGAGAGAATGGAAACATCAGACGTCAAACAGAAGACAGAGAGAAATAGAAACAGAAGATGGTCAAATAGAACAGACAGAAAGAAATAGAAACAGACAGATCGTCAAACAGAACATGACAGAGGAGAAAGAGAGAAATAGAAACAGACAGACGTCAAACAGAACAGACAGAGAGAAAGAGAGAATAAAACAGACAGACTGTCAAATAGAAAGACAGAGAGAAATAGAAACAGACAGACCATCAAACAGAACAGACAGAGAGAAAGAGAGAAATAGAAACAGTCAGACCGCCAAATAGAATAGACAGAGTGAACGAGAGAAATAGAAACAGACAGACCGTCAAACAGAATAGACACAGAGAAAGAGAAACAGACAGACCGTCAAACAGAACAGACAGAGAGAAAGAGAGAAATAGAAACCGACATATTTTCAAGACGAATAGACAGATGTCAACTGTCTGCCTGTACGGACCTCACATAGACACCCATTTACACTCAGACATACTGACACTGACATTGACATTGACACTGTTTTAAGTGTGAAAGTCATCGACCCATACACAGTGTATATATGTATAAGATATGCATTCTTGCACATATGCAAACATTTATATACACATACATACGTATGTATATCTGCATATAAACGTAAGTACATGCAACAATGCTACATACATGCATTCAAGGCACATGCCTGCTTACAGACAGACAGACATCATTCATACATGCGCATGTACATGCATGCATACAAGCGTGCATAATACTTAAAAGCACACAGGGATTTGATATTTACGTATCCATACATATAAACACACATACATATATAGACATACAACACACACACACACACACACACACACCACACACACACACACACACACACACACACACACACACACACACACACACACACACACGCACACACGTGCGTGCGCGCATACATACACATTCTGGACAGACATTGCTCGTACAGAGAAACGAATATGCAGACCTTGGGTGTAGTTAATAAATACTTGCATTTGTGAGGTTGAGAGATACAGACGGAATGAGTGAGTGAGAAAGAGACAGACAGACACAGAGAGAGAGACAGAGAGACAGGGAGAGACAGAGACAGAGAGAGAGACAGAGAGAGAGAGACAGACAGATAGACAGACAGACACAGACAGACAGACAGAGAGAGAGACAGAGAGAGAGAGATTGAGAGAGAGATAGAGAGAGAGAGAGAGAGTGTGTGTGTGTGTGTGTGTGTGTGTGTGTATGTGTGTGTGTGTGTGTGTGTGTGTGTGTGTGTGAGTACATGTGTGTATGTGTGTCCGTGTGCTCCTGTATATGCGTCTGTATGCGTGTTTGTGTGTTTTGAGCGTTTGTGCGTCTCACATGTGTGTGATGAGTTGGGGAGGGGGAGGCTGTAGGATGCGCACACGTTTTGTCTTTCACTCTGTGTCTGTGAACTGGTCCTTGCATGCGTGTGAGAGAGGAGGGAGAAGAGGCAGTTGAGGATTGACAGAGTGCAGAAGGCAAACGTTGCTATTTGCGTGTGCCGACCAGCGTGTGAGCAAGGAGGTGAAAATAGATGTCAACTGTCTGCCTGCACGGACCTCACATAGACACCCGTTTACACCCAGACATACTGACACTGACATTGACACTAACACTGTTTTAAGTGTGAAAGTCATCGACCCATACACAGTATTTATACGTATAAGATATACATTCTTATATAATTGCATGGATTCATATATACCTGTATACAGAAAAAAATGCATTCATATATATATCACATATATACATACATATGAATATATGCATACAAACATATGTACATGCAGCGATGTTACGTACATGCGTTCAAGATATATGCCTGCATACAGACGTACATACATGCATTCATACATACGTATGTGCTGTACATGTATGAGTACTTGCGTGCATAATACTTAAAAGCACACATGGATATGATACTTATGTTCATAAATGCAACACATAACGTAAACATCATCCATACATGTATGCATGTATACATACGTAACATACACACATACATACATGCTTACATGATACTTATGTGCATAATGCAAACACAACACGAAACATCATCATAATATGCAGTATACATACGTAACATACACAACATACGCTTACACACACTTACATACAAGACACAAGATATATAATAGATAGATATGATAGATAGATAGATAGATTTGATAGATAGATAGATGAGATCATACATACATACAATACATACATACAAAGATAGATACATAGACAGATAGATAGACATAGATAGATAGATAGATAGATAGATAGATAGATAGATAGATGATAGATTGATAGATGGATATATACTTACATACATACACACACACATATATATACATGTGTTGTGTGTGTATGCACACACACACACACACACAACACACACACACACACACACACACACACACACACACACACACACACACACACTTGGAGAGACATTACACGTACAGAGGAACGGATAAGCACAGCTTAGGTATAGTTAAAAAAGACTTACATTCACGGGGTAGGGAAATACAGATGGGGGGAGGCGGAGAGAGAAAGAGAGAGAAAGAGAGAGAGAGAGAGAGAAAGAGAGAGAGAGAGAGAGAGAGAGAGAGAGACATATGATGAAGAGAAAGAAGAATAGAGTCAAAACGGAGCCAGAGAGTGAACGGACGAGATAGACAAAAATTTGAGAATTAAAAACATTTCATTCTCAATGATAGTAACAAAGTATTTTCAAGAGAGAGAAGGGGAGAGAGGGAGGAAAACAGAGGGAGAAAGACAGAAAAGGCAGGCAGGCCGGCAGAGAAAAAGACAGACAGTCACAGAGAAAGACACAAAGAGAGAGAAGAAATACAGAGACAGACATAAACAGAGACAGATACAGACTTGGAGAGAAAGAGAGAAATAGACACAGACAGACCGTCACACAGAATAGACAGTGAGAATGAGAGCAATAGAAACAGACAGGCTGTCAAACAGAACAGACAGAGAGAAAGAGAGATGTCAAAGAATACAGAGAGAAAAGACAGAGAGAAATAGAAACAGACAGATCGCAAAGCAGAAAGACAGAGAGAAATAGAAACAGACAGACCGTCAAACAGAATAGACAGAGAGAAAGAGAGAAATAGAAACAACAGATCGTCAAGAAGAATAGACAGAGAGAAATAGAAACAGAGATCGCAAAGCAGAAAAGACAGAGAGAAATAGAAACAGACAGACCGTCAAACAGAATAGACAGAGAAAAAGAGAGAAATAGAAACAGACTGTCAAATAGAATAGACACAAACAAAGAGAGAAATAGAAACAGACAGACAGTCAGATAGAACAGACAGAGAGAAAGAAAGAAATAGAAACAGACAGACCGTCAAACAGAACAGACAGAGTGAAAGAGAGAAATAGAAACATACAGACCGTCAAGACGAACAGACAGAGAGAAACAGAGAAATAGAAACAGACATATCGTCAAGACGAACAGACAGAGAGAAAGAGAAAAATAGAAACAGACAGACGCAAAATAGAACAGACAGAGAGAAAGAGAGAAATAGAAACAGACAGATCGTCAAACAGAACAGACAAAGAGAAAGAGAGAAATAGAAACAGACAGACCGTCAAAAAGAACAGACAGAGAGAAATAGAAACAGACAGACCGTCAAACAGAACAGGGAGAAAGAGAAAAAAAGAAACAGACAGACCGTCAAACAGAAGAGACAGAGAGAAAGAGAAACAGACAGACTGTCAAACAGAACAGACAGAGAGAAAGAGAGAAATGAAAACAGACAGACCGTCAAACAGAACAGACAGAGTTAAACAGAGAAATAGAAAATGACAGACCGTCAAACAGAATAGACAGACAGAAAGAGAGAATAGAAACAGACAGACCGTCAAACAGAACAGACTGAGAGAAAGAGAGAAGAGAGAAATAGAAACAGACATACCGTGAAACAGAACAGACAGAGAGAAATAGAAACAGACAGACCGTAAAACAGAACAGAGTGAAAGAGAAAAATAAGAACAGACCGTCAAATAGAACAGACAGAGAGAAAGACAGAAATAGAAACAGAAAGACCGTCGAACAGAACAGAGAGAGAGAAAGAGAAATAGAAACAGAAAAACCGTAAAATAGAACAGAGTGAAATAGAAACAGACAGATCGTCCAACAGAATAGACAGGGAGGAAGAGAGAAATAGAAACAGAGAGACCGTCAAACAAAACAGACAGAGAGAAAGAGAGAAATAGAGACAGACAGACCGTCAAACAGAACAGACTGAGAGAAAGAGAGAAATAGAAACAGACAGACCGTCAAACAGAATAGACAGAGAGAAATAAAAACAGACAGACCGCTAAACAGAACACAGAGAGAGAAAGAGAAAAAGACAGACCGTCAAATAGAACAGACAGAGAGAAAGAGAGAAATAGAAACAGAGAGACCGTGAAACAGAACAGACAGAGAAAAATAGAAGCAGACAGACCGTCAAGCAGAACAGACATAGAGAAATTGAGAAATAAAAACAGATAGACCGTCAAACAGAACAGACAGAGATAGAAACGGACAGATCGTCAAACAGAACAGAATGAAATAAATAAATAAAAACAGACCGTCAAATAGAACAGACAGAGTGAAAGACAGAAATAGAAACAGACAGACCGTCAAACAGAACAGAGAGGGAGAAAGAGAGAAACAGAAACAGACAAACTGTAAAATAGAACAGAGAGAAATAGAAACAGACAGATCGTCAAACAGAACAGACAGAGAGAATGACAGAAATGCAAACAGACAGACCGTCAAACAGAACAGACAGAGAGAAAGAGAGAAATAGAGAAATAGAAACAGACAGACCGTCAAATAGAACAGACAGAGAGAAATAGAAACTGACAGACCGTCTAATAGAACACAGAGAGAGAAAGAGAGAAATAAAAACAGAGAGACCGTGAAACAGAACAGACAGAGAAAAATAAAAGCAGACAGACCGTCAAACAGAACAGACAGAGAGAAAGAGAGAAATAGAAACAGACAGATCGTCAAACAGAACAGAGAGAAAGAGAGAGAATAGAAACAGACAGATCGTCAAAATAAACAGAAGAGAGAAATAGAAACAGACAGATCGTCAAATAGAAACAACAGAGAAGAGAGAGAAATAGAAACAGATAGACCGTCAAATAGAAAAGACAGAGAGGAAGAGAGAAATAGAAACAGACAGACAGACAAATATAACAGAAATAGAGAAATAAAAAAAAAGAAACAAACAGACCATCAAACAGAATAGACACAGTGAAAGAGAGAAATAGAAACAGACAGACCGTCCAACAGAACAGACAGAGATAAAGAGAGAAATAGAAACAGACAGACCGTAAAATAGAACAGACAGAGAGAAATAGAAACAGAGAGACCGTCAAACAGAACAGACAGAGAAAGAGAGAAATAGAAACAGACAGACCGCCAAATAGAACAGACAGAGATAAAGAGAGAAATAGAAACAGACAGACCGTCAAACAAAATAGACAGAGAGAAAGATAGAAATAGAGACAGACAGACCGTCAAACAGAACAGACTGAGTGAAAGAGAGAAAGAGAGAAATAGAAACAGACATACCGTCAAACAGAACAGACAGAGAGAAATAGAAACAGACAGACCGTTAAATAGAACAGACAGAGAGAAAGAAAGAAATAGAAAACAGACAGACCGTGAAACAGAACAGACAAAGAGAAATAGAAACAGAGAGACCGTCAAACAGAACAGAGTGAAAGAGAAAAATAAAAACAGACCGTCAAATAGAACAGACAGAGAGAAAGACAGAAATAGAAACAGAGAGACTGTGAAACAGAACAGACAGAGAAAAATAGAAGCAGACAGACCGTCAAGCAGAACAGACATAGAGAAATTGAGAAATAAAAACAGACAGACCGTCAACAGAACAGACAGAGATAGAAACGGACAGACGTCAAACAGAACAGAGTGAAAGAAAGAAATAAAAACACACTGTCAAATAGAACAGACAGAGTGAAAGACAGAAATAGAAACAGACAAATCGTCAAACAGAAACAAGAGAGAGAAGAGAGAAATAGAAACAGACAAACCGTAAAATAGAACAAAGAGAAATAGAAACAGACAGATCGTCAAACAGAACAGACAGAGAGAATGAGAGAAATGCAAACAGACAGACCGTCAAACAGAACAGACCGCGAGAAAGAGAGAAATAGAAACAGACAGACCGTCAAATAGAACAAGAAAGAATTAAAAACAGACAGATCGTCAAACAGAATAGACAGTGAGAAAGGAGAAATAGAAACAGGCAAACCGTCAAACAGAACAGACAGAGAGAGAATAGAAACAGACAGACTGTCAAATAGAACAGACAGAGAGAAATAGAAACAGACAGACCGTCAAAGAGAACAGACAGAGTGAAAGAGAGAAATAGAAACAGACAGACCGTCGTATAGAATAGAGAGGGAGAAAGAGAGAAATAGAGAAAGACAGACCGTCAAATAGAAAGACAGAGAAATGAAATAGAAACAGACAGACCGTCAAACAGAACAGACAGAGAGAAAGAGAGAAATAGAAACAGTCAGATCGTCAAATAGAAAGATAGAGAGAAATAAAGACAGACAAATCGTCAAATAGAACAGACAGATAGAAATAGAAACAGACAGATCGTCAAACAGAACAGACAGAGAGAGAGAGAAATAAAACAGACAGACCGTCGAGCAGAGCAGACAGAGAGAAAGAGAGAAATAGAAACAGACAGACCGTCAAATAGAACAGACAGAGAGAAAGAGAATAAAACAGAAGTCCGTCGAAACAGAACAGACAAGAGATAGAAACAGACAGACCGTCAAACAGACAGAGTGAAAGAGAGAAATAAAAGACAGACCGTCAAACAGAACAGACAGAGATGAAGAGAGAAATAGAAACAGACAGACCGTCAAACAGAACAGAGAGAAGAAAGAGAGAAATAGAAACAGACAAACCGTAAAAAGAACAGAGAGAAATAGAAACAGACAGATCCGTCAAACAGAACAGACAGAGAATGAGAGAAATAGAAACAGACAGACCGTCAAACAGAACAGACAGAGAGAAACAGAGAAACAGAAGTCAGAAATAGAAACAGACAGACGCAAATAGAACAGACAGGAGAAAGACAGACATGACCAGACAGAACAGAACAGAGAGAGAAAGAGAGAAATAGAAACAGACAGACCGTCAAACAGAACAGACAAGAGAAAAGAAAATAGAACAGAACGTCAAAAGAACAGAAGAGAGAAAGAGAGAAATAGAAACAGACAGACCGTCTAACAGAACAGACAGAGAGAAAGAGAGAAATAGAAACAGACAGACGTCAACAGAACAGAACAGAGAGAAATAGAAACAGACAGACCGTCAAAAGATCAGAAAAGAGAGAAAATAGAAACAGACAGACGTCAAAAGAAGAAGACAAGAGAAAGAGAGAATAGAAACAGACAGACGTCCAAATAGAATGAGGAACATAGAGAAAATATACGCAAGATGGATACAGTATCGATGGAGTGTTCAAAGAACAGACAGAGATGTCGAACAACGACTGACGGACTACTTGATATTAGCAACAGACTGTACCCTCATGATAGAATAGGGGTGAGAGGAGATGTAGATGCAGGACGGTCAATAGATCTGAGGTGAAGGATGGAAATGAACAGCGTCCGTCAAGAACAGAGTGAGGAGGTAAAGGGAATAGAAACAGCAGACGTATAGAATGTAGTGGAGATGATGAATAGAAGACAGGGCAGGATCGTCAATAGACAGACATGAATAGAAAATTAGACAGACATATCGTTAAAGAACACAAAGAGGTAAATATAAAAAATAAGACCGTAAATAGTAACAAGACAGAATGAAAGAGAGAAATAGAAACTAATACAACAAAATACAGACAAGCAAAAGTAAGAAATAGAAACAGAAGTACATCAAACAGAAATAATGAAATGAGAAATAATAAATGAAACAGATCGTCAAATAGAACAGACAGAAGAAATGAGAGAAACAGAAACAGACAGACCGTCAAAACAAATCAACAAGAAAAGACGAAAATAAAACAATCTGACCATCATTAACAAACATCAGGAAGAACGGACGGACACGAAACACACGACACAAAAAATAAAAAACAACAACGTCAAACAAACAGAACAAACAAAGACGAAATTAGGAACAGGACAGATCGTAATAGAACGGCAGAGAGGAAGTGGAGAATGGAAACAGAAAAACTGTCAAACATAAGGTCTAGAAGAGATGAAAGAAGACAAGAGTGAAATGAGAAACAGACAGGACCATCAAAACAGACACAGAATAGAGAAATAGAAACAGACAGACCGTCAAACAGAACAGACAGAGAGAAAGAGAGAAATAGAAACAGACAGACCATCAAACAGAACAGACATAGAGACATAGAAAGAGACAGACCGTCAAACAGAACAGACCGAGAGAAATAAAAACAGACAGACCGTCAAACAGAACAGACAGAGAGAAAGAGAGATAGAAACAGACAGATAGACAGAGAGAAAGAGAGAAATAGAGAAATAGAAACAGACCGACCGTCAAATAGAACAGACAGAGAGAAAGAGAAACAGACAGACTGTCAAACAGAACAGACAGAGAGAAAGAGAGAAATAAAAAGAGACAGACCGTCAAACAGATCAGACAGAGAGAAAGAGAGAAATAGAAACAGAAGGCTGTCAAAAAGAACAGACAGAGAGAAAAGAGAGAAATAGAAACTGACAGACCGTCAAACAGAACAGACAGTGAGAAAGAGAGAAATGGAAACTGACAGAACGTCAAACAGAACAGAAAGAAATAAAAACAGACAGATCATCAAACAGAACAGACAGAGAGAAAGAGAGAAATAAAAACTAACAGACCGTCAAACAGAACAGACAGAGAGAAAGAGAGAAATAGAAAACAGACAGACCCTCACATAGAACAGAAAGAATTAAAAACAGACAGATCGTCAAACAGAATAGACAGTGAGAAAGCGAGAAATAGAAACAGGCAAACCGTCAAACAGAACAGACAGAGAGAAATAGAAACAGACAGACTGTCAAATAGAACAGACAGAGAGAAATAGAAACAGACAGACCGTCAAAGAGAACAGACAGAGTGAAAGAGAGAAATAGAAACAGACAGACCGTCGTATAGAATAGAGAGGGAGAAAGAGAGAAATAGAGAAAGACAGACCGTCAAATAGAACAGAGTGAAATAGAAACAGACAGACCGTCAAACAGAACAGACAGAGAGAAAGACGTGGCATGATCTGCTCTGGAACTTGTTAACCCCCACTGACTGGTACCCTACTTATTTTTCTGTTCTTTTTCCCTTTTATCCTCCTTTTTTCCCCTCTGTGTGTGTGTGTGTGTGTGTGTGTGTGTGTGTGTGTGTGTGTGTGTGTGTGTGTGTGTGTGTGTGTGTGTGTGTGTGTGCGTGCGTGTGTGGTGTTTGTGTTTGTGTGAGGTGTGTGTGTGCGTGTGTGTATGTGTACGTGCGGATGGATGAATGGATGGATGGATGGAAGGATGGAAGGACTGATGCATGCATGCATGTATATGTATCTTTATCTATCCTGATATATTTATGTAACACAATAATGGTAATACTAATAAAAAATAATGATAATATTAGTAACAAGACAATGAATTGATGATGATGATGATGATGATGATAATAATAATAATAATAATAATAACAACAATAGTAATAATAGTAATACTAATAGTAAATAATATAATAATAATAATAATGATAATGATAATAATAATGAATAATGATAATAATGATAATAATGATGATGATGATGATGATGATGATTATGATGATGAACCAACAATCATCGCCACCACCAGCATAATCATCATAATCACCATAATAATAACAATATTCATAAAGTGCCAAATCTTGATATACTCATCCTTCATCAAGAAACATTGTCACGCGCGCGCGCGCACACACACACACACACACACACACACACACATCCACTCACACACACACACACACACACACACACACACACACACACACACACACACACACACACACACACACACACAATTGGGAGGGGGAGGGCAGAGGGAAATGGAACGAAGGGGTTGGTTGGCACGTTGAGTGGGAAATCAGGAAATCACTGCTGGAGAAATAAGTGTGTCTGCAAGTTAGACTTGAAAGAAGACAGAGTATGTGACTGTCGAACAGACAGGGAATGTTCATTCCAGTTGTATGAACCAGACACAGAAAATGAGTGGCGAATGTAGAACATTTGTATCGAGGACTTTGTAAACAAGAAGCGCCAGAAGCAGAACGCAGAGGTCGGATAGGTGTGTACATTCAGAGTTGGCCACAAGCATAAGTCGATGCAATACCATTAATACACTTGTGGCATAATGTATTGTTTTTGTATGAAATTCTGTGAACAACAGGTAACCATTTAAGACAGTGAAGGATGGGAGTGAAATGATCATGCTTCTTTTTACAAAGGACAAGACGGGTCGCAAAATTCTGAATATACTGGAGGCATGTGACAGATGAAGCAGTCAAGGCAGACAGTAGAGTGTTACAATAATCAATACAAGACAACGTAAGAGAAGTCGTGAGTTCAGACGCTGCCAAACTTGAAAGACGGCAGCGAAGAGAACTGAAGTGTTGCAGCTGACAGTAACAAGAGTGACAGGTTAGGGTGATTAACTTCTGCATAGAGAGTTAAAGATCAAGCACAATGCCAAGGTTCATGACTGAATCAGAAAATTCAATAGTCTTACCACTTACTTACATACGACAAACATTTACAATAGAAAGCATGTGCTTGGTGCTAATGAGCAGTGTTTCAACTGTACTTTATTCAGTATCATCCAGTTCTGGACGTTAATTAACATGACAGAAACTTTTATACGGACTTGCGCTGTGGATGAAGACAGAGAGGGTGAGAGAAGTACTTGAAGCGACAAATTATAGATTCATAGGGAAGGCCATGACCGCCAACGCCACGCGGCTAGGCACATGATGATGATGATGATGATGATGAGTGAGAAGCTTCAGAAAGAAACTTTGAAGGATTTTCAGGAAATGCATGGGTGAGAGCCGCTATGCATGGCAGAGCCAAAGTAATCATAAAAAGGATCAATGCAGTAGACTCCAGAAGAATTGCTGAAGATATAATGAAACGAACAGCGCGTTTGGCCCGAGCTCCCATTATTCCATCCACAGCGTCCGTCCTCCGTGTGGGAGAGACTAGAGTTCAACTTGGCCTATCAATTGCTCTCGGACTCACCACAGCTAAAACACCACCCAGAACTGAAGTCATGGTCATCTTCTGTTAGGAAGGACGAACATCACCATCAGATTACAAGCTTCGATTTTTATATAAAAGAGGAGTGAATGGGTGTACTGGGTATTTCTCTCTCTCACACACACACACACATACATACACACATACACACAACACACACACACACACACACACACACACTACACACACACACACACACACACACACACACACACAAAAAATATATATATATATATATATATATATATACATAGACAGACAGAGAGACAGATATATGTGTGTGTATCTCTCTATCTCTCTCACTTTCTCCCTCTCTCTCTCTCTATCTGTGTATCTATACGGTTGATGCATATGCATAGGCAAGATGTCTGCCGTATAACCCAAAACATCAACCAATCACTGGCCGGTTTGGTTTGAGGTCTAGTCGCATGTCTGCCTTGTTGTTATCTAGCTTGGGAGAGACCAAGGTTAAGGGAGTAAAGCCTGACAGAAAACCGATGGAAGGCAACGGGACACCACCATCGTATATTTCCAAGTTAATCACGTAAATAGCGCCTCTCGTGGAACAACTTCGTCCGGTGGGGACCGTCATGCTGTGCAGGTGACACCCGACCATCATCAAGCTACTGTGATCAGACTAAGAAACATCACAATTGCAACCTGGAGTGTAAGAACATTGCTGCAAAAAGGGAAATTAGAAAATGTCAAGATGAAGATGGAAAGGCTTAACATTAATATTTCATGACTAGGGTAAGTGAGATGAAACGATAGCATGATAACATCAGCCAGGCCAGTATAAAACTATACCTTCTGGTGGAGACACATGAAAGAAGGAGTAGGCATCATAATGGAAAGGGACAAGTCATCATAATGGAAAGGGACAAGTCAAAGTCTATCAAAGGATACTGGGCTGTGTCAGACCGATTTTTATGAGTTAAGTTGGATGGCAAGCCATTTGATATCAACATCATCAAAGTATATACATGTACACCAACACCCGCAAGTACTCAGGAAGAAATTGACAACTTCTATAATGTATTAGAGACAGCCAGTGTTCAATGCAAATCCCAGGATATTAGAGCAATAATGTTAGAATTTAATGCTAAAATGGGACAGGAAAGTGTGGATGACATAACTGACCTCGTGACCTTGGCACACAGAATGAAAGGGAAGAGAAATTTGTTGAGTGGGCACAAATAAATGAATTCATAATAGGAAACTCTTGGTTTGAGCAGCCTAACAGAAGAAAATAGGTATGGATGAATCCAATAGATAGTACAAAAAATCAAATTGACCACATCCTGATCAATAAGATTTATAAATTCTTTACTGATAGCAAAAACATTACCAGGCACAGACTGCAACAGTGATCACAATATCTGTAATGAGAAGATTTAGGCTGAAACTAAAAAAAAAGAAACCAGACCAAAAGTAACATCAAACTAAATATCTGACTCTTAAAGACAGATGAATCGACTCGTGAAAAATTTAACGTACATATTCAACCAGAGTACTCTGGGGGACGTTGGTGACAGTGAGGAACAATGGGCAAAGTTGAGAAACTCGATTAATGAAGCTTGTGAAAAAATCTCTAGAAAAACAAAAAAGAACTGGATGACAAAACAAACGTTAGGCTTGATGGAAGAACAGAGGAAGGCTAAAGGAAAAGAGGGAACATGCAAAAAGATACACGAGCAAATCTGGAAGCTTGGCTGGAAACAAAGTGCAAAGAAATAGAAAACCGACACAAAACCGTTCCTCAATTTATGTACAGAAACATTGAAGAAATTCCCCTCATGAAAATGACGTGCACATCAGCTGGTTGCTTAAAATCTAAAGATGGTACGATTTTTGTGGAAAAAGATAAAACATTAGATAGATGTCACAGAAATTGGGCCATTTTTCATAATGCTATGATAATGCATGACAATGGGGATGGTAAATCATGATGCTTCTGACTTCCATTCTGAATTGAAACTGCGTGAAAGGGCAACACTCCACGCCCTCTTTTATACTATATCCTGGCGTCTTTTATGTGGTTTCTCTTCCAGCTATGGACAATGGAAATAAAGAGACAAAAAGCAAACACATAATACAAACAAAACGAAAATGCATATCGTCTGACTGGGTCATGAAAAAAGAAACAAGATTAATTGAGACTGTGACTGACAAGGATATATTAATGAGTTTGCATTTAACTCCAGCGCTGACTCTCTCTCTCTCTCTCTCTGTCTCTGTCTTTTCTCTGTCTCTGTCTCTCCCATGTCTCCCCATCTCTCTCTTTCTCTCACTCTCTCTCACTATAACTCTCTTCTCTCTCTCTCTCCCCCTCTCTCCCCTCTCTTCTCTTCTCTCTCTCTTCTGTCTCTTCTCTCTCTCTTCACTCTCCTCTCTCTCTTTCTCTCCCCTTTCTCTCTCTTCTTCTCTACTCTCTCTCTCTCTTCTCTTTCTCTCTCTCTCTTTTGTCCTTCTCTTCTTTCTCTCTCTCTTTCTCTCTCTCTCTCTCTCTTCTCTCACTCTCTCTCTCTTTCTCTCTTTCTCTCTCTACTTTCTCTCTCTTTTTCTCTCTCTCCTTCTTCTTCTCTCTCCTTCTCTTCTTCTCTCCTCCCTTTCACTCTCCATCCGTTTCTCCTCCACCGAAGTGACACGACAGTGACATCAACGAAAAGCCAATGCAGCCAGGATACAGGAGGGTGATCCTCTTGAAAGACAAGGACAATAAACGTCACACTGATGTTTCATGCATGCAGAGACAACACGCCAAGCACACCGAAAACAACAAGACAGAATTTCACATCAACCAAAGAACAGTGATAGAGGCTGTGTACAGGGGCAACACCAATATCAAACAGAAAACAGATGTTGTAAGAAGACGATCAACAGACGAGAGCACCGGTTATTGTGCAATGAACACAACGATGGCAGTAATTACAGTGTTTGAAACACTAAAAACTAAAACAAAAAAACAAAAAACAAAAACAAAAAAGAAGAAGAAGAAGAAGAAAATTGTGGTAACGAAAATGAAGTTGACGTGAATGATGTTAACATAACAATTCTTATAAGTAATGTTCATGAACACACGACACTAGAAGAACCTCACTGAACAAAAACTGACAAATATAAACAAACCAGATGAAATAAAAGACGAGTATCTTAATGCATACACCACTGAATAGAAAAACAGTGAGCTACATCCTGTAAGTCATGAAGACACTGACAAAACAGTTTGGAGAATGCTTAAAAGGGGACTCATGGCACTCGGACATATCCATACGCACTCTATTGAGACAAGCTGATGCGGTTAAATATCTGGGAACAGTCATCTCATTAGCCGACAGATACATATCAGAAATAGCCAGCAGACTCAGCAAAGCTAAAACAGCATTCAAGAAAATGCAAAAGCGTTCCTACCAACACATGCCTATCAATTAACATCAGGAAGAAAAATTCTTCAGTATAAGATGTGACGCAAAGTCAGAACAAGAAGAATGTTAAAAATTCCTTGGACAGCAAAGAAAACAAAGGAGAAAGTCTTGAAAGATGCAAACACAAAAAGAACATTAACGAAAAAGATTAGGAAAAGACAAGCAACATTTACAGGACATTTTGTGAGGCAAGAGAAATTAGAGCGCCTGGTCACAACAGGAAAGCTGAAGAAAAAAACAGGTAGACCCAGGAGAAAACATTGGGTGGACTTGCAGAGTAGATGAAGACAGAGAGGATAGGATATGTACTTGCTGCGACAAAAGATAGATTCTTATGGAGGGCTATCATCGCCAAAGCCATGCGACAGGGCACATGATGATGATGATTATGATGACAGTTCGTTCACCAACTGTGTACATTGACTGGATAAGCGATTACATCGTAGACTGTTTTGACTGTCTCTTCAGTCATCGAATGACTCGAGCAATTGATTGTCAAAACGTAACAGATGTGTTGAAATAATATGTGATTCGTTGACGTGTAAATTGATTGATAACTCAACAGAATTACAACATTTGAGCTATGGTAGTAGATACAAAGTGTCTATATATGGCACGATATCTATATAATCTATAGTTTCTCCCCATCGTCGATCATGCAAATTGATTGTAAACATACATACATACATACATACATACATGTAGTTATGATAAATATTATGAACTTATCTCTAACCAATCCCCATATCTGTATTGTGGCGTATACAGTAACTCTCTGAGTTCGGAGTTCTCTCTCTGTCTTGATAAAACTATGTATTGCTGTCTGAGTATGAATTTATATGTGCATACATGAGTGCATGTACGAGTGTGTGTGTGTGTGTGTTGTGTGTGGTGCGTGCGTGCGTGCGTGGTGTGTGTGTGTGTGTGTGTGTGTGTGTGTGTGTGTGTGTGTGTGTGTGTGTGTGTGTGAGTGAATGAGACTTAACTTATTGAAGATTTTCCATTAAATAAATTTTCTTCGGTTTCCCCATCCCATTGAAACTCTTTCCTAACATAGTGATGGAGGCTTTTGGCCTAAGTCCTTTGAATATTTGAATCTTGAGTCTCGAGTCGACTCTCTCTCTCTCTCTCTCTCTCTCTCTCTCTCTCTCTCTCTCTCTCTCTCTCTTTTTCCTCTCTTCCTCCCTCTCTCTCTCTCCTTCTCTCGGATTCCCTCCCCTTGTATGGCTACCAGCAAGGAGTACACTCAACAGTGAGTGCACTAAATTGGGTCTCCAGTAAGCTTCACAATGTCAGTTGAAGGACTTCATTGTACATACTTTGCGAAGTATGCTGAACACACTACTACATGAACTGTCAGTGACTGCCTTCAAAATCGAAGGCAGATGTGATCAAACTGTCGTCATACTTCGTATGACTACTATTGCAGGTAAGGGCCAGCACTCTACCACACAGACATTGGGTCACACCAGTGTTTTCTGAAGAAAATGCCCATCACAAGTTAACAGAGATAGAAGGGTGGTAGAAGCGCACAGGGAAACTTACGGACATGTGATTGCAAGTGATTTTACTGCGTGCGTTTGTGGACTTTTTCAACCATCCCCTCTGCCCATCTGTTTCTTTTACCAGCCGAACACTGACCCAGTTCTTCAAACTGACATTAAAATTTTCAACCTCGCAGTGACAGTCACGCTAGGCCAGCACCTTCGTCCACTGCACGAGATTCATGTCCTGTTGACTGCATGTTCCTTTTACCTGACAGTAAAATTTAATGACAGTTGGCCAGTAGGATTAATTTTCAGAAAACTACGGATCAGATGAAGATAGAGAAACAGAGACCGTGACTATCAGTATTGTGGATGGTGACACAACTGAAATGGTGACTGTAGCTGATGAAGACCAGATTGGGTATAAAAATGCAGGTATCTCTGGTATCCACGAAACGCCAAAAGATACTGTTAACAGGATATCAGTATTGCAGATGTAATTCCGTGTATCAAAGTTACTAGCGTGTGTCAAAGCTCGAGAAAGACTCAGATTTAGTGACAATTTTACAGATGATGAGAAGGACGAGGCCAGGAACAGTGCTGGAGAGAACTGTAGCTATCGAGAACCGTCGTAACTCATACTAGTCTTTTCATTATATTTGACTGTGCATAAAATATCGTAATAGACAGTATTTATTCATACTAGTCTATAAATTATATTTGATTGTGCATGAAATATCTTCAGTGACAGTATTCTTGCCATTATTGATGTACATAAACTATAGCCGTTTTTGTTACTGTCATGTCATGAAACCACGTCATCCCCCTGCTTCCTTTGCGAATGGGTCGAAAATAAATCAAATCAAACCAAATCAAATCTTTCTCTCTTTTCCTCTCACTCCCTCTCTTTCTCTCTTTTTCAGTCTACCACCCCCTCCCCTTTTCTGTCTCTGTCTATCTCTCTCTCTATCTTCTCTCTCTCTCTCTCTCTCCTGTCTGTCTCTTTCTCTCTCTCTCTCTTTCCCTCTCTCTTTCTATATGAATGGAGGAACGTTTTATTTTTTGTGTTTTCAATAGATGAATTGATTCTTAACTGTTTAATGAAGTACTTGGTCAATCAGCAGCAGAGTGGGGGACACGCCTACAGATTAATGCAGATCAATGGTAGGACGCTTAAAACATTATGGAATAAATCTTCGTTGATTGTAAGCAGACTGAACTTGAAAAAGAGGAGGAAAATAGAGAAGAGAAATCAACAATGAAACATACGTGCTTAACAATTTTTTTTACAATAGAATATTGTTTTGTGGTTGTAGACAACTGTTAGCCTGAACGTCTGTGCCGTTAGTACCAAATGTGTTCTTAATACGTTAACATACGTGGGACTGACTCATTTGTTGAGGAGCACGACGACTTCGGCACAAAGTTAGTTTTTGTTCTCTTAAACTTCACTTTTAAGTCACAACATCGGCAGCATGGATGAAGAAAATACTGTCCAAAATAGTCGTTCTCGCCTTTTGTACTACTCGTCTTTCATACAACTCATACGAACTAATCACTTCTCGTTTACTGTCTTAATACACACATTCTTAACATTAATTATATGTTTTCTAGATTTCAATGACAGACTTCCATACCAACACACACACACACACACACACACACACACACACACACACACACACACACACACGCACGCACGCATGCACGCACGCATGTACACAGACATGCAGGCACGCACGCACACACACAAACACACACACATACACACACACACAAAAACACACACACACACACACACACGCACGCACGCACACACACACGCACACACACCCATACACACAAATACACACACACACACCACACACACCAGGGACCTCCTATGTTACGATGTGTCAGCTTGTTTGTCACACTCGTGACCTGATTGTGTTACAGGGCGGGCCATACGGTGTTACAAATGTGACAACAGCGAGTCACGTGCTTGTGGCGAGGACTTCAAGGCCTACCAGTTCAAGGCCGTGGAATGTGACGAGCAATGGCCCCACAAGTGTGGAAAACAACAACAGGACCCCAACGCTGGTACGTAAATAGAAAAAAAAACATAAATAAAAAGGATCAGATTTTCATTTTCATTTTTGTTTGTTTGTTTGTTTGTTTTCTGTTTGTTTTTGTTTTTGTTTGACATAAAAAAAAACATGAATATAAAAAAGAAGGATAAGATTTTCATTTTCATTTTGTTTCTTTGTTTGTTTCATTTTTGTTTTGTTTTGTTTTTTGTTGGTTTTTGTTTTGATTTGTTTTGTTTTGTTTAAAGCCCAGGCGACTGTGTAGAGCAATATCAGGGCTATAACCATTTCAAAACATACACAACACTTCAACAGGAAAAAAATGAAAAGAAAATTAAATACGCATTCGCGCACATAATCTAAGGACATGTCCCTGGCGCTGACCACTGTCCAGTTTATCACACATAGGATTTAAAAAACATACCTGAATACAAATTGAAACTTAACTAAGGACACTAAAACATATATAAAAAGGACATAAATTACCAAAAATTGCTTCTGTATATCTCATTTCCCTAGAGCCAAAAATACACTAAAATACATGCATCCAGTTATCAATCCTAAATGAAAGTACGTAAGACATTATCGAACACGTACAGGTGAATGGACCAGCAAGGCAGAAACTGGTAGAAAAAAATGACAGAAAGCAAAGGAGCAAGGCAGAAACAAAGAGAGTGACAGAAAAGAGGAAATTTCTAGCACAGAATTTCAGAAGGTGGGGATACTATTCATACTGAAAGAGCCCCCGGCATTTAACGGGGGTAACAAGATGGTCACATTATTGTGACGATCTATGTTTTTATGAAAAGTATATGACAGAAAATCGAGATTCTGTTCTTTTCATGACTAATGCAGCCTTGAAGACTTTTCAGTTGAAATAAATCTTAAACGTGCTGTGAGGATATTGACAGACTATCACGTAAGCAAAAACAGATTTCAAACATTGTAAGAAGTGTCTGAGACAAAAAAGGATCTATCCTCACAATTTCCTTGAAAGCCGCTAATTTTAGTCACTTTTCTTTTCGTCCATGTGACCTTGGCCTTATTATGCTTTAACAAATTATCAACAGTCAACGCTTTTGAACATACGTGGATGAAGACATGTCTATAACGAGCTATTAAAATCTTGTTCACTGTTTTTGTCACTGAGAGAGACACACAGACACAGATACAACCGCTCTGGTCCGTATGAAATACTCTATAAAAATGAAAAGGAATGGAAGAAGAAAAATGTTGTAGCAGTCAACAGTACTAATGATAATTGCAGTAGTAAAGGTAATAGCAGTGGCAGTAGGAGCTGTGTTGGTGTTGGTGGTGATAAGAGCAGAAGTATTAAGATGATGATGAGGAGGAGGAGGAGGCGGAGGAGGACGATGATGAGGATGAGGACGACGACGTGAGTCAAGAGAGATTATGCAGTCTGGATAACAGTTTTTTTGAGATATAGGTAAATAGAGCTTCCTTAAAATGACAATCCAAATCGTTTGCGAGCGTGTTATCAAAGGGAATAGTGATTTCAGATGCCTCAAGATAAAATTCCAGTGTTCATTTTCAGGCAGACAATGATGGAAAAACAACAACCCCACATTGTACTCATTGTAAAGGTTGATACGACAATGGTAATAAACATAACGTTAACTAATTTTGACCTTGAGGCCCTGAGTAGCTCTAACCACATGCAATACCTGATTATTGATAGACGAATTCTTCTTGAGAGACATGAATAGATCCGAAAAATCATCTTGAGTAATGTTTCTGCTCAAGAGATTGGACTTTACTTAATCCCTAAACTCCCTCGCCCTATCCACCGTCTGCAAAACTGAATCCTTTCACTTCCTCGATCTATCCCCCAGCTATCTGCTGGAAGCTGTAGACAGAGTAAAAGAGCGAAAGCGTTGCTTTCTGCTTTGCTACGTGGCAGATGATGCTGATGGACAAAGAGCCATGGGTTAAGTGTTCGCTTTGCTATCATGACTGATAATGCAGAGAAGCTAGCACAAACGGTGAAGGAGCTGAAAGGTTAAGATGTTGTTGTTGCTGTTATGGGTAATAATGCAGGAAGCTGATGGAGAGAAAGTGAAAGTTAGGTGGCGTAGTGTTAGCGCAACGGACTATCGACTGGAAGGTTATGAGTTCGAATCCCCATCAGTCCTTTCAAAAATCATTGTGGGATTTTTCGGATCTAACCGGCTCCTACCCAGAGTTGGGCGTGCTATGGGCTCATTTGGAAAGACTGAGACCACACAGTCTAGTCTCATCCACTTTACGGATGCGTCATTGAGGGTGTTGCTTAAATCTTCTGACAGGCACCGCAGGTGTCTGTATCTCTCGGGCCTGGTTGACGCCAGGATATACATGTATTATGATCGTGAGCGTAGAGTGCAGTCCTGTCACGCGGTCTCAATCCTGGATGAAACTCCATAGCATTGTTATTATCATCCCAATCGACATTTTCATCATCACAATGTAAAAAAAACTGTGCCAGCTTCTGTAGCCATTAAGGTTGCGTAGAAACTGGGACGAAAAGCAAAGAACGTCGATGGGGTTAAGTGTTCTCTTTGCTTCCTCGGCTGATAACGCGGAAAGCTGATAGACATGGTGAGGGAGTCGAAAGGTTAAGTTGTTGTTTTGCTACTATGGCTAATAATGTAGGATGATGCTGGATAGAGTGAAGAGAGTCAAAGGGCTAGTGTTTGCTATGATATGATGGCCGATAACGTAGGAAGCTGGTGGACAGGGTGAGGGAGTCAAAAATTTACCTTTTTTCTTTATTTTCATGGTTGACAGTGCAAGAAATTGGTGAGTAGAGTGAAGCAAAAGGTCAATTAAACTTTCGGTTGTTTGTTGTTTTATTCTTTGCTTTCTGAATGAAACTGCCAAATTTCGCTGAAAAAAGGCAGGATGTATTCTCTGTTGTCAGTGCTAATTTGTTCATCTGACAATAAATGGTTCTTGAACTGAACTGGCTTTCTTTGCCTTTCTATTCAACATGGTGCCAAAGATTGTGACATCAGTGAACATCAAACAAGAAATTTTCAAACGGATTTGATCCAATTAGATTGTGTGTGTGTGTGTGTGTGTGTGTGTGTGTGTGTGTGTGTGTGTGTGTGTGTGTGTGCGTGCGTGGTGTGTGTGGTGCGTGTGTGTGTGTGTGTGTGCGCGCGCGCGCGCACGCTTGTGTGTGTGTGTGTGTGTGTGTGTGTGTGTGTGTGTGTGTGTGTGTGTGTGGATCGAAGATATTTTTTGCCCCAGAATGTTCAATTCCATTTGTCTATTGCAAAACTTAACTTCAAAATTGCATTTGTCTGTCGCAAAATTAACATTCATCAGTCCCAAAATTGCAAGTGCCTGCTCTAAAATTAAATTCATTTGTACCAAAACTACATTTATCTCTTCAAAAATGTTCGTTTTTTTCTCCCAAACTTGCATTTATCTGCTTTTAAATGGCATTTATCTGTTCACAAACTTAATCAAGCCTGTCTAAAACCTACAATGAGCAGACCGCTACACACAAAGCATCCTCAAGCTTAGTGCACTCTTTCATGGATATGGATGCTACTGTCTCTGTCTGTCTGTCCGTCTGTCTGTGTCTGTCCGTCTGTCTGTCTGTCTGTCTGTCTGTCTGTCTGTCTCTCTTTCTCTCACTCTCTACTTTCTCTTGGAGTGAGCTGATATTAAGCAAAGGAGACGGTCGTGTTTTCTTTAACGGGAAAATCTATGTGGTAATTTGGATAATTACGAGAAGCTGATGGTGTTTTGAGTACTATGACCTGCAGTGTGAGTGCCTACAGGGTGGCTTTAGGCTGCTTTGCAGGTGTTTTGGTGGCCATACTGACCAGGAAAGCCAAAATCGCAATGTTACGAATTCGTGGCCTCAAACTGCATGGACTGTCAGCCACGGTGAGCGTTTACTCGTTGTTGCTATTCGTGCAAATGAGTGGGGTCGAACCGAATCCTGGACCTAATCAAAACAGTGGATCAAACAACGGGGAAAACTCCGACAGAGACTGTGAAACAACATCAACATCAACCAAAGTGACTTTGGAAAACTGTCTCAGTGCATGAAAATACTGGTGAACTCTGTTAGTCGTTTAGAACGGTCACAGGGAGGGGTTAATGTCGGACATGGATGAAAAACTACACGTTGTTGGTGAATCAATCAGACAGTCGATTGCTGACAGCAACCAGTCTCTGAAACATGAACTTTCTTTACTGCAGTCAAACATTGCTACTCTAGACGACAAGGTAGACAGAAACGAAGAACACATAAGACAGACTAGAGGAAGAAAATGAAGCTTTAAAAGACAGAGCGACGGCACTAGAAGACATTGACAAGTTAGAAGGACATTCACGAAGAAACTGTTTGGAATAGCAGAGACTGTGGGAGAAAGTTTCCAAGCCTGAGCGGACAAAGTTCTTACACTTCTGAACGAGTTTTACACACAAAAAAGTGTGGGACAGCAGTGATATAGAGAGAGCACACCGACTGGGAAAACTAAGCCCTTACAACGATAAACCCCGCCATCGTGCGTTCCCACCGGTGGATGGACAAAATGACACTGTTTCAACAACGTGAATCACGCGCTGCACTGAACCAGGCAGGGGTGCGTATAGCCTCCGATCTGACGAAGAAGCAAGCAGCAGCACTGAGACAGGAGCAAGCAAACGGAAAATTTGGCTATTTTAAGAATGGAAAATTCTTCACAAAAAAGAGACAGACAGACACTCAACTCAAAACTGTAAACACCACACATGTCAGTGACAACAATAGGAGTGAACAGAAACAGCCCCCATCCCCTCTCTACAGTGATGTAGCAGCAAACAGAAATCGATTAGGACAGACTGAAGACAACACACAGTCAACACAAAACACAACAGGCAAATCAACAGCTGAAACTAACAACAAACACACAGAAATAGGACAGTCCCCTAACAGTATCAATCACTCGCCTGACACAGTCAGCAAAGAATTTCACGTGCCACTGACCACAAACACGGAAAACCCCTCCACAACTGCACGTGCAAAGCAACCAAATGACAGTAGACGTAACAACCCTAAAGCGTGATGAACGCACACTGGGGAATTCCTCTCAAACCATTCTCCGGTCAAGTGTAAGACGTATGTCTCAATCTGCAACATCTGTACAAGCAAGCAAAGACCAACCCTTAATTTCAGACACTCTCAGTGGCCAGAGAGCTAGTTCAAACAAAGATGAGAAGAGCAAGCAAACCACACACAAAAAATAGGGACACGGTCATGTCACTGCTATTGTCACAACAGACACAGAAGACAGGCCTACAGAAACAAGGACACTACAGACACAAGATAACACACACACGACAAGAAGTAAAAATATTGAACTGGAACATTGGAGGACTTTTGTCTAAACTTGAAAATACAAGCTTTGTAAAGTATGTTACATCTTTTGATATTGTATGTCTAACAGAAACCTATTTACAGTATGATATTGATATAAATGTTTTCTCAGATTTTCAGATGTATTTAGCACCAGCAAAGAAGTTGAGCC
Organism: Monoplex corrugatus; assembly: GCA_030674185.1. Taxonomy (NCBI): domain Eukaryota; kingdom Metazoa; phylum Mollusca; class Gastropoda; order Littorinimorpha; family Ranellidae; genus Monoplex; species Monoplex corrugatus. Next base: position 28,838,147 of record JAPXFY010000019.1, read on the forward strand.
AGTCAGGAAGAAACTCTGGTGGTGTGCTTGTGTTAGTTAAGAAATCTTTATGTGATTATATTGAAAACATCAATATTATATATGACCAAACTGTATTACTTAGAATAGGTAAAACACTATTCAATTTAGATAAAGATGTGATCATGCTATCCACATATGTTTCCCCTTACGACTCTCCTTATTATGGTTTTTCTCAATTTAATAATGGTTTAGACTGGATTGAACAATGTCTGACTGATCTTTGGGAAATGTTGGATGATTTTCATATTCTATTGTGTGGGGATTTCAATGCACGCACTGACAGTAACAACACGATATTAACAACACGATATTCACAGATGAAAATTTCTTTCAAGAGTGAAGAATTCTGTGAAATATCGTCTAATGACCCAATAGTTAACACATTTGGTAGAAAACTAATTGATGTTTGTAAAATGTTTCAATGTTCTATACTTAATGGTTGTAAAAAAATTTTATGCAGACGCTGCTTCCTTAACATTTATTTCATATGCAGGATCCAGTCTTGTTGATTATTTTTGTGCGTCAAATGAGTTGTGTTGTGAAGATATTTTCTCATCACTTGTGGTGGATAATAGGATAGATTATGATCACTTACCAGTGTTACTAACAGTGGGCGTGATACAAACAGACCAAGTCCAACCTACACAGGTATCTACAGGGGAAGTACAGAAAAAATCATTTGGGATGGTAAGAAAAAACATCTATTTTTGAATTCAATAAGGTCACAGGAATCCCAAGAAAAACTTACAGGTGCAATGAATGCAACTGTAACTGGATCCTCTTCCAGGTTCTGTCTACGCCGACTGTCTCCCTACTCTCCTCCCATTCATCACTGACATCATCAACACTTCTCTTCAAACTGGAACTGTCCCAGATTCTTTCAAGTCTGCTATTGTTCACCCTCTCCTCAAGAAACACAATTTAGATCCAAATGAACTGAAAAATTACCGGCCTATCTCTAATCTCTCTTTCTTGTCAAAACTCCTTGAAAAAGTCGTCCTCAACCAGCTGAACTCTCACCTGTCTGCCAACAATCTCCTCAATCCTTTCCAGTCAGCCTACCGCCAGTGCCATAGCACTGAAACTGCCCTACTACACATTCTCAACAATCTCCTCCTTGCAACTGATACTGGCAAAGTCTCTCTCCTCACACTCCTTGATCTGTCTGCAGCCTTTGATACCATTGATCATGGTATTCTCCTTTCTAGACTTCATCATACTTTTGGCATCTCTGACATTGCTCTGTCTTGGTTCACTTCATACCTATCAAACAGAAAACAAACCGTTCTCATCAATGGCACTTACTCTCAACCTGCATACCTGACCTGTGGTGTTCCACAAGGATCTGTCCTTGGCCCTGTTCTTTTCACTCTTTACACCTCCCCCCTGTCCACCATCACCAACTCCCATTCTATAAAACACCACTTCTATGCTGATGACACCCAACTTCAAGACAGTGACTCACCTGATAATATACAGCGCCTGTTGACTCGCACCACTGAGTGTTACTCGGACATTAAGAACTGGATGACACACAATAGACTTCAGCTTAATGACGACAAAACAGAAGCTATCCTCATTGGCACCCGTCAGAAACTTTCTCAGCTGCCTCCTCTTTCTCTCCCATTATGTAACACATCAGTCCCAATTTCTGATTCAGCTAAAAACCTTGGTGTCTGCATTGACTCTACCCTCTCCATGAACAACTTTGTTTCTCAAACTGCCAGATCCTGCTACTATCATCTCCATCGTATAAAGCTGATCAGGAAGTATCTCTCTGTCGAAACAACTGCAAAACTCGTTCTCTCCTTCATAATGTCTCGCATTGACTATTGCAATTCACTCCTGTCTGGTCTTCCTGCCTCCACCATTCACATCCTACAGCGCATTCAAAACAATGCTGCACGCCTTGTACTCAAAAAGAAAAAAGCTGACCACATATCTCCTCTCCTGGCACAACTTCACTGGCTCCCTGTATCAAAGCGCATACAGTACAAACTAGACACCATGTGCTACAAAAGCCTCAATAACGCAGCCCCCGATTACCTGTCAAGCCTACTTGAGATCTATGTTCCCTCACGTACCCTCCGCTCTGCCTCTGATCCTCTGACTCTTCGCTTTCCACGCACTAAGCTCAATACCTATGGTCCACGAGCCTTCTCTGTTTCTGGTCCACTCTCCTGGAACAAACTTCCTCTCTCAGTCCGTCAGCAACCTACTTTTGTCTCCTTCAAGTCCGCTCTCAAAACTCACCTTTTCTCTCCTGCATAAAATCCTAACCTCACTCAACCCTCCCCTCTGCAGCCTGTCTCCGCTCGGAGGGAATCACATGGTTATAATATATAATTGTATGCTATGCTCTCTATAATTTTCCATTGCTTTTATTCTTGCTTTTATTGCTTTTATTCTTTCTCCCCATTTATAGCCATGCGTGTGTGTGTGTGTGTGTGTGTGTGTGTGTGTGTGTGTGTGTGTGTGTGTCTGTATGTGTGCGTGCGTGTGTGTGCGAGCGTGCGTGCCTGCGTGTGTGTCTGCTTCAGCGCTTAGATTTGATTTTATCAAGATTTTGCGCTATATAAATATTGTAATTATTATTATTATTAACAGACGAGGATACCGATTTGGCACTTGGTCTGTTTGTAGGTCAACAGCAGATTGTATGAAAAAAATTTCAAGGGAAAGAAGAAAAAAGATGCTGAGTGTTTGACAATGAATGTCACAAAGCAAAAAAAGATGTAAAGTAAAAACTGCGCAAGTTTAGACGAAATAGAATACAGGCAAACTGCCAAGATTTCGTAGAGAGTAAAAAACATTATCTGATACTAATCAACGAAAAGAAAAAAGCACATAAAAAGGCAAGAACTGATTCACTACTGAAAAACATAAAAGATTCAAAACAATTCTGGAAAGAAGTGAGTACAAGCTTAGGTCGTAAAAACAAAGTTCTATGTAGTGATAAGATTACACGTGAAGAGTGGTTTAATCATTTCAAAAGCGTATTTGAAACAGATACAGCTCATCAAAAACCCGATCAATCAAGACAACACTGATAATTCAGTAAACCCAGACATCTGGCCAGAAATAGAAGTGCTTGATAGAAACATAACAAAAGAGGAGGTGGAAAAAGCATTAAGACATCTAAAATCTGGCAAATTTTGTGGTTCTGACAAAATCTTGGCAGAAATGATCCTAGCATTCCTAACAAAGCTGTTTAGTTCTGTTTTTCTTTCTGGATATTTCCCTGAGATGTGGCGTGAAGCAATTATTGTACCTGTCTTCAAGAAAGGCAATAGAGACTCGCCTTCAAATTATAGAGGGATTTCACTTTTAAGTCTTATTGGAAAATGTTACACATCAATCCTGAACGTACGACTTTATCACTGGCTAGAAAATAATAACAAGATATCAGATATGCATGCAGGGTTTAGAAAAGGATACTCCACAAAAGAAATAAGAGGGAAGCAGGGAGAATTTTTATGATCTTAATCGAAGGACATAACTCTTGAGAGTAAATCCTACGTGACTCTCAAGAGTTATGTCTTCAATTAATATCATATATTTACACTTAATGCTGCTGTTCGGAAATATCTTAGTAAACCTGCAAAACTATATGTTTGTTTTGTTGACTTGAGACGTGCATACGACTCTGTCCAACATCAAACTTTATTAAGAGCACTGATACAATCTGGTACATCTAGAGCGTTTGTAAAGGCTGTAATGGCAATGTACAAATCATTAAAAGCATGTGTACGGGTAAAAAATAATTTGACTAACAAATTTGACTGTCCACAAGGGTTGAGGCAAGGTTGTGTTGCGTGTACAACTTTCTTTTCTATGATTATAAATGAAGTTGCAGATCAGTTAAATACCAATGGTAAGCATGGAGTTCAGCTCTGTCCAGGCCTGGCCGAACTATTTGTTCTTATGTTCGCAGACGACTTAGCGCTCCTTTCCAGTACACCATCTGGTCTACAAAACCAACTAAATTGCTTAGTAAATACATGCTCCAACCTGAGTCTCGAAGTCAGTTGTGATAAGACTAAAGTGGTGGTTTTCAGGAAAGGTGGTTTTCTAGACAGACATGAAAAATGGTTCATTAGAACAGAACAGCTAGAAGTGGTAAATAACTATGTATATTTGGGATTTACTTTTTCAACTACCATGAACTCTTTCCAGTCTTCAAAACATATGGCAATAAACGGTAAACGCGCAACTGTTGACATTGTACGCACACTAAAAATCTTGACAGTAAGACACGGGAAATATTTTTCAAGTTGTTTGATTCCATAGTGCAACCTTCAATTTTATACAGTTATGAAATTTGGGGCTTGTTACAAGATAATAGTGCAGTTGAAAAAGTCCATTTGTACGCCTGTAAGAAATATCTAAATGTACCTGTTCGTACACCATCTGCTATGGTATATGGTGAACTGGGACGTTATTCTCATGTATTATTTTATTGCCCTAAATACAGTAAGATACGACCAAATGTTTTAAAAAATGTCCCATTGCATTATGAAAATAAGAACCCTATAATACTGGCTACGAATTATAAAAATGGAAATCCACCGACTACCAAGACAAGCATATACACTGTTAACTAAACTTGATGAACAAGGTAAAATTAACAGGGTGACAAAGGTAAGAATTGCGCTACAATCATTTGGATTTAATTTTGTTTGGCTGAACCAAGCGTTGAAAATGAAATTGATTTTTTATCAGTGAATTGTTGATAATGTAAAACAAGACTGGTTTGCAGACATGAGAGACAGTGAACGTTTCCATTTATACAGATCATTTAAATCTGTGCTAACACATGAAATGTACTTCAGTGAGGTGAAAACTAAAGTTTTTCGAGAAATTTGACGCGTTTCAGACTAGGTGTCAGTAATATCAAAACACACCGAAATCGTTTTATTAGATTAACAATATGAATGGTGACATAAATAAATGCCCCTTTTGTCTGCAAGCTATTGAAGATGAAAAACATGTATTATTTTATTGCCCTAAATACAGTAAGATACGACCAAATGTTTTATAAAATGTCCCATTGCATTATGAAAATGAATATTTAGTTAAAGTCATGTCATGCAAAGATGTTTGCTTAACCAGACAATTAGCATGGTTTATTCATAAATGTTTTGAAATAAGAAAACAACCAGTATGATGTCCATTATAGACTAAATTGGTTATGACCTATATATTCAGCTCACTTAGTCACTTAGTGACATAGGCTCTTGTGCCATAAGTCAATAAAATTCATGTTCATGTTCATGTTCTCTACTTTCTCTCTCTCTCTCTTTCTCTTTCTCTCTCTCTCTCTCTTTCTCTCTCTCTTCCTATCCCCCTCACCCCCTCTCTCTCTTTCTCTCCCTCCTCTCTCTCTCAATCTCTCTGTCTCTGTCTCTGTCTCTGTCTGTCTGTCTGTCTGTCTGTCTCTCTCTCTCTCTTTGTCTCGGCCTGTGTGTCTGTCATCTCTATCTCTGTCTGTCTATCTGTCTGTCTCTCTCTCTCTCTCTTTCTCTCTCTCTCACTCTCTCTTTCTCTCTCTTTCCCTGTCTGTCTCCTGTCTTATCTGTCTTTCCCTCTATCTCTGTCTCTGTCTGTCTGTCTCTATCTGTCTGCCTGTGTGTCTGTCAGTCTCTCTATCTCTGTCTCTATCTGTCTGTCTGTCTGTCTGTCTGTCTGTCTCTCTCTCTCTCTTGTCTCTCTGTCTCTCTTGGTCTCTCTATCTATCTCTTGGTCTCTCTGTCTCTGTCCCTCTGTCTCTCTCTCTCTCAGTCTCTCTCTCTCAGTCTCTCTCTCTCTCAGTTTCTCTCTCAATCTCTCTCTCTCTCTCTCTCTCTCTCTCTCTCTCTCTTGCTCTCTCTGTCGGAAGACACAGAAGTGATAAAACAAAAGTCGTATTTCACATCTGTTCCATAGGGCATAGTGTCTACACGTGATCACCGCTATGAACCAGCGTAAAACCTGGCAGAGAATCAAATAGATGTACAAAGAACATTATGTACAAATGTCAGTCATTTCAGTGAGGTGGTTGGTCAGACATTTAAATACATCTATCTTGGTCATTCGTATTAAATTTGATACAAAGAAGACACCGTTCTTCTTCGTGACTCTCATAGTTGTCAAATTGACAGATTGAAATGTTCATTCAGGGTAGCGTGCGTTTGATTAAATATTTCGAAATATTTGATCTTGAACGTTACACAGTATGTTCAACATTTCCATACTCTTCTGAGTATTATCGCAATGGAAATCCGTTGCAATCTGTGGCAAGAAGATGTTTGTGTGTTGTCATCTACAACAGGTAGATGAATTGGGGATGTTCACAGAAGAGTTGTTTCTCTACTTAGAAGTCACACGCACAACAAGAAGGAAGGAGAGAGACGAGTAGAAACGCACTAAGCATACTAGCAATAAGTTCAAAAGCAGTCCACACATAGCATTACAATTCAACATAGTTTCTTTAATTAAACATATTCAACTGAAAGCAAAATCATTCATCCTCTTATTCTTATTTGCCTACGTCCTAAAGCAATCCTACTTCTTTGCCTATCAGCCCTAAAACCTACATTGAAATAAAATATCAACGTACCTTTACTACATGTTTCTGGCAAAAGCTCAGCACCTCTGCCAAGTTGAGTGGCCCATCTCCTAACACAGCTGTGACAAACTGACCGTTCTGTCTCTCAGTGTCTGTCTTCTCTGTGGGTCTGTAGTCTTCTGTGGGTCTCCTCTATGTGTTATTTTCCCTTTTCATTTATAGAGCGTGGATCAGAACACGCTGGAGCTCTGACCCCGCCTGTCTTAATATGACCTTCTAGAATGTTCTTCTACCAGTGAATGCATGAAGGAGGGGTTGACGTGGACAAACACAGGCCAGACCCTGTCCACTGAAACAATGGACCACTCTCTTCCACTGTGGCGATCTTTGAAAACGTCCCAGCATAGCTGCGTTTACAGATGACTCTATTGGTTAACTGTCTTGTTTACAATGTACATAAGTGTGAGAACGGTTGTGCTGCCCGATGCTGGAGTACACTGAAGTACCCATAAGGGCCTGTTTCTACTTGAGGGGTTGTACGTTGATTAATCCTAAGCTTTCACTACAGGTTAGTTCGTCTGCCTTGGTCAGACTGAAGTACATGTATGGGCCTGTTTCTACATAGGTCCTTTCTGCAATAATACCAACAATACGACAACTGTCATTACCGGTACACAGACAGGCACATACCAACACTACTACTGTCATTACCGGTACACAGACAGCCACTGTAACAACAATACGATTATTGTCATTCTCGGTATGCAGACAGCCACCATAGCAACATTACTACTGTCATTCCAGGTACACAGACAGCCACCATAGCAACATTACTACTGTCATTCCCGGTACACAGACAGCCACCATAGCAACATTACTACTGTCATTCCCGGTACACAGACAGCCACCATAGCAACATTACTACTGTCATTCCCGGTACACAGGCAAACACCATGGCAACATACTACTGTCATTACCGGTACACAGACAGACACCATAGCAACACACTGCTACTGTCATTACCGGTACACAGACAAGCCACCATAGCAACATTACTACTGTCATTACCGGTACACAGGACAGACACCATAGCAACATACTACTGTCATTACCGGTACACAGACAGCCACCATAGCAACATACTACTGTCATTACCGGTACACAGACAGCACCATAGCAACATTACTACTGTCATTCCGGTACACAGGCAAACACCATGCAACACTACTACTGTCATTACCGGTACACAGACAGCCACCATAGCAAACACTAGCTACTGTCATTACCGGTACACAGACAGCCACCATAGCACAACACTGCTACTGTCATTACCGGTACACAGACAGCCACCATAGCAACAACACTGCTACTGTCATTCCGGTACACAGACAGCCACCATAGCAACAACACTGCTACTGCGTACACAGACAGACACCATGGCAACACACTCACTGTCATTCCGGTACACAGACAGCCACCATAGCAAAAACACTGCTACTGTCATTACTGGTACACAGACAGACACTATGGCAACACTACTACTGTCATTACCGGTAACAGACAGCACCATAGCACAAACACCTGTCATATGGTACACGACAACACATGCAAACTACTCTGTCATTCCCGGTACACAGACAGCCACCATAGCAACAACACTACTACTGTCATTACCGGTACACAGACAGCCACCATAGCAAAAACACTACTACTGTCATTATCGGTACTACAGACAGACACTATGGCAACACTACTTCTGTCATTCCCGGTACACAGACAGCCACCATAGCAAAAACACTACTACTGTCATTATCGGTACACAGACAGACACTATGGTAACACTACTACTGTCATTCCCAGTACACAGACAGCCACCATAGCAACAACACTACTACTGTCATTACCGGTACACAGACAGACACCATAGCAACAACACTGCTACTGTCATTCCCGGTACACAGACAGCCACCATAGCAAAAACACTACTACTGTCATTACTGGTACACAGACAGACACCATGGCAACACTACTACTGTCATTCCCGGTACACAGACAGCCACCATAGCAAAAACAGTACTATTGTCATTACCGGTACACAGACAGACACTATGGCAACACTACTACTGTCATTAACCGGTACACAGACAGACACTATGGCAACACTACTACTGTCATTACCGGTACACAGACAGCAAAAGTCATAACACAGCACGGTAATCACGACGTCCCTTAGAATGACGAATGGTTGCAATTTCGGCGCGAGAGACTTGTAAAAATGAATGGCGTCCAGCAGAAAGACGTAGAACCATCAGGAGAGAGACAAGCAATTGTGGTGCACTTTTCCAACAGACCAGGACAAGACATAGAGACTCCAGAGACGCCCAAAGAAACAGTGCAATAAAGACGAAGACAAGAGATCGTGGAGCAATTCACTGATAATATTTCTCTGCTATCCTCAGTTTTGCTTGTCCTTTTGTTTTTTGTGTTTTTGTTTGCTTGTATGTTTGTTGGGTTTTTTCCGTCACTTATTCTCAAATGCGTGTATGTACGTTGTTTTGCCTAACAGTATGCAGGTAGTATGTTGCTACACAGTCTGAAAGCTCCGTCTTCAGTGGGTATGCACGCTTGGTATATTCATGTTCCCATAAGCCACCAGACACTGACATGACTAGCAACATCTTTAACGTGCATATTTGATGTTCTGTGTGCGTATACAGACGATTTGGTCTGTTTTAATGTATGGTTGCGAAGCCTGGACACTAAGAAAAGACGAAGAAAATAAAATCAATGCAGCAGAAATGTGGCTCTGTGGACGACTTCTCAGGGTCAAATGGACAGACAGAAGAACAAACGATAGTGTGTTCAAGGAATTGAATGTCAGGCGCTGAATGCAGACAGAGATCAACAAAAGAAAGCCGAAATATGTAGGCCATACGATCAGAGACACCAAAACAGATCTGATCTCAACGGTCCTGCAGGGGAAAGTTGAGGCGAGGATGAGAAAGGGACGACCGCACACCTCTTATTTCTATATCACAGAAGTCTGGAGATCCAGGAGGTCTCCCACAGATGTCTCAATCGTGTGACCTGGAGAAAACTTGAGGTGTCGAGCGTGGCTCCTACCGCCGATACCGGCGAGGGAGAGAGGCAAGACGCGAGAGGCGAGAGGCGATACAGACGAAGGAGGTTTACGCATTGGCAAGTCTGCACGTTCACGTTGTCCTGAGAGATCAGAAAAAGCCCACCTTTCACTCAACAGACAGGATCAAAGCCAAATTTACCGGGTGGAAGCATGGGGTCTTCATCTATTTGATCATCACGCTCTTTATTACGGTCATGTGTTATTATCATCTATGCAGAATCCTCATTTTTCTCGTCCTCGTCTTCTCGAACAGATTTTTTTGTTTTTGTTTTTGTTTTTTTGTTTGTTTGTTTGTTTTGTTTGTTTGTTTGTTTGTTTGTTTTGGTCATATTGTTGCTTCTGTTGTAATAATTGTTCTCTATGGGTTCATATGCTTGATCGCCCACCCTTGCGCCATACTTACAAAACCTGTGTCCATTGTGTTGGTTATCCAGGCCTATAGTGCTTGTCCTTTCACGCTAACACAATTGTCACGCTAACTGTGTCTCTCATTACAGTCCTGTGGGATTGCAGTCACCACATGAACTACGGTTTGTTTTCACGCTAACTTCATTTCCCAGATAACTACTGTCGGCCCCAACTCTCTAAGGGTTGCATTGTGTTTCTTAAGTGTAGTGTTTTGTAATGTTTTGCTGCACGAAACTTAAGTTTTGGGAGGGCAGAGGATGAGCTTCGCTGGTCACGTCTTAAAGTTTAGAAAACAGTGAGAGAGGAAGTTGAAAGTGTAAAAAGAAAAACATGCAAACAAACATAGTTGATCGTTGTAATCATTTTGTTACCCATGTATGTTTGGTTGTTTTGTTAACTGATTCGTTAATAGCCTTGTATTGTGTGTGTTGCTTTCCTAAACAAGTATACAGGCGTCTGCAGACTTTCATCACTAGAGCAGAAACACTGATTAAACTTTTACTGTTGGTGTTTCAGATTTCAGCTCTTTCTGTCTGTCTGTCTGTCTGTCTGTCTGTCTGTCTCTGTCTCTGTCTCTGTCTCTCTCTATCTGTGTCTGCGCGCGCGCGCGTGTGTGTGTGTGTTTGTATCTCTGTCTCTGTATCTCTCTCTGTCTCTCTGTCTCTCTGTCTCTGTCTATCTCTGTCTCTGCCTCTCTCTCTGTCTCTCTCCTCTCTCTCTCTCTCTTTCTCTCTCTCCCTCTCTTTTTCTGTCTCGCTCTGTCTCTCTCTCTGTCTCTCTCTGCCTGTCTCTCTGTCTCTCTCTCTGTCCCTCTCTCGCTCTCTCTCCTCTCTTGCTCACCTTTCTCTCTCTCTGTCTCTCTCCGTCTCTCTCCCTCTGTCTCTCTCTCTGTCTCTCTCTCTGTCTCTCTCTCTATCTCTGTCTGTCTCTGTCTCTCTATCTCTGTCTGTCTGTTTGTCTGTCTCTCTGCCTCTCTGTCGTTCTATCTCCCTCTCTCTCTTTCTCTCTCTCTCTCTCTCTCTCTCTCTCTCATGAACAAATAGTCACATAGACACAGACATAAAAAAATACATACTCATATATACACACACATTGCAAGTGCAGAATTACTACTAGTATTATTGTGATTAAAGTTATATTATCATTATTCTTAATGTTTTTGTTGTTGTAAGAAGAAGATTGATGGAGCATACACACGAATGCTGCGTGCAGACCTAAACAAATCCTGGAGAGAACATCCAACTAACAAAGACTTATATGGTAAGATCCCACCAATCAGTAAATCAATATGTCAACAAAGACTGTGCTTCGCGGGACACTGCTGGCGTAGCAAAGAAGAACTGGTGGGGGATGTTCTACTATGGAGACCCAGCCACAGCAAACAAAGACCAGGACGTCCAAAGAAGACCTTCATCAACCATCTGATCGATGATATGGGCTGTCAGTATGATGAACTACCTGCTGCAATGTCTGACAGAGAAGGATGGAAGAAATGTGTCATGGATAGCTGAGCAAGCTCGACATGGTGATGATGATGATTATGAAAGACAACGCTCGTTTCATCATTGTCATTGATTTTTATGCAGTTGTGTATTATTGTTGACGCCACAACAAACACTCCCATCATTTTCATACTTCCTCTTGCTCTTTTTGCCTCACAATTATCGTTATTTTCTGTGGTTCTGATATGTGCTGTTGCTGTGGATGTGAATGCTCTCAATGTTCACGACACTTTGTTTCCATGTGTTCTGTGCAAATGTGTACGTGTGTGCGTGCAGAAATATGATATTAAATTGTATATAATTGTGTGTGCGTACCCACATGTGTATGCGTGTGTGAGTGTGCGTGTGTGTATGTGACTGTGTGTGTCTGTATATGTGTGTGTGTGTGTGTGTGTGTGTGTGTGTGTGTGTGTGTGTGTGTGTGTGTGTGTGTGTGTGTGTGAGGCACAGAGAGAGAGAGACAGAGACAGACAGAGAGACAGAGACATACAGACAGACAGACAGGGACAGAGATGGATAAACAGACAGAGAGAGAGAGAGAGACAGAGAGGGGTGAGAGACAGAGACAGAGACTGGGTGGAGAGAGAGAGGGAAAGAGAGAGAGAGAGAGAGAGAGAGAATGGACACGGTTGCATTTATGCCTGCTCGCATGCCATGCATACAAAACATGTGGCCAGTGTATTGGTTATTCAGACCTATAGAGCTTTTCCTTTCACACTAACAAATTTGTCACGCTAACGAGTGTCCGTCATCGCAGTCCTACGGGATTGCGGTCACCACCTGGACTATGGTTTGTTTTCACGCATAATTTTATTTCCATGATAACTGCTGTCTGTCCAGCTCCTCGAGGATTGGTGTCTGTTTTTTAAATACAGCGTTTTGTAAGTTTACTGTAAAGTCTATTGCACAAAACCAGATTTGTTCCCTACTATGGCAAAGGTGCTTGGCATATCGGCAGATGTGTCGACTTCAGCCTGCACCGCTGGCTAGCACTGCTGCTTGCAGCCATGCGAAAAGAAGAGCAGAAGGCGTAAGTCTCTTCCTGCTAGTACATAGCCTCTCCATCAGCAAGCCCTACGCTGTGCCTCCTCGTGACGACAGGCGGTAACTGAGCACCGCATGGACTCAGGCTAAATCTCGTAGGACTCAGGCTGAATCTCGTAGGACTCGGAGGAGGTCTGGCCCCCAGACGTGATGCACGCAGGCCCACCGGCGTGCGGGTATGCCCTGGTGCCCACGAACCAGACCCCCAAGCTATGGGTGAATAGCTCCACTGCCTTGTGGACATCTCGGGAGAGAGTAAGGCTAGCGGAGAGACCGTACACAAACCGATGGAAGGCAACGGGAAACCATCGTAATTTTTCCCAGGTTATCATGGACAGAAACAGAAAAATAAATCACGACAACGACGTGAATAAGTGCTCCTATGGAGCAGCTTCGTCCGGTAGGGACCGTCATGCGGCGCAGGTGACACCAGACCACCAGCAAGTTACTGCGAACCCTAAACTCAGGTTTAAAAACATAAAAGTTGCAACATGGAATATAAGAACACTGTTGCAGAAGGGTAAATTAGAAAATATCAAAACAGAGATGCAAAGACTTAACGTTGGTATTTTAGGACTAGGAGAAGTGAGATGGAAGGGGGCAGGCATGATCATAGGCGTCCTTCAGTCTCGGAAGACTATGGAGTTGCGCTCTGGGTGCCTATTCTGGTGCAGCGCCGGGTGTGGCTGGCCAGTCCGACGCGGGAATGACAGTCCCTGTGGCAGAGGGCACAGATGAAGTCTGACGCTGGTCTGTCTGCCTGGGCTGCAGCCTTTCTTCTCGTTCTCTTTTCCTCGTGCCGCTGAGCGAGTGTCTCTTCGAACTTGGAGAGACCTTTCTGCACAGTCTGTCTCCAGGCTGACCGTTCGAGGGCTGTTGCTTCCCAGTTGTCTTTGTCGATATTCAAGGCTTTTAGGTCCCTCTTGCACACGTCTTTGAATCGCAGCTGTGGTCTGCCTGTGGGACGTTTTCCCTGCACCAGTTCTCCGTAGAGGAGGTCTTTGGGGATCCGTCCGTCGTCCATGCGCACGGCATGGCCAAGCCAGCGCATGCGTCTCTGTTTCAGCAGCGTGTACATGCTGGTGCATCCAGCTCTTTCCAGGACAGTGTTGTTCGGGACCTTGTCCTGCCAGGTGATGTTTAGAATGCGTCGGAGGCTACGCATGTGAAAAGCATTGAGCTTTTGCTCTTGTCGGGCACGCAAAGTCCAGGACTCGCTGCCATACAGGAGGGTGCTCACGACGCAGGCTCTGTAGATCTGGATTTTTGTGTGCTCAGTCAGCTTGCTGTTGTTCCATGCTTTCTTCGTCAGTCTGGTCATGGTGGTAGCTGCCTTGCCGATGCGCCTGTTGAGCTCTATGTCAAGTGAGAGGGTGTCTGAGATTGTTGAGCCCAGATAAACAAAGTCATGGACGACATCCAGTTCATGGTCATTGATGCTGATGGCTGGGGGAGAGTCAACATCCTGTCCCATGACCTGTGTTTTCTTCAAGCTTATGGTAAGCCCAAAGTTTTGGCAGGCATCGCTGAAGCGAGTCATGAGCTGCTGTAGGTCCTCAGCTGAGTGGGCGGTTACTGCCGCGTCGTCTGCAAAGATGAAGTCACGCAGGCACCTCAGCTGGACTTTGGTCTTGGCTCTTAGTCTGGAGAGGTTGAAGAGCTTACCGTCTGTCCTGGTTCGGAGGTATATGCCTTCAGCTGCAGGACCGAATGCGTGTTTCAGCATCACAGCAAAAAAGATTCCAAACAGGGTGGGAGCCAGGACGCAACCCTGTTTCACTCCGCTCCGTATGTTGAAGGCAGCTGATGTTGAGCCGTCAAAGACGACGGTGCCTTTCATGTCTTCGTGGAAGGATCTGATGATGCTGAGAAGTTTGGGTGGACATCCAATTTGGGAAAGGATTTTGAAGAGGCCATCCCTACTGACCAGATCGAAGGCCTTTGTGAGGTCTATGAAGGCAACGAAGAGTGGCTGCCTTTGCTCCCTGCATTTCTCCTGAAGTTGTTTGAGGGAGAAGATCATGTCTATAGTGGATCTGTTGGCACGGAACCCGCACTGCGATTCAGGGTAGACTTGCTCTGCGAGTACCTGGAGCCTCTTCAGTACTACTCGTGCGAAGACTTTCCCAACGATACTGATAACATCAGGAGAATACACAATGATATACTCTGGTGGTAACTCATACGAAAGAGGAGTAGGCATCATGATGGACAAAGACAAATCAAAGGCAGTTAAGGGATACTGGGCTGTGTCCGACAGAGTTTTGCTGGTCAAGTTGGGAGGCAAACCATTTGATATCAACATCATTCAGGTGTGTGCACCAACATCCGCAAGTACTCAGGAAGACATCGACAACTTCTACGAAGTATTAGAAATGGCCAAAGTCTAATGTAAATCACAAGAAGTTACTGTAATAATGGGAGATTTTAATGCTAAAGTGGGACAGGATAGGGTGGAGTTGGACCTCATGGCCTTGGTACGCAAAGTGAAAGGGGTGAGAAACTTGTAGAATGGGCACAGATGAATGAGTTCATAGTAGGATACACCTGGTTTGAGCAACCAAACAGAAGAAAATGGATTTGGATGAGTCCAGGAGATAATACCAAAAATCAGATTGACTACATCCTGATCAACAAAAGATTTAGAAATTCTTTACTGTCAGCAAAAACACTACCAGGCGCAGACTGCAACAGTGACCACAATCCTGTAGAGTGAAGATTTAGACTGAAATTGAGGAAAAGGAAACAGACCAAAAACAACATCAAATTAAACCTTGGACTCTTAAAGACAGATGAAGTGATACGTAAACAATTTAATGTACATGTTCAAAACAAATTCAGTGCTCTGGAAGACGCTCGTGACAGTGAGGAACAATGGACAAAGTTGAGGAATTCGATAAATGAAGCTTGTGAGGAAACCTTAGAGCAGATAGAAAAGCAAAAAAGAGCTGGATGACTAATGAAATTTTGGGCTTGATGGAGGAAAGGAGGAAGGCAAAGAGAAACGAAGTGATCTACAGGAAGATAAACAAGGAATAGGTGCAATGAAGCTAAGGAAGCTTGGCTGAAAACAAAGTGCAAAGAAATGGAAGACCGACACAAAAGGGATCCTCAGGGTATGTACAGACGAACTGAAGAACTTGTCCACAGGAAAAATACATGCACATCAAATGGGTGCTTGAAATCGAAAGATGGCACGCTCATCATGGAAAAGGACAAAATATTAGATAGATGGGGAGAGTACATTAAAGACCTTTTTGAGGATGACAGAAACGAAGAACACATTATAAAAAAGAACTTTGAAGGATCACCCATAATGAAAGATGAAGTTAGAGCGGCACTGAAAAAGATGAAACCAGGAAAAGCCCCAGGACCAGACAACATTACTACAGAGATGATTGAAGCCCTGGAGGAATTTGGTAAAGAAAAATAACAGTCCTCCTAAATGAAATTTACGACACTGGAAAAATCCCCAAAGATATGTCAAAATCAATTTTCATTGCACTTCCAAAGAAGACAGGGGCTATAGAATGCGAACTCCATCGCATAATCAGTTTGATGAGTCATGTAACAAAAATCCTGTTAAGAGTAATCATGATGAGGACAAGGGATAGAATCAAAAGAGAAATAGCAGAAGAACAGTGTGGATTTGTGGAAGGGAAAGGAACTATTAATGCCATATACATCCTAAGAACTATCATAGAGAGGTCAAATGAGATGAATAAGGATTTGTATTTATGCTTTGTTGACTACACCAATCGATCGGGTAAGACATGATGAATTGATCAACCAACTGGAGAGACTCAATGTTGATGGAAAAGATCTACGAATAATCAGAAATATGTACTGGGAACAAATATCTGCAATGAGAATAGAAAACAATGTAAGCTCTTTCCAAAACATCAAAAGAGGAGTCAGACAGGGTTGTGTTTTGTCACCAGATCTGTTTTAACTTTACAGCGAAAACGTCATGACAAACCTAGAAGAAGACCCTGGATTAAAGGTTGGAGGGAAAATGATAAACAACATTCGATACCCAGATGACACCGTGCTAATTGCAGAAAGTGAAAGGGACCTACAAAACCTTGTGAATATACTAGAAAGAGAAAGCAAAGATAAGGGGCTGGAACTAAACAACAGGAAGTCTGAAGTCATAGTTATCAGTAAAAAACATGAAATCCCCTCATGCAAAATAACAGCAAATGGCACAACCTTGACACAGGTTGATAAATTCAAATACCTGGGAACGATCATTTCATCAGACGGCAGATGCACATCAGAAATAGCCGGCAGAATAGGCCAAGCCAAAACAGCATTCGGGAAGATGACAGGCATTCTTACCAACAAATGCCTATCAATTAACATCAGGAAGAGAGTTCTTGAATGTTATACAGAACCAGTACTGTTGTACGGATGTGAGGCGTGGACAGTCAACAAACAAAGCCAGAACAAGATTGAGGCAGCCGAGATGTGGTTTCTAAGAAGAATGTTGAGAGTTCCATGGACAGCAAAGAAAACAAACGAGACAGTCTTGATGGAGCCAGACACAAGTACATCACTCATAAGGAAAATTAGGAAAAGACAGGCAACATTTATAGGCCATTTTATGAGGAAAGGGGATTTTGAGCACCTGGTCACAACGGGAAAGCTGGAGGGAAAGAGAGCACCGGGTAGACCCAGGGAGAAAATGCTGGACGGACTTGCAGAGTGGCAGGGGGTGGGAGAGATGCTAGGGGCAACGAGAGATAGAGACGGATGGAAGTCCATGATCGCCAACGCCATGCGGCAGGGCACCTGATGATGATGATGATGGCAAAGGTGACAAAAAAGGGCAGTGAGAAGTTGAATGTGCAGATAACTTGGCTTATTTTTCTCTTCGATTTTTTTTTTCTTTTTTGGGCCACATCTGGCGATGAATGCTGTGAATATGTATTTGTTTTGTTTGGTTGTTTGTTTGGGTCGTTGGTTGGTTGATTGGTTGGTTGTTTGGTTGGTTGGTTGGTTGGTTGGTTGGTTGGTTGGTTGGTTGGTTGGTTGGTTGGTTGGTTGGTTGGTTGGTTAGTTGGTTGGTTGGTTGGTTGGTTGGTTGGTTTGGTTTGCTTGGTTTGTTGCTTGGTTGCTTGGTTGGTTGCTTGATTGCTTGGTCGGTCGGTTGGTTGGTTTTTTGTTTGTTTGTTGGTTGATTGGTTGGTTGGTCGGTTGTTCGGATGGTTTGGTTGGTTGGTTGGTTGGTTGGTTGGTTGGTTGGTTGGTTGGTTGGTTGGTTGGTTGGTTGGTTGGTTGGTTGGTTGGTTGGTTGGTTGGTTTGGTTGGTTGGTTTGTCAGTTTATTTTTCTCCCAGCTTCTCCGAGCTGCCATGGAGGTTGGTTGGTTGGTTGGTTGGTTGGTTGGTTGGTTGGTTGGTTGGTTGGTTGGTTGGTTGGTTGGTTGGTTGGTTGGTTGTTGGTTGGTTGGTTGGTTGGTTGGTTGGTTGGTTGGTTGGTTGGTTGGTTGGTTGGTTGGTTGTTGGTTTGCTGCTTGCTTGCTTGCTTGCTTGGTTGGTTCTTCGGTTTGTTTGTTCTCCCAGTTTCTGCCAGCTGCCATGGAGCTTGCTGGTCTAAGAAGTTGTTGTCAGCCTAGCTCTTGAAGTCCTTTTTTGATAGAGGCTGCATCACGCAACATGTATTGAACTGCTGGATCCTTCTGGCCATAAAGGTAAAGGCACCATGTTGAACTTACAGTTCTTATGTACATTGAGCTGGTTGTGGATGGTGCAGAGCCTTTGTCAGAACCACTTGCTGCTCTCTGGGCGGATTGTGATACTTGTCCCATTCTGTTTCTGGATTAAACAATGATCTGATGATAATGATCTCCTTGCTGTAGCTTTCGTTGCTGTGTGGTTGATCTTCCTGGGTCCTTTGTTTGTTTGTTTTGGTGATTATTATCTTCTCATAGAAGATTATGCTGATAATGACAGTGACGATGATTCATTTTCCTTTTTGTTGTTGTTGTGTTACCACTGTTTTGTATCACTGTTTTAATCATTTTCATTCAAATCTACTGGTCAAATGAATATTTCTGTATTTTTGCATTGTGCCGACAAATTATTTAAATGCCCGTGCTTGTCATCGTTTTAGCTTGACTCTCATTTTTGTTATGATTAAGAATGATTGTCAAAAAGTAACTATGTGACTGTTGCTCCAGATTCAGTTTCAGTTTCACAAGATGACGTCTCTGTACTCGGAATGAATTCTGTATATGCAACTAACGCCCCTGATGCCATGTGATGGAGAAGATCCAAAATAATCATGGCACAAGCGTTAAGCATGCACATAAACCCATGAGCTGGCCAGGTCCTGGGGTCATAGCCAGCCTGTGGGTTTTGTATCATATAATAACATTTGATCAAGTTTTATAGGTATTCCACGACGGGCTTTTGATTTAAATCCAATAATTATGTGATCGATTGACCTTTTTCAACCTTACTGAACTGACCAACTGACTCATTAATTTACTCACTGATTGCTTTATCGATTAATTGATTGACTGATGGATTCGTTGATGCATGTTTCAGATGGGTGGGTAGGTGTGATCCGAGGCTGCTATCCTCTGGGTTCCCTGCCAGGAGTGAACGAGAGCAACGGGTGTCACAGCTGGTACAACCCTCAGCTCAACTTTACCGCCCTCTACTGCTTCTGCGACAGCGATTACTGTAACTCTGCCCCGTTCTTTACGCCCCTATCCCGCATCTGTTGTTGGTGCTGGCCCTGATGGTCTCCTTCTGTTTGTCCTTCCCTCCCTTTCTCTCTCCCTTTCCTTGCAACATCTCCCCCTTCCCTTCAGTCTCCGGGTCCCAGAAAGCGGCTACGACCAGGAAAGACCCGGGTTCAGAGCTTGCACGTCCAGTACGAACGTCACCATTTCTGAAGTCACGAAGGTCACTGAGGTCACAGGGGTCACGGGGATCTAGAGGTCACTGGAAGTGGTAAAACACCTTAGGGGACGAGGCGGAATACTACCCGATGGGAAACAACCCGAGGGTCAAGGACGGTCGGAAAGGGAGGAAGGGTAGCACAGATCAGAGCACAGGATGGAGGCTTGTTAAAGAAAGAAAAAAGGCACAGTCTCACGCTAGGAAAGGCAGGATGGCATGATGGAGCTTCACGTGTCTTTGTCTGTGTGTTGTTTGTTTAGTTTTGTTTGTTTGTTTGTTTGTTTTGTTTTGTTTGTTTACTTAGGGGTTGTATCTGGTTTTTGTTCTTGTTCTTGTGTTTTTGTTTGTTTGCTTGTTTTTTTTTCTAGGTGAAGAGCTTTGGTTGCTTTTTCTCATATTGATCGTCTGTGTGTGTGTGTGTGTGTGTGTGTGGTGTGTGTGTGTGTGTGTGGTGTGTGTGTGTGTGTGTGTGTATGTCTGTGTGTGTGTCTGTCTGTGAGTCTGTCTGTGTGTCTGTCTGTGTGTCTGTCTGTCTGTCTGTGTCTTTGTGACAAAAATGCATTAGCAAGTCTTTCTTAGCTGTTTCTGAAAGAACCTTTATCGAAGTTGGATCGAATGTGCCAATCGTTTATGAGTAGCATGTCAGAAGAACAAGAAGAGTAGTTCTCTAGTGGATCCCCATTCAGTATGGGATACCAGCAAACGAGACAGTAGATAAACAAGCGGAATGAAGAGCTGAGGAAGATTTATAGGACAAGAGTGAACATCCTCAGATCACTCCTTCATGTCACGGATAGAAAGGACGACTACCACCTTCTTGTCAAGAAACCAGCAACTGGTCATGATAAGGCGCCAAACTGGCCATAACAGTTTCGACGCCCGTAATCAACCTTAACTCTTTGACTCCTGCACTCTATCCACTAACTGCAAGAAATGAACCCTTTAACGCCCTCACCCTACCCACCAGCTTCCTGCAAAAACTTAACCCTTTGATTTCCTCACCCTACCCACCAGCTTCCTGCAAAAACTTAACCCTTTGATTTCCTAACCCTACCCACCAGCTTCCTGCAAGAAGTTAACTATTCGAATCCCTCACCCTATCCACCAGTTTCCTGCAGGAAGCTGATGGTTAGGATAAGGGAGTCAAAGGGTTAAGTTTTTGATTTGCTAGCATGCCTGACATTGCATAATGCTGGTGGACAGGGTTCTGGAGTCAAAGGGTTAAACTGACGCCATCACTAACCTGCCCCTGCAGTCAAGAGGATCAGACATCTGATGATATGTTGTAGCGATGTCATCTCCAAGTCAAGTGAAGCGATAGGAGACATGGCTGTTTTAGCCACCAAGCTCCATTGCGACTGGCAGAAAATGGAATCGCCGGTCACAGTCATCGCTAGACGTGGCCTGACCATGTAAATGACAAACAGAAGAAGTCGAGAAGTCCCTGATGCACACATTTGAAAGTCGTGGAGCAAAGGTCAAGGTCACAAGGTCAAACAAAGTGCTTAAACTATGCACATTTTCAGGAAGGTGCATGAACAGCGCTTTCCAAAGAACTTCTGATGATACTTGAATTCTTTTCTCGCTGAATTTTCAGTCTTTTGTTGTACTCGTCTACGTCAACTGTTATGTCATCTGACACTTCTTGAAAGTCACATGACCCCCCCCCCCCCCAAAAAAAAAAAACCCCAAAGAAAAGACACAAAAATATAAAGTTACAGGGACCTTAAAAAGTCCACAAAATCTGGACTTTCTGTGATAAGTTTGTTGTATGAAAATGGAAAATGTTACAATGGCTTGACATGTTGTTGA
>JAPXFY010000019.1:28864535-28884535 GCA_030674185.1 Monoplex corrugatus
GATATAGATTCATCCAGAAACATCTGAAAATATTCTTGCTAACACATTTTTGTTGGCACATGTAACACACACACACACACACACACACACACACACACACACACACACACACACACACACACACACACACACACACACACACGCACACACACACACATACACACACATACACACACACACACATATATATATATATGTATATACATATATATATACATTTTATGTATATATGCATATATATATACATACATACATACATACATATGTATACACACACACACACGTGCATATACACACACAGGCACACACGCAGACATACATACAAACACACACACACACACACACAAATACCCTCACACCACTACACTTCTGCAATCAATATGAAAGAATTTCCGCTTTGGGGGGAGGTGGGGAGGAGTGGTTGCGGGTTAGGGTAGAGTTAGGAGGTGTAATAAAAGATATATCAAAAAACACTTTCTACATAATGCGTCGACCTTTCTCCAGTGACATAACCTAGTCTTTTTATGTGCTTAATCCTGGCACGAAAAGTTCAGGCCAAGTGTTTGTGCTTCATGTAAGATGTTTTAGTTTCAGTTCTAATGGCTTGCCGCACTTAGTGCTGCCTGTTTTGTAATACAGCACTACATGTATATTAACATACAAACGCTCACGCGTGCCACGCATACACGCAGCTTCTGCTCACAGACATACGTGCATGAGGGTGTCAGAGGTGGAGAGAGCTTTCACGCACGCGCGCACTCGACTTCAAACACACATAGTATGTATACTTATATCTATGGACTCAGGAAAATCATCAGGCACTGGTATTCTCTATGTCTCTTTCTCTGTCTGTCTGTCTATCTGTCTGTCTATCTGTCTGTCTGTCTTTCTCTCTCTCTCTCTCTCTCTCTCTATATATATATATATATATATATATATATTGCTGTTCAATCTCTTCCTGGAGAACATCATGCGTGAAGCCCTCCATGACTTCCACTCCACTGTCTCCATCGGAGGAAGAACCATCAACAACCTGAGGTTCGCAGATGACATCGACCTGATGGGAGGCAGCAACGAAGAACTACAAGACCTGACCATGAGACTGGAAGAAAGTGCAGGTGCACACGGAATGGAAGTGAGCACAGAAAAAAGCAAAGTCCTGGTCAACAGCACAACCAACACCCATGCTGAAATCTACATGAACGGGCAACAGCTTGAAGAAGTGGACGCTTTCAAATACCTTGGCGCCACTCTCACCAAAGACGGTCGCTCTACAACAGAAATCAAGACCAGACTAGCGATCGCAACAGCAGCAATGGTAAAGCTAAACAAGATCTGGAAGAGCAGAGAGATCGGCTTTCCATCGAAGATGAAGCTGTACAAGTCCCTGGTGCTCCCCATCCTGCTGTATGGATGCGAGAGCTGGACCATGACAGCAGAGACCACCAAGAGAATCCAGACGTTTGAAACTAAATGCTTCAGGCGCTTGCTCAGGATCTCTTGGCAAGATCGGAAGACAAACGACTTTGTGTGGAGCCAAATAACAACACTCGCAGGCCCACAAGAACCCCTCCTGGCAACAGTCAAGAACAGGAAGCTGTCGTGGTTCGGGCATGTCACACGCCACAACTCACTGCCCAAAACGGTCCTCCAGGGTACACTGGGAGGCGGCAGACGAAGGGGACGACAAGCCAAATGCTGGATGGACAACATCAAAGAATGGACCAGGTTGGATGGCCCCACGCTGGTGCGACAGGCGGAGGACAGGACCGGTTGGCGACGGCTGGCTTCAAGAGTGTCTCTCATCTCTCCTCTACGCCCATCACGGGCAGGAGAATGATGATGATGATGATGATATATATATAGCGTAGTCAGAGAATAAAGTGCCCTTGAGGAAGGCGGGTGTACCGCCGAAAATTTGGGAATATTTTACGTCGGCTTGTTGTCTTTTTCTTCACATGCTGCTTCATCTATATATATATATATATATATATATATATATATTTATCTCTGTCCCTGTTTTTGTTATACACACGCTCCATAAATACACACATAACATACGCATTACATAATGTGCAAAACACACACACACACACACGCGGACACACACAGACGCCCGCAGACGCACAGACGCACACACACACACACAGACGCCCGCAGACGCACAGACGCACACACACACACACACACACATACTCACACACACACGCGCGCGCGCGCGCGCGCACACAAACACCCCATTTTTAATAAAAACAGGATTTCCGCATTTTAATCCTTAAACAAATCAAATATTCTAGGTACTCTTCTTTTTCATTTTTTAAATTTCTCTTTTTAAAAGAAAGACAGATTGGTTACATAGGCCGGAGGGGTGTGTGTGCGTGTGTGAGTGTGGTGTGTGTGTGTGTGTGTGCGTGCGTGGATGTGTGTGTGTGTATGTGTGTGTGTGTGTGTGTGTCTGTCTGTCTGTTTGTCTGTTTGATTGCTGGCTATTTGTCAGTCTGTCTGTGACGAAAATATATGGACATATTTTTATCTGTTCTTTATGGGTTGGTCTCTATCAAAATTTACTCAAGGTTGTGAAGTGCTAAGGACACGCCAAAGTTTAAGTTTGAAAGTTAAGACACGGAGGTCAAGGTCACATGGACAAAAAATAGTCAAACTTTTTAAGGAAATTGTGTGATCGGCACTTTCACAGAAAATTCTGAAAATACTGAACATCTGCGAAAATTCTGAAACTATTAAACATCTCTTTTCACCATCGTGACAATCTACCAATGTCCTTGATGTACTGTTAAGTTTTGTTTCGACAGAAGCTTTCTTTAAGGTCGCAGTGACCTTGAGAGGTACAAAATGTGTAACATCAGGAATATCATTCCTATCAACATTATCATCATACGATTGTGAATACAAATTATCTGAGATTCATCAGCCATTTTGGTGTAGGAAATGGGACCAAAAACCAACAGCATTGACAACAACGACAAGAACAACAACAACAATGACGATGACAACAACAGTAACAACAACAGCAGCAGCAGCAACAATGACAACAACAACAGTAACAACAGCAGCAGCAGCAACAACAACAACAAAGACAACAACAACAATGACAACAACTGTAACAACAACAACAACAATGACAATAGCAATAACAGTAACAACAACAACAACAGTAACAACAGTAACAACAACAACAGTAACAACAACAACAATAGTAGCAATAACAACAACAGCAACAACAGCAAGAGCAACAAATCGAGAATGACAGTAGCGACAACAATCATACAGATGGGCGAGGAGCCAGAACAAACCAAAACCATTCAATTAAACGCATGAGTTAAATAAAAGGACAGTGATCAGCAGAACACACGATAATGAACAACATGATGAAAACATAACACACAGAGCATTTGCTCCTCTTCAATGTAATATCAGTAGCATCGAAAAATTTACTGAATCATTGCAACCAAACACATCAGAAAATAGGAACCAGGCACGCATGGAAGTTTTGATGATTGGTTCTGTTTTTAGCGTCATGCTTTTCAAGTTCATATGTATAATTCACCTCTTTCGTGAAAACAAAACAAACAAAAAACAAACAAACAAAATGTGGTCGGGCGCTCGGTCTGACGATTACTGTAGGTGGTATCCTTGGTAAGCTGTAACAGAATAGACACTGCTGAACTCCACCAGACTGGTTCAGCAACAGTGCAGGATCTTCTATGGTAGGTGGTACAATAGCGGTTTCACATCTCTGCTTTCCATGGGCTCCCTCGCAACAGGACTTTAAACTCAAAGAACCTGAGATTGGTGGTATGTCAAGGAACCGGAATGAGCGGTGTGGGATCAGTGCTGCTAAGGCGTTCTAGAAGTTAGGAACAAAAATGAATAGAATGAAATAAGATGATGATAACGTTTATACAACAACAAAAATCCAACAACAAATGTGGTTTTTCGTTTTCTGTATCAGAAATCGTTGTGGTTGTGTGTGTGTGTGTGAGTATGTGTGTGTATGTGTGTGTGGTGGTCATTGGTTTAATGTCTATTCACTTAAGTGATTTTAGACAAATAAACAAAAAAAAGTAAATAAATAAATAAAAAATAATAAATGCTAATAACAATGATAATAATGATAAATAAATAAATAAGTAAATAAACAATTGAATAAATGAAAAATTAAGTACGTAAAAAAAGCGATGTGGGGAAGGGGAATAGAAACCGGAAGAGCAAATGCAAATGTTTATGTGTAGTTATTCATGGTTAAAAAAAATAAATGAAATTTAAGTTCAAATTCATATCACTTACAGCCCACTCGAGCAGCAAAAAAAACATATTCGGGCTAAAACCAAGTGAAAAACAAGTATGAAGCAAGGACAAGGCAAATGTCAGAGGGGAACGTAAACATAACAAATGAAGTAGCATACTACAACAAATATTTACAATAAACTAGCTAACTGTAACCATAACAAGAAGATGAACGAATTACAAATATTGAACTATTGGACTTTTTGACAGGCTAACAAAAAATTCGTATGTTAATAATGATGATTCAAATATGTCGGAAATTGTGTGAGTAGAAAGTACCGGAATGAG
The DNA here is from genome assembly GCA_030674185.1 of Monoplex corrugatus. NCBI lineage: Eukaryota > Metazoa > Mollusca > Gastropoda > Littorinimorpha > Ranellidae > Monoplex > Monoplex corrugatus. The sequence goes on from JAPXFY010000019.1 coordinate 28,869,129, forward strand.
TCGCTTTATACTAATGCAAGAAAGTAAATGACTGGTCGTTATTTTCTGTCCACAAAGACAGACAATATTTCTGGTGTACTTTGTTTTTAATGCATCGAGTTTCCACCTATACATAAGGGACTGCATAGTTCTATTTATGGTAAACTGTTTATTTATTTTGCTGATTATAATATTCACGCTATTTGTATTGTACTTTTTCTGATTATCTTGAAACAGTTTCCAAACATAGGCATCCACTAAGTTATAAGATTCATTCAAGGAGAGAGAAAGCTTTATGTTGTTTGATTCTGGTGAACCCTTAGCTCCTCGTTTGGCGGCCCTGTCAACCACATCGTTATGATGAAACGAACAATGAGATGGTATCCAGCAGAAAGTAAGATCAGTGCCTCTTAAGGATAAGAAATGAATTAAATGGCTAATTTCTATTACCATTTCAGATCTAGTGTCTAACTTCATTAGTTCAAGAGCCTGAAGCACTGATTTCGAATCAACGCAGAAAAGGATTTGTGATATATTCCGAGGATAGCTTACTAAGTAATTCAAAGCCATCAGTATTGCAAAGAGTTCAGCTGTAAATATTGATTTGTTGGGTCCAATATGGAAAGATTTCTCTATTTTAAGAGCTGGTATTAAAAACGCAGAACCTGCTTTTTTCTCAATTAATGATCCATCTGTGTAGATTTTTAAATGATTGGGATAAAAGTGTTCAATATGACATTTAACTCGACTCGCTAATAAGTTGATATTATCTTCTTTCTTTAAATCAGTGTGGTGTATGTCAAAGTTTGCTCTTAAGAATTCCCAACTGGGTACTGGTGAAAACGAAGGTCTTATAGATATAGGATCCGCTTCTAGATCAATTCCAGAACCATTCATGATGTCGTGTGTATACGTTGCAAGTGTGGCCTGTGAAGATATTGATCTAGCTCGTTTCGGAAAATCAATGTCTGATCTTAAAGTTATATCAGGTCTCAAAACATTTTCAACGGTGGTATTCCTTAGCAGAAATTTGGTAGAGACGAGTTTCCTTTGTTCATCAAGCGGCAACATATTTATCTCACCGTATGTTCGGAGATTGGAAGCATGCATCGGAAGACCAAGGGCAAGTTTAAAACTTTTGCATTCTGTACTTTGTAGTTTTTGCAGTAAGTGTCTCGGTGCGCTAAAGAATATTTCCTGGGCATATGTTAGTTTAGATCTAATGAGAGATTTACATAAATGTACAAGTGTTGATGGATCATGTCCCCATGGTTGCTTGCACACTATTTTCAAAAAATTTAGACTCTTTTGGGCTTTTGTGAGTAAGTAGTCGATATGCAGATTCCATGACAATTTTGCTGTAAAGAAAACACCTAAAAATTTAATGGATTGGTTATACTGAAGAACGGAATCTCCTAGTTTAAAGGTGGGCATTTTGTCCGGGTTAGACCCACTATTAAATAAAATTATCTTTGTCTTCTCCGTAGATAGATGGAGCCCATTTTCTGCCATGTATTGTGCTGTTTTGTCAAGTTCTAATTGATAAAGTTTGCGTGCATAGTTGATACTGCGAGAAGGAGTGTTCTTCTTCATGTTTACCGGCATCCACATGCATAGATCATCAGCATACTGGACTAAAGTGACAACTTTAGATATTCTACTTGGTAAGTCATTCATTAGTATCACAAAGAGGAGGGGTGCTAAAACTGATCCCTGTGGGATACCCATCTGAAGGGTTCGTTTTGTTGAATACACGTTTCCAATTCTGGTTTGAATTACTCGGTTTTCCAACAGACACTTCACGTAGTTATAAACGCGACCTGTTAGTCCTATGCTTTTTAATTTAAATAGTAATCGGGAGTGCCACACTTGGTCGTATGCTTTGGTTATATAAAAAAAATGTGGCCAATATACATTTACGTCTTGCAAATTGTCCCTTTATGTCAGTGGTAAGTTTAGTTAAGAGTTCCACTGTTGACCTGCCTTTTCGAAAACCAGCCTGATTGACAGGTATAATGGTATTTTTTTCACAATAGTGTAGCAACCGCTGTACAATAATTTTCTCCATCAGTTTACAGACGTGAGAAGTTAGTGCAATTGGCCTATAGTTTTTCAGATCAGTGTTACATTTACCCGCTTTTGGGATAGGAACCACTATTGTTTGTTTCCAATAGTCGGGTATTTTGCTACTATTCCAACATTTTTTAAAGATAGTATGAAGCAAGATTATAAAATTTTCGGGTAATTTTTTCAACATCTGATTAGAAATGGCATCTAATCCTACTGACGCTTTTTTATTTGAGATAGACTTGATGGCATCTTTTAATTCTTGAAGTGTAATTGATGCGTTCAAGTAGTGTGTATTATCTGGGGCAGGATCCTTATAAACTTCTGTCTTTTCTTCTCGTTCCCTATGATTTTGACTGGAAACAGGAAGGCCGCCAGTATGGCATACTTCAGCAAACAAATCTGCAAAAGCTTCTGCCTTTTCCAACGAGCTTGGGAAAGGATTATTGGCTAGCTTTATCGGAAATGACGGCAAACTGATCCCATTTTTCATTACTTTTAGTTTCTCCCAAATTTTATGCATGTCTTTGTGATTATTTATTTCAGACTTACAAAATGTCGTCCAATACAGTTCTTTGGCTTGTTCTATGATTCTGTTACAGTTTATGTTGGCACTTTTCATCGCTCTATGATTTTCAGGTGTCCGATTGTGTATGTATGTTTTAAATTTTTTTCTCTTTTCGTTAACTGCTTTTTCACAATCCTTATTCCACCAAGCATTTCCGCGATGTTTTCCTGTGTTTGATGCCTTTAATTTTGGGATTGAAATGTTGGCAGCACTTAAAAGTGAGTCACAGAAAAATGTATACAGGTCGTCTATGTTGGCGGTATCAGATAGATCTATTTTTGTATTATGAAGGATTTCTTTAAATTTGGTCCAGTCCGCTTCTTTATAATTAAATCGTGGTAGACTTTCATGTAATATTTTGCTATCTTGTAAGATATTTTCTGTTTCAGGACTATGGTTTAGGCTGAGAATTATGGGGATATGATCTGATCCTAAAGAGTCTACAGCTGTTTTCCATGTGGCGTTTACTGCTAGTGATGGTGACACTAAAGTTAGATCTATCGCTGTGGGTCGATGGGATGGTATGTCAGGGATACGGGTAACACGTCCATCATTAAGTAGACATAAATTTGAGTCGACAAGGTTATCGATGAACCTGTTGCTGGTTACATGGGTACAGTCCCTCTCCCAAAACGGAGCATGCGCGTTGAAGTCACCCCCAATGATCCATTTATCGTGCTGATCTTGAAAATGTCTCAGCCATTCTGTGTTCTCAGAATCTGGGCCTCTTGGTAAATAAATAGAGGCCATATTTAGGACTAATGATGAAGAAAATTTTATAGTAACAGCACATGACGAAATAGAAGCATTAGATCTTGGTACTGGAGACGTTGTTTCATAATAGTTTAGTCCTTCACGAATATATATTGCAGTAAAAATTCGGCCACCATCATTTATAGAGCTGTAGATGGGTGGATAATAAAACCCTGATAATTTGGGCAAAGCCTTCTTGTCTGTATTTAGCGACTGCAGAAGTAAGACCTGGAAATTTGTAGAAGAGAGATAGTTATTGAGGTAAGGAACATTTTTAACAATGGAACGAGTGTTCCACTGAAGTATGTCTACTTTAAGGTTTGTACACTTATTTATCATGATCGATCAAACCGGCAGAGAGTAGTGAAGTTAGTATGGATGGATTTAACAGATAATGGTAAGTTTGCAAGTTTGTTAATATAACTAAGTATTCAGAAGATGTCGAAAATCGGTGAAAAAATGAATAATTAATTAAATAACAAATAAATGATAAATAATTATATAATCAAAAAGAAAGAAATAGGTAAACACCAGAATTTGGAAAGAAAATTAACAATAAACTTAGAAGTAGAAGCACGAATCTCCAACAGTTGATCAACAGTGTCTTAAATCATATAGTTCAATAGTACATATAACAACAGTAGGCCCAAAAAATCAACAACTATGTGAGAAAGGAAATGGCAAACGTTACTCAAATCAGGAACAGCTTTGTATAAATAGTATCTGCTGTCTTCTTACACAGCTGGTGCTGTCACAAGAAACGATAGACACGAGGTGGTTACCACACATGATTTCTTAGTGTATTAAAATAATTTTGATGGTGAAAGTCCTCATGATCCCACCACGGCCGATATGAGTGAAAGATCATTGACGGCGCTGTAGGATAATAACGGTCAAAACTGGTGGTGGGATATTCTGTGTAGTGAAGAGGACGGTGTCGGTGTCGGCGAGGTTTAGGCCTTTTCCAGAATAGATCTCTAATGTGGTTTCCAATGTTTTTGGCTAAGATGGTAGAGCCACGAGAGCTGGGATGAATAGCATCTCTGAAAAGATCTTTGCGTTCGGTATTGAGGTTGTCGTTTCCGATGAACGATAGATTGCTATGTCCATGTAGCGCAGTGGTGATGAGGGCGTTAAAAAGATCCCTTTTTATCCGAAGGGCCTTGTCTTTCATGGGTGAAACCTTGCTGATGACTATTTTGCAGTTTGGGTGCATGGTTATAGCATCTTCCACAATCTTTACGAAATTGTCACTTGCTGTTTTTGGATCTGTCGTTTTCAGATCGTTGACGCCACTGTGCAGTAGAATGCAGTCCATTGGATTGGAAGTCAACTGTTCCTCAGTTAGGCATTTCTTTATGTCACTAATTTTGTGTGACATCCTCGCTTTTGTGATGAAGCCATACGATGATCCTAGTCTTTTATTATCTACATCGTTCAGAGTCGAGTCGTGCAGAAGAAAGACACGTGGTAGGTCTGGTGACGAGATTTCTCTTTTTTTGGTGTCACTTTTTGAGCTGACGTCAAATCCAGGTTTTGATGTCGGTGAATTATTGCCCTTGTTGTTATTTTTCTTAAATTTATTTTCGTCTGCTGCCGTTTTTGACGTTATTTGCAGCTTGCGTACGGTGGACGTTTGTTTTGCAGTTATGCCTACATTTTTGTGAACGGCTTCAGCGTAGGTCTTGATCTGCGGAGACGGAGTTGGCCGTGAATGTGACGAGACAGTCTGAGTGCCAACGGACACACAGACCGCCTTGGTATTGCTCGGCATCCCCGCCCCACAGCCCATTGCTCGGATATGGTTGTTGAGGAGCATTTCCAACTTTTCAATTTTTTCGGATAGTGACATTATTGTAGTTTTTAAGTCACTCACATGTGGTAAATCGCCAGACTCTGCCACAGCGACGGCGGTGTTAATGGTTGTCACAGAGGATGGAAGTCTGTCACACGCTGTGGGGCCTGGCTTCAGTGAGATTTCTGTTTCTATTTCGCTACCTTCATCAGTCACTCCTGTTGATAACTCAGGACGATCACAGTGGTTACGGAACTGTTGAAGTTGACGTCTTGTTCTTGTCATTATGTGTTCGTTTCCAGCGGCAGCACTCAGAGCACAAAATTAGATTTGTGTTGAGTTCGCCATTTTGATGACGTGTATGTGTGTGTGTATGTGTGTGTGTGTGTGTGTGTGTGTGTGTTGTGTGTGTGTACGTGTGTGTGTGTGTGTGTACGTATGTGTGTGTGTGTGTGTGTGTGTGTGTGTGTGTGTGTGTGTGTGTGTGTGTGTGTTTACCCACACAGTTTACCATCAAGTGATATCTTCAAAACTTCTTGAAGTATATGTGAACATCTATTAACCCAGCGCAAATGAAAAACAAAAAATGAAAAATATTTTTTTCAAAAAAACTGTTGCTTGTTGTTTTAAAATCATAATTGTTTGTTTGTGCGTTTGTGTGTGTGTGTGTGTGTGTTTGTTTGCTTGTTTTCCTGTTTGTTTTAATTGTTTGTTTAATTGGTTAGTTGGTTTGCTGGTTAGTTAGTTGGCAAGTTAGTTTTGTTGTTTGTTTAAGTGATCGTTCGTTTGTTTATCAGTAGGTCTTTGTCTGTTCCTTTTTACTGCACGTTGGTGATTGTGTGTTTTTGGTTGAATTTTGTTACAATTGTATTTGGTAAGTCAGTTGGTTTTTGTTTGCTGGCTGTTGATTTACTTGATTCGTTAATTCGTTCGATGTATTTTTAGAGGGGTAGAGGTGGGGGTTGGAGATGTAGGATAGATGGATGACGTGGTTATTTCTGGTATTTGGTCTTTTGGTTGGTTGGTTGGTTGGTTGGTTGGTTGGTTGGTTGGTTGGTTGGTTGGTTGGTTGGTTGGTTGGTTGGTTCTATTGCTTGTTTACATGTTTGCTTGCTTTGCTTGTTTGTTTGTGTGTTCGTTCGTTTGTTTGTACTTTCTTTCCTGTTCTTTTTCTGTTTGTTTCTTTATCTTTTGTTTTCTTCTCCTTTGTATTTTTTTAATCCTGTATTTTCTGGTACGGAAAGAGATGATACTGTCTAGACATACTTATTTGTAGCTAAAATGTGACAATGTTTAGCATGTAACATCATACTGTTCGGTTGTTCATTTGCTTTTCCTCCCTCCTGTTCACCTCGCTCCCCTGTCTTCCACCTTCCACCAAAACAATTACTTTCCACTGGCAGTCACTCGAATATAAACATTAACGCAGACACGACTGTTATTGTATGTATAAAGTTAATTAGACCATTTCTACCGTATAAATAGGCTTAGTCGTCTTTGTATACAGATATAGCTTTCATTGCCTTCCTTTGTGTACACAGACATCACTGTAAATATTAACACAGATATCACAGTCTCTGTGTATATAAATATAGATACCATCGTAGCTACCGGCCGGACCTCAAAAAACACAGAACAGTGTACTCAGATATTATAAATTTAGTAAGACAGTATGGTCAAAGTATACGCATAGAAAGGATGGTACTGTATCATATCATATCATATCATATTATATCATATCATATCACTATATCATATCATATCATATCATATCATATCATATCATATCAATCATATATCATATATCATATCATATCATATCATATATATCATATCATATCATATCATATCATATCATATCATATCATATCCTATCCTATCATATCATATCATATCATATCGTATCGTTTCGTATCATATCTATCATATCATATCATATCATATCATATCATATCATATCATATCATATCATATCATATCATATCATATCATATATCATATCATATGTCATATCATGTCATGTCATATCATATCATATCATATCATATCATATCATATATTCATATCATATCATATCATATCATATCATATCATATCATATCATATATCATATCATATCATATCATATCATATCATATATCATATCATATCATATCGTATCGTATCGTATAGTATCATATCATATCATATCATATTATATCATATCACACTATATCATATCATATCCATCCTATCACATCATATCATATATCACATCATATCACATCACATCATATCACATCATATCATATCATATCACATCACATCACTCATCACATCATATCATATCATAATCATAATCATATCATATCATGTCATATCATATCATATATCATATCATATCATATCATGTCATATCATATCATATCATATCATATCATATCATATCATATCATATCATATCATATCATATCATATATCATATATCATATCATATATCATATTCATATCATATCATTATATCATATCATATTATATATCATATCATATCATATCATATCATATCATATCATATCATATCATCATATCATATCATATATATCATATCATATCATATCATATCGTATCATATCATATCGTATCATATCGTGTCGTATCATATCGTATCGTATCGTATCGTATCGTATCGCATTGTATCGGATCGCTTTTTTCCTATCGATATTTAAATTTTTTTTTTATCTTTTTGGATTTTGTTGTCGTTTTGTGGTTCGTCCTTAGTTTTTTGTTTGTTTGTTTGTTTGTTGTTTTTGTTTTGTTTTGTTGTTGTTGTTGTTGTTGTTGTTGTTTTTGTGTGTGTGTGTGTGGTGTGTGTATGTGTGTATGTGTGTGTGTGTGTGCGTGTGTGTATGTGTGTGTGTATGTGTGTACAACATACTTGTCCATGTACATATCTATCTGTTATACATGGTAATCTCCACCACAGAAATATGAAAAGATCACTCACTTAATCATTCATTTATCACTTTAAATGTCTGTCTGTCTGTCTGTCTGTCTGTCTGTCTGTCTGTCTGCCTGCCTGACTGCTTGCCTACCTGTCTTCTGTCTCTTAGTTTGTCTGTATCTATTTATTTACTTTTTGTGGCCCATTCGTCGTCATCATCATCATTATATGCCCTGTCGCATGGCGTTTGCGATCATGACCTCTCATACGAATCTATCCCTTCTCGCTGCAAGTACGTCTCCCACCCTCTCTGTCCTCAGCCATTAGTACAGTCAGTTAAATTCCCATGCCGATGGGGCAGACTGTTGTGGATTCAAATCACGGGCGAGATACAGACTTTAAGCACACTGAATGGGCTCAGTTGATACAGCCTTGTATTTCAAGATCCCGTGTCTGGAGTTCAATCCCACCCAGCAACACGAAACTGGACTGATCACTTCCCATCCTGATGCTTCAATCGTTCTGGTGATGTCTGCTTAGTGTTTCGTAGCTCCCCCTCCTCCTTCCCATCGTAAGACTTGCCCATACATACGGAGTTTGCGTAGGGTACTGAAGAGAGTTCTTGAATGTTACATAGAACCGATAATGTTATACGGTTGTGAGGCGTGGACAGTCAACAAGCAAAGCCAGAACAAGATTGAGGCAGCCGAGATGTGGTTTTTAAGAAGGATGTTGAGAGTTCCATGGACAGCAAAGAAAACAAACGAGACAGTCTTGATGGAGGCAGACACAAGTAGATCATTCACAAGGAAGATTAGGAAAAGACAGACAACATTTGTAGGCCTTTTTATGAGGAAAGGGGAATTGGAGCACCTGGTCACAACAGGAAAGCTGGAGGGAAAGAGAGGACCAGGTAGACTCAGGGAAAAAAATATTGGACGGACTTGCAGAGTGGCTGAGGTTAGAAAGGGTGGATACGGATAGATACATATATTGAAGGCCATGATCGCCAACGCCATGTGGCAGGACACTTGATGATAATGATAATGATGATGATGATGATGATGATGATGATGATGATGATGATGATGGATACGACGACGACGACGACGACGACGACTGAAATCTTCCAGACCATCAGTGATAGATGTGAGTGATACGCACATGGAATTGTCCAAGTGCGAATATATCCCTCAAAAGAAAGAAATTCTAATTTCATTGCTGTCTACCTGTCTGTCCATCTGTCTATCGACCAAGTTTCCCTCCTCCAGTGCAGCACATATGACAGGGTTCAAAGAAAGGTCATTCGCTGGCAGCCAATCAGCAGCTCTGTCACAGAGAACAATGTAAACATTCCCAATGTCTGACGTTCTGACACAATGCACGGAAATGACGAAACCCCAGTAGCATTGTCAGGCAACACCATTTTTTCATTTTATTTTATCTGTTGTTGGTGGTTTTCTCTTTGCCTTGTGTTGTTTTCTTTGTTTTTGTGTACTTTAGGTTTAGTTTGGTTTGGTTGGTTTTGGTTTGGTTTGGTTTGGTTTGGTTTGGTTTGGTTTGGTTTGGGTTGGGTTGGGTTGGTTTAGTTTGGTTTGGTTTGGTTTGGGTTGGTTTGGTTTGGTTTGGTTTGGTTTGGGTTGGTTTGGGTTGGGCTGGTTTGGGTTGAGTTGGGTTGGGTTGGGTTGGGTTGGTTTGGTTTGGTTGTGGTTTGGTTGTGGTTTGGTTTGGTTTGGTTTGGTTCAGTTTGGTTTGGGTTGGTTTGGGTTGGGTTGGGTTGGTTTGGTTTGGGTTGGGGTTTTGGGTTGGTTGGTTTGGTTTGGTTTGGTTGTTGGTTTGGTTTTGGTTGTTGGTTTGGTTTGGTTGGTTGGTTGGTTGGTTTGGTGTTTGGTTTGTTGTTTCTGTTTGTTGTGGTTTCGTTTCGTTTTTCGTTTCGTTTCGTTCGTTTTTTAGTTTGGTTTGTGTTGATTTGTTTTGTTTTGATTTGCTTTTCATCGGCAGTGTTGGTAGAAGTGTTTTCTTGGGAAAAAATGACTCGAAACATGGTGAAGCAGTTAGCGCGACAGAACGATTACCGAAAAGTTGAGGTTTCTAATCCTGTTGGTCCTATCCAAATGACTGTAGGCTTTTTCCGGTCCTGACCAGCTCCTGCTCGAATTGATCATATTATGAGCTTACTGTGATGACTAGGACCACAGAGTCACGTCTCATCCACTTTAAAGATGCACCATTGAAGATGCTGCTCAATTTTCCATATCAATAACGCGGGTGCCTGTATCTCTCAGGCCTCATTAAAGCCAGAATATAGGCCCTATTACGACAAAAAGTGTAACGTACAGCCCCGCGACCTGGTCCCAGTCTAAAATAGATCACAATACTATCATCATTATCATCCTCATTATCATGATGCCATCAGTCATTACAGCACCATGAACACTTGTCCCAGATTCTGTAACTCTGAATGTTCTGATCTCGTGGTGATATCAGTTTCGGTGTGTTTTGTTTTGTTTTGTTTTTCTGCCTCTTTACTGTCGAAGATAAATTCAATTCAGGTTCTTTGATATCAAAGGTTCATGGGTTCTGTTGATACGTGGTGGCGGTTTTCTTATCGTCGGTATACTCCACTCCTGTAACTAAGCAATTTACTTTACGTTAGTAGGGGCCTTAGTGGACAATGTCCTACGTGTGCTGGATCAAACATACATTGCTAAATCTGCCTTGGTGAAGAGGCAAAAGTGCAGAGATTTCTCTGGGTAGCTCCACAGCACCTCGACATCACTAGCTCGTATTGACTTCCATGTACTCGGATTTTGGTTGGGTGAACTTCTGGATGTCGGAAATATCAAACAGCCGAGGGATGTGCAATCAACGCCAGGAATAATTCTTTTGCAATTTGTTGCCGTGGGATCTTAAACGTGCGCTGAGTGGGTGCAGCGCACGGAACCTCAGTTCATGGTCTCATCTGAAAGACACGTTCCTGGACTACCACTTAAAAAATCAAGTTGAGGGAGAGAGAGAAAAACTGTCAACCCTGCGATTTGAACATTGGTGTGGTAAGCAAGTGGTTTAACCATTAAGCCACGTACAGCCCACAACACTACTGATGCCATAGTGCTGTCAAGGACTTTATAGCCTAGAGAAAATTATTTCTACCGTCCAAGTATCATGGAAAGTAAAGCATGTTTTGGTTGACATTGGTTTATTCATCAAAAATATGGAAACGCTTTGAGAGGTCTGCCTTTATGTCTACAATAAGGCAGTTAAAAGACGTAGTTATTACCGTTATTGTTATTTTTGTTTAAAGCCCAGCCGACTGTGTAGAGCTATATCAGGTTTATAGCCGTTTCAAAACATATACAATACTTAAATAGGGAAAAAAGGAAAAGAAAGTTAAATACACATATCAGTGTATTAGCGCACAAAATCTAAAAAGAAATCCCACTCCGCCCAATTTATCACACAGGAGATTAAAAGAACATACATGAATACAAATTAAAACATAACTAAGGACAATAACACATACAAAAACGGGCCTCAATTACCTACAATTGCTTCCGCATATCTCATTTCCCTAGAGCCAAAAAAAACCGCACTTAATACATGTACACAATTATCAGTCGTAGGAGGAAGTACGCAAGACTTTATCGAACACACACAGTTGAATGGACTAGCAGGGCAGAAAATTATACGAAAAAATTACAGAAAGCAAAGGAATAAGGCAGAAACAGAGTGACAGAAATGATGACATTTCTAGCACAGAATTTCCAAAAGGTGGGGATACTATTTATACTGAAAGAGCACCCGGCATCCCCACGGGGGACAAACATGTAGTAACATCACTGAATTAACATAAGTTAGTGTTAGAAAGGAATAATGGTAGTGTTAGTCTTAACGTAAGCTGGTATGTTCTATCTTCCTGTATGCATGTGAGTCATGGATACTCTCAGCATATTCGGAAAGACGAGTCCAAGATATGGAAATGAGGTGCTATCGCAAATACGCTGACCATATCACCAATGAACAAGTGTGCCAACCCATCAAGCAGCAGAATGGACCATATGAACATCTGTTGACTCCAATTCATCATCATCGTCAGGTGCCTTGCCGCATGGCGTTGGCGATTATGGACTTCCATCTGCCGCTATCTCTTGTTGCCTCAAGCATCTCTTCCACCCTCCTTGACTTCAGCCACTCTGCATTTCCCGTTGTGACCAGGTGTTCCAATTCCCCTTTCCTCATAAAATGGCCTATGAATGTTGCCTGCCTTTTCCTAATCTTCCTTATGAATGATCTACTTGTGTCTGCCTCCATCAAGACTGTCTCGTTTGTTTTCTTTGCTGTCCATGGAACTCTCAACATCCTTCTTAAAAACCACATCTCGGCTGCCTCAATCTTGTTCTGGTTTTGCTTGTTGACTGTCCACACCTCGCAACTGGACAACAGTATTGGTTCTATGTAACATTCAAGAACTCTCTTCCTGATCTTAATTGATAGGCATTTGTTGGTAAGAATGCTTTCCATCTTCTTGAATGTTGTTTTGGCTTGGCCGATTCTGCCGGCTATTTCTGATGTGCATCTGCCGTCTGGTGAAATGATCGTTCCCAGTTATTTAAATTTATCAACCTCATTCAAGGTTGTGCCGTTTGCTGTTATTTTGCATGAGGGGATTTCATGTTTTTTACTGATCACCATGACTTCAGTCTTCCTGTTGTTTAGTTCCAACCTCTTACCTTTGCTTTTTATTTCAAGTATATTCACAAGGTTTTGTAGGTCCGTTTCACTTTCTGCAATTACATGTAGCACGGTGTCATCTGCGTCGCGAATGTTGTTTATCATTTTCCCTCCAACCTTTAATCCAGGGTCTTCCTCTAGGTTTCTCATGATGTTTTCGCTGTAAAGTGAAAACAGATCTGGTGACCAAACACAACCCTGTTTGACTCCTCTTTTGATGTTTTGGAAAGAGCTTATATCGTTTTTCATTCTCATTGCAGCTGTTTGTAGATCTTTTCCATTAATATTGAGTCTTTCTGGTTGGTTGATCAATTCTTCATGTCTTACCTGATCGAAAGCCTTGGTATAGTCAACAAAGCATAAATATAAATCCTTGTTCACCTCGATTGACCTCTCTATGATAGTTCTTAGGATGTTATGGCATTAATAGTTCCTTTCCCTTCCACAAATCCGCACTGTTCATCTGCTATTTCTCTTTTGATTCTGTTCCTTGTCCTCATCATGATTATTCTTAATAGGATCTTGGTTACATGACTCATCAAACTGATTGTGCGATGGAGTTCGCATTCTATAGCCCCTGTCTTCTTTGGAAGTGCAATGGAAATTGATTTTGACATATCTTTGGGGATTTTTCAAGCGTCGTAAATTTCATTTAGGAGGACTGTTATTTTTTCTATACCGAATTCCTCCAGGACTTCAATCATCTCTGTGGTAATGTTGTCTGGTCCTGGGGCTTTTCCTGGTTTCATCTTTTTCAATGCTGCTCTAACTTCATCTTTCATTATGGGTGATCCTTCAAAGTTCTTTCTTATAATGTGTTCTACGTTTCTGTCATCTTCAAAAAGGTCTTTAATGTACTCTCCCCATCTGTCTAATATTTTGTCTTTTTCCCTGAGAAGCGTACCATCTTTCGATTTTAAGCAACCAGTTAATGTGCATGTATTTTTCCTGTGGACAATTTCTTCAATTCGTCTGTACATATTCTGAGGATCCGTTTTGTGTTGGTCTTCTATTTCTTTGCATTTTGTTTTCAGCCAAGCTTCCTTAGCTTCATTGCACCTATTCCTGATTTCTTTGTTATCTTCCTGTATATTTCCTCGTTTCTCTTTGCCTTCCTCCGTTCCTCCATCAAGCCTAAAATTTCTTTTGTCATCCAATTCTTCTTTGCTTTTTTATCTACCACAGGGATTTCTTCACAAGCATCATTTATCGAATTTCTCGACTTTGTCCATTGTTCCTCACTGTCACCGTCTTCCAGAGTACTGAATTTGTTTTGAACATGTACATTAATTTTTTAACGTATCACTTCATCTGTCTTTAAGAGTCCAAGGTTTAATTTGATGTTGTTTTTGGTCTGTTTCCTTTTCCGTAATTTCAAGCTAAATCTTCCCACTACATGACTGGTCACTGTTGCAGTCTGTGCCTGGTAGTGTTTTTGCTGACAGTAAAGAATTTCTAAATCTTTTATTAGTCAGGGTGTGGTCAATCTGAGTTTTGGTATTATCTCCTGGACTCATCCAAGTCCAGGTGTTTCCTACTATGAACTCATTCATCTGTGCCCATTCTACAAGTTTCCCTCCCCTTTCATTTTGTGTACCAAGGCCATGAGGTCCAACTATATTCTCTAACCCTATCCTTTCCCACTTTAGCATTAAAATCTCCCATTATTATGGTAATTTCTTGTGATTTACATTGGGCCTTGGCCATCTCTAATACTTCATAGAAGTTGTCGATGTCTTCCTGAGTACTTGTGGATGTTGGTGCATACACCTGAATGATGTTGTTATCTAATGGTTTGCCTCCCAATTTGACCAACAATACTCTGTCGGAGTCAGCCCAGTATCCCTTAACTGCTATTGATTTGTCCCTGTCCATTACAATGCCTACTCCTCTTTCATGTGAGTTTCCACCTGAGTATATTACTGTATACTCTCCGGATGTTATCATGCCTGCCCCCTTCCATCTCACTTCCCCTAGTCCTAAAATACTACTGTTAAGCCTTTCCATCTCCATTTTGACATTGTCTAATTTGCCTTTTTGGAACAATGTTCTTATGTTCCATGTTGCTAGTTTAGTATTTTTGAGTTTGAGTTTGTTCACAGTAGCTTGCTGACGGTCTGGTGTCACCTGTGCCGCATGACGGTCCCTACCGGACGAAGCTGCTCCGTCGGAGCACCTATTCACGTCGTTATCTTCATTGTCCATAATGTTCTTGGGAGAATACGATGGTGGTTTCCCGTTGCCTTCCATCGGGGTTTTTTTCCCGGTCTCTCCGCTAATCTTTGTCGTCCCCACGACAACCTACAAGGCAGTAGGGTGATTTTTTCTTTCAGGGTTACCTCTCTTAGCCTTATTCTCTCCCGAGATGTCCACATGGCGGTGGAGCTACTTACCCATAGCTGGGGGTCTGGTTCGTGGGCACCAGGGCATATCCACACGCCGGTGGGCCTGCGTGCCGCACGTCTGGGGGCCAGACCTCCTCCAAGTCCCTCGAGATTTAGCCTGAGTCCGTGATGTGCTCAGTTACCGCATGTCGCCACGAGGAGGCATAACGTAGGGCTTGCTGATGGAGAGGCTATGTACTGACAGGAAGG